>CM032329.1:70646715-71846715 GCA_019022515.1 Quercus aquifolioides | reverse complement strand
CATCTTAGTGTGAAACAGAAATATAAGATTACATACATTAAATAAGAAACATGTGCATAAAGAGAGAAAAAAAACAACACATGTAAAGATAGGTGAAAAAACTGTAATAACAACCTCAATATATATATATATATATATCAACATGTACAAGGTATGCTATCACTCACAAGACCAATGGTATGAACAAAGTATCTAAAATAGAAAGAAAAGAATAGATATATAAGTCTTCACTACATCCCTCAAGAAATATGGACACTCCCCCTAACAAAAATCTCCTATGCTAACCCTCCCCCTATGTGTATGACTACTCTCATATCAAAACTACCTCCCATTTTTGTCACGAGTGACAAAGGACAAGTCTATCAAGTAGACATCTCATCATCACTGGGCGAGCTAGCATCATTGTCCTCATTAGCATCATCACTGTCGGAACCATCATCAATCTCATCCTCGGAGGTCGGTGGAGATGGAGAAGAAGCAACAACGAAACCACCCATGACAGCCTGTCGTCGTGCGATACGACCAACACGGGTGTTTACCTGACACAACTCATCACTGAGAGTGTCAAGGCTAGCTGTGCCATGATGGCCTCAAGTGTCAATCCACCTGTAGAAGACAAAGGAGCGGAGGTGTTTCCAGGAAGATGTTTCCCTTGTAAGTTGTAACCTCAAGGAAAGTCCTAAAAGGCTAAAACCGCACATCCGCATTGATCGAGACTTGATCTTACTATTTCAAAGATATTTCATACCCCATATTAATCACTTGAGAAGATAATAAGAACTTGAAACAGTCCCCATGTTGTAACATGTAAGCGTGTCTGAGACTTTTTTTTTCCCTAATTTTCTTTGTTTCCCGGCAATTAACTGCATGCATATAAGAAAGTCTCCTAGCTAGCCAAATTTGACAAAACTAGTGCCTATAAAATATGTAGTATAATGTGTAAAATCTAGAGGATATCCTAATTCAAAGACATGAAAGTCATTAGAAGTGTCACAGACTCACAGCTAACCAAAATTAGCAACCATCTCATTAACATAGCTGGGGAGATCTGATAAAACGGTACCTCATGAACATCATTATAGAACCTTATTAACCATTTTGAAAACAACTATAGCTACCTACCATAATTATAAAAGGAAAAAAAAATACTATAAATTGGACCCCGTAAAACAAATACAAATTAAAAAGAAAACTAACAATAAAAATAGGAATTGAGACTTTTGTATTCTGTTATATATCATAATCAATGGCGGAGAAAATTTACGTTCAACTTGTGGAAAATGACCATGCACTTCATTTTTCGACACGTATTGTGCAGATGAAGACAAAGTTGACTGACTTCTAAAGTCCATTCCTGTCGTTTTGCTCTTTTTCTTTCTTTCTAAATTTGTCACTATCTTGGCAGGTAAATGCTAATGCTACTTGCAAAATGGAATCTTGAATATTTTCATTTTGTGCATGCAGCAACACCATAATTAAAAGGGAACTGCAATCTGATTCCCTTTATTTAAAATAGATACATTTTGACAATAAATATTACAAATTTTAATGATATATATAGTGCTGCGGCTTAGATATATGAAAGAAAATAACTATGAATTGAATTCTTTTCATTTTACTTTGAAATGAAAATTTCTTATTCAGTGCAATAAATCCTTGTTTCAATCGTTTGGCCCTTTGTGAATACTTTCACATGGAGGACTTACTGAAAACAAATACAAAACAACAAAACACAGTTTTTCGTATTGAAAGCTTCAAAATTTCTGCATACAATATTGTTAGTACGGGACGGCAGTAGAATCTTCCACGTTTGACTCTGCATAAATTGGTTTGAATTTAGCCAGTGAGCGTTAGGCAAAGCGAAACTTCGGAGTAGGGGTGTGAAGAGAGAATCTCTGTTCTACAGTCCATGCAACGTTTCGTTTTAGGGTTTCCATCACCCTGTCCATTTTTGCCTTCACTTCTCGCATCTTTTGGTCTTCGATCTCTCCATTATGACATCATAGATTAGATTAAATGAGTATGTATTGTACAAAAGCGTGTACAAAACCCCGCATTGAGTGTATAAAAAATCGATGTCGCCATTAGCCATAGAATATGCCGCGTGGAAAAGTCCTTCCACAAACAACAATATGCCGAGTGGAAAGTTCATTTGAGGATATATGATTTTCATATGCCGTGTGGACTGTGGAAAGTTCGTGGAATCTTGTACCGTCGTAATCCTAGTTGAAAACTATGTGTATATACCGTAGTTTAGGAATTTGGAAAGTTCATTCACTATCTGCAGAGCTGATTGCCAAAACAACTTTAGCTCCACCAGAAAGAGAGAGAGCTGATTTCCAAAACAACTTTAGCTCCACCAGAGAGAGAAAAAGAAAGAGAAAGAGAGACTCTAAAGAGAAACAGAATGGCGGAAATTGCACTTGCCGGAGCAATAGGTCTACTAGATGTCGTGCTACCCTTCCTCCCGTATGTATATCATAAACGGGTGAGCCCCGACATTAATGAAGTAAAAGAATTGTTGAAGACCATGAGAAGCTACTTGAAGGACACAGAAGGAAGAGAAGAGACAGAAGGCTGGAAGGATCGAGTGCAAAAGGTGCGGAATTTAGCGTATGAGACCGAGGATGCAATCGAAGAGTTCATGTCTGATGTTACTGGAAACTCCCATCATCACCGGTTGACAACTTTTCTTCATAATGTTGGTCATTCTATTATTGACACTATACCAATCTTTCGTTTATCCTCCCAATTGAAAGATATCAAAGCCAAGATCAACAACATCAAAGACACCGATGCATTTCGCTGCTGTCCCTCTGATGTTTCTTCCAGTTTTAATGTTGAAGAGATCCCCCCAGAGGACTATCCAATTTCTAGGGATGATCATCTTGTGGGCATTGAGAGGCGCAGAGGGAAAATTTGCAGTCTTATTCTCAACAATGAATCAAGATATGCAGTAATTTCAGTATTTGGAGGTGCTGGCACAGGTAAAACCACTCTTATCCATGAAGTCTATAAAATGGTGAAGAGAAATTTTGAATGCTGTGCTTGGGTTCCTGTCCCACGCTCTACTGAGCAACTGTTAGTGAAAATTTGCATGAAAATGGGATTACATTATTACCCAGGAATGGATGGAAGAGAGATGCTGATTCAGCATTTACAACAAAAAAGGTACATCTTTGTTTTTGATGGTATTTGGAATGAAGATGAGTGGAATTACATTGACAGTTTACTTCCTTTTAATGATAAAGGTAGTAGAATAATCATCTCCACTCGTAGACGCAACTTAGCTTCTCATTGTGCAAGCCCTCATGATTATATTTATGATCTCAACATGAATCCATTAACTTGGGAAGAGGCTTGGGAGCTCTTCTATAGGAAGGCCTTCCCGAGTGGCAAATCCCCGAGTTCATTGGTTGGGTGGTCTGAGAAAATTGTGAAAAGATGTGAAGGATTGCCTCATGCTATTGTTGCAGTTGGCACTTTCTTGTCAAATAAGCCAAGTACTATTATGGAGTTCAAAAAAGTCCATGACAGTCTTGAGTTTGAACCAGGAAGTGCTGTTGGTCACACATACATTAAAAAACTATTTCAAAGTTATTTTCATCTATTGCCCAATCTCAAATCATGTTTCTTGTACTTCTGCAATTTTCCTGAAGATCACTCAGTTACACGCGGAAGACTGGTTCGCTTGTGGATTGCTGAGGGGTTCATTGGGGCAAAAGCAGGTAAAAATCTAGAGCAGGTGGCAGATGAATACCTAGATGAACTAGTTCAAATGAGTTTGGTTCATGTCAACCAATGGGATTTTGATGGAAAAGTAAAGAGTTGTCGTGTTTATAATCTTGTAAGAGGGTTCATCCTCTCCAAATCTGAGAATGACAACTTCTATACTGTTGTTAGAGGACCAGAAACAAGGTTGGGTGAAAATATTCCTCGGCGATTATCTCTCCACAATTTCTCCCCTTGCATATCACAAACAAAGGGCTTCCCTAATGTTCGTACCTTTTCTGTGTTCGGGGTAGACAATCGTTTGAAATCAATGGCCGAAGAACTTTTCAGCAAATTCAAGTTATTGAGAGTTCTAGATTTGGAAAATGCAGCCTTGCAACATTTTCCTGAAGAAGCAGTCAAACTCATCCTCCTAAGATACTTGAGTCTAAGGAATACAGAGATAAAGTTGGTTCCAAAATCTATTAAGAAGCTTCAAAATCTAATGATTTTTGACCTAAGAGAGACTTTTGTAACCGAGTTGCCCAAGGAAATTTGTGAACTTCATAAGTTGCTCTATTTGTTAGTTTCTTGTCAAGACAAAAATCACACTGCTGTAGGAGTAAAGGGCCTAAAGGCGTGCTCAGGAATTGGGCGTTTGACATTGTTACAGAAGCTTTCTCTTATCAAAGCAAACAACAAGAAGCAACGCATTGTTAAAGAGTTGGGAAACTTGATTGAATTGAGGAAACTGGGGATCACTGAGCTCGTGAAAGAAGACGGAAAGGATTTGTGTGCATCCATTGAGAAGATGGAACATCTTACTTCTTTGTATGTAGAATCGGTGAGCATGGAGGAGGATCTTGATTTGAATCATGTTAGGAAATCTCCTGAGCTGATTAATAGTCTATTTCTTGGAGGAAGGTTGCATTGTATTCCACAATGGATTTGTTCACTCAAAAATCTGAGTAAGTTTAAGCTCAAGTTGTCAAAACTGGAGAACAGCCCGCTTGAAGCCCTTCAGGATTTGCCTTCTCTAAAGGAGCTCCATCTCTATGATGCCTACAATGGCAAGGAGCTGGTATTTGAAGCTAAACGGTTTCTGGAACTAAGGATGTTAGTTATTGAACAATTCAGTCAATTGTGTATGGTGGTGATTCAGGTAACAGCAGTGCCTAAACTTCAGAAGCTAGCCATAAGAAACTGTGACTACCTGAAGATGTTGTGTATATCAAAAAGTACCCTTAATCGTCTGGAGGAAAGGCATGTTCCAAAAGGTGTTAAGATCGAGGAACAATAAGTGACATGGTTGGAATGGAAAGCAACCCGGTAATTCATTATATAGTGCTATCAATACATTATGAGTCTAATACAGCAAAAATAAAGTGAGGATTGTCAGTGGTTATTGTAGTCATGATCCAATTGATGTACTTTTTGTTTCCATTTGATGCCATCATGGAATTATTTAGTTCCAAATTCTCATTTTCATTGAACTTAAGCTTGACGGATGGTCGATCCCAATCCTTAATCTGTCAAATATTTTTATGTCATTTTATGTTTCTCTGTAGTTTTAGTTCAGTAATATATATATTATCTTGGTGAAGGTACTGGTTATTCACATACCTCTAATAAGCAATATTTGTGTCTCAACCTTAGCGCACCCCATTTTGTTCTTGCCGATTGAAAATGGTCAATTTTGAAAGACAACTTAGGCATGTGTTCGTATGTGTAATTCTAAATTAGCCATCATTCATAATTCAAAAAGAATATCAGTCACTCAAGGGAGGAGCCAAGTAATTAGCGGTTACAAACTCTACAATTTCAATCTTGGGTGTAATTAATTTGTAGATACACATGCAAAAGATTCTCCAACATGATTTCAGAGTTAGAAAAGTTAACTTTCAATCTCATGGTAGCAGTCTTGTTCTTGACCAATGGAATATTATTAGATACTCTGAAAGTATAGTAACGGGATGCTTCCTCCTTCACATACTTGATGGATCCTACAATCAATTTAATTAGTAGGACCTACAATGAATATAAAAGAAGGGAACATCATGTCACTATACTTTAGGAATACCTAAAAATTACTCTCGTTTGGGAGAAAATGGGCAAATGCCCTTTTCACGCAAATTATGTAGCGTTTTGCCCCATTTTCCAAATTAATTAAGGAAATGTCCCTCTTTTGAAACTCGATTTGAGATAAATCAAGTTAGACCATATAGCGGCATTTTTAAGGAGCTTGTAGTGATGTTTTAAGGACCTATAGTGACATTTTGTAACTCGACTTCCATGAAGTCGAGTTATAGGTAAAAAAAAAAAAAATTGCCTATAACTCGACTAGGTCGAGTTACAAAACACCACTATAAGTCTTTAAAACGTCACTATAAGCTTCTTAAAACACCACTATAGGGCTTCAGAATTTTTTTTTTTTTTTTTTTGTTTAACTCGATTTATCTCAAATCGAGTTACAAAAGATGGACATTTCCCTAATTAGTTTAGGAAAGAGAGCACAACGCTACAATTTTTGCTCAAAAAGAGCATTTGCCAATTTTTTCCCTCTCGTTTGATTATGATCTACTGTGAAAGTAAAAAAAAAATAATAATAATAATAATAATAATAAAAAAATAAAATCTACTTCAAAAAAAAAAAAAAAAAATCTACTTCAAAAAAATGACCTTGGACCCGCAGAAGTTTCCTGAATCAAAGAAGAGAGAATCCAAAATCCAAAAGAAAAAGATTGAAAAAAAAATCCATATTTTATTTAATACAATGAGAGCCAGAAGTGTGGATTGAATTATGTCATCAAATCACTTAACTATAGTTATTTCTTTAAATATTATTAAATTAAATTATTAATGATGTGACAAAATTCAAATTTCTACTTTAAAAAGAATAAATGTAAAAATAAAAATAAAAATTCTAGAATACATAACTTGTACACACGATAAAAACACATAAAACATAAATAAAAATGAACGAAAAGTTGTCGCAAGTTCGAACCACAAAGGAGGCAAGGACTTCTTCTATCATTGAAAAAGCACCCTTCAAGTTGTCGCATGTTCCAACCTCAAAGTAGGCAAGGACTTGTTGTCAATTTTAATAAAGTAAAGTTATGTACGTCCATAACTTTTATATAATAACTTCACAACAAATTTTATATCATAAATTATTATTGATTTTAATTTTTTTAGTTTTTAAATAAAATTTATTGGTTCTAATCTGACTTGCTATTGATATAATTTTTTTTACCTAAAAAGTTACCATTTAAAATTTATTTTAAAAATATTGTGAATGTAGCATAGCTCTACATAGATTGAACTTAAACCCGAAACAGAAAAATTTACAGCTACTAATTAAAAGTAGTACACTATAAACACATTGCATTCTACATTCCCAACAAAGCCACGATCGTAGGAGCCAATCTTTCAAACACAGGAAAATCAAAAAGAAAAAAAAGAATGCAAATACAAAGAGCGCCACACAAAAACTCACGCGCACGTGCAATCACAATAGAACAGAAATAACTCACAAGTAAAATCCTTAAAAACAAGAAAGTGCATCTAGGATATTAATCATAACACGAAAGTGGGAGGTTGCTAATTTTTGCAAAAAATCTCCACTTGTTCATGTTCATGTGTTGCAACCACTACCACCCGATAAGGCATGGAAACTCTTTTGCAAAAGGACGTTTTAGTTTGAATTTGGAGGAAACTGTCCCCCAGAGTTAGAAAGATTGTCTCATAACATTGTTGAGAAGTGCAAAGGATTACCACTTGCAATTGTTGCAATAGGTGGTCTTCTGGCAACCAAACATAAGACTATCTTTGAATGGAAAAACTTGCACGACAGCCTTGGGTATGAATTGAGAAAAAATTGCCATCTAGCAAGTGTTAGCAAAATTCTATCCCAAAGTTATGAAGACTTGTCCTACCATCTTAAATCTTGTCTCTTGTACTTTGGCCTATATCCAGAGGACTATTCTATCAGTTGTGGAAGATTGATTCAACAATGGATAGCTGAAGGCTTCATAAAGGAAATGAACGGAAGAACATTGGAAGAAATCGAACGAGAATACATGACTGAACTAATTGACCGATACCTAGTTCAAGTATCAGAGGTTTGCCAAGATGGAAAAGCTGTTGGAAAATGCCAACTTCATGATCTTTTGCATGAAACCATCCTCCAAAAGATGGAAAATTTATGTTTTTGTCATTTTCTGTCAAAAGAAGAGTCAAGTTTGAAAGGACAAACTCGACAGATGTCAGTGGACAAAGTTTCATATAAATTAGAGGAGCAATTTGATAACTCCCAACTACATTCACTCTTATTATTCAATCTTGATGAATTACCATCATCATTTTCTTGTAAATTTCTTGCAAAGTTCAAGCTTTTGAAAGTACTAGATTTGGAAGATGCTTTAGTGGATAAACTTCCTGAAGATTTGGGGAACTTATTTCATCTAAGGTATTTAAGCTTGAAAAATACAAATGTGATGGGCTACCAAAATCCAGAGGAAAGCTGCGAAACCTAGAGACCTTGGATTTGCAACAATCCCTAGTACATGAGATACCAGTTGCGAATGGCAAGCTTGATAAACTGTGACATTTGTTAGCCTATTATTATGATTGCAATGTGGATTTTACTCTAGCTAGTTCAATACGAGTAAAAATACAAGGCAGGGTTGGATGTTTAAAGTCATTGCCAATGCTGCTTTATGTGGGTACAAATCATGGAGGGGTTGATTTAATCAAAGAGTTGGGAAAATTGAGGCAATTGAGGCATCTGGGCTTGACAAACCTTACAAGGGAAACTGGAAGGGCTTTATGTGGCTCTATTGAGAAGATGAACAATCTAGAATTTCTAGATGTAAGCTTCATCAGCAAAGAGGAAATCATTGATTTAAACCACATTTCATCTCCACCTCAACGCCTTCAAGAACTTTACATAAAGGGACGTCTAGACAAGTTGCCGAATTGGATTCCAAAACTTCAACACATAGCATGTGTAAATATTTTATGGTCAAGGTTGAGTGAACATCCATTGAAAATATTTGAAAATCTACATAATTTGTTGGAGCTTAGAATAGCGTATGAGGCATACAATGGGGAGAAATTGCATTTTAAGGAAGGAGGATTTACACAACTTAAGGTGCTGGAACTCAGATACTTGAATCAATTAAATGTTTGATTATAGACAAAGGAGCATTGCCTCTTTTGGAAGAGCTTTCAGTAGGGCCTAATCTGCAACTGAAGGAGGTGCCCTCTGGAATTAGATTTCTGGGAAACCTAAAAGAACTCTCATTTGTAGGTATGCCCAGAGAAATTGAAGAAAGTTTGGATCCAGACCAAGGGTCACATTATTGGATAATTGCGCACACTTGTCATCTATCTCCTCCACAAGATCAGCAAAGGATATTACAATTATGACAACCGTACTCTTCGCCCCAAACATTTAGATAGGTCAACAGGGTGCACAATTAAGCAGGACAAAGATGATAAAAATGGAGATGCCGATTATTAGATTGCTTCAATTGAAAAAGGTTAGTGAAATTTAGCTAAACTTTGCTTTTATATTTGGTGATATTTTTCTTATCTTTGTTAAATTATGACATTTGGTTGTTCGGAATTACAAAATGGAATTGTTGAGTTGTGTTGTTACTTCAGCTAAATATGATTGTTTTTTTTTTTAGAGATTTTTTTTTTTCCCAATTGAGAATAAAAACAAAAGGATTTGCAAAGGGTTGTGGCATTTGATCAAGCCTCTAAGAAAAATTCGAAGGCAAAAGCTAATCCGTTAGTGAATGGGTGCATACCGAAAATAGTACTATACAATAATTGTGTTAAACAAACAATCTGGCCTTGTAGGGAAGACTGTCAGAACACAATAATGATCTTTATGAAAATCCATGCTTACCCTTAAGAAGTGTGTTAGATGTTCTATTTAAATAGTGTATAAAAAAAAGTAAAATAATAGGTAAAACAATAAAATGAATTTATTTTAAGATTTGATTTTTTATTTTTATTTTTATATAAAGACCTTGTGATAGTTAGTGTAAAATCTTCTTCCATTTACTAATCAAAGGTTTTCCATTTTGATAGGTAAATTATAAATAATCATGTTCAACAGAGTGATGCTAATCCAAACTTGTAAGCACGCTTTTTCCCACCAAAATGATCGATGCTATGATAGCCAGAGCATTCATATGGGTTGTGTTAAATCACCCAAACTGCATGTATCTCTCAATATCCCTCTTATTAGATCATTTTTATGTGCACCTTCGTTTGGAATTGTTGAGCTTTATCTACAAACTTGGGTGTAAAGTGGAAATATAATTGTTATCTACTGCTGTTGGAACACATTGGAGTTATGGCTGTATTCCTTTCGGGTGTAAATGGAATTGAGGAAATATTTTACACCCTAATGCGTGTTTGGGTGCATATGTAAAATAAATTCAAACTGAAAATAAAAAAATTTGACCATAAAATAAGCCCTTAGCCCCGTAAAATGTTTTATACATCTCATTTACCTTCAAATCATTTCCAGACTCACACACCCAAAGAGAGAGAGAGAGAGAGAGAGAGAGAGAGAGAGAGAGAGAGAGAGAGAGAGAGAGAGAGAGAGAGAGAGAGAGAGAGAGAGCTTGAACCTGGGACAAGATTGTCGCTGTCGTCTAGATCGGAGCATTGTCATCTTGTTCTCGTCATTGCCACCCTATAGATCGTCTCCTCCTCCTCTCAATCTCATCGCTGCTACCTTCTAGATCGACCCACCCATGACCGATCTCTATCTCTTTCTCAATCTACCTCTCTCTTTCCCTTAGTCTCTCACTCTTAATTTCTTCCTCCCTCTCTTAGTTTGACCGAGTTTGAGAGTTTAATGAATGGTTTTGTTTTGATTTTTGTTTCTTTTAAGTTTATATATTGAAATTTTCTATTATAAAATTTGTTTGGAAGCTAAGAAAATGTGAGAATCTAGTAGAAAAATAGCATTTTAGAATGCAACAAAACACTTGAAAATATTTTCCAAAGCAATTTTTAGAATGCAACCAAGCATTTGAAAATATTTTCCTTTCCCTTTACACTCAGAAAATATTTTACATGTTGCCAAACATAGCCTATATTCTTCAAGACTCCAACAATCATCCACATGAAAATTGCATGTTGAGCTTTTCTTCTTACATCCATGAATCTCAAAGTTGAAACAATATCTTATTGCCAAAGAATCATTTGAAGCAATACATTATTGCAATAAGATTTGGTACTGAAATTTCCATCACAAAATTATTTTCATATTTATTCAATGAAAATAAATATAAAAAAAAATTAAAACTAAAAGCTCAATATGGTATAGAATTGGTATATTTAAAAAATATATATATTTTGTATTGAAAATAGTGTCACGTTTAATATAAAAATAACAAAATTCTCGATTGTTGCAATGAATGATATGTACTTGTACCAAAACTTAGAAATTAATTTGACACATAGCACAAAATTAAATTTTAATTTTTGAATCTCATTGGTTTTTCTCTCAATTTTAACTTTATATATATATATATATATATATCTATATATATATATTCTACTTGAAAAATTAGTAAACAATTTTTATTAGTGCTTGTTTAGGTGTTTATTATTTTCCATTAACCTTATAAAAAAAAATTAAATTCATTTTCAAACTGTTTTAATTTATTCATATATTTTTTAGTCAACTCTCCATGCAATAGGTGACATTTGGTCAGTTCACAAAGCAATATATATATCCTATAGGATAAACGCAATAGAAGTCAAGGATTGAAGCAATGAAATAAAATCTGCATGGAGTCACAGTGTTGCAACGAGTTAGAAAGGACCAAATTCTTTACATATATGATTTTTTAAAATGACATTTGCCTTTTCAATGCATACAATATTTAATTTATAAAACCACCAACAAAAGGAACTCCCACGCTTGGCAGCCACTAGGTACCATTAATAAAATTTTCAACAGTAAAGTGTTCAATCTCTTCAGAATTTTTGGCAATATGATACCCAGGCCATTTAACTCTTCCTGTTGTATTGGCTCCTGGGCCGCGATTAGCATAAGCTTTTCTTGTCATTGTTCGGAAGCCATCCTTCAGGATCAATCAATTTGTCAAGGAAACATTCCATGACAATGGTTTGTGAATAACTATACCACGACCTGCCAAGAAATTATTTGAATTGTTGGTAAGGTTGAAGATCTTTGTCAGCCTTAATGGAGCAATTGTGTACGTGGCACTATTCCCGTATCTTCCACTTGTCCACGACCTTGAGCTGTGTTCATATTCACAGTGCCTTCCGTACGCTTTCTCACATAAATGTCACAGTTTTGTAAGACAACTGACTTCCCAAATATGAAATCTACCATGCCATAAACTTCACATTCTCGGAAGAAATGGATACCATATGCTGTCAGTAATGTATCTTGGTATCCTTGTATGGAGAACTGGTAAATTGCAATTCGGTCATCAGCTACTCTCAAAGCCACGGCTTGGCCACCATCAGGTCCAGCATTGTTCACAAATCTAATACCTTTAACAAACACATCATTGGCGCTAATATCTAAATGGAGAAACATAAATGAGACAAAATTAGCCTTTGTCCCTTTCTATCAAAATATCCAGCATTTTGCCCATCTTTTGAAACTAATTATAGAAATGCCCATTTTTTTAAACTCGATTTTCTCAAAATCGAGTTAAGTCCTATAGTGGCGTTTTAAGGAGCTTATAGTGACGTTTTAAAGACCTATAGTGGCGTTTTGTAACTCGAGTTTCATGAACTGAGTTATAGGTAAAAAAAATTATAAAAAAAAAAAAATTGCCTATAACTCGAATTCATGGAACTCAAGTTATAAAACGCCACTATAGGTCCTTAAAACGTCACTATAGGCTCCTTAAAATACCATTATAGGGCTCCAAAATTTTTTTTTTTTTCTAACTCGATTTTGAAAAAATTGAGTTTCAAAAGAGGGACATTTTCCTAATTAGTTTCAAAAGAGAGGCAAAATGCTGGATATTTTGATAGAAATGGGCAAAGGCCAATTTTGTCCAACACAAACGAAATAATCAGTATGTGTTTAAAAAACAATCGCTTAATAGATATTTACAACGTTGCATGCAAAGATCAATAAATCAAATTAAAAAAAAAATTAAAACTAATATGAGAATAGAACCTTACCTACAGTAGCCGATCCTGACGTTCCATAACCTTGTTTCGCAGTTTTGTTAAATTGAACAATAGTCTTCTCCAGGCCTTCTCCAATTAAAACTAAATTTGACTTGTTTTGAGCTATGTAGACTGCTTCATTATATGTATACCTTGTTTGATTAAAATAACATATGGATTGTTACCACTTCTAAGAATCCACTAATCAATAATCAAGCAGTTACAAGTATAAGGAATCTTACCAACTACCTTGGCCTATCTTGAAATATCAACCTACAGTTGAACCTTTACTCCAATACCTGATTGGACTTGATCTTGTAGTAGCTTTCTTTCCTTTGATGCACAAATCTCCAATCTGTGACTAATCCTTTGCATGGATCCCAATACGTGACTAACTCCAGCAACTTGAAAGATGTTATTAGCTGCAAAGTTTTTCACTTCATCCACAATGAAGATTAGGAAGTACTTGGTTACAAAACCTTATGGTATACAAATGCAATAACTTCTCAAAGATAAAATAAATCTCTTGGTCTCTGTATCCATGTATTGACGGTTTTTAAAGTAAACCTTATATATGTCTAGGGTTGTGAGAAAAGAAACCCTAAATAAATACATAAGCCTGAGCCGAATTTCAGATTTGGAAAATTGAAAATCGTAGTTTTCGATAGATCAACTACTGTCGAGCCATCTATCAAGCTTTACATTAAGTCTTGATAGCAGGCATCTGTCGAGCTATTGGTTGAGACTTAATGAACAGCTTTTCTTTACTTGTTTCTTGGACCAATCTTCATGACTTTCAATATGAACACTTGATATGCTTTGAACAATATATTTCTTGATGTATCAAACCTATTTTAGATCTATCCAATTACAAGTAAAGTACATTTTGTCAAAAGATTAGCCAATTATATAAAATATGACCCTAACACAAGCAACTAATTGGTTCCAACATAAAACACCCTCCAGTAGTGTTTTTTTTCTATCATCGGCATTCCCAGCCAAATCAACATCAGAATATCCAAAAAGGGATACATTTGACTCTTTGCTGCAGAACAAACCATAATCACAAGTCCCATTCACATATTTGATTATTCTTTTAACAGTAGTTAAAGGTGACATTTTAGGATTAGCTTGAAATCTAGCACACACACCAATAGTAAGATATAACAAACAACCAATCATACTTCTCTATAAAGTAATGTCAACAGACTGACTTGATGGATCAATCCCCAATTTTGTGCTGGTGGCCATTAGTGTTCTAGCATGGGCTGCATTTTTCAGTCCAAATCTCTTTACAAGATTTTTGGCATATTTTGCTTGTTTGATGTAGATTCCTTTGTCAGTTTGCTTCACTTGTAGTCCTAAGAAGTAGGTAAGTTCGCCTACCATACTCATCTCAAACATTGTCTTCATTTCATCAACAAAATACTTGACAAGATTATCATCAGTAGAGCCAAAAACAATGTCATCTGCATAGACTTGTGCTACAATAAAATGTTTCTTATCCTTCTGAATAAAAAGATAACTATCTACATTTCCTCTTTTAAATTAATTTTCCACAAGATAAGAAGTCTGTCTGTCATACCAAGCTCAAGGGGCTTGTTTAAGACCATACAATGTTGTCTTCAGTTTGTAGACATCATTAGGTTTGTGTAGATCTACAAATCCTTTAGGCTACTCCACATACACTTCTTGCAACATTCTATTTAAAAATGCACTCTTCACATCCATCTGATATAGTTTGAAGTTTAAGTGACATGTAATGGCCAATAGAATTCAAATGGACTCAATCCTAACTACAAGTGCAAAGGTTTCATCAAAATCTACTCTTTCTACTTGAGTATACCCTTGTGCTACAAGTTTTGATTTATTCCTTATAACTATGCCATGTTCATCTGACATGTTTTTAAAAATCCATTTAGTGCCAATTACATTAACCCCTTATGGTCTAGGAACCAGATCCCGTAAATCATTCCGAATGAATTGATGAAGTTCTTCATGCATGGAGTTTATCCAATCAGTATCTTGAAGAGCTTCATCTACCTTCTTGGGTTTTATTTGGGACAAATAGCAAGAATGAGTGATCACATTTAGTGCTTTTGATCTTAGTCGCATATTGTCATTTAAGCTTCCCAAGATGTTGGTAATAGGATGATTCAGCTTAATCCTTGTAGATGGTCCTTTTACTAGGGATGTTGATGTGCTATTTTGGCCAGTAGGAGTACTTCCATCACCTTGTTCTTGTATCCTTTCACCAAACGATGTTGTGGGTTCTGACACTGCATCATTCAAAATTTGCAGTTCTTGATCATCCTTACTAACATGCTCTTTGGGTAGAGTGTCTTCAACTTCAGTGTGATTGTTTTAGGTCTCTTGAATCACTTTAGAATGATCTTTGGTACTCTTCTCATCATTTATAACCACATTTGTTGGTTCCATTACTGCTTTGGTTCTGAGATTGTACACTTTGTAAGCTCTGCTTGATGTAGAGTATCCAAGAAAAATCCCTTTTTCAATTTTAGGATCAAACTTTTCAAGATTCTCACGATCTTGAAGAATGTAGCACTCACTACCAAATATTCTAAAGTATTTCACAACAGCCTTTTTCCCTCTCCAGAGTTCATATGGAGTTTTCTTAGTATCGAGTCGAAAGTAAACTCTGTTTAGTATGTGACATACAGTGTTCACGGCTTCTCCCCAAAATGACTTGGCCATACTTTTGTTGTTCAACATAACCCTAGCCATTTCTTGGATCACTCTATTCTTCCTTTCCACAACTCCATTTTGCTGAGGTGTCTTGGGTGCAGAAAATTCTTGCTTAGTTCCTTAATCATTGCAAAACGATCCAAGCTTAGAGTTTTCAAACTCTCTTCCATGATCTCTTTTGATATGAGCAATGATAGCATTCTTCTCAATCTGAAGTTTCTTGCATAAATGTATCATCTTTTTTAGGTGCTTCAAATTTATCTCTCAGAAGAATTACCCAAATATATCGAGTAAAGTCATCAACCACTACTAGTATGTACTTCATTCCACCTAGACTTTGAACTCTAGCTGGACCTATTAGATCAATGTGCAGTAATTCTAATGGTCTAGATGTATGAACCTCACTTACTGATGGATGTTGAGATTTCACTTGTTTACCAATTTGACATGGTCCACAGTTACTTTTCTCTATCTTCTCAAATTTTGGTAAACCTACAACAGTCTCACACTTAGAGATCTTTTCAATTTGCTTGTGACTAGCATGTCCTAACAATTGATGCCATAATTCCACCTAATTTATCTTCACACTATAGCATTTGTGACTAATGCTCAGTGTTATGCCATAGAAGTTATCAGTGGTTCTTATTCCAACACAGATGAAGTCACCACAATCATCAAGTATCTCACATTCATACTTGGTGAATAACACATTTAGTCCATTGTCACAGATTTGACTGATACTCAGTAGATTTGTCTTTAATTCATCCACTTACCAAACATCTTCAAAGATGGGCAACCCTGGTATGTCTATTGTGCCAATACCATGAACGACTGATTTGCTTCCATTTCCAAATGTGATAGTTCCTATCTTTCCTTCAAAAAGAGTCTTGAACAAAGCTTTGTTACTTGTCATGTGCTTGGAAAAACCACTATCCAAATACCACAAACAAGTATCACATACTTTTAAGGTAGTTAGTGTAGTATAATAAATATAATTATTGTAACTTGTAGTTATACCAAGGAATTTAAGAATATGATTTGCACAGTTTATAAGCCACACAGTCCAAGATGAAAAAAATTCAATTTTAAATTTAATTGAATTTAGAGGAAAGACAAGAGAATCCATGACAGCAAGGGTCAAGGATCAACTCAAGGTAAAACTACCTAGACAAAAGCTAACTTGCTTTGATACCACTTGTTTGTTTGTTTAGAACTCTTAAAACCAAATTAGTTTAACCTAATGAATTAGCCAAGTAGTTACTTAGGTTAATTATGAGATTTAAGTTAAACACATGCAAACATATTACTTGGTGCGGAAAAGTAAAGAAGACAGTAATATGATGACCTAAGAAAACCAATGAAACAAACCATTTCAAGGTAAAAACCTAGGGAAGATTTAACTTAGCTATTCTCAAGGTAAACAAATCCACTATGATAGAATGGAAGATTACAATAGATTTAAATCCTAAATCTAAAGCTACCTCTTGTAGAACTTACTAACACGACCATGTGCAACTTCGACTCTACGGACTCTTCTAGCTTAAATTTGCTGAACACAAACTCCCACGTTTGTGACTTTGAGATCCTACTCAAAGATTTTAGATCAACGTCAGTAGTTGATCTTTTGTAGCAACTTAGTTCCACTAGTTCTTGATTGTAGATCTCTTGATCCGGCAGACGCTTTTTGAGTTATAAGGTATAGAACCTCTCAAATCTCACAGGAGTAACTCACAAGATTTCCTAGAACCCCAAAAACGTAGTTAGGGTTTTTCTTTTATATCCAGAAGTGTTTCACTTGAAACCCTAAACGTTTTTGTAGTGTTTGGACTAAAATAGAATTCTACAGAAAAATCATGTCTGCGATTTTTGATCGGTCGAGGCTTAATTTTGGTCAGTTGAACCTCATTAATATTAAATTTTCCTTTTTGCAGCTTGAATGTTTTTGAATCCTAACTTGTACTATCATGAGCAATGTCTAATACATAATCTGGATATGTTTTGATCTTGGTTTGCCAACATACATAAAAATAGAAATCTAAATATTTAAACCTAAACATTTAGAACCTAACAAAATTCATTGATTATAGAAAAAGAAGCATTGTGCCCTCTTGAAAAATTGAACATTGAGCATTGTCCACAACTAAAGAAGTTAACCTCTAGAGTTAAACACCAAAGAAATAATAAAGGCTTCTCATACATGATATCGATGAATTGCTCGATAGTGTAAATAACATTGATTTGTGTATATTATATCGAATCCAAATAATTGATATGTGTTTTGGTGGCTGTTAGGTTCTAAATATTTAGCATTAAATGTTTAGGAACTAAATTTGTGTATGTTGGCAAACCGAGTACAAAAACTAGTCTAGTATATGATCTTAGAGTCCTTGAAAAGGTTTTAACATTGCTCAAGATGATACAAGTCAAGTTTCAAGAACATATTAGCTGTAGAAAGAAGAATTCAGAAACTGAAGCTTTCGACCGATCGAGTGTGTTCTTCGACCAATCGAAACATGAATTCTATACATTTTGAAGAAGGCCCAAAAACCCACAAAACATTTAGGGTTTGAGTGCTAGATATAAAATAAAAACCCTAATACACGTTTTTCAAGTCTTGTGAGTTATTCATGTGAGGTCTGTGAGGTTCTGTAACCTCTTAACTCAACAAGCATCTATCAGATATTAGAGTGATGTTGCATGAACTAATGGAGATAAGTTGCTGCAACAAGATCAACTACTGCTAATGATCTAAATCTTTGAGTGGAGATCTCAAAGTCACAAATTGGAGTGTTTGTGTGTAGCAAATTCATAATAGAAGAGTCCGTGGATTTGGAGTTGCGTGTGGTTACGTGAGTAACTACTACAAGAGATAGCATTAGATTTAGGGTTGAATCTATCATAAAATTTCCATTTTATTATTGAATTGTTGCCTTGTAGATTGTTTAAGTTAAATCATTCCCAGATTTTTTACCTTGAAACTGGACGGTTTCATTGGTTTCTCTAAGTCATCATATCGCTTGTGTTCTTTACTTTTCCGCTATTAGTGATATGATTGATACCTGTTTAACCTAGATCTGTTTAATTGAACTAAGTAACAACTTGGCTTTAAACTAGGTTAAACAATTTGAGTTTTCAGGGGTCTAAATATATAACAGTGGCCAAGAAACCCAAAGTTACATATTTAGTTTTTATTTTTTAATTTTACATTAAAATTAAGGATTTCTTGGCTTTAAACTAGGTTAAACAATCTGAGTTTTCAGGGGTCTAAATATAAAGCAGTGGCCAAGAAACCCAAAGTTACATATTTAGTTTTTATTTTTTAATTTTACATTAAAATTAAGGATTTTTTTATGAGGATTTTTTATTTATTCAAATGTTGATATGGATTTTTTAAAATAGTTATTAAATATTTTTATTTTATTTTATTAGTTGTGTGTCAACAGTCAAGTAAGCATTCCATTAGCCACATCAGCAAGTTCTGTCATTGAGATGATGGCAAGGACTAAAATGAAATTTTTTAATAAAATCCAAGCACCAAATTGAAAGTTTTCAAAGCATATATAAGATCTAAAGTAAAAAATATCTTACATATAAAAAAAAAAAATGGTATTTTAACCAAAATCTAAAGCTCCTTACACATGAGTTAGGGCATATATAGGGGTTACATAAGCAATGAATCCAAGAGACGTGAACAACTAGAGGGTAGATGAATACAAATTTTTTTGTCCCGCTTTTTGTGTTTCACTTTATACTCCATCAATCATAGTATGTGAAGTTGGTTGATTTTATAAATTTATTCTAATCTTTTATTATTTTATAATATAAAAAAATCAAATAAATACATGACAAATTGTTTTGTGTTTCACTTTATACTCCATCAATCATAGTATGTGAAGTTGGTTGATTTTATAAATTTATTCTAATCTTTTATTATTTTATAATATAAAAAAATCAAATAAATACATGACAAATTGCTATTGGAGCATAAAAAGAGAAGAAAATTTCACATTTAAAATTGATCAAACCGCCTCATCAGCTACCTGCATTCATCCCAAATTGGACTAACATGTTATGAGTTACTAACATGTTATGAATTGGACATAAAATGCATTGTAGTGGACTCATTTGAAAGGAAGCATCAAGTTACAAGGTGTGGGGTTGCAATGGCCAGAAAAGTCAAAAAGTCTAACGTGTTTTGAATTACTTTACAGCTGTGGACTGGTTAAAACATGGTTGATTTTTCTGACAAAACATGACTAAAGTAATCTGACTCAAAAGCTAGAAAGAAGAAAACAAAAAACTTTAGGGAAAGTTGGTGGAAGCCCCTTTTTCTTTTAACTTCGACCTTTAACGTCTATTTTTGGTAAGATAATTTTTTATGGTCAGATTAAGACATCAATTAATTTTTAGTGTAGGTAAGGATTGAATCTCAAATATTTTATTTAACTATCAATGACTTTACTAATTGAGCTAATTAAAAGCTACAATTGGTGGAAGCTTTATCATTGAGAAGAACCTAAATTGTCCATTTATGATATATTTATTTAGATTTTGTTATCCATTTTGGAAAAGTTTTTGTGAAAAATTAAAAAAACTGTCAAAACAATAAATTACTTTTTCATTTTTTTTTAATAATTTCTAAAATGATTTACTAATATTTGCCATAAAGTCACGCGTTAGTAAAACCCTTACATATGTGTGTGGGGGGGTACCCAAATCTGGGCGTGATGTTTATTGGATCAAGAATTTGGGCTCCCAATTTATTTATTTATGGGTTTCCTCACAGTCCTACAAGTTGTTGCTTCAAACATTGCCTTAACAGTCCAATTTCCGTTATCCCAGTGATATCAAGCCCAACACTTACTCTCCCTCTTGTTCTTTTTCTTCCTTCCTCTCATTTTGTTTCTCTCTCCCCTTTCCAACCACCCCCATTGTCTGATCTCATCTCCCTTATATAGTCTCTCCTTAATAGGATTCAAATCATTACTTTGTCACTAATTCCCATGCAATCCCACTTATACACAGAATTCCTAGAAACAATCATGTCTTCTAAGGATTCTCTTGAAATTTGTTCCAGACGCCAAATAGTGTTTTGTAGCGACTTTCCAAAGGCATTATCAGTACTCGGAGACTGATATGAATTTAACCATTTCATCATCAATCTCCCATTATCAGTTGGTAATGGGCCTAGCCCGGCCCGAACACTATGGGATTCCCCAAATGATACTTTCTAGATCTTGGTATACCTGTCATTGGGCTGGGCCTATTCTTACTGGGTCTGGGCCAACCTCAATCTTTTGGGGTAGCCTTGGCTAATCAAGCCGGTCCTAGGCCTAAGCTCAATGGGTCGTTGCTACTTACTTGGGCCCAAGCCCCCCACAATATATATATATATATATGTATGAGGTTTACTAACGTATGCCCTTAGAGTATACATTAGTAAACTATTTTAAGAAACCTTTTATGGAAAAATGAAAAAGCAATTAACTGTTTTGACAGCCTTATCAATTTCCTATAAAAACTTTCTCAAAATGAATGGTTAATGTGTGCCCTAACCAGACCCTATATATATATATATATATATATATATATATATATTTATATAAATAAGGGTTTTACTATCGTGTAAAAGAAACTTCTTGTTTGACAAATTTGTGGGAGGTAAACAATCAATTGTTGCTGCTGGGACAGGTTGGGCTTATTTTATTTTATTTTATTCCAAAAATCAAGGAGGGAATTCAATTCCATGGTTTTGCTTCTATATGTTTGCAGTTGTCTCTTCTACTGTGATGGTCATTGTTGTAACCCAAATATGTGGTTGTTTTGCCACAATCATGGGTTCATTGGTGTTGTTATTTTCCTTAGTACGATTGAAATCACCCGTAATTGTTTATTTTGTGCAATGATTTGAAAATATTTGAATTATTCTCTGTGGTTTTGATCTCTTTCTTTCATGTGCTATTACATGTTTTAGGAAATAGTCGCAGACTCGTGAGATGCATGAAAAAGTTTGATGATTTATTTATGGCGTAAATGCACTTTTAGTCCCTACATTTTGGGGTCATTTCTATTTTGTTCCCTACATTTTTATTTTACCGCATTTAGTCCTTAAAATGAAAAATGCGTTCCATTTTAGTCCTTACCGTCACTCACTTAACGGAAATTGCTGATGTGGCAAATGGAGTGCACTACTGGCACATTAAACGCTGACATGGCCATTAAAAAAATATTAAAAAATTTTAATTGGCATTTAAATATGCCACTTCAGCTTTTTAATTTTTTTTTTAAAAAAAAAAACCACATCAAATAAAAATAATAAAAAAACTTCAAATCTTTTTTTTTTTTTTTTTTTTTTTTTTTTTAAAGAAAAGAAAATAGTTAAATTATTTTTTTTTTCTTTATTTTTGGGAAGAGCACGAAGATCAGAACATGTGTTCTTCATTTTCTTCCCCAACATGAAACCAACCCATACCCACAAACGCACACGGCTCTTCATGTTGATTTGAGAAATTAGAGAGAGAGATAATGGTGGTGGTGGCCAGCGTTTTCGCGATGGAGCAAGGAGGCTTCACGACGTCGACCAAGCCAAGTCCTCTTCGATTTCCTCTCTGCCAAGTACTTCACTCACACAACTTTTCGTTTCAATCTGGAGGTAAGCGAATTGGGTTGTTGCTGGTTAAGAGAATCAGTTTGTTGCTTTGTTGAATTTTCAGATTTGGTTTTGGAAGTTTTAGCCTTTAAGATTTGATGATTGATGAGTTTTTTGGTTTGTTTTTCTTGTGGGTATTCTGGATCTTTTGGGTTTGCTAGAGATCGGTTTAATTGTGGGTTGTTGGTAGTTGTGAATAGAGCCCAGATTTTCTAGCATTTTCTTGCCATTTCTTGTCAACCAAACACAAAAACAACAAACACAAACCCAAACATCAGCAAGAATACAAACACAAACCCAGCAATCCATTTTCAGCAAACCCAGAAAACTCAAATCCAAACAAAGCAACCAAACACAAACCCAAATCTGACCCCACCTACCCATCTTATCTTGCTAGAGCTTTCAATCTTCGATCACTGGCTGAAGAAGAAGAAAAAGCACTTTCTGTTGTTGGAGGTTCAAAACTGTGGGGTTCAAGTGACGTGATTTGCTAGAGCTTTCAATCTCCGATTATGTTCTTGTTTAAAATGGATTAGATCTGAATTCTTGTATTTTATTGTTTTTAATTCTGTTTTTTCTTTTTTTCTTTTGTTAAAATTGATTAGTAATTCTTTTTTATATTTAGAAGCTGACATGACATTTTTTTAAATGCCAATTAAAATTTTTTAATGGTTACGTTAGCGTTTAATGTGCCAGTAGTGCACTTCGTTTGCCACATCAGCAATTTCTATTAAGTGAGTGATGATAAGGACTAAAATGGAACACATTTTTTATTTTAGGGACTAAAAGAGGTAAAATAGAAATATAGGGACTAAAATAGAAATGACTCCAAAATGTAGGGATCAAAAATGCATTTACGCATTTATTAATTTTCTTTTGTTAAATGAACAATAAAATAGTAGATAACACTTATAAGTGAGGTTTTTTTGTTAAATGATTTATTTATTTTCTTTTGTTATGACCCATACCTTTAGCCAACTTAGCTCTTAATACATGATCATTCAAGTTAGGTTTTTTTGTTATTGGGATAGGTGAATTATTATAGATCCATCCCTCGAGGGATGGAGCTTCGACAGAAGCTAAGTCTAGAGGGAAATTATGAGCATTACATTCATGTATAACTTCTATACCAAGGTTAGCGTGATTAATAATATCAAAGTATCATATTTCTTAATTCTCGTAGGGCCTCTCGGAATTCCTTCCATTAACAATACAACTACAAATAAGAACAAATTTATAACTAAATAATCATGAGCGTAACACCAAACAAACACATGCTATATAAGAAGAATTTAGGGTTTGGGTTTTATTTAGGAAGAAGGACAAAAAAGCAAATAACAAAATTATATAATATATTTTTTAAAATCTAAAAACTTATTAAACATAGATAGGTTAGATCGGGTCAAGTTAGGCGGAATTATAAATCTTATGACTCGAACTCAACTCAATTCATTGTAAAAAAAAAATTTCTAAAAAAAATTCATGACTCAATCCAACTCATTAACCTTTGAAAACTGACCCAATCCGGTGAGTTGGATTGGATCAAAACGGTTTAAGCAGGTTGGCGGTTCACTACACACATGTAATTTTGAGATTTGTATATTTGAGTTTAATGCGAGTGTACAATGACAATTATCCTGACAAGGGTTAGTATCTACCACGTGACATCTTTGGTACCAACTTGTCTAGTCAACCTCACCAACTAAATCTTTGGTACCCATGTGACATCTTTGGTTATAAACTTATAATTTTCTGTGGAAATCTTTCATTTTGCTTGTTATAAGAGTATTTCCAGTAGACTCTCCAAATTTTTGTACTGTTTGGAGAGTGAACAGTTACATTTACCTTTTACCTACTTACTTTTTCAAATACACTTTCCAATAGACTTACTATCTTTTCTTTATCTCATTTAAATATTATTTCTTTATTCATTTTTTAATCTTTCTTTATTTATTCCCAACTATATTTTCTAACTCTCAACGGGTAAAAATTTTAAAATTGTGGTTGGTTGGTTTTTTTTTTTTCAATGGATAGCACTTGGGATAACAAATAATATAGTCATGAGTTGTTAGTTTTTATTTATTCATTTTTAATTTTCAACAATCATACTTTCCAATGGTTTTTTTTAATGATCATATTTTTCATGCTTGCATTATTTTTCATTTTTCAAATCTATATTAGTCTTGAAATTTATCAAATTTATGTAATTTGGAATGAATTTATGCATTAAAATTTTGACAACTTATTTTTTTAGATCTAGTTATTATTATTGTTGTTGTTATTTAATAATTAAATAACTTTTAATTAATTAATTAATTAATTAATTATCTCTTTCTATTTTTTTTTCAAAAAAAAGAAACCTATGTAATATTAAATACCATATCACACGATTACATACCAAAAAAAGACAAAAGGGATTAACTCAATTTTATTTCAACCTACTAATTTTAACTTCAACCGTTCTTTTTATGCAAAAAAATTTTTAAGCACCACACATTTTCACACACAATTGATTACTCAACTTCAACCGTTCTTTTTATCCAAAAAAATAAAAATAAAAAATTGTTACACATTTATCACATCAGAGAAACAGAAGAGAGAGAGAGGCAGAAAGAACGCAGCAGAGAGAGAAAGGGGAAGAAGGCCTGTGGAGATCAAGTGTCGCCGGAAGGACAAAGCCGGCGGAGATCGGCGTTCACCAAGCAGCAGCGCCTCGTCCGCCTCCCCACCGCCAGACTAGGTCAGATCAGCTTGACTTTTTTTTTTCCCCTTATTTTCTTGTTCTGATTCGACTTTGCTGTCATAATAAGAAATAGATTTTGTTTTGCGTTTTGTGTTTTGATTATGTGAGACGTTTGAGTCTGTGAGGGAGAAAGAATTGTTTTTAATTGAGTTGTTTGATTTTTTAAGGGAGAAAAATTCATTTGGAGTTGCTACAGAGAGCTACTGTAGCAAGCTCTCTGTAGCAACTCCAAAAAAAATTTGGAAAAATGTTCCTTTTAGAGAGTCTGTTGGAACTGTTATTTATTTATTTATTTTTATTTTATTTTATTTTATTTTGGGTTTGCTATCTAAAAAATGGCTTTAACTAGTCTATTGGACATGCTCTAATTTTCTTATCTTTCTCAACTCTGTATTTATGCTTCGTTCACAGTGTTAGTAATCTCATCTATTCAAGTTTGAGAGAGAGAAAGAAAGAGTGAAAGAAAATTGTTTTAGGAAAGTGGATTTGATCTATACGAGCTCAATCTCAGGCAATATCTGATCACAGAGAAGAGCCAAATTCAAACGAAATAACACTGGAGTAAGAAGATAGGCTACATATATGGCAGAGGCTGCGATATCCGCTCTTACTGAGAAGCTCATTTCCTTCTTGTGCGAAGAAGCAACACTATTACAAGACATCCATGAAGAAGTAGCTGACATCAAAGATGAACTGGAGAGCATTCAGTCCTTCCTTAAGGATGCAGATGCAAGGGCCGCAGCAGAGGAGGACATGAGCGAGGGTGTCAAAACTTGGGTGAAACAAGTCAAAGAAGTAGCTTTCCACATGGATGTTTTCATGGACGAGTACTTGCTTGAGATGGCACAACATCTTCCCCATCAGCTTCAGGGATTCAGTTGGTTCCTCCATAAATCTGCTCTCTTATTTTCAATGTTAAAACCTCACCACGAAACAGCCACTAAGATTCAGAAGATCAAAGCATCAGTGCAGAAAATCAAGGCAAGAAGTGAAAGATATGGCTTCCAATCCACTGGTCAAGGATCAAGCTGTGGTACTCGGAATGTTAGGTGGCAAGACCCTCGAAAGGACTCCCTTTTTCTTGAGGATACTGACGTTGTTGGAATTGAATCTTCTAGACATGAATTGATAGGCTGGTTGGTAGAAGGACAACCTCATCGTATTGTAATTTCGGTAGTAGGAATGGGGGGCCTAGGCAAGACCACACTTGCCAAAAAAATCTATGATCATCAAATTGTTAGAGGACACTTTGAATGCTATGCGTGGATCTCAGTGTCTCAATCTTACAACATACAAGATCTATTAAGGAGCATCATGAAGCAATTTCGTGAGGCTAGAATGGAGCTTCCTATGCCGGAAATTGACACAATGGACGAAAAATCATTGGTAAGTAAATTAAGAGATTACTTACGGCTAAAAACATATGTGGTCATATTTGATGATGTATGGAAAATTGACTTTTGGGAGGATATAAAACATGCTTTACTTGATAATAATAAGGGTGGTAGAATTATGATCACAACACGTAATAAGGAGGTGGCTAGTTTTTGTAAAAAATCTTCACCTGTTCATGTTTTCGAATTGCAACCACTAACTCTTGCTGAGGCATGGGAACTATTCTGCAAAAGGGCGTTCCAATTTGAATTTGGAGGACATTGTCCCCCAATGTTGAAGAAATTGTCTCAGGACATTGTTGAGAAGTGCAAAGGCTTACCACTTGCAATTGTTGCTATAGGTGGTCTTTTGTCAACCAAAGACAAAAATGTCTTTGAATGGCAAAGCTTGCATGATAGTGTTGGGTTTGAGTTAGGAAGAAATCCCCATCTTACAGGTGTTGATAAAATATTGTCCTTAAGTTATGAAGACTTGCCATGCCACCTCAAATCTTGCTTATTATACCTTGGTATGTATCCAGAAGACTACTCCATTAGTTGCATCAAATTGATTAGACAATGGATAGCTGAAGGATTTGTGAAGGAATTGGAGGGTAAAACATTTGAGGAAGTTGCACAAGAATACTTGACTGAATTAATCCACAGAAGCTTGGTTCAAGTATCATATGTTGACATATCTGGGAAAGTTAGAAAATGTCGACTCCATGATATCTTACGTGAGATCCTACTCCGAAAGATGAAGGATTTGAGTTTTTGTCATCTTCTCTCAAAACAAGAGTCTCGCTTTGAAGGATTAACTCGGCGCATGTCAATTGATGGAGTTTCATATGTTGTATTGAAGGAATTTGGGAACACTCATATTCATTCTCTTTTATTTTTCAATCTTGATGAATTTCCAAAGTCCTTTATGAGTACTTTTGTTGCTAATTTCAAGCTTTTGAAAGTCATGGATTTTGAAGATGCTTTGTTGGATTGCATTCCTGAAGATGTTGGAAGTTTATTTCATTTAAGGTATTTCAGTTTAAGAAATACCAAAGTTAAAATTCTTCCAAAATCCATAGGAAAGTTGCAAAATCTGGAGACTCTAGATCTAAAGCAGTCCCTAGTTTCTGATATACCAGTTGAGATTAACAACCTTCGTAAGCTACGGCATTTTATAGCTTACAATCTTGATTTCGAAAAAGACAACAGTTTGACTTTGGGAAAAGGGGTAAAGATACAAAAGGGAGTTGGGTGTTTAAAGAACTTGCAAAAGTTGTATCATGTGGAGTTGAATCATGGAGGGGTTGATCTTACTAAAGAGTTGGGAAATTTAAGACAATTGAGGAAGCTCGGCGTGAAAAACCTGTCAAAGGAAACCATGATGGCTTTGTGTGCCTCTGTTGAAAATATGAACCACCTTCGATCTCTTGATGTAACCTTAATTAGCGAAGATGAGATAGTTGATTTAAAATTCATTTCATCCCCACCTCGATTTCTTCAAAGCCTACAAATAAAGGGGCAATTAGAGAAGTTACCAGAATGGATTTCAGAACTTCAACATCTGGTCAAACTAAAGATTTTATGGTCCAGGTTAAATGATGACCCATTGAAAGTCCTTCAAAATCTACCAAACTTACGGGAGCTCATGATCTCACGCCAAGCATACAACGGAGAACATTTGCATTTTAAGCTAGAAGGGTTTCCAAAACTCAAGTGGGTATGGATTAGACACTTAAATGCATTGCATTCGCTATTGATAGATAAAGGAGCATTGCCTGTTCTTGAATTTCTTTCCATTGGGCATTGTCCGGAACTTAAAGAGGTGCCTTCCGGAATCCAACATCTGAAAAACCTCAAAGAACTGGGATTTTGGGGGATGCCCAAAGAATTTGAAGAAAGTTTGGATCCTGAGCGAGGGCTACATTATTGGATTGTTGCGCATGTACCAGTCATTATTCTCTTCCGCAAGGTTCGTACAGGATATTATGGCTATGACAACCACAATCTCCGTTCCGAGCATTTGGCGGAATTAAGAGGGCAAAGGCAAACATTCAACCAGAATGAGTTTAGATGCTAAAATATCAATGCTTCAGTCGAGATAGGTTAGTGCAATTTAGCTAAAAATGGCTTTAAATTTCTTGATAATATATATTTTTTCTTTTCTAGTGAATAATGTCGTGGGATTTCTGTTGTAGATTTGTATAGTAAAAAGCTATTGTTGTCCTTTTAATCTTGCATTTCTTGAAATATGTAATTCACCATCTACCGTTTTAATGGTCTGCTTGTTTGGGTTTTGATATTTTCATATAACGCTTAAATTGCACTTCTGTGACAAATTTAGAAGCATGAGCCACTTTGCTAGATTTGGGTGTGTGCTTTTCATATTAATGTACAATACTTGTATCAAAACAATACAATATATGCATCAAAAGTCAGAACAAAACAAGTTACAGATTACAGAGAGATCTGAAAATTGTCAAAACATTGCTCTTTGGAATTTACAAGATTGCACTTTTACTCCTTTTTTTTTTTTTTGGTTGAGACGACAATTTTACCCCTACTTAAAGTGTGTTAGTGAAGTTCTATTTAGGGAAAATGTTAGAAATACAAACTTTTTTACATAAAATTTTACAAATTATTGATGTTGCGAGTGGTTATTAGTAAATAAAAAAGTGATGTTGGTGGTGTATCTAGATAAGAAACAGTAAGAAATTGGCTACAACAATAGTTTGTAAAAATATTATAAAATAGTTTGTACATGTAGAAATAGTATTTAAAAAAAAAAAAGTTTTGTTGAAGCATTTAATTTGAGGTTTCAAATTTGAGATTTTTAGTGGTACTTTTTCTTGTGTGTAAATTTCTTCATTACTAATCAAAGTTTGTCCATTTGTGATTTGTGGTAGGTAAACAATCTAGTTCTACTCAATAATGTTAATTCAAATTTGTAAGTACGCTTTTTCCCCCAATATGACGCTTTAATAGTTTGAATCTTCAATATCCCTATTAGATCATTTTTATGCGAAGCTTAGCTTAGCTCGGAATTGTTGGGCTTTGTTTGTAGACTTGTATGGAGAACGAATATAATTGTTGCTGCTGGCACCGGTTGGGCTTGCTTATTCTTTTTCAGAGAGAATTTTCACATGTTTACAGTTGTCTCCTCTAGTGTGTTGCTCAATGCGCTCATTGTGTCAGCCCAGATAAGTGGTTTTCAGAACAATCATGGATTGGTTGGTGTTACTATTTTCCTATCACCCTGTAATTGTTTATTTTGTAAAATGATTTGAGCCTCTTTGAATAGTTCTCTCTCTGTGGTTTCGATATCTCTCTTTTATGAGTTATTGCTTTTATTAGGAATTCTGTAATTGGCCATAGATGCATTTGATCAGGCACTTTAGGTTAGACCATTTCCAGAATGATCTCTATACTCAACTTTTGGTACCAGTAGTATAGAATGTTCTTCGATTTTGGTACCAACTTTTGTTTTTGTTTTTTTAAATTTCCTTTGAATAAACTGAATTGGTCGACCAAGTTATCATTGATATTTGATATACAGCCTACATCTCTCTATGAATGTCTACATGTCATCCACCCCTTCACCTAGTCAAATTATATATATTTACTAGACTGGGTTGAGTGATGATCCACTCAAAGCCTTTCAAAAGCAGGAGACAAAACAAGTTTCTTGGTTTCTTGACCACATGTACATGTGGAGATCTTCTCTTGCTCTCTTTCCTACCACATCATATCAATATCATATTATATTATACTATATAATAAAAGTTAAACTTAGAAGTCATGGCTACACCAAATTGCAGCAGTGTTATAGTTTTAGATAGATTTGCTAGAGATGTTAACGATATACACGTATGCTAGAGGATCCCTCCCCAATAATTTGAACATAGGTTCTTGAATTAACATTTTTTTTTTATATTTAATTTTATTATTCTTTGTAAGGCATTGATTTTATTGCGTGTGCATGTGTGTGTGTTTGATTGAATTGCATGTGTTTTTTATTAAGACTATGGTAGCTATTTGTTTTTTTGAGGGTTTGGTATTGGTATTTTACTATGATTATCAACATGTATTTTAAGGCGTTTAATCGGTAACATATATTTTTCCTTGAAATAAATAAAAGTTAAGAATAAAAAAACTTAAAATAACGTTTATGATAAAAATGCCTTTTAGTGACGACGAATTTTTGACGGACCCAAAAAGCTCTCTCAAAAAATCCTATTTTTGATGGCAAAATAATGCCCTCACAAATACTTGATAAAATGTGAACATTTATAACCAACAAGAAAAGCTACTGCAATTATGTGTTGTAACCGTCACAAATGCTAATATTTTGGAGGGAAATTTTCCCTTCATATTATTTGCAGGGGACAATTAAAAATCTCTCAGAAAAAGTGTATTATTTGTGACGGTTAAAAAAATGTTATCACTAATTCTAAATTATTTGCGAGGGCCGAGATCGATTTTCACAAATAATCATTAAAATGTCAAAATTTTTGGAGGGAAATGTTCCCAACAAATTATTTCCGAGGGACAATAAAAATCCCTTGCAAAAAGTTTATTTTTTGTGTGAGTTAAAAATATGCCTTCACTAATACTAAATTATTTGCGAGGGCCATGATTGGCCTTCGAAAATAATCATTAAAATATTAATTTTTTTTGGAGATAAAAGTTATTCTACAATTCAAAGAAAAATAAAAAGAAATACATAAACATATAGCACTTTGCATTCTTTAGATGAACCTTTTGTTTACAGCCTATAAAAAAAAGCTTTTTATATACATCCTATATATGAAAGGTCTGATCTTATTTTCTAATAAATTTTACCCATAAAAAAATGATAGCACTTTCAATTTCAAAATGATAGCCTAAAATTCAAAAATAGCAACCTCTCTCTCTCTCTCTCTCTCAAAGTAAGTAAATTTTCTTCCCATCAAGGAAAGCGAGCAATATAAACATTATCAAATAAGTCAAGTCACTTTTTTTTTTTTTTTTTTTTTTTGAGCTAAAAAGGATAGAAATGCTTTATTAGAAAACAAAGAAGAATTACATTAAATAGTCCTTTTAACACGGAAGCATGAAAAAATTTTAGGCAATTATAAACATACAACCTGTGTTTCCTTTCCATTTTGTGGAAAATGCTTGTTAGATAGATGTCCGACATTAGATTTGTCATACAAATATATCATACCCAAATGCATACTATCATGTAAAAAATGCATGCTTTGGACATATTAAGTCTCCATGCAAGATAAGAATCTGTCAGATTCTTAATTTAAAGCTTTAATGATTTTTTTTTTTTTTTTTTTGTGAGAAGAAAGACAGTACATTATATTATTAAGGGAGGCTGTTGAAATCAGCCTGTGCAAACAGTATTACAAAGCCTACGTACATGAGAAAAACGATAATCAGTGAAAGACTGGGAGACTGTGCTGCAAATCAGCAGCTAAGTGACCAAACTGTGCCAATGATCTACATCCATGTTGTAAGGTGTTGACGAGTATCTCGGAGTCCCCTTCCAAGACAATCCGATCTAAACCAAGTTCTGCAGCAAATTTCACTGCCCTTCTAGCTGCAAGTGCTTCCACCTCTATGACAGTGAATGGGAGAGGTATTTTTTGAGAGAGGGATGTCATCACCATGCCTTGCTCATTTCTTATTACTACCCCGACGCCTGCACTGGCTGCACAGTTTTCTTTAACAAAGAGGGCTCCATCAAAATTCATTTTATACCATGATGCATCTGAAGGACGCCAAGCAACTGCTATAGGGATCCGCTGAGGTGCTGGGATTTCTTGCAATGCCAAGAACTCCTAAACGCACTCTTTTGCTTGTTGGAGAAGCTGTCTCAGCGTGGCAGCTTGTTTACCTAGGTAGAGATTGTTTCTTTGATTCCATATTGCCTAGATAACCATTGAGAAGAGAGTAGGGTCCCAATTTTCTGCAAATATGCAGCCTAGTAAATCCATAAAATTATCACTTTGTTTCAGTCTGCTGTGATTCCATAAAGGGACCACCTGCCATAATTCTGTAAGCTTCGGACAGAGGTATAAAGCATGATGAACATCTTCCTGTTGTGATTGACATAGGTCGCACCTGTCATCGGTGATTACTTGCTGTTTTACAAGATTCATCTTTGTGGGAAGGGAATTTCTGCATGCCCTCCAAACCAAAATTTTGACTTTACTAGGTGTCTTCATTTGCCAAATAGCTTGCCACAGTGGCTTCACCAAATCTGAGTTAGAGGGACCTGGCTGTTGTTTGTGAATTTCTGCAAACAAAAACTGATATCCAGACTTCACTGCAAAATTCCCATCTGCAGTAAAAGGCCAGGTTAGGATGTCACTCTGCTGTGAATGGCAGAGGGGTATTTTTTTTAACAGTTCAAAGCCCAAAGAGATGTTGGTCTAACCAGCACTTTCAAAGATGTTACTTGAATAGAAAAAAACACCATTGATACCACCGAGTTGCTGTAGCACAAGTAATCCAATTCCTATCTACAACATCTGTTAGTAATCCATCAAAAGGGGATTCTAGTTTAAAAGAACAGAAAATAACCTTACAAAAATTAAATAATTCTTTAAAAAAAAAACCAGTCTACCGTTAAAGGAAACCAGTATCTCTTTCCCTTGAGATCTGAAATCTGGATTGTGGTTCTTTTGCTTGTTGATGCTACAAATCTCTGTAAATTACATCAATAATAAATGATGATAATGTTAGAAAGAGAGTTGAAGTTGCACTTATGTAATAATATTATTAATGTCATCCAGATTAATAATATTAAAACCCCCCAAATATGGCTATCATACAAGATAGAGAAATGCAAAGAAAATCAATGCCTATGCATCAACAATCTTGTAAGAAGCAACACCAAACCTTTTACATTTTTTTTTTATAAAAAGGTACAAGTGTGAAGATTGGAACATAGTACAAGTTTGAAGTTTGCCTTAATGAGGAAAAAACTATGATCCCAAATTAAGATGGATATTTAAAGGGGTACTTGACTGTAAATTCATCATTTTATAATGAACCTTATATCCCTCGTACTAGGATGGCTTGCATGCCATGTATAAAATAAAACTTAAATAAAAACACAAATAATTGAACTGAGATTGTCACATTCCTCAAAGAAGGCAAACACCTTTCCCAAGCAAATACCAACTCTCTCATATCCAAAACATGGACATGTCTTTTTCATTTCCTGGTCATGCTACAATACCCCAGTATCATGCTGTTACTGTATATCCATAAATTACTATAAGATGCTAGAGCCAGGTCTTGACAAATAATACATTCTCTTAGTGATAAACAGTCATTTTGATATCTCAAATTAATAATCGTGTCAGCAACAGCAACAGCAACAAGCACACAAAAAAAGAAAAAGAAAAAGGGAGCAATAGAAGAAAGTCATTTGGTAAAATACTCAAAAAAGGGTAAGAGTTACAAATTCAGATTATGGGGTGGGGTAAGGAAACAAGAAAACAGATCAGTAGAGCACCTTCAAGGCTATTATTGCTTGGCTCACTGCTATCCCTCCCAAATTGCAAACACAGAATACAACCACACAGGTTAAGGACTATATTGCAAACCAAAACTACTCCCCGACTGCAACAAAAGGTAATGCCCTGATGACAAAGAAAAGCAAGGGCAAAATCAGTACTAATTACAACTCTATCAATGTTGATGAGCAACTAGAGACTAAAAAATTAACATTTCTAGTACTGAGAAAACTTCCAACATAAAGTGATTAAATTCACGACTTCACCCACCGCCCCATAGTTATGGAGAGTGGAAGTGCCATATTATCCAAATGCTATTAAAATTGCCTTTTTAGGATAAAAGATATAGCCGTTTAAGGAAACGAACAAATTTTGTAATAATTGATAATGTTAATAATGTTATTTTATTTTGTATCACACATCACACTGTCAATAGCAGTAATAAAAAATTATATCCCTAGACTGATTGGCATCAAAATGAGTACTGTGTTTCTTGTTTTCAAATTTTGGGTTTTATTTTTGATTGACATCCTAGTGCACATATTTGTGGACTGCACATGCCCTAATCTAACACAGCAGATACATTTTGTTTCCTTCACACATCCTCAATCAGTCGCTTTCAATCTCAGACACATACACCATCATATGCATGCCTAAGTCTTAATATGAAGGGCATATTAATCACTCAATGGAACAGAAATATTGAATAAGCTTTTGCCCTATTTTGGTGCGAATTTGCATCTGCAAAAGCATCCACACTTAGCAAGAAACTATTACGTCTCGTATGCCTAAGAACAAGCTTACCAGCCGCCGTGTCTTGAGAAATAGCCATTATCCAGAGATATAGCAAGAGCAACAGCTACCGCTCAACTTCCAACTCTTGTATCTGCCACCAAAGACTGCACATATAAGATTAGAGAAATGAATAAAATCATTAAAGGAAAATAATTCCTTTTTTGTTTCCTGATGTGGTACTCTACCATTGAAGCAGGGCCAGTCTTGGAGCCAGGATCAGAACTCCCAAATCGGATCACATACTGACCACCATCAGAAAAGATCTGCATTTCATCAAATTATATTTCAAAATTTGGGGCAAATTAGAATTGTAATCTTCCTCATCTACCAAATTGTAACCAGGATCACTTACAATACACGGCTCTACGAAGGAAGAGGCTGGTTGGTTAGGAACGTTTTCAATATGATTGTAGATTAGAACTGTTTAATAAAAAATATCAACAACATAGGTTAGGTGATGAACAATCAACGCATGGGTTCTCAATCAATGTGTAGATAATTTGATCCAAAAATTTAAATAAAAATTCTAAATCCAATGCAAAAAGCTCCAATAATATGTTAAATAAATTCATATTTATCAAGATAGTTGTTTTAAAAAAATAATAATAATTTTGAGAGACCTGTGGGGTTCCAATTTAAGGTTTATTTTCTGCTTCTGCTAGTGCTTTGCTGTCGCTGCCCAGCCTCTCACACCCCCAGATCTCACTTAGAAAGTTAGGCATTCTTTTTTTCAATTGTCTTGATCTCTAGTCGCTTTTCTCTTCTTCTTTTTTTGGGGTGTCTTGTCGCGCAGTTGCGTGTTATCAGTTGGCATGAGTTGGGAGTGTTAGAGGGAAAAGTGAAAAAATTTAGAGGGAAAGGGGAATTGTGTTCCGAGGGAGTTGGGAGTAGGGAGTGTTAGAGGGAAAAGTGAAAAAATTATGAGGGAAAGGGGAATGGTGTTCCAAGGGTTATAAGACTTCTTTTTTCTTTTTCTTTTTTAATTTTTAATTTTTAATTTTAGAATATATGTAGCGGCATGTGGTTTGAAGTTCATAAGGTTTAAGTTTAAACAATTATAAATGTTTATAATAAACAATAATAAATAGGAGTATGTATATGAAATACATAGGTTAATTAAAGCAATAAATTAGATACAATTCATAAATTGAATAGCTCCCCACAAAATTAGATAATAAAAATGATTATATGTCACATGTTAAAAGAACAATATGAAATCTCCACAAGTGAGCTATATCAAATACTATAAAATAACAATATAGTTCAGCTATTAAATATTAAAGCAAATATTGGGTTTGCTTATATGTAAAAATGGTTTAATTTTAGTTCGATTTGGCTGTTCAATTGAGTTTAAATTTCATCAACACCAATATGTTACCATGCTATGCAAATCTAGTGGTTAGAATTGGAATCTAAATTGCCACATGATGGTTGCATGTTATGTGCCCGTACTTTGATCAATCCACTCTCACAATCAAACCATCCAATCACACAATAATTTCACCAATACCCATACTTTGCCATGCTCTTCCCATCCAATGGTTGGACTTTGAATTTGGTGCCATTTTCAAAACTGTCAAATTCTAGACTCATGCCCCTGCAGGGCTGGCCTAAGGCCTACGCTTAATAGCCCCACTACAAAAGGCTTAAAATTTTATAAGACTAGTCGCAGACCTGCGCGTTATGCGCGGTAATTTTTATAGCAAAATGAAATGTGTGGGGCCGGTTATCCAAAAAGGTGATATGGATATCCTAGGAAATGGGCTCGTGGCCCAACGGCCCAGTCCGAGGACATTCACTCATCTGAGGAAGGTTAAGAGAAGACATTGTGGGATTAATATAAGAAAAAGGGATGGAAGTCATATATAGTGGCCCAAAACGCGTCCGAGGTGGATGTAACTATCTTACTATTTAGGGTATTTCGCAAAGTTGTATTAGAACTAGAAAATGAATATAGAACAAAGGAGGAACCGGGAGAGATAACAAATATCTTCTAAAGCTGCTACCTCCACATTAAATGCTTCCCAACTAACTCTCTGGCCGCATTAATGTGGAGGTGATACCTGAACAGTAACTAAGCAGCCTTATGGCTGCTGAGCGAAAGTTCCGGGAGGTGCTGGATGGGACAGAAAAGAGTTCCCAGAATAGAACCTACATGTGTACGGTGAAAATGGGGTGAGGAACATGGTATATAACTTGAAAGTGGATGACATTAGAGGGGACTGGAAGAAAAAAAGAGAAAAAGGATAGAACCCAAAAAGATATCCCCTGAAACCTAGCCGAGGAGAACTTTTTATTGTACAGTTAGCTTGAAACGTCTTTTGCTGCACAATGATCATAACATTTTCTACCGAATGGAACTAGTTCTTTCACCCACTCTCTAAAAATTTATTGTTTGAGCTTGTTGGGCTAGAAACTTGTCCCTATTCTGGGTCCAATCCAATTTGAGTCCCTACAATTGGCGCCGTCTGTGGGAAGAACTTGATCTATTCGTAGGGAAAGGCAAGTGCAGTGGTTGCGATGGAAGGGGGAGCACCGCAGCAACCAGTGGCGGGCCCACAGCAGGTGGATGTTAATCCACATCAGGCAGAGTCTAGGGGCTCTCAACATGGTAATCCGTTGGTAATCCGTGAACAAAGAAGGGGTCGTAAGGGAAGTGCACAAACAACCCATACTGATAGAAGTCAGTCTCGGGGGAAAAGCCATATCTCCCACGTAAAGAACGACGGGGACATGCAGCGTGAGATCAACAAACTGAAAAAGGAGTTGCGACATGAGCGACGAAGGCGTATGGCTCACAACTCTGGGCAATCCTTTGAGGAGCCAGATGACACCAGTTACAGACAGAGGTCAAGAACTCCACCCAGTGAATCTTTCGTGTATGATAGGGAGTACCACCATGAACGAAAATATAAGAGTCCGTCTCGCCAGGGCTTAGGGAACGACGCCCTGAACAAAGCGTTGAGTCAAGTCTCCAAATCGCCCTTCACGCGACATATTGAGGATGCAGACCTTCCTCGGCGGTTCCATCAGCCTGCGTTCACCATTTATAATGGTCGAACAGATCCAGTGGAACATGTTAGCCATTTCAGTCAAAGAATGGTCGTTCATGCTAAGGATGAGGCCTTAATGTGCAAAATTTTCCCCTCTAGCCTGGGTCCAGTGGCGATGAGATGGTTCAACGGTCTAAGAGCGAATACCATTGACTCCTTTGAGAAGCTCACCCAAGCTTTTGGTGCCCGTTTTATCACCTGCAGGAGGGTTGTTCAGCCGTTGGGATCGTTATTATCCATGTCTATGCAGGAGGAGGAAACCCTGAAGGCTTATTCTGATAGATACTGGGAAATGTTCAACGAGGTAGATGGAGCCTATGATGACGTGGCCATTAATACCTTTAAAGAAGGTCTTCCAACCGAGCATGATTTGAGGAAATCTCTGACTGGTAAATCTGTTACCAGCGTGCGTCAGCTTATGGATCGGATTGACAAGTATAGAAGAGTAGAGGAAGATCAGATGCAAGGCAGAGGAAAGTCCAAGGTGGTCCCTCAGGAGAGGAGGGACTTCAGGTCGGACCGGTACAATAACAACCGACTTCAGAGGGACTTTGGGGGGCAGTCAGGATCTGCTAATTCCTAGGTGGTTAGTACTGTGTTTCGAGAACCAGTACAACGGGTTCTGGAGAAGGTAAAAAATGAGCCATTCTTCAGATGGCCCAATAGGATGGCAGGGGATCCTGCGAAACGTAATCAAAACCTTTATTGCCAATACCACCAGGACCATGGACATACTACTGAAGATTGTAGAAATTTGTGGGACCACTTGGAACAGCTGGTCTGAGAAGGGAAGTTGACCCATCTTCTGCATCATTCTAGTGGTCGAGAAAGTCAAGCAGGTTCGACATTCCGGGGGTATGCCTCTTCAGGACCCCCCCTTGGCACAATAAATGTTATATTTGCCGCCTCGGGAAGAACAGGGTCTTGTCCCTCCAGGGTAATGTTTGTGTCTCACTATTCGATGAGGGCTCTAGTTCAATGTCGAAGAGAGCCAGACTGGGCACCTCACTGGTGTTGGGCTTTTCAAATGAAGACAAGAGAGGGACCATACAACCACATAATGATGCTTTGGTGGTTACACTTAGGATAGGGGGGTATGATGTGAGAAGGGTCATGGTTGATGAGGGGAGCGCAGCCGAGGTGATGTATCCTGACCTGTATAAAGGGGCTGAATTTAAGGCCTCAGGATCTGACAGCCTATAGCTCCCCATTGGTGAGTTTTGAGGGTAGGTCGGTCATTCCGATGGGTATGATTAGACTACCCGTGCAGACTGGCTAAGACATAGTGGAGGTGGATTTTATTGTGGTAGATGTTTTTTCTCCGTATACGGCTATTTTGGGTAGGCCCTGGCTGCATACCTTGGGGGCTGTTTCTTCCACTCTTCATCAGAAGGTGAAATATCCATCAGGAGGTCAGGTGTTAGAAATTTTGGGAAATCAAGCCATGGCTAGGCAGTGCTTGATTGCAGCTATTCAACATCGGTTAGAGATAAATACTTCGGCCACGGCTAAGAATGACTTATAGCAATCAAAGACTCCGGCGACCCTCTTAAACACATCTGCCGATGAAGCGGAGTGTGAGAATTTGGAGAGGGTGAGTGTTGGGGATGATCCAGATCAGTTCTTTCAGGTTGGGGCACAGTTGCCATTGTTGGAGAAGGAGCAATTGGTTGAGGTCCTTAGGAGAAACATTGACGTGTTTGCATGGAATGCTTACGAAGCCCCAGGGGTGGATCCAGACTTCATTTGTCACCATTTGAATGTTAATCCTTCTGTTACTCCGAAGAAACAGCCACCTTGGCGTCCGTCCAGGGTACATGCCGAGGCTATCAGGGACTAGGTGACCAAGCTCAAGCAGGCAGGGGCTATCAAGGAGGTATTTTACCTTTAATGGTTGGCTCATACGGTCATGGTGAAAAAGAAAAATGGAAAATGGCGCGTATGTGTTGATTTCACAGACCTTAATAAAGCTTGTCCAAAAGACCCTTTTCCTATGCCCCGTATAGATCAGTTGGTGGATGCAACAGTGGGCCATTCTCAGATGAGCTTCCTAGATGCCTTACAGGGCTATCACCAGATCCTACTGGCATTGGATGATCAGGAAAAGACCACTTTTCTGACTCCCATTGGAAATTATCACTACAAGGTAATGCCCTTTGGCTTGAAGAATGCGAGGTCTACTTACCAGCAGATGATGATGAAGATGTTTGAGCCACAATTGGGCAGGAACATCGAAGTCTATATTGATGATATGGTTGTGAAGAGTAGGGTAGTGGCCGAGCATGTGACAGACCTCACCAACACTTTTGAGATTTTAAGGAAACACAAATTGCGACTGAATGCATCTAAGTGCTCATTCGGGGTAAGCTCAGGGAAATTTTTGGGCTACATGGTGACTCACTGAAGAATTGAGGTGAACCCCGATCAAATTAGAGCCATAAGTAGCTTGTAACCACCTCGGAATCCCAAGGAGGTATAGAGGTTGATTGGTATGACCGCTGCTTTGAATAGATTCATATCCAGGTCGGCGGATAGGTGCAGACCTTTTTTCCTTTTACTCCATAAGTGGAAAGGATTCGAATGGACTGAGGAGTGCGCCCTGGCATTTCAGCAACTTAAAGAGTACCTATTTCAACCGCCCATTATGTCCAGTCCCAAGGTGGATGAGGTCCTTTTTTCCTACTTGGCGATAGCCACTTATGCGATCAGTTTTGTTATGATACGAGTAGATAATGGTCTACAATGGCCAGTTTACTATGTTAGCAAGTCGCTTCATGAGGCTGAAGTGCGCTATCTGTCGTTGGAAAATGCCATTTTGGCAGTAGTGCACGCTACAAGGAAACTTCCCCATTATTTCCAGGCACACACTGTGGTCGTCCTAACTTAGTATCCGCTCAAAGCAATACTTCGGAGTGCAGACTACACTGGCAGGATTGCTAAGTGGGGCACAATTTTAGGGGCTTTTGATATTAAGTATATGCCTCGTGCCTCTGTGAAGGGACAGGTTCTCGCCGACCTGGTGGCCGAATTTGCTGAAGGCCTTGAAGAAATAGAGACAAGCCCGCGTGGCATGGATGAAAAATTAGTAAGTCTTATCTCCGCGCAACATGTCTTACCCTGGAAGGTGTATATGGATGGAGCAGCAAACCATCGGGGGTCAGGAGTGGAGCTGGTTCTGGTATCTCCTGAGAAGGTCATTATTGAGAAGTCTTTAAGGTTGGGATTCTCAGTTACTAACAACAAGGCAGAGTATGAAACTTTTTAATGGGGATGGCGATGGTTAGGAAACTAGGTGGAAAAACAGTGGAGATTTTCTCGGATTCAAGACTGGTCGTGGGCCAGGTTAGAGGAGAGTTGGAAGCTCAGGATACAAGAATGTAGGAGTACTTGGGCCAGGTTAGGTGTATGCAAGTAAATTTTGAATTTTTTGAAGTAACCCATGTCCCTAGGAGTGAAAATGCTCATGCGGATTCTTTGGCTACCCTTGCTACCTCCTCGGCGCAAAACTTGCCCCGAGTGATAATGGTTGAAGACTTAAACACACCCACCCCAGCAACAGGGGACTCGCTTCAGGTCAGTCAAGTCAGTTCGACGCGTAGTTGGATGAATCCTATAATGTTATTCCTTGAGAATGATGTACTGCCCGAGGATAGATCAGAAGCTGAAAAGATACGAAGAAAAGCTTCTCGGTTTTGGCTATCCGAGAACAAAAAGTTATACAAGCGCTCTTTCTCCGGGCCATATCTACTTTGTGTACACCCTGAAGCCTCTGAGGCACTTCTAGAAGAGCTACATGAAGGAATTTGTGGAAGTCACACTGGAGGAAGGTCTTTATCACACCGGGCAATTACTCAGGGGTATTGGTGGCCAGGCATGCAAAAGGAAACGTAGGAATATGTTAGGAAGTGTGATCAATGCCAAAGGTTTGCCTCGAACATTCATCAGTCGGGGGGAGTTCTTAATCCTCTTTTTAGCCCTTGGCCTTTTGCTCAGTGGGGCTTAGACATTGTTGGCCCTTTCCCTAAGGCAATAGGGAATAAAAAATATCTGCTAGTTGGCACAAACTACTTCACGAAATGGGTCGAAGCCGAGCCTCTGGCCAATATAAGGGATGTGGATGTCAAGAGGTTTGTCTAGAAGAATATCATTACTCGATTCGGGGTTCCTCAAGCTCTCATCTCGGATAATGGTCTTCAATTTGATAGCAAGGCTTTTAGAAAGTATTGCTCCGATCTGGGGATAAAGAACAGATATTCCACTCTGACCTATCCACAGGGAAATGAGCAAGCTGAGGCTGTCAACAAGGTCATAGTGGGTGGGCTAAAAAAAAGGTTGGATGATGCAAAGGGAAAATGGGTGGAAGAGCTGCCGCATGTCCTCTGGACATATCGAACAACACCTCGGCGGTCAACGGGGGAAACCCCATTTTCAATGATATACAGGGCTGAGGCTGTGATTCCTCTTGAAACGGGCTTTCCCACACTAAGGACCAGTACTTTCACTTCGGATGGAAATGATGAACTGTTGAAGAAGAATCTAGACTTGATAGACGAACGGCCGGAGAATGCAATGGTTCAATTGGCCTACAACCAACACAAGCTAAAACAAGGTTATGATACAAATGTAAAGTTAAGGCCGTTAGCCCCAGGAGATTTGGTATTGAGAAAAGTCTTGGGAACTACCAAAAATCCAGCCTGGGGAAAGTTAGGGCCTAGTTGGGAAGGACCATATCGTATCACGTCTGTAGCTGGAATAGGTGCTTATTACTTGGAAGATCTAAATGAAAAAACTGTACTTCACCCATGGAATGTAAGCAATCTAAAGAGGTATTACTATTAATAAGAACATATCTGTTTTACTTCTCTTTACAAGTTACCCTAATTCTGCAACTTGTGTTTCTACATCTATTGAAGTATTAAACAGAAACTAAGTCATGTCAGGTCCTCGGACCACAAACTTAGTGGAAATTAATACACTATGACATCTATTGAAGTATTAAACAGAAACTGAGGTGTGACAGATTGCTTAGGCAGCAAACTTAGTGGGAATCAATGCTTTTTAAGTAAGATCCGTACAATTAAAATTATACATCAAAGCAAACTCCATGAGCATCACTTGAAGCATTTTAAGGTGCCCAGTACCTCCTCAAGTTAAACATTTAGAATACTCTCTCCAATGTGGGTACTTTTTAATGAATTAAAAGCAAGCCTTTGTAGGGCTGTAGAGTTCACTGTTATAGTCTGTTTTGGGTTTCTAATTAACTTACCAGTTTCCCCTTATAGTATCAGATTTTGTTCCTATAAAGCCTGGGATCATGTAAAAACAAAGAGCATTCGTGCAGAAAATTACACAAGTGATAGATAAAGCAACAATATTTTATATAAATTTGGAAAGGGAAATAAACATCACAATTAAAAATATCCTCAATAAAAAAAAAATGAATTGGAAAATAAAAGAAGTTTAATTATGTTAACTATGGCTTCAATTTTATTTGGAGCTTGGGTTGGGGAGCTTTGCCAGTTGCCTCAGGAGGAGCATCTTTCTCTTTTTCCTTTGGAACTTCTCCAGTAGGTAGGATGGTTGAAGCTAAAGCCTGTTCAAAACTTTGAGAAGCTATTCCCCCGTTGGGCCTTTCTGCTGCTTTGTCCAAGGAAATGCCTTTTTCGACTTCAGGCACTTCAGGTTGCTTCTGCTGGTTGGGAAGAGGAGGATTCTGAGGTTGTGCTTCTTTGGCCAAATCAGCAACTGTGTAGGATGCCTCTTTTTGTTGGGAGCTTCTACCCAAGTCTGGGCACAATTTGCCCGGCGTACAACGGGCACCTTAGCCCGGAAGCTATCCTCCGTCTCAACAACGCCAATGTTATATCCGTGCTGTTCGGCCATGTCTTTTTCTTTTTCAACCTCAGCTTTTGCTTTCTCTGCCTCAGCTTTAACTTCTCCAGCCTGATCCCTGAGCCTTTGAGCTTCCTCCAGTTGTTTCTGCAAAGTTGATATCTGTTCCTTGGAAGCAGCCAGCTGGTCAGTAGCATCGCGCAGACGTTTTCTCTGGTCCTCGGCTTACCTTTGGGCACTCTCCAAAGCGGAGTCAGCACTCTTCCGAGCATGTTCCTCCTCGGTTAGCTTTTTCTTCAGCTGTACATTGGTTTGTTCAGCAACGGTGAGTGTTTGCACAGCTGTTGCTCGCCTCTTCCACTCATCATCTATTTGCTGGTAGCAAGCATTCGTTATCTCCTCCAGCCTGAAGGTGGCTTGAACGGCCTAAAAGAAAAAGAGTTAGAGATGCAATACATAGAGTTATGTGCACGATGTTTACAATTAAAAAAAAAAAAGAAAAAAAAAAAAAAGAAGAGAAAAGCAATAAGGGTATCATACCATGCCCAAATATCTTTTAGTATTCTGGAAGACTTCGTTCCTTTTTATGCCTCTCAGCTCGGCCATATCCTTGGGAAAAAGGAGAGTTTCCTCTAAGGCCGAGGTGACGCAGCACCCAATTCCGCTGTTGAAGTCCCTAATTGATGCATCTTCCCTTAGAGGCTCACCACCGAGCATGGGTGCAGTGAGCCAAGCCTCGGATTCCGAGGACTGAGTGGTTGTCCTCTCCACAACTCGTTGAGGCCCATGGGTAACCTTTTGCTGTTTCACAGCTCGTTGGACCTCGTCTTCGCGGGTCAGACGAGGTCTTCCAGTCTCCATTACTTCCTTATCTTTCGGCTCTTTCCTCCTCTTTGGATCATTGGGCTCGGTCCCATGTGATTGGGATGGTTGAGGAGGAGGAGGAGGAGGAGGAGGAAGGAGACTGAGTTGAGCTGATTTCCCCGAAGCCCCCTTTCCAGGCTGGCCTTCAATCACATCCATCAAACTTCTCTGGCTCTTCCTCTGGATGCCCATTTCGTCAGAAATCACCTCGAGAGATTGGGGTGGTTGAATACCTCAAATTCGTCTGCAGAATCCAACAATTCTACAACTCCCTCTGAAGTTTCTTCTTCTTCTTCTTCTTCTTCTTCTTCTTCCTCTTCCTCCTTCCCTTCATAAGGAATGGGGCGCGACGACGACGCTCCTATAGAAGGAGTGGCCACAAATAATGGCTGAGTATAAGGGGTACCTTCAGGAATCAGAACACCCTCAGGAACAATAAATCCTTCAAAGGCTATACTGATGCGGTGAAGCCGAGGATCTTTAGCCTTTATTACGCACTTGGGAGCTTGAAAGGCCTTGGAAATTGGTTTGTGTCGAAGGATTATGTGTGCAGCTCTCAGTTGGCTGTCAGATGGGTTCACATACACCTCGGATCGCAGGATTCTATCTAAACTCTCTCTGTTAACCAGTCTGAACTGAGGTCTGGTAGCGTGCTTGTCTGCCAAATCATTGAAACAGAAGAAAATCTTTGTCAGAAATAAAGATAACTTGAACTAAAGAATACAATTCAAATTACATAGGCTTATAGCCCAAAAACCCCAATTGGTTTTCCCTCTTTAGTCAGACAGGGTAAACCATCATGCCACTCCCCAGAAAAAATAAGAAAGTCGTCTTTTAAGCCCTTATTAGATGTGAGGAGACATTGGATTAACCTTATTTCAGGGTGCCTAAACTTAAGATAGTATCCCTGACCCTTCAGATGATTGAGGTTGTACACCCAGTTCACATTGTGATGGGTCAGGCCTAAGTTCATCCTCACATTTAGGGCTTCTATACTCCCTAGCACCTTGAACATATTTGGGGCACATTATGTGGGAGATAACCTAAAGAATCTGAGGTAACTTCTAGTGAGACTACCCATGGGAATGGTCATCTCTCCCTCTATAAAGGCGATCATAGGGATGACCACTTCCCCTGTTTTCCTATCGTTTAACCAGGTTTCTGGGGAAGCATATCTCATGCCTACTGTTGGGGGAATCCTATACTTAGCTCTAAATAGCTCTATATTCTCCTCGGACTCAACCAGACTCTTAAACCTACCCATTTTTTAAAAGTCGTGAAGAAAAATTAACGAAAATGATTGAAGGCTAAGGAGGGTTAAGGAAACTTACAGGCTTGAAAAATGAGCTCCTCGGACAAACTCTTAGTATTTATGAGAATGCGGAGAGGTGAGAAAGAGAGACAGGTTCAATGAATACACGCTAACACGGTGTGATTTTTGTAACTGAAAAGAGCATTGATTTGAAAAACTCTTTATAATGGCGCAGAAATTGTAAGTGGGAAAAGTCCCGCTCATAAATACTGAAGGTCCTCCACCGTTAGATGTACATCTTACTGTTGAACGTGGGGGACAGAGAAGCCGTCATCATTTAATAATGGCGTGCTCCTGACGCCGAAACGTCAGAAGCGTGCCTTGGGCAGGTAGAAAGGCGTTCTGGAGAATAGGAAAATCCACGAAAGGGGTGAGGGCAAGATATCAAAATCTCCCTTTTTCCGAGGTGGCAAAAAGCGAGATTTTGAGGGGCTATTATGGGGCCGGTTATCCAAAAAGGTGATATGGATATCCTAGGAAATGGGCTCGTGGCCCAACGGCCCAGTCTGAGGACATTCACTCATCTGAGGAAGGTTAAGAGAAGACATTGTGGGATTAGTATAAGAAAAAGGGATGGAAGTCATATATAGTGGCCCAAAACGCGTCCGAGGATAAAAACCACCTCGGATACCGTCGTCTGAGGTGGATGTAACTATCTTACTATTTACGGTATTTCGCAAAGTTGTATTAGAACTGAAAAATGAATATAGAACAAAGGAGGAACCGGGAGAGATAACAAATATCTTCTAAAGCTGCTACCTCCACATTAAATGCTTCCTAGCTAACTCTCTGGCCGCATTAATGTGGAGGTGATACCTGAACAGTAACTAAGCAGCCTTATGGCTGCTGAGCGAAAGTTCCGGGAGGTGCTGGATGGGACAGAAAGGAGTCCCCAGAATAAAACCTACACGTGTACGGTGAAAATGAGGTAAGGAACGTGGTATATAACCTGAAAGTGGATGACATTAGAGGGGACTGGAAGAAAAAAAGAGAAAAAGGATAGAACCCAAAAAGATATCCCCTGAAACCTAGCCGAGGAGAACTTTTTATCGTGCAGTTAGCTTGAAACGTCTTTTGCTGCACAATGATCATAACCTTTTCTACCGAATGGAACTAGTTCTTTCACCCACTCTCTAAAAATTTATTATTTGGGCTTGTTGGGCTAGAAACTTGTCCCTATTCTGGGTCCAATCCAACTTGAGTCCCTACAAAATGCTTTACTAAAATAGTGCTCATATTATTGGTACGGTGTTCATGTTATCCACTAGTTATTTCAAATGATCTTTTACTACTTAAGCTGCATTATATATGTATAAACAATATATTGTAGGACTCATGATGATAGAAGGTATTTTCTTGGAATTAGATGTGGAAAGGATACAACTATATTTGGCCTTGTAGTTAGTCTGGAGCTGATCAATCGTCTTCCCAAGTTAGTAAAATTTAATTAACTTAAAATTAGATAGAGAGGATTTTATAAATTTGAAGTTAGTGTCATGCTAGGTGAAAACTTTAGAAGACTGTAATTAAGTTGTTGCAAGTCTTTTAAATAAATATTAATAATAAAAAAAGATCTATTCGTTTAAAGATAGAGATTAGTATTATAAATAGGATGAGGAAATTTTATAAATAGGTGTCCATATCATTCAACACCAAGACCTTTTATGTGATATTTTTGCACCAGTCATGTTTTTCAATAGAAAATATCTAATCTCTAAACATATTATAATCTCATCTGACGATTATCTAAAAATCTGAACATCATGTGGTTCTAAAAAATTTGAAATTTTTACTGAATTATTTTACAGTCTCATTTGATGGTTATCTCAAAATTTAAATATCATGTAGTTCTAAAGTTTTTGGAAAAAATTTCATTTATAAAATTCCCCCATTTTCCCATCTTATCTGGGTTTTATATTCTTTTGTATCGTGGGAATGTAATTCAGTAAAATTTCATATTGAAAGATAGACACCATATGGCTGACGTGACTCCATAGTACCTTCCAACCATCATTTACTAACCGTCATTATAGTAAAAGATCATTTGAAATAACTGGTGGATAACATGAACACCCTACCAATAATATGAGGACTATTTTAGCAAAGCATTTCATTTTAAAGAGACTTGAAGAAATATTCCAGCTTGTGTGAACTTGCAATTTAATAGCTAATCCATTATAATTTGGTAGAAACCAAAAGATAATATAAAAATTATTTTAGCATACCAAAAGATAATATAATCTCAATTTTATAATAGCATTTTCATTAATTGAGAGTTGGACATACTTTACGAAACAATCCAGCTGTTGAACTTGCAATTTAATACATAATCCATAATCAACTGGTAGAAAATATGAACCACCTACACAACCAAAAAAAAATATAAAAAATATTTTAGCATAGCCTTTTCATTTTATTTATAATTAAAAGTTACAAATAATTGAAGAAACAATCCAGCTTAAAAACATGTAAATTAACAGGTAACATATGAGCAACTAGTGGTTGAAATAGTAATCAAAACAATGACAGGTGTCCACATCATTAAACACCAAGACCTTCTATGTGATATTTTTGCACCAGTCATGGTTTTCAATAGAAAATATCTAATCTTTGAACATATTACAATCTTATCTGACAGTTATCTCAAAATCTGAACATCATGTGGTCCTAAAGAATTTGGAATTTTTATTGAATTATTTTATAATCTTATCTGACGGTTATCTCAAAAATTGAATATCATGTGGTTCTAAAGTATTTGAAAATTTTTTTATTTATAAAATTCCCCCATTTTCCAACTTGTTTGGGTTCTATATTTGTAGAAACCAAAAGATAATATAAAAATTATTTTAGCACACAAAAAGATAACATCATTAATTGAGAGTTGGACATACTTTATGAAACAATCCAGCTATTGAACTTGCAATTTAATAGATAATCCGTAATCAACTGGTAAAAAATATGAACAACCTACACAACCAAAACAAAATATAAAAAATATCTTACCATAGCCTTTTTCATTTTATAGCTGTTTAACTTGCAATTTAATAGATATTATGTAATCAACTAGTAGAAAATATGAATAACCTACACAACCAAATAAAAATTTAAAAAATATTTAGCATAGCCTTTTCATTTTATTTATAATTAAAAGTTACAAATACTTGAAGAAACAATCCAACTTAAAAACGTGTAAATTAACAAGTAACTTGTGAGCAACTGGTGGTTAAAATAGTAATCAAAACGATGACAGGTGTCCACATCATTCAACACCAAGACCTTTTATGTGATATTTTTGCACCAATCATGTTTTTCAATAGAAAATATCTAATCTCTAAACATTTTACAATCTCATCTGACGGCTATCTCAAAATATGAACATCATGTGGTTCTAAAGAATTTGGAATTTTTATTGAATTATTTTATAATCTCATCTAACAGTTATCTTGAAATTTAAATATCATGTGGTTCTAAAGTATTTGGGAATTTTTTTTTTTTTTTTTATAAAATTCCCCCAAGATAATCCATTATAATTTGGTGGAAACCAAAAGATAATATAAAAATTAGTTTGTTATTTATTGTGCGTTAAAAAAGAGAATCTGCAAAATCATATCCCAAAAGGCATATGGGATACTATGGAAGGTGATGATGTGGCTCTTGCATCGCAACTTGTGGCATGAGACAATGGGTCGGATGAATGTTTACAGGTATAAATGCTGTATTGGAAAATTTTCTTAAGTTGCTACAATATTGCCTTATTTTGCACTACATGATTGTCACACTATTTTTGCCTTATCCCTACCTAGAACTTCCCCACAAGTTAACCAAACCAAATTGAACCAAATCAACAAATTATACTACAATCCCACTCAAGTTAATAAAACCAACATCAAGTTACTTAAAGTGGCTATACAATTAACTCTTAACAATAAACCGTAAATAGTTCCAAAAAAGCTACCTAACAAAGCAGGAAAATGGTGTGCAACAGATTTTTACATGTACAAAATTACTTTAATGTCTTTGTAAATACATCATCATAAAAGTAAATATCTTTTGAGACATGGTCCAGGCATTACAATCCAGTCAAACATGCTAAGCACCCACCAAATATGGGAATCGATGGAATCCACATCAATTAATTTTCTAATGCCTGCAACCACCAAGCTCTCTAAACATTTTGGATATCCAACCAACCTTGTCACCTTTTGGAAAACTTCAATTAGTACCACCACATTGAAAACTTAGTTTTCATAATCAATGAAGTTGCTCATTAAATGAGACTGAAATTGTGAGGGTAAGGGTAATTCAATACTTACAAACCAATGTTGAGTAGCCTAGTTGTTTTCCTTGCAATTTCAAAAATAATTTGAATTATTTTTAACTGAGCTTCCTCTCCCTCCAATCACTTACAAACCATTCTTTTCAGGCATGCTGTTCTGTCCTTCAAAGTTGGGTTTCAAAAAGTTTATGATTGGATGGTAATAAGCATAGTCATTGCTTTTGAAGCACTTATTGCATATTGTTTTCTTATCTCCAAGCCTAATGTTACATTGAATTGTGAAATTCCAAAAGAATTTCAAAATATGAGCACCTGATGATGCAAATAAGTTTATTTATTTATTCATTTTTTTTATAAGATTAAATTTTTTTTTCTCAATTAGTAGATGCCAATTCTTAGGATAGAGTCATAAAATAATTGGCCACAAAGTCAACTATGTTGAAGTTCATATTTGTGGATTGCAATTTTTTTCCAAATTATCCTTCACAAATGTTAAATTTTCTCATATTCATTTTGTAGTTGTGTGTGACTTTTTTTTATAACCAATTCTACTGCTTAATTTTACTTCACCTCAAGTGAGTCTGATTCTGTAACTGTAGATTTTTTCCCCTCCTCTCTAAAGGTATTGTAAGTTGCTGGGTATTCAGATCTCCACAAGGATTATAAATGAGGATACAACATAACATATCATGAAAAAGAGAGATGCAAACTTATCAATTGTCTAGGCATTCATTTTACTTGAGATTTCATCATATTCATAACACTATGTTGTGATGGTCTTGGTTAGAATTATTGAGTTTGCTTTAGTGAAAATTGATAAGAACCATATTGAATCACAGTTCATCATTCAATACCTTTCCAATCTATTAAACTTTTTAGTCTAAATCCAAAGCCTTTTTGATGGAACATCTACTAAATTTGGACCTCACTCCATTTACTGACAAGATTATTGCTGAATACATTTGGCACATGTTCTTTTTGAAACGACATGTATTGAGCAACATAAATAGCTCCTTCTATTTTTGAAACGACATTCAGACAATCTCACAAACACATCAATGGCATACCAAGGATTATGCAGTAAAGTTATGCAGAATTATGTAGAAAATTTACTGCAAAAATTGAAACACCAAAAACAATTTGCTTTGATTCTAAACCCCAATCCATGTTATACAATCATGATATTGAAGTACGATCTAATATCAATTGTTGGAAGTGGATATCAATCTAAATGACGTAGTATACAATGGTAAAATAAAATAGTTTTTTTGGCTGCCAAGGATTATGCAATAAAATTATGTAGAATTATGCAGAAAACATACCGCAAAAATTGAGATGTGCCACCAACACTTTATACTTCAGAGTCTTACATTCTTCCAATAAGCCACGACACATTAAAAAAAAATGAGACCTGAGATATTTCCAAATAAACCCAGGTAAAATAAAATAGTTTTTTTGGTTGTAAAATTATAGCACTATTGAGCAACATAAACAGGTTCTTTTATTTTTGAAATGACATTCAGGAAATCTCACAAACATATCAATGGCATGCCAAGGATGCTCGTCTAATATAAACACAAATACAAACAAATGAAAAAAAAGGGTCTCATATTAATGTAAACAGAGCATAAAAGTTTTGCACCCAAAAAAATGAATTGAGATGTAGAGATACCTCAACCAAAGCATGCATGTTCTGTCAGTATTTATACACCATGTGGAAAGGAATAAAGGAAGGAAGGAAATCAGATAGGCAGCCGTTACTGAGAAACGGTAGAGCAAGAAGGTGGGTAGCTTTCAAACTCTCTGTTTTCTCACGCAATACCTGAAGGCTTCAACGTCCCCCCCCCCCCCCCCCCCCTTTCTTTAAGCTTCCACTTATTTTATTTTATTTTTTATTTTTTTCCTTTAAGTTGAACTGAAAAGGCTTTGGGTTGGGCTTGATAGTGGAACTAAATAAATAAGTGGTGGGTTGGATTAATTATACAAATTTATTATAGGATGATAGTGGAAGTAAATAAATAAGTAGTGGGCTACATTTATAGGGTTGAGATTTATAGGGCCGAAAATTGTAAAAACCATTTTAAAATTGAAGGAAAAATTATATTTAAAAAAATAACGTGGCAGCTAATGTGGCACAATGTGAGAGTAGCAGCATTAAACGCTACGCTTCAGTTTTTTATAACCAATTCTACTGCTTAATTTTACTTCACCTCAAGTGAGTCTAATTCTGTAACTTTAGATTTTTTTCCCCTCCTCTCTAAAGGTATTGTAAGTTGCTGGGTATTCATATCTCCACAATGATTATAAATGAGGATACAACATAACATATGATGAAAAAGAGAGATGGAAACTTATCAGTTGTCTAGGCATTCATTTTACTTGAGATTTCATCATATTCATAACACTGTGTTGTGATGGTCTTGGTTAGAATTATTGAGTTTGCTTTAGTGAAAATTGATAAGAACCATATTGAATCATAGTTCATCATTCGATACCTTTCCAATCTATTAAACTTTTTAGTCTAAATCCAAAACTTTTTTTTTTTTAGAGTGGGGAGCAACTCAAACATGGTGTAGATTTTAGCACCCTCTACACAATGGCAGATGAGAATTACAAGGAACTTTGTGAGTTCAAGTCCCATGGCAACAAAGATGTGGAGTTCTCTATTGTTGAAACAGAATAAGAAATGGTCATCTAGAAGCTCTACTAAGTTTCAAGTTTTTGCTATGAAGTCTGAAAATAGTACTATCAATAGGATGGAAGATCTACTAAATTTGGACCTCACTCCATTTACTGACAAGATTATTGCTGAGTACATTTAGCACATGTTCTTTTTAAAACGACATGTATTGGGCAACATAAACAGCTCCTTCTATTTTTGAAACGACATTCAGACAATCTCACAAGCACATCAATGGCATACCAAGGATTATGCAGTAAAGTTGTGCAGAATTATGTAGAAAACTTACCGCAAAAATTGAAACACCAAAAACAATTTGCTTTGATTCTAAACCCCAATCCACGTTATACAATCATGATATTGAAGTGCGATCTAATATCAATTGTTGGAAGTGGATATCAATCTAAATGATGTAGTATACAATGGTAAAATAAAATAGTTTTTTTGGTTGCCAAGGATTATGCAGTAAAATTATGCAGAATTATGCAGAAAACTTACCGCAAAAATTGAGACGTGTTCTACTTCAGAGTCTTATATTCTTTCAATAAGCCATAACACATTAAAAAAATGAGACCTGAGATATTTCCAAATAAACCCAGGTAAAATAAAATAGTTTTTTTGGCTATAAAATTATTGCACTATTGAGCAATATAAACAAGTTCTTTTATTTTTGAAACGACATTCAGGCAATCTCACAAACACATCAATGGCATGCCAAGGATGCTTGTCTAATATAAACACAAACACAAACAAATGAAAAAAAAAAGGGTCTCATATTAATATAAACAAAGCATAAAAGTTTTGCACCCAAAAAAACGAATTGAGATGTAGAGATAAACAGAGTATAAAAGTTTTGTACCCAAAAAAATGAATTGAGATGTAGAGATACCTCAACCAAAGCTGGCATGTTATGTTAGTATTTATACACAGTGTGGAAAGGAATAAAGAAAGGAAGGAAATCAGATAGGCAGCCGTTACTGAGAAACGGTAGAGCAGGAAGGTGGGTAGCTTTCAAACTCACTGTTTTCTCACGCAAAATCTGAAGGCTTCAACATCCCCTCCCCCCCCCCCCCCCCCCCCCTTTAAGCTTCCCTCCACATTACAATCTCCAAACTCTCTGTCTCCTCAGGTTTCTATTTGGTCACAAAAAACCATGAAGCCTTCCACTTATTTTATTTTATTTTTAAATTTTTTCCTTTAAGCTGAACTAAAAAGGCTTTGGGTTGGGCTTGATAGTGGAACTAAATGAATAAGAGGTGGGCTGGATTAATTATACAAATTTATTATAGGGTGATAATGGAAGTAAATAAATAAGTAGTGGGTTGCATTTATAGGGCTGAGATTTATAGGGCCGAAAATTGTAAAAACCATTTTAAATTAAATTAAAGGAAAAATTATATTTTAAAAAAAAAAAATGACGTAGCAGCTAGTGTGGCTCAACGTGAGAGTAGTAGCATTAAACGCTACGCTTTAGCTTTTAGTAATATATAGAATATAGATATAGATTATATATGTGTGTGTATGTGTATATGTATGTATGTATATATGTGTATGTGTGTGTGTCTAAAAAAAAAAAAGAAATTTAAACATTCATAATTAGGTTGTTGAAGTTTATTTATCATAATCGTTTTATATTATATTGTGAACATTTTGTAGTACCATTAATGCATTTTTCCGTTTCATTTCTATCAAGACTTCCAAAATACAAGACCAATAGCAACCTAACCCAATTGAAACCCTAAAATGTTTCAAAAAAATGTTACAAACGTGTTAAATCACCAATTATAGATTAATCTCTCTCTCTCTCTCTCTCTCTCTCTCTCTCTCTCTTAAAAAAAATTAATAAAATTAAAAATTAGATTACAATTTTACTTAACTATACATTGTCATATATCCAAAATAAAGTATCTTTTTTAATTGACATATATATATATATATATATATATATATTTTTTTTTTTTTTTATTAAAATTTATGGTTCAACTATGATATTAAATTCTCTATATGAAATTAACATTAGTTAATTAAGTTGGTATTATTCTTCAAATTAAGTATTTAATATTGTATCAAATTAAGCTTGATTTGATTAGTATTAAATGATTTTATTTAATTAATATTTACATATAAAATGCTTCACATGAATTTTTTGTCTTAGGCTCCAAATTATGTTTGGCCACCTCTGCACCCGTATACCTATCCCCTAAGGAAAAACATTGACTACCTTGAGCACAAAATCCAATATACATCCTTTAAAATTTTGTTTAAAATCCATTTTTTTCACCTTGATATTTGAAAAATCTCTTTTACGGACAAGATACTAGTAGGCATCCCATGGATCACACATAAGAGTGATCGAGGTAGCCCAAAGTACTTCCTTTAAAATTTTGTTTTAAACCTAGTTTTTCACCAAATACAATATACTTGTAGGTGTTCTCGTGGATCACATATAGGAGTGATAAGGGAGTTAACCCAAAATACTTCCTTCAAAATTTTGTCTTAAATTCAATTCAAAGGTTTTCCATTTTTTTAAAACCCCATTGCAATGATTAGGACTCCCCCACCTTAAAACGTGATTGGGATATGGAAAACATTGAGATTTTTATTTTATCTCAACAATAACCCTGGCTAGTCATGGGTTTTTTAAAAAGAATTTAAAGTAAGGACATTTTTCCCCCTCTAAAATCAAAACCACTTATATCTAAGCACATGTATTATTCTAAATGCGTGTATGATATCGTGGGACATATGTCCTCCACATTGGGCAAGTGTCTTGTTTAATCTATGTTGCACACATTTTGAAGGGACAATCAAAATTAGGTCTAGAATATGGTCAAGTCCCTAGTGATGAAAAAAATGAGGGTGAGTGAATTGAGATGCTTTGATCATGTTCATACATGGGTAGCTTATGCATTAGTAAAAAAGAGCGAGTTGATTCAAGTTGAGCAATAAAAAAAAGGTTGAGGAAGACAAAAAATAACATTAGAAGAAATAGTAAAATATGACATGTCAATTAAAGTTTTAATTTTTTTTTTTTAGAAAAATAAACAAACTAAAGTTAATTTCACCAATCATGATATGCCATATATTTGATTTTTTTTTTTCAATTAAAAATGTAGTTATTTTATAAAGAAAGTTAAATAAATACATAGCAAGTTTTGATTATAGGAACATAAAAAATAGTAGTACAAGGACTTATATTGGAAGTCCAAAACTTGTCACATAGTGTGTGCAACTACTAATAATGTCTTCACTATCATGCACCCTTAGTGTGCTGGTCACTTTACAAGTATAAGTACTTGTAAGGTGTAGTAGGTGTAGTAGGCAAGGGCCACGGTAAGTCTCTAGAAGGTAGGTTCACACACATATACACTTAAATTAAGCTAAAATAGAATTTCTATCTTGTATAAAAATAAATAAATAAATAAATAGAAAATTCATCAATAAATTTTGGACGTTATGTTCTTTTGTGATTAAAATCTTGGATTAATGAGTTTGCCAGGTATTTATATCTTTTTATTTAAGTCAAGTATAAATAAGATGGAAACTCTCTCATTAAAAAAAAGTATAAATAATATTTCTTCTTAAAAAAATGTATAAATAAGACTGACTTTAAATACTTCAAACCATAAATTATTTTGAAAGATAGTCCCCTTCTAAATAAACAGGTTGTATATCTATTTCTATGGCAAAATTTAACTCGTGTACATCTACAATTGCCTATGTATATATCATGGGGCAAATGATATCTTTCTCTTCTTCTTCTTCTTCTTTTTTTTTCTTTTTTTTTTTTTAATTAGAAAGGCAAATGATATCTTTACCTTAATATAATAAAAATATATATGCATCTATTCCCAAAACTGGGCATATCTATAAGTTAAAAATATAATAATAAATAAGGATCCTTAGCATAACGGAACTTGTGACGATGGACCATTTACGGCGTTTTATTTATTTATATAAAAGATAGAAGAAAAAGAAAAAAATATGTCTTATTAATTTCAAAGTAAAGTCAACGTGAAAGTGTCTACCACACATTAGACCATTTGTTTTTCTTATTATTTATTAAATTATAATTAATTTCCTTAAAAATCACTTAACATACTTTTATTATCATAAAAAAAAAAGTCCACACAGGCACACACCACACCACACGTAGTTTTTCCCTATTCTAATTATATTTAACTCGGTTTTAGATTTGTTGTTCTAATTTAATTTGTCTTTTTTCCTGTTCTTGATCTGTTGTTGTTGTTCTGATTTAAGATTTGTTGTTGTAATTAAATTTTTCTAATTTTAGATTGTGTTACCGTTACACTTGAGAGAGAGAAATGAGTTTGGTTGAGAAGGAAGAGAGTGAACAAAGAGGAAAGGAGCTGATTTTTTGGGTTTGCTCAGCCAAAAATGAATTTGGCTAGTCCAGTGGAGATGCTCTTAGTGATTAATAAAAAAGCTTTGAGATTTTTTAGCAATTATTCTTACTATTTATCTTTTAGTTAAAACTTTTATCGCTTTGAGATTGTTCCTCTTAACCATGGTATTCCCTCACAAATGCTATGTCCATCATCTGAGCTTCAAACTGATGAAGGAGCACATCATGCCTCTAATTCCATTATAATAGGTAGTATTTACATTAAATTTATATACCTTTTTTTTTTTTTTTTTTTTTTTAATTATCATATTTACTTATATTCATAATTAATGTTGTGATTTGGTTGCACCTTCATTATTGCACTTCCACCAAGGATCTGCATCATGCATAAAAGTTCCAAATCCATTATATTACTATAGCATCATTGCAAGTGGCTGGTTGAGAATATTGTAATGATCTTACATGTTTCTTTGTTGGAAGTTTGAATTTCATAATAGTGATCCAATTGATCATAAAAACTGTTGATTTATTCAAAGAATTAAGGTGACCAAGATAAATGATGTATCAGAGAGGATGAAATGAAAAAATTCGTGGGAAATTGATGTACATAGAACGATAACTTTAGTATGTAGGGAGTTTTAGACTCATGAAGGGGAGGGAGTAGAAGTTCATTCATAAAATGGACAAGCTTGATACTGTCTTCAGTTGCCCCTTCTGAAATCATGGAACTAGTGTCGAATGTCGTATGTTAGTATTTTTATTAAAATTCATTTCCCTCTAGTACATGATGTTCTGAGGACAGTTTCCATCGTATTGAGTTTTTATCTCTCTTGTTATGCACCTTTTGCTAAGATTGTTCACTACACATGCAAATTTTTAGAAGTCGTATTTCCTGTGTACTTGGGTTGTGCTTTGTGCTTATTCAATGGTTCATTTACCTATCAAAAAAAATTGAGAAGTTATGAAAATGGGGCAGCTCAAATTCTCGTTAAAATCTATGAGCTGGATGTCCATATTTTTCATCTACTGAATTGTTGTATCATACCCAACTGAAATTGATGAAATCATTTTGTTATTTTTGGAGGGAAAAATAATTTTTCTACCTTTTTTTTTTCATGGCATAATTTTCATTAATTAGATAACGTGAGTGGGAATTTTATTATTAACATGAGGTAAAATATCCTTAATAGCATTGAAATTCTTGTGCTACCTAATAATTCTTCAATCTGGTAGCAGGGTATGCAACCATGCACTCAAATTAAATGTTAGCTGTAATCAAAAAGCTTTAAGCATGATTTTTTTTTTTTTTTTTGGGTTAATTTCTTTTGCTGTTAAAATAATATTCTTGTGCTTGAATATGTGAGAGATCAAAAACAGATGTTAAATGTGATATATGTTATGATATTAACTTATTTCACAATATTATTATATGATTCTTTCCCTTATTGGGAGAGCTTCTTTTTCTTTTGTTTTTTTCTTCAAAGTGACTGGAAGAATCAATTTCTTGTGGCACTAGCATTATTTATTAAACAATTGACATAATTCTAGATAATTATGTCAATAGGTACACGTTCTTTATCAAATTATTATTATTATTTGTTTTATCAATAGGTACTAATGTTGGAAAAAAGAGGGTTCGAGGAAAGGCTAAAGGCATCAATGCAGAAGATGGTGAAATAGAGGTTGAGATTTATGATGGCAAGTGAGTGACTTATTGCTATGTTGGTTTGTTGAAATTAATTATGGTATCATAGCTATATGACATTGTTAACATGTTTGATTTCAATTTTCAGAATTGTTACACCAAAAGCCACTTGAGAGATTACTATTCTTTTTCACCAAAAACTTAATGGAGCTTGGAAAACTTTTAGAATACCCAAATTCTGAGCTAGAGACTTTATATGCTCGATACAGAGCTCAACACTTTAAGCATAAGCAGCCACATGAGGAAGTGAAGAAGGCATTTGTAGAATCAATGAAACACCGCTATTCTGATTGGATGTTTCGCATTAGAAATCATATTTTTCAGAAGTACAAAGAGAAAGAAGATCGTTACAAGAATAATCCTTCCTTCATTCCTACACCTTTTTGGAAAGAGATGGTGGATAAATGGATGAAGGGAGATTGGGGGGTGAGTATAAATGAAATACATGTCATAAATTCTCTCACACTCTCTCTCTAACCATTATTTGTTAAGATTTTCATATAAACTAATGTTCTAGTGTATGAATTATGTGTGTAGGAGATAAGTTTGACAAATAAGGATAATAGAAATAAGTCTAAAATTTTCTCCACTACAAGTTTTGTACCAATGGCCAAGTACAAATATGAAATGGTATCTTATATTATCATCAAATAGTTTTAAATTTTATCGTGTATTTACATAGTTTAATAACTTTACCAATGTTTTTTTTTTCTTTTAAATATTGCAGTATCTTGAGACGGGCTCTAAGCCTAGCCCCATTGATTGCTTTAAGAAATTTCACACAAAGAAGGATGGCAAAGAATGGGCAATTGATCAAGCTAAGACATTATATATATGCAACTTATACCAAATTTTTAATTTTGTTATCAACTTTAGTTTTTTTGTTGTTTTGATTTTTCATGTGGTTTTTATTTATGTGTAGGAAAAAGTGGATGCCATAAAGGCCAAAACTGTTTCTGAAGGTACTAAGACAAATGATTATCAAATCTTTCGTGAAGTGGTTGGTGAACCAAGTCATGGTCGTATTCTTGGCATGAGAATAGGCATTAAGGCTAAGGATGTGTACAGCTTAGCTTCATCTGGTAGAGGTTGTAGCAAACACTGTACAGAAGATTTTACAAAAGAAAAAGAAGATTTGGAGGCACGTCTTAGAGAAGAAATGGATTCCAAACTTGCAAAACTTATGGAGAAGCTTGAGGAGAAGTTCGCACAAAAGTTGCAGTTGATGGGCATACCACAACAATCTAATATATATCTAGTTACCACGGTACAATCTCAAACTTATGCTTTTGCCTCTTGGATCTTCTACAACTTTCTATTGGTTTGTTGTGGTTTACAGCTTGCATCTATTATAATATAATATTATTTTATATTTAGTTTTGATAAATGATAATAGACCTATGATACTATCTACTGTTTTGATAGCCGTGTATAGGTTTTGTATTTAATATTGTATATCATATGTGTTTTGTAGTTTATGTTTTTCACAATTGTTATATTATTTTAATTTATATTTAATTTTGATAGTGGTTTAAGTAATCAATTAAGTTATTATTATTGTTAAACTAGTCCATACATGTTTATTGGCTTTATTGCTTTAAGTACTTGTTTTTTTTTGGGTGCAATATGTGTACTTATTTATTGAATCATTGATACAAATACAAATTCACTTTAATTGTTTCATTTTAACTCATGTTTGACCACTACGCACCCTTGGTGCGGTGGTCACTCTACAAGTATAAATACTTGTAGGGTGTGGGGGGCAAAGGCTAGGCTTCAAGTCTCCAGGATGGAGCTTTATACACATATACACTTAGATTACGCTAGAATAGAAACTCTATTTTGTATCCCAAAAAAAAAAAAAAAAATCATGTTTAATGCTTTTTTATTTTTTTATTTTATTTTTAAGGATGGTACTAGCAGAGATGAAGAGGACAACTCAAACAATAACATAGAGGTCGAAAACATCTTGGAGGGTGACTCAGAGGAAGACTAATATAGATCTTGTCATAATTCTAGTTGTTTAAGTTTAAAACAAGGTTTAATTTCAGGATTTCTTTGTATATTCTATATTTTAAAATTTGAACTTCTATGAATTTTTATCTTTCGATGGATTAATTTTTAGTAATTATTGGACTATTGCATCAATTTTTAGTAATTAATGTACTATTGTAACATGATAGTTAAAAAAACATAATATAAAACAAATTAAAAATAAATAAATAATAAAATATTTCAAAAATTATATGAAATATTATCACTGATGACATAAAAATTTGGTCATAAATAACTTTATAGTGACGACAAAATCTCTCACGATTTATTGAATAGCGACACGCCTTAATTCCTTGCAAAAATATTTTAAGTGACAGTTTAATGCCATCACTATTATTCCTAACTAATTGCGAGGGGTTAAAATCCCTTACAAATAAATTTTAGTGACGTCATTATTTGTCTCATCGTTAATTTGAAATTTGCAAATAACTAATTGTGATGGTATAAAGGTCCTTACAAATAGTTATTCACGACGACTGTTTCTCCCTCGCTAAAAATAAGTTGCGAAGGGTTAAAAGCATGGTTCTCAGAATCGGATCGGATTTTTTGTTAAGCCTAAAAATAACGGTTAAGCCTAAAGAACCGAATTTTTTGTTAATTCCGTGAACCCCTAAAACCGGGGTTGGACCGCACGAACTGGTGAGAACCGTGAGGTCCAACCCCTTAGCAATTATTTTATTTTTTTTATTTTATATAAAAACAACTTAACATAATTTTATTCTACTTAATTAAATTATCCATCTCTTACAAGGAATAAAAAAAAATTATAATTAAAATCCTTCAAAGATATTCAACTTTACTTCAAAAATTAATCATAAATTTTAATGTTTTCATGGTTATTATTTTATTTTATTAACTTTCTTATTTAATTATTAAATATATGCTTGAAAATCATTAAATTTCCCTTACATATATAGATATATTAGTCAATTTTGCTAGTTTTATAAATTTAATATCTATATTTAGGCTTTAATTTATTATTAAATTAGTTATGACGTCATCACGGTTCGACCCCGGTTCGACCTCGGTTCGACCTCAAAAATCTTGAACCTCTCCCTTTTACGGTTCAATGAACGGTCTGGGTCTGAAAACCTTGGTTAAAAGCCCTCACAAATAAATTTTAGCGACACCATTATTTGTCGCTAAAAAGTATGTTGTTAATTTGAATTTCGCAAATGACTAATTGCGAGGGTAAAAAGTCCTCACAAATAGTTGTTAACGACAATGACTTCCCCTCGCAAAAAATAAGTCGTCAACTTTTCTCGTCGTTTGGTAATATATTTGTGAAGGTAGATTTGTTTAGTAATGACAATGGATTTTCCTCATAAATTATCTATTTGCAAAGGCATAGTCGCAAAACCTCTTTTAGCAACAAGAGCAAATATGATGGCCTTTGAGGGCCATATGCCCTTGCGAATAACCTTTTGCGATAATATTTGAATTTTTGCAAGGGCATTTTACCCTCGCTAGTAGACTCTTTTCTTTTAGTGTATGTAGTCCTTACCTCATTTTGATTATTTTTTAAAAATGTTGTGTAATGCAATATAAAAAAAAATATTTGTCAAATTTTGGTGGCATATGTCCCATGATATCATGCATACATTAAGAATGATACACGAGGCTTAATATCAATGGTTTTGACGTAGAGGAAAAAAACAATAATAGTTTTTGTTTGAAAACTGTTTTGAAAAAATCATGACTAATAAAGGGCTAGTGCAAAAATAGATTTTAGAATTTCAACAGTGCCCGTTGCTGTTACATTTTGGGTGTCCTAACCTTATCAGCATCTCATCATTCAATGGTGAATAATATAATCCATCTATTAATGATTATGAATTAGGAATTCTAAGTCCACAAAAGGGCAAATAAGAAAACATGATTGTATGCAATACCTAGCTCTTATGACTTACCAAATGCCCATATCACTTATCCCTTATTTGAAAGTAGAGGAACCGAGAGTCTAAAGTTGAAGGAGTTCCTATTAAAGAGCTTCTAATACCTAAACCAAATATCAAAACTTAATCCTATCAATTCTAGCTTAGCACCCAAAAATTTTGTTATCAGATGTAAACCCTTTTGCCTTCAATTTCTCTATCCTAAATTATTATTCCCATAAACTTGAACCATAAACCCTGGCAGGAAGTTTAAGTAATTTCACATTCAACTATACCCAAAATATCCTCAATAGTGAGAGCCATGATATGTGTTCACACAAGGAAGACACTTTTCATCTCACAAGATTTGTGGGCTCTAATCGAAGAATATAATTAAATTGGACTTACCTAAAGTAGCTAATCAAAATGGATCTAAGCTCAATTCCAGAAATCCTAATCTATGTCTATATATATCTAAAAACTAAAATGTAGCATTTAATATTGTTACTACACTCCTATTGAGTCATATCAATAACAACATCATCCACCTATTCCAACATTTTCTCTCTCCTTTTGAATTATTTGCTTTTCTCCCTTCTATTCAATCCATATTTTGTTTACACAATAAGACAAAAACTCTCTCTCTCTCTCTCTCTCTCTCTCTCTCTCTCTCTCTCTCTATATATATATATATATATTTTTTCCTTTCATTTGGTGGATTTTTAATTCTTTATTGCAACTCAAATTTAGGTTGATGAATTTTTTTGTTGAACTTTACTTTGGGTTGATGCATTGGTTGTATTTTAATTTATCCTTTTCATTTCATTTTCTTCGATTGTTGAATGTTATCCAATGATATTTGTGGGGGCATTTTTTGCTTCAAGGCCAAGGGCTAGACCAATTGGAGCCTAGGCAATTTTTGCTTGTCCCACGTTGGAAAGAATGCCTCCCTCTTTGCACCTTATAAGGCATGAACCAAAGGTTGAAGAGTACCACTAGTTTGGTTAAGCCCTTGGCCTTGAAGGAAAAAATGCCCCCACAATATTATATATTGATATAATGTTATTTTATTGTGTAGCATAGCTTGGATAATTTGTTGTTTACAATTATACATTGTCTTTTGAGTATTCTTCTACTCATCCGTTTTCATATAATTTTGCTATTTCTCTCACATTATCTCCCAAAAATGTGATTACTCTCTCTCTCTCTCTTATTTATTCTCTCTTGCAACTCTACTTTAGATACATTGAGTTAATGCATTTTGATGGTGTGTTTTGTGAGCTCCTCATCACATGTACTCTCTCTCCCTCTTATAGTTTTTGTTTAAGTTAATTATTAGATAATTGGAAAGTGAGAACTTGAGTTTATATCAAAATACAATTTACATGACTATGTATTTGAATGTGCATATCAATTATTTAAGTAATATCAATTGTAAATTTGTAATGATATTTGATTAATATGACAATTTCCTTAAGAGAATAAGAATTTTAAAGAATTAATTTGAAACTTAAGAAAGTTTAGTTGTAGGAAAAAAAAGAAAAAAGAAAACATAACACACTATAACAAAAGTTTGAAAAATATAGATCTCTTGAAAAAAGAATAATATCAATCAAACACACCTAATTTTTCCCAAAAAAAAAAAGAATGATATATTTGTAGAGATAGAGAGATGAAAAATACTTTTAGAAATAGCTCAATTTTTAAGGAGAAAAAAATTTTCTTCAATAAATTTTAGAGAATTAGACATACATTATATCATATTAGAAAGTAATTATATATTCCCACGCATAGCGTGAGTCTGCTGCTAGTAAAAGTAATAACTTATAAGTATAGAGATCAAAACCATAAAGAGCATAATTCAAGGAGGTTCATATCCTTTCACATATTAAACAATTATGAGGTGATTGTAATCGTCCTTAGGAAAGTAGTAACAACAACGAACCCATGATTGTGGTATAAGTATAATTACGAATTATTTTGGCGGTCAAAGAGAGCACACCGGTTGGGTATGTAAGATATTAAAATGGGAGGCTTTAAAAGATTTGTGCTTTGAAAGACTCACGGCTACAGGGGAGTTTTCTATAAAAAAAATTTCTTCATGCATTGCTAATTTGGCATTATTTATAGACATGTTTGACTCGGTTTTCATTGCATTGCTTTCTTGCAATGCACTGATAGATCATTTGATAAATTTTCTCAAAAACCAGAACAATTAAGAACTTTCAACAAGAAATTCCATTCACTCTATCATAAGCATTAATGTAATTTACCTCTTCTAAAACAATCCATACATATTAAAAAAGGAAAGTAAGGAGTTTTTATTTTTATTTTTATTTTATAAGGATATTATTTTTGTAATAATACTACGTATCAAATTATGATTGACTGTCTGTCATTATCACATGAAGTCACGTGTATATAAATTTATGGGCATTGTTGATACTTTTGGCTTATGTGGATGTAGTGCAGCCTTTCTTAAATTTTGGGTTATTAGGTTTTAGGCCTCGAAAACACAAATGTTATTTTTAACTGGCCCATAAGAACAAACTTTAAAATTCAATTTGAGCCCACAATTTTTTTTTAAAAAAAATATTAATTTAGGGTCTAAACCGATCCACTCAAACTAGTTCTCAACCCACTTAAAACCTATGGGCAATATTCCTAGTTGCTCTGGCCCATGTAAATTTGTCGTGTATTTTAAGGGCCATGCGAGAGGTGGGTCCATTTTGGGAAACCAAACTATTTGGAGGCCCATACTGGAACAGATAGGATCCGATCATGGGGCTCACAAAATTACCAAAATTAAAAAAATTAAAAAGAAAAAAGAAAAGAGAACAATGAGAACAAGCCGGTGGGGTTGTTCGTAACTCATCATGGGAGCCATTGAGCAATATATATGACAAAATAGAATTTAGTTCTAAAAGAGATATTAACCAATTTAATCCCTGAAAATATGTACAAAATGAAAGTTAGATCAAGAGAATGAAATTAAGCAAATTACAATTCTACAACTAAAGATACATTCTTAATTCGGATTATGAATGAGAATGTAACTTTATGTAAAATTTAACTTGGGATAACCATGAGCATTCGTAGTAGATTATTTAAATTTTCATTTTATTTTTAAATAACAACCTACTTTTTATTTATTTAATTAACCACCTTTTATTTTCACCTACATCAAATTTTTTATTTTAAAACCTATTTTAGTTAAATATTATTTTTTTCATTGATTTTATATTATTCCTCCCACTTTTCAAAACTCCAATTTTACTTTATCATATATCATTAATAAAACACAAAAACAATAACCAAATATTCATCTTGACTCTTGAGAGTGAAATAGAAAAGCTAATACAGGGATTTTTTTTTTTAATTTTTTTTTTAATTATGATTTTAGGTAATCTATTACCAATGCTTATTATAAAGTTCTTATAGTAAAGTTGACAATGATAATGGATTCCCTAGAGATGCATTGGCATTGGTCGGCATGACTCCGTGATCTTAGTTTCTCTGACATATGAGAAGTATTGATGGACGTTAAAGTCAAGGAGTAGGAGGGGGGCAAGAATGGCAAGAAGGTGCCTCAATCAGGTTTTGTTCACAGAACATTGGCTGGCTAAGTTAGTCAACATGATCAGCAAACTGTAATTTCTCACCATCCCCATCGCTATATAACACAACACAGTACATATAAATCGGCTGCAAAGTAATCAATTCAACTAGCGGGAAACCAAGGATAAAGCTCAGTTGCTCATTTTGGACTTTAGAATTGGTCATATTGACTTTGCTTCCAAACCTACTTGTACATTCCAACCCAACCAAAATCAAGCTCCCAAACCCAAGATTTACGGCTAAAATAACCAGGACAAGTTGTAGATAATGACAATCACTGGGGGCTGGTGAGCTTCCAATTTCAAGATCTACAAATACACAATTCCAGCTGCGGTCAATGTTTGATCCAAATTTAGATGAAATGATGTTCGTTATAATGGAGTAAGGAGAGGTAGGCAACATGGCACTGACGGCAGTATCCCTTCTCATCGACAAGCTAAGAACATTGTTGATCGAAGTAGCTTTCGGCATAGACGTTGCCATAGACCAATGCTTGCTTCACGTGGCACAACATCATCCTCATCAGCGTGCTTCGTTAGTTTCTTTTGTAAAATCACTTCCTTACTCAAAACATTAAAGCCCTGTCATAAGATAGCTGCCGAGATTCAGGACATCAAAGCATCGGTGCAGAAAATCAAGGACAGAAGTGAAAGATATGACTTCAAATATATAGATCATGGATCAGGTATTGTTGCTTGGAATTCTAAGTGGCATGACCCTCGAAAGGCTTCCCTTTTTTCTTGATGATGCTGATGTTGTGGGTATTGAATCTTCTAGAGATGAATTAATTAGCTGGTTGGTAGATGGATCATCTCATCGCACTGTACTCTCGATGGTGGGAATGGGAGGACTAGGCAAGACCACTCTTGTCAAGAAAGTTTATGATCACCAAATGGTTACAGGACAGTTCGATTGCTTTGCTTGGATTCCAATGTCTCAATCATATAACGTGGTGGATCTACTAAGGACCGTGATAAATAAATTTTGCGAGGCAAGAAAGGAGTTTCCTCCTGAGGGGACCGACACAATGGACAAGTTGTCACTAATTAGCAAAGCAAGAGAATATATATGACAAAAGAGGTATGTAATTATGTTTGATGATGTTTGGGAAATCAATTTTTGGGGAGAAATAGAACACGCTTTTCCTGATAATGAAAATGGTTCTAGGATATTGATCACAACACAAAAGTGGGAGGTTGCTAATTTTTGCAAAAAATCTTCACTTGTTCATGTTCATGTGTTGCAACCACTACCACTTGATAGCTCATGGGAACTCTTTTGCAAAAGGACGTTTCAATTTGAATTTGGAGGAAGTTGTCCCCTAGAGTTAGAAAATTTGTCTCATAACATTGTTGAGAAGTGCAAAGGATTACCACTTGCAATTGTTGCAATAGGTGGTCTTTTGGCAACCAAACATAAGACTATCTTTGAATGGCAAAACTTGCACGACAACCTTGGGTATGAATTGAGAAAAAATTGCCATCTGGCAAGTGTTAGCAAAATTTTATCCCTAAGTTATGAAGACTTGTCCTACCATCTTAAATCTTGTGTCTTGTACTTTGGCCTATATCTGGAGGACTATTCTATCAGTTGTGGAAAATTGATTCGACAATGGATAGCTGAAGGCTTCATAAAGGAAATGAATGGAAAAACATTGGAAGAGATCAGACGAGAATACATGACTGAATTAATTGACCGAAACCTAGTTCAAGTGTTAGAGGTTTGCAAAGATGGAAAAGCGGCTAGAAAAGGCCAACTTCATGATCTTTTGCATGAAATCATCCTCCAAAAGATGGAGGATTTATGTCTTTGTCATGTTATGTCAAAAGAAGAGTCAAGTTTGAAAGGACAAACTCGACAAATGTTAGTGGACAAAGTTTCATATAAATTAGAGTAGCAATTTGATAACTCCCAGCTGTATTCACTCTTATTATTCAATCTTGATGAATTACCATCATCATTTTGTTCTAAATTTCTTGCAAAGTTCAAGCTTTTGAAAGTACTAGATTTGGAAGATGCTTCAGTAGATAAACTTCCTGAAGATTTGGGGCATTAATTTCATCTAAGGTATTTAAGCTTGAAAAATACAAATGTGATGATGCTACCAAAATCCATAGGAAAGCTGCGAAACCTAGAGACCTTGGATTTGCAACAATCCCTAGTACTTGAGATACCAATTGCGATTGACAAGCTTGATAAACTGCAACATTTGTTAGCCTATTATCATGACTGCAATGTGGATTTTAGTCTGGCTAGTTCAACAGGAGTGAAAATACAAGGCAGGGTTGGATGCTTAAAGTCATTGCAAATGCTGCTTTACGTGGATACAAATCATGGAGGGCTTGATTTAATCAAAGAGTGGGGAAAATTGAGGCAATTGAGGCATCTGGGCTTGACAAACATTGCAAAGGAAACTGGAAGGGCTTTATGTGGCTCTATGGAGAAGATGAACAATCTAGAATTTCTAGATGTAAGCTTGATCATCGAAGAGAAAATCATTGATTTAAACTACATTTCATCTCCACCTCAATGCCTTCAAGAGCTTTACATAAAGGGACGTCTAGACAAGTTGCCGAATTGGATTCCAAAACTTCAACACCTAGTATGTGTAAATATTTTATGGTCAAGGTTGAGTGAAGATCCATTGAAAATCTACCTAATTTGTTGGAGCTTAGAATAGCGTAAAAGGCATACAATGGGGAGAAATTGCATTTTAAGGAAGGAGGATTTACAAAAATTAAGGAGCTAGAACTCAGCTACTTGAATCAATTAAGAAGGAGGATTTACAAAAATTAAAGAGCTAGAACTTAGATACTTGAATCAATTAAGTGTTTTGATTATAGATAAAGGAGCATTGCCTCTTTTGGAAGAGCTTTCAATAGGGCCTAATCTGCAACTGAAGGAGGTACCCTTTGGAATTAGATTTCTGGGAAACCTCAAAGAACTCTCATTTGTAGGTATGCCCAGAGAATTTGAAGAAAGTTTGGATCTAGACCAAGGGACACATTATTAGATAGTTGCACATGTACCTGTCATCTATCTCCTCCACAAGATCGGCAAAGGATATTACAATTATGACAACTGTATTCTTTGCCCCAAACATTTAGAGAGGTCCGCAGAACAAAGATGATAAAAATGGAGATGTCCATTATTAGATTGCTTCAATTGAGAAAGGTTAGTGAAATTTAGCTAAACTTTGCTTTGTATTTGGTGATATTTTTCGTATCTTTGTTAGATTAAGACATTTGGTTGTTTGAAATTACAAAATAGAATTGTTGAGTCATATTGTTACTAAAGCTAAATATGATTTTTTTTTTTTTTTTTGAGAGATAATTGTTTTTTTTTTTTTTTTTTTTTTTTTCAATTGAGAATAAAAACAAAAGGATTTGCAAAGGCTTGTGGCATTTGATCGTGCCTCTAAGAAAAATTTGAAGGCAAAAGATACTCCGTTAGTGAATGGGTGCATACCGGAAATAGTACTATACAATAATTGTGCTAAACAAACAAATTGGCCTTGTAGGGGAGACCATTAGAGCACAATAATGATCTTTATGAAAATCCATGTTTACCCTTAAGAAGTGTGTTAGATGTTCTATTTGAATAGTGTCTAAAAAAAAAAGTAAAATAATAGGTAAAACAGTAAAAGGAATTTATTTTAAGATTTGATTTTTTTTTTTTAATTTATTTATAAAGACCTTGTGATAGTTAGAGTAAAATCTTCTTCCATTTACTAATCAAATGTTTTCCATTTTGATAGGTAAATTATAAATAATCATGTTCAACAGAGTGATACTAGTCCAAACCTGTAAGCACGCTTTTTCCCTCCAAAATGATCGATGCTATGATAGCTAGAGCATTCATATTGGGTGTGTTAAATCACCCAAAATGCATGTATCTCTCAATATCCCTCTTATTAGATCATTTTTATGTGCACCTTTGTTTGGAGCTGTTGAGCTTTATCTACAAACTTAGGTGTAGAGTGGAAATATAAATGTTATCTGTTGCTGTTGGAACACATTGGAGTTGTGGCTGTATTTGTTTCGAGTGTAAATGGAATTGAGAAAATATTTTACACCTTGATGCGTGCTTGGGTGCACATGTAAAATAAATTCAAATTGAAAATAATAAAATTTGACCGTAAAATAAGCCCCTTGCCTCGTAAAATGTTTTACACATCTCATTTACCTTCAAATCATTTTCCAGACTCACACACCCGAAGAGAGAGAGAGAGAGAGAGAGAGAGAGAGAGAGAGAGAGAGAGAGAGAGAGAGAGAGAGAGAGAGAGAGAGAGAGAGAGAGATTGAACCTAGGACAAGATCGTCGTTGCCATTGCCCTCTAGATCGGAGCATTGTCATCTCATTCTCGTCATCGCTGCCCTATAGATCATCTCCTCCTCCTCTCAATCTCGTCGCTGTTGCCCTCTAGATCAACCCACCCATGACCGATCTCAATCTCTTTCTCGATCTACCTCTTTCTTTCCCTCAGTCTCTCATTCTTTCTTCCTCCCTCTCTTAGTTTGTGAAAGTTCAAATAGCGTTGAAAACACTATGAACGTTTAGACCTCCAATTACAAAATTACCAATTCAAGCTTTATATCAAACAATGAATGTGCGGAAAATGATAACAAGCTTATAACAGAATTGATAAACAATTTAAACCATAAATAATCACAATCACAGCAGTAATTAAATGGTAAAGATAAACGGAAGAGAGATGCAAACACAAGGACAACACGCGATGTGTTATCGAAGAGGAAACCGAAACCCTCGGCGTAAAACCTCTCCTCCGCCCTCCAAGCGGTCAATAATCCACTAAAAAATGTAGATAGGATACATGAACAGCAATAAACCCTCCAAGCCTAATTTACTCAGGTATCTAAGCCCTCCAAGCTTCCTGCTCTAACAAGGTTGCGTCGAACCTTTTTCTTTTCTAGCTTACCGGATTCCGCTATAACCCATAGCATCAACCAATAACCATTGGACCCTTCCAAATTGCTTCCCTTAGCACCAAAAAACTTTCTCACGGACGTGGGTGTGATGAGAAAATGATTTGGTCAATAACCTCTCAAGGATGTATCAATGGAGAGGAAGAGAGTAGAGGAATTTGAAGAGTCTCTTAGTGAAGATTGGGGATGAGGCAATCTTGTTTTTCTCTAGGGTTTCTCTCACAAAATTCTCTCTGGAAGCTCTCTACATTTCGTGGGTATAAGGGTCTATATATAGTGGTGTGTGTTTGGAATACGAAGAGTCAGTTTTTCCCAAACAGGGCTGGTTGGCGGCTTGGCCTCGCGACTTGTCCAAGTCGCGAGTTCAAGTCGTGAGATAACGGCCTGGCCAGCCTAGGACTTTTGTCCTGTAGTGTGACAGCTGGCGTAACCCTTCACCTCCCCGCATGCTTCTCATGTGCACAGCAGTTAGAGGCTTGCAAGCCGCGAGTCCTAGCCGCGAGTCCCTACTTCTTGGCACAAAGTTGAGCAATTCTTCACACTCTCTTCACACACTACCCTTACATGAATCCCACCTAAATACAGGGTTACTAAGTGCTAAATTACAAACAAATTGGCACGGAATAAAGCCAACAAGATGGTTGATAAATTTCAACCTTACAGTTTGATTGAGTTTGAGAGTTTAATGAATGGTTTTGTTTTGATTTTTGTTTCTTTTAAGTTTATATATTGAAATTTTCTATTATAAAATTTGCTTAGAAGATGAGAAAATGTGAGAAACTAGTAGAAATATAGCATTTTCAGAATGCAACAAAACACCTAAAAATATTTTCCAAAGCAATTTTTAGAATGCAACCAAACATTTGAAAATATTTTCCTTTCCCTTTACACTCGAAAAATATGTTACATGTTGCCAAACACAGCCTATATTCTTCAAGACTCCAACAATCATCCACATGAAAATTGCATGTTGAGCTTTCCTTCTTACATCCATGCATCTCTAAGTTGAAACAATATCCTTTTTGCCAAAGAATCATTTGATGCAATACATCATTGCAATAAAATTTGGTACTAAAATTTCCATCACAAAATTGTTTTCATATTTATTCAATGAAAATAAATAAAAACATTTAAAACTAAAAGCTCAATATATATTAGAATTCTTATACATGGTTTTCAGACCCGGACCGTTCATTGAACTGTAAAAGAGAGAGGTTCAAGGTTTTTGAGGTCGAACCGAGGTCGAACCGGGGTCGAACCGTGATGACGTCCTAATTACTTTAATAATTATTTTAAATATATATAAAAACATTAAATTAATAAAAAAAATAGAAAAATTAACTAAAATAATTCAAAACAAATATAGATAGTATTTTTTATAACATAACTTTCATAATACAAATAAAAATTATAAAATTCTAAAAAGCAATAGCTATTGAGTTTCTAAATTATTTTTAAGTCATGATAAAGCATAGTTTAGTACACAATAATTTTTATTTTTTATGTAACCAAATAAAATAGTTAAGAGACAAATGAGTTTATTTGCACATGGCCAAGCCCATTTGATTGCCCATCATTTTTTTTTCCTAAGCCTATTTGAATAGTCATTGTTCACCATTTATTATGAATTTATAAAAAATAAAAAATAAAAAAAATCAAAACCCAAGAAGGAAGTGCTTGACAGCAAGCAAGCACTATATGTTAGTAGTTGACAGTGACATTAAAGCACGCAGCAACAAAGAAGTCTCCGGAAGCAGTAAAGAAGTCTACAATATTTTTAGCAATATTTTCACAACAAAATTTATGTGAAAAATTGTTACTAGTTTTAATTTGAACCCACTATTAAAATTATTTTTTTACTCACTAATATTAACTAATAACAATTTATTATTTAAAATTTATTGTGAAATATTGTAAAAATATTATAGTAACATTTAATTATAACTCTATTCTTTTTATTCTTTTTCCTTCCGTTGCTTGCATCCATACGTTTCTTATCCTTTTATTTTTTATTTTTTATTTTTCTTGCTTTTTCTCCTCCACACACATATCCCCATCCCACTAGTCTAATCTTGGTTTTATTTTTCTAGAGTCTTCCTCCAGAGAGCGTGTCTTGCTTTTTCTAATCTCTGTTTTTATTTTTCTTTCAGCTCTGTCTTTCTCATTCTCTTTCTCTCATACTCTCACCTGGTCACACACACATTACCAGCGGAGAACAAAGCCAAAATTTAAAGCTTGCTTCACCCAAGAGTTTACTTCACAGTTATCACTTATCCTTCTCACATATTCACATCAGGCTTTCTCAAAAAAAAAGAACATATTCACATCAGAGAAAAGAGAAGAAAGAGAGAGAGAGAGAGAGAAGAATCTGAAGCGGCGCTGGTGGAGATCGTGGAGATCGAAGGCCTCGTTCGCCGCCCCACCGCCGTTCGTCCTCCTACCCACCACCAGATTGGGTCAGATCGGATTGTTCTTCCTTTTTTCTTTCTTTTTTTTTCATTTTTTTTTTCATATTTGCTTATTCTGATTCAACTTTATTGTAAGAATTGGATTTTGTTTTGTGTTTTGTGTTTGGATTATGTGAGACGTTTTTTTGAAAGTGAAGCAAAGAGACTGAAACAAAGATGAGATGTTTTCTAGGTCAGATCAGACGTTTTCTTTTTCTTTTGCTTTTCTGTTTTTTTTTTTTTTAAAGTTCAGATTCAAAGGGAACCGTGAAAAGCGGTCTGAATCCGGTTCTTAGAACCGTACGGTTCAACCGCGGTTTGAACGGTTTCTTGCTTTTTTGGCATAGGCCGGTTCTTATGCCTAAAAGAACCGTGATTGTGAGAGGTTCACGGTTTTCCCGGTCGGACCGTACGGTCCGGTCCGGGTTTCAAAACCATGTTCTTATATTTAAAAAAGAGATATTTTGTATTGAAAATAGTGTCACGTTTAATATAAAAATAACACAATTCTCGAATGATATGTACTTGCACCAAAATTAAGAAATTGATTTGACACATAGTACAAAATTAAACTTCAATATTTGGTTCTCATTGGATTTCCTCTCAATTTTTTATTAGTGCTTGTTTAGGTGTTTATTATTTTCCATTAACCTTATAAAAAAATTTTAATTCATTTTAAAACTGTTTTAATTTATTCATATATTTTTTAGCCAACTCTCCATGCAATAGATGACATTTGGTCAGTTCACAAAGCAATATATCCTACGGGATAAGCACAATAGAAGTCAAGGATTGAAACAGTAAAATAAAATCTGCATGGAGTCATAGTGTTGCAACGAGTTAGAAAGGACCAAATTCTTTATATATATAATTTCTCTAATTGACATTTGCCTTTTCAATGCATACAATATTTAGTTTATAAAACCACCAACAAAAGGAACTCCCACACTTGGCAGCCACTAGGAACCATTAATAAAATTTTCAAAAAAAAGGTGTTTCATCTCTTCAGAATTTTTGGCAATATGATACCCAGGCCATTTAACTCTTCCTGTTGTATTGGCTTCTGGGCCCCGATTAGCATACTCCACATGATACAAAGTGGATAAGCTTTTCCTGTCATTGTTCGGAAGCCATCCTTCAGGATCAATCAATTTGTCAAGGAAACATTCCATGACAAATTCACAATGGTTTGTGAATAACTATACCACGGCCTGCCTAGAAATGTTTTGATTTGTGGGTAAGGTTGAAGATCTTTGTCAGCCTTAGTGGAGCAATTGTGTAGCACTATTCCTGTATCTTCCACTTGTCCACGACCTTGGGCTGTGATCATATTCACAGCGCCTTCCGTACGCTTCCTCACGTAAATCTCACAATTCTGTAAGACAACTCGTGAATTCCCAATTATGAAATCTACTGTGCCATAAACTTCACATTCTCGGAAAAAATGGATACCATATGCTGTCAATAAGGTATCTTGGTATCCTTGTATGGAGCATTGGTAAATTGCAATTCGGTCACCGGCTACTCTTAATGCCACGGCTTGGCCACCATCAGGTCCAGCATTGTTCACAAATCTAATACCTTTAACAAACACATCATTGGCACTAATATCTAAATGAAGAAACATAAACGAAATAATTAGTATGTGTTTAAAAAACAATCGCTGAAGAGATATTTACAACGTTGCATGAAAAGATCAATAAATCAAATTTTAAAAAATAAATTAATTAATTAAGACTAATACGAGAATAGAACCTTACCCACGGTAGCTGATCCTGAAGTTCCATAACCTTGTTTCGCAGTTTTGTTAAATTGAACAATAGTCTTCTCCATGCCTTCTCCAATTAAAACTAAATTAAACTTGTTTTGAGCTATGTAGACTGCTTCATTATATGTACCTTGTTTGATTAAAATAACATATGGATTGTTACGACCTATCGGAATCTTTGATATGGCTTCGTTAATGGTGCTGAAGTTGCCACTGCCATCAATGGCAATTGTGACATTAGGCTTGAAAGAGTGAGCATTGACACATGAAATAAATAGAGTTGAAAAAAAAGCTAGGAAAACAGTATGTATTGCCATAGAAGCTAGAACCTTCTCTTTTTTTATACAAAAGAAGGAAGGGGGGGGGGGGGGGGGTGGGGCGGCGCGCGTGTGGGGAAGCTAAACAAGGAAGCAAAAACACAAACTACAGCTTAAACAAACAAAAACAAGTACTGATTGCAAGTGTGAAATTCAAGTGCTCTATTTATAACCTAATATATAGATGTACCATAATTTAAATTTAACCATAGTACAGCTCATTAGTTGTTGGAATTAACCTACCAACCAATTCCTTGGTGTAGAGGGCTTATTTCATTTGTTTTGCAGTTTAGCTTAGTGGTTTATATGGTGCTAGCGGTTTGATATGTTTTTGTTGTGGTTGCTATTGGTAGTGCCCAGAGAGTGTGAATTCTTAGCCATGAGTGGACACAATTATGGGTGCTTGGAGGTATTATGTTGTTGGGACTGGTTTTCTTTTAGTGCATGTATGTGTATGTTGTGTAACATGTAACACGGAAATGAGAAATCCTATTAGAGAAATATGCAACTATCAAGCATGAACTTTGTCAGTTGTCATGCTAAAAATAACTTATAATAGTTCTCATCACAAAAAGCTACTTTAAAACAATAAATTGAACATAATAAGTAATTAGCACCATTTCATCAATCATACTAATTGAATGTAATAAATAACTAACACCCCCTCATCAATTATACAAAACAAAACAAATGTATTAATGGTTAGATATGTATGTGACTGGGTCTACCGATTGTTAAAAAGCAACCAAAAAAAATAATGTAAATGCATTTGAGTGCACCCAAAGTGAACATTGCCACAACTTTTCTTTTTTCATCCACATTTTTGCTTAAATTGATTAACACTTATAGAAATAGCATTGGTTGAGTGGATGTAATAGTTGCAAATTTGCAATTATTAGGTTAAATTCATATCTCTCTTTAATACTTGGAAAAAATAGACAATCTTATAAAGTCTTTTAAAACATAACGGATAGATGGATAGATTAAGTGATTAACACATCAACGCACATAGGTCATGGGTGAGATTTAAATGAAAATACAAAACTTGCTAACATGAATTTATCAAAATTTAATTATTTTATTTTTATCTTCATTATGTGAGATAGTGTAGTGGGCCTTTTGGTCGTAATGGACTGGGCTGCCTCCTGCGGTACTAGGCCCAAGTGTTCTGAGTAAATGGAGTTGAGACCAGTCCAACTGCAATTCAACTTGGTCCAGCTTGTGCACAAACTATGCCTTGTCTGCCAGGAGTGTGCTTATAGCAGGTAGAGCTGTTTCAGATGAGTCATGGCAGGCAGATATAATAATAACAACAAAATAGAGAACTCTGGCTATTTAATAGAAAATGACCAAATAATCCCTATTCACAAAACCTAATCACAATAATAACAATGTCTTTTACAAAGAAAGTAAAGGGAACAAATGGTAATATGGGTTAATCAAAAGAGATAGAAATCAAATCAAGTCTGGTCTACAGGAGCAAAACCAAAGAGGGAAGAACGCCTCCTCTCAACGCAGTTAATCTCTTAGGGAAATCTTGCCGTGGAAATTAATGGCTTTGAGGGAAACGGACCTAAATGGTTGGTGTCCAAAGGAATCCTTTTACTTTTTAACAGAGAGCAGGATTTTAAGAGGGAGAGAGGGGATCAACCTATTGGCGCATGCCTGCCAATCTCATTCTCTATTTGTTTCTTTCTTTTTAATTTTTACTCATCTCTTTTCTTTCTTTCCTTCACACTCGTTTTTTTTTTTTTTTTTTTTTTTTTTTTTTTTTTTTTTTTTTTTTTTCTATTTCTTGGTTTTTTTTCTTAGAGGTTCTTGTTACTGAGGTTATGGTTCTCCTTGTTGTTGTTTCTATGCACGGCAAGGATCCCCTTTTATAGTGCCTGTCGTGACCGAATTTTACTGTTTTAGCCCTTAACCACCTTTGTCTGGTCTAGGTGTACTTGCTAACCACCACTGGACCGTCTGCATACCACTCCCCATCACCAGACAAAGAAGGATATTTTGTTTATTTGTCTACCATGGCACCCTTTCCTGCTACGGTCTGGGTTCTTTCTCTCTCTCTACTCTCATAGCATGCACCTAGTGGTTCTAACTTAGCTTGCCTCTTTTGGGTAGTATGTCATCCCAGCAGGACGCTTCCCCCAAAAGAGCCTGAGCAAGAACCTCAAAAAATAGGTTTTTCCCCTCTCCCCACCGCCAAACCATGCCCTCTTACCTCTGACCCACGACCTCACCATGTCTTGTATTGGCTAGGTACAAGCTGGTGGTGTCTGGGCTTTGCGCGTGCCTCTCTTCCGTGTGTGTCCAAAACCTGCCTACTGCTTATGCGTTTGACATGGTTGGCCTGCTCAGTCTGCCATTCGTCCTTGACTATTTTCCAGTTTCCCTTTCTTTTATGATTTGCCCTCTTAGGGCTGGGCCTTGTTTGATGATGGGCTTCGCTTTTTCCTTTAGCCTATTCTTTTCTACTACCCTCCTGCCATACCACTCGGTTATTCCTTCTGCAAAGCTGTTTGCCTCAATCCTGTTGGGCCTCTTTGGGCTGCCGTTTATTCTCTCCCCAACAGCTCAATATGGCCATTAGTTTTTCTTATTACATTACTTTGCAGGCTCCTGTGTCCCATTTGTTTTCCCTTGGGCATCCTTGCATGGGCTTCCTTGGCCCTTTTCCTAACTCTGCATTACCATGGGCTTTTACTAACTCTATTAGGCTTCCCTGGCCTAATTATCTTGTTCTCATACTTAGGGTTCATGGTCTTGCTATTAATCCCTTACTTTCTTTACTTGCATTACTTCGGACCTACCGTAGCCCATTCTCACTTTTCTACATCACACACCGCCAATGGTTTGCTATTTCTCTCTTTCTGGGCTGTTTTGAGCCCATTTGCCATTTCGAGGCCCATTTGCTTATCTTATGGCCTGTGATCCATTATTCCTGCCGCTCAGGCTTAATGGGTTTTCTATCTATTTACCAATTCTTTTCTGTCCACGTTGCTAGGCTTTTTTCTTTTTATTTGGGCTTCCCAAAATGGCCATCAACATTTAGCCCCCTTAACATATGAAGCGTTTTCGCAGTTCATATGTGAAGAAAAGACTTTCCTGTCCTTTCTGTTTCTCTTCCTTCTTTTCCTTTGCGGGCTCTTTTTTTTTTTTTTTTTTTTATGAACAGTGGACCCTACCTCATTCATATATAAGTATATATATATATTTTTTCTTTTCCTGCCGTGAACAGTGTTGTCTCTTCGAATTTCTCAGATTGGCAGTTATTCTGGAACATAGCTGCCGTTTCATTAATTTCATTCTCTTCTTGATGGCTGACCCATCGCCTCCCTTCATGCCGGTATTAATGACCCAGTTATTTAAGAGAGAGTCCCTTTGCAATCCAAACACAAACTCTTTCTTTTCCAAAAAATACTCTATCTGTTTCCCTTCCTCCACCGTTTTCTTCTTTTCAAACACTCACCCATTTTACTCCGATCAAGCCCTTATACTATGGCGTCGGTGAAAAGCCAAGGCTCTTTCCATTGCAAAGGGAAAGAGGCCATTTCTGGTCCTCCCGCCGCACAGGAGATAGGCGAGGAGGCCATGTACTCTAAGTCGGACCATTCCAACGAGGAAGAGGCGCAGCGCGACCCAAACAATGAATGCGCCCTGCTAATCAACCCTTGGTACGATGTCCATCCTCATTTCCCTAAGATTCCTGGTGATTACGCGCTACCGCCGCCGGGCCGTGTATGGCTTGCTCTTTGTCGGCGAAACTCCAATGTTTCTTGGGCCCCGTTGGCCTTTTTGATCGCTGATCTAGTCATTCGCCAAGGCATTTCACTCCCAGTGCCTATCCATTTCAAATTTGGGTCGGGTACTGCCTTGGGTTGGAGGGAATGGGTAGATAGTGGGTTATCCGATACAGGCTTCATGGGTTTATTACAGCGGGCCGGTGTTTTGAAGGCCGTGGTCTTATCTCGATGCCTTTCCAACTTTCGAGACCTCTACACCCTCCTTCACTTGGTCCGCCGGTGGTGTACCACCACCTATAAATTCTTCTTCTCCTACAGCGAACTCACCGTGACCCTTGAGGATGTGGCCAATCAATTACTCTTACTGATCCTCGGCGATGTTGATCCTGCCACCCTATAACTTTCTCCGGAGGAAGAAGCCATTGAGGCTGAGTTGAAGAAGAGGATGACCGGAAATGCCAAGTTATCGTATTGGGTTAGTTCTTCTTCTAAATTTTCTGTAGCTGTCCGTTGTGCGGCTTTTGTTGCGTTTTGGCTTTGCAAGTTTGCTTTTGGGTCCCACCCCCATTATGCCATAAAGCCCTTATACTTCTGTTTAGCCATCAAAATACCTGCTGGGGTTAGTCTGTCACTGGCTCCTATGTTCCTAGGGCACTTGTATGTCCAACTAGACATTCTGCGGAGTGATGAGAGCCAAGCGGGGTCCTGTCACATAGTTACCTCCTCCGTTCATAGCACTATCCTGCAGCAGTTGTTATTTGAGCGTTATGCCCAACATTTGGCAAAGTGTAGACCCGTTCGCTTTGCTAAAGAGAAGTATCAATCATGCCCAAGGGTAATTACTGATTTCTGCAGCAAATTTGAGTCCGATTTTTCGCTGGCTTTCCGTTGGTCTGGTTTGAAGCCTATTGATTATTCTGTTGTTGAGTCTTTTGATGAAGGTGTTGGTTTTTCTTGGAGAGCTTACAGAAATTTGATACTGCCATATGTAGATTCTGCCATGGGTTCGTTCGTTGATACTGTCGGGACCACTACTCCTTTGGCCGGTTTTGATGAGATAGGGATCACTTATTTGGTGGCCACCAATGCCAGATGGTTGCCTTACTTGGCCAATAAAGGTATCAAGTTTGTTCATTATCCTGCCAACCGGGTAAGAAGGCGGTTTGGGCTGGATCAGGACATTCCTGATGACCTTTCCTATCTTATGGAGTCCCTTACTTCGATTCGACCTTTTCTGTGGCATACCGCCTTCCAATTTTGGAGACAGCGTTTTAGTGTAGTTACAGATTTGGCTCGCTGAGGGAGGGCCTTTGCACCCCTGCCATGCATGGATACTGGCAAGCTGTGATGACTTCGTTTGAGCAAGAGTTGACAGGTAGTCGCAGTTTCTCCCTCATTCCTCCTGATGGGCTCAATATGGTTGTATCGGCTAATCCTCAATTGCTCCTGCCCTCCAAGTTCGTGTTAGCGTATGCCAGGAAACAGAACCGGTCTGCCGTCTTTGAATGGGATGAGGAGAAGAGAGGGTGGTATTGGCACGTAGGTGATTATCCTCCAGGCTGGGAGAAGAAAGTTAACATGACGAATGTTCCTGCACCGGTCAAGAAAGGTCCTGCCAAGCTTAAATCGGCAAGCAAGCCCAAACCTGCCACTCCACGACCTCCTACAAATGCCACTCCTGCCAGCAAAACACGAGACAGCAAGAGAAAGACAACTCCCCATCCTACGTTTGCTGCTGAGCAGAGAGTAAGTTGCTTTTAATCCTACTTTGTCTTTTATATACTTTTGACTTTCTTGCGGTTAACTTTGTCATGCTTGCTGACTTTTCCTTTTAACCTTATCTCCCCCCTTTTTTTTTAGTCTAAGCATAAGGAGGATACGTCAGTCACCCGCCCCATTTTGCTTGATGAGCCTGAGTCTGAGGTACATTTCTTTTCTTTTCTTCCCTTTCTTTTCTTTGCACGTGCTTCGTTTGCCACATACTTCTGTTTTGTCTCATCCAATTAAAAGTCCCTTTGGTCTTCATTTATACTTTTCTCTCTCCTTTTTTTTTTTTTTTTTTTTTTTCTTTTAGGATGAGCCTGAGCCTCTTTCTATATACTGCCCTACTGCCGATGAGCTTTTTGCCTCCATGGGTACACCCATGAAGGGCTTTTTTGATGGGGCTGATATAGCATTTGCAACACCTGCTCCTTCTGCTACTGCACATGGAGCTCCTGCCGAGACTTCTACCCCTCCCTCCGAGCCGGTACCTAGAGAAGAGGGTACTCATACTAAGAGGGTTAGTGAAACCACATCTATTTCTGCCAAGACACCTGCTCCCCAAAAGGGAGTTACTTTTCCTGCTGCCATTCAGACCGAGGCTGCTTCCCCTGTCCTACCCCTTGTTATCTCCACCAGTGACCCCTTCGCAGCTCTATCTCAGGCTGCGAAGGATGGTTCTTCTTTAGTAGTCACTCCGTCTTCCATTCCTAGTTTTGCCACACGTGGTCCTGATACGGACTTGTCCTCTGAGGAGTCTGAGGACATTCTTAAGGATCCTGAGGATGAGCCCGTCCTAAAGAAGAGGATTTCTGACTCTGATGAAGAGGAGAGCGCTCCCCTCGAAACTGAATTCATGGGTATGTGCCCTTTTCCCTTCTTTTTTTTTTTTTTTTTTTTATTTGCTAAGTTCACTCTTCCCTCTTTCTTTCTTTTTTTTTTTAATCTCTTTTTTTCATGTATGCACTTGCGTTTCCCCTTTTTGCTGCAATCTCCCTTTACTTGTATGCTTATCCTCCTGTTTGCAGAGACCTTTGAGGGGCTAAAGGTTGCAGCAGACATAGGTATACCCTCGGCCGCTCCTCCTGCTTCTACCATTCCCACAGCGCCCATTTCTGCCATTCCTTCTGTGCCTGTTTCTGCCGTTCCCACAGCCCCCATTCCTACTGGCCCTGGTAAGTTTCCTTTCCCCTTATCTCTTTCTTCATTTCTTCCTTATGAATTTGTTCCTTTTTAGATCACGGCTTCTCATTTCACACTTTGTGCTTTCTTGGTAGGTCCACTTCCCACTGCTCCTTCTCTGTTTAAAGTGGGCAGCAGTTCTGTCATGGTTCCAGACCCTGTGAGTGAAGTTGCAGCCTTTTTTACCTGCTTTGATCAGCCTGAGGTCAATGACCTTGATCCTGCAGACTTCTGGGGTTTTGGGCCTCCTTATGTGGATTTTCATGGCTTCAGAGTCCTTGAGGATTGTGTTTCTCACTTGGTGATGGTCTATAGCAGCCATAGTGACTTTATGCAGGGATTCCGCCTTGGTCGTTCTGCCTGAGAGCATTTCTTGAAGATGCTGGGGAGTGTGATGAACGATATTGAGCATAACTTTGTTAACACCATCTCCACCGAGAGGATCCTATAGTGGAGGGTCGCGATTCAGGAGCTTATCAGTGTGGGTTTTGCTGTGGAGTTCATTCTGGATCATCTCCGTGAGGTTGCCCGATCCTTTTTTATAAGGAGAGTTCAGCCTGCTGTTGATGCTATTGATGCGCAAATTGAGACTCTGAAGAAGGAAGTGGCAGACTTGGAGAGTCGTCGCAAGCGCCTTCTTTCTAGCATTAGTGGGCCTAGCCGTTTTGGAGATCAGACTCTCATTTCCAGACTCCATTGATGATGATGCAGTTTCCTTCTTTCTTTTCTTTTTTGTTTTCCTTCTCATATTACTTCATCCAGTACACTTATATGTTTCCTATAGCACTTATTTGGCGTGTGTTTGCCACAGTTTGGGTTTGTAACTATGATTCTACACTTTGCTACTACTTTTACTATTGCTATGACATAGAGTGCTAATACTTCATACTTTTTCATTACATATTCATGAAAGCACGTTACAATTCTGTCTTATGACATAGTCACTTGAAAGAAGGAAAAGGTAAAGGAAACATAAAAGCTTTTTAACAAGGCAAAAGAAAGGGACAACTACATAACTTTTCACCCTAGGCATAATAATGTTTCAGCTATTTTCCATTGATGGGATCCATTAAGTCTTTGTCATCCATTTGAGTCAAAAGGTAATATCCATTTTGATGCACCTCCCTTATCACAAGGGGTCCTTCCCACTTCGGTGCAAACTTAGATGGTCCTGCCATGCCTCGCCTGACATAGTCTGCTACTTTTAACACAAGTTATCCTTCTATGAACACTCTCTCTTTGGTCATCCTGCCATAGGCTTCAGTCATCTTTTGTCTATATTTGCGGCTGCGCTCCTAGTCTTTTTCTCTCTTTTCATCAAGTCCTTCTAGATCTTCGCACCTTTTTGCCACAAAGACTTCTTCTTCCTTTTCTTTTTCTTGCATCTGCATAACTCTCAAGGATGGAGTTATTATTTATGCTGGGCTTACTACCTCAGTTCCGTAGACCAAGGAAAAAGGTGAGAAACCTATGGCTGACTTTGGTGAATTTCTATAAGCCCAAAGAGCGTCTGCAGGTGCATTGCCCATCCTCCTGTATACTCTTAGCTCATCTTACTGATAATCTTTATGAGAGTCTTGTTTGTTGCCTTTGCTTGCCCATTCCCTTGAGGGTAATAAGGCGATGACCAATGGTGTTTGACTTGGTAGAACTCTAGCATTTTTCTTACATCACTGTTCACAAATGGTGTGCCATTGTCACTGATGATCCTGTGGAGCACCCCAAACCTTACAATTATATTCTCCTTGATGAAGTTTGCCACTGCTCCTCCTGTGGCTTTACGGAGTGGTACTGCCTCTGCCCACTTAGTAAAATACTCTGTAGCCACTAGTATCCATATATATCCACGCAATGGTGGGTTAACTAGTCCTACTAAATCAAGCCCCCAAGTGTGGAAGGGCCATGGGGTGACCATGCTATGTAAATTCTGCGGATGAGTGTAAACCAAGTTGGCTTGTACTTGGCAACTATGGCATTTTTTCACAAATTCTGCCGTATCTCTTTTCATGGTAAGCCAGTAATAGCCTATTTGCAATAGGCATCTGTAAAGCTTTTTCTTTCCTTGGTGCTCCCCACATTCTCCTAAGTGTACTTCTTTCATCATTTCTTTTGCTTCTTCAGGGCCCAAACACCTCAAAGAGTCCCCATCGTACTCTTTTTTGAAAAAGACCATGTTATGCAAAAAGTAACGTGTTGCCAACCTCTTAAGCTTGTATCTATCACTGTGCTTTTGTGGCAGGATGTCTTCTGTTAAGTACTGTATAAATGGGTTTCTCTAGTCTTCGCTAATGAACACAGCGTAACTTTCTTCTTTGTCTGCCGCAAGCTGGTAGGTCCCACACTGGGTTTGGACTTGGTCTGCATCTTTACCCATGCTTGACCAATAGAAGCCTGCCCTTTGAAGTCTACGGTAAAGGCTAACCTCCCTGCAGGATCCACAAGTCTTGTCATGTACTTCTTTTAATTTTCTCTGGGCCTCCTCCTGCCCCACGCATCTAGACAAGACACCACCTGGCATCCTACAGTACAATTCTCCCCTCACCAGGACGTAATCTTTTAGTACCTTTAGTTCTGCGGCATCTCCTCCTTTCATCGAAGCTTCCCTTATGGGGCTTCGCCAATCCCCTTCGCATTGTCCCTCCTGGAACCTTTCTTTCAACATCTCAATAATGGATTCTTCCTTCTTACTGACTTCTAATCTGGTGCTATCCCCTTCGAACATTATTTGTGAGCCTAGTGCGTCCAGCGCATTCGTAAACCGATTTTCGTTCCTTGGAGCATGTTCTATTTCAAAATTTGAAAACTTTTCTTCCATCTTCTGGGCCATTGCTCTATACGGGGCTAGGCTGGGTTCTTTTAGGGAGAAGCTCCCCTTGGTCTGGCAAACCACTAAGTTCGAATCACCCAATACCCTTAAATGCTTGACTCCCATTTCAAGAGCTGTGGCCAACCCGGTTATGTAAGCTTCATATTCTGCCGTGTTGTTTGAGCAGGGGAATTCCAATTTGAACGATAGCGCTACTGCCTTATCTTCTTTATGGTACAAAACTACTCCCACTCCTCCAGACTGAGTGGTAGAAGACCCATCAAATTTCATTACCCATTGTTCTCTGACCTTTTTTGCCATGACTACTTCTTTTGGAACTTCATCATCTAGCGGGAATTCTTCCTCTCCTAGAAACTGTGCCAATAAATCTGCTATAGTCTGGCTTTTCACCGCCCTGGGTGTCCCCATTCTCAAGTCGTACTATGATAATTGTAACAACCACTGGGATATTCTGCCATAGAGGATTGGTTGCTGTAACTAAGTTTTGATGGTATGAGACTTGCTAATCAGCCATACTTCGTAGGCCAAGAAATGATGACATAACCTCTGCGAGGTGTACACAATAGCTAGACACGCCCTTTCTGCCCTTGGATAACGAGTTTCTGCATCTTTTAAGGCACGGCTGATGTAGTACACTAGTTGCTCAACGCCGCCTCCATTTTCTTGGGCGATTAGTGCACTAATGACATATGAGTTGGTGGCTAGGTAAAGTAGCAATGGTTTTTTGTGAATTGAGGCCTGCACCATGGGGAGGTTCATCATGATCTGTTGTAGCCTCTTCAAGGTCATCTGCTGCGCTTCCCCCCATTCAAAACTTTGCCCTTTCCTAAGCAACTTGGTGAAAGTAGAAGTGATTGATGCTAACCCAGGAATGAATCTCCGGATATATGAGACTTTTCCTAAGAAGCTCTTTAACTCCTTTACCGTGACTAGAGGTCTCATGGTTGCTATGGTCGTGGCTTTGGCTAGGTCTACATCTATTTCCCTGCTGTGAACCAGGAAACCCAAGAATTTCCCAAATGACACTCCAAACGCACACTTGAAAGGGTTCATTCTCAACTTAAAGGCTCTGCATCTTTCGAATACCTTTTTCAACACATAGAAGTGTTCTTTTCTCCTCTTTGATTTAACCACTATGTCATCCACATAGTCCACTGGTTCCTGATGCATCATATCATGAAATATGACCGTCATTGCTCGTTGATAGGTTGCACCTGCATTTTTCAATCCGAAGGGCATCATAGTGCAATAGAAATTGCCCATGGGTGTTCTGAAAGCAGTTTTCTCCGCATCCTTTGGTGCCATTCTGATCTGGTTGTACCCGCTGAACCCATCCATGAATACATGGCGCTTCCTGCCATAAAATCTATTAGTAAATCCATGTTTGGAAATAAGAACTCGTTCTTTGGACAAGCTTTGTTGAGATTTCTAAAGTCTACACAACATCTTATCTGGCTATTCTTCTTCTTTACTAGTAATATGTTGGATAGCCAGCGCGGGTGTTGAATAGGCTTGATGAATCCTGCGGCTAGCAATTTTTGTACTTCCTTCACTATTTGCCCCTCTATTTCTGTGTGAAATATCCTGGCAGGCTGGGCCACTAGCTTGGCCTACGGGTCCACATTCAACGTATGTGCAACTAGCCAAGGTTCTAACCCTGGCATTTCACTGTAGTCCCATGCGAAGACATCTTTGAATTCTTTCAACAGCAGTATCAACTCTGATTTTTCTTTTTCTATCAGACTTGCACTAATTGAGATAAGCCTTGGTTCTTATGAACCGGACCCCAAGTCAATTTCCTCCAACTTTTCTTCTGCCACAACCTGTGCATCTTTTTCTGCCATAACTTCCTCATCCTTTTCTTCTTCTTCTTTCAAACTTTCTTGAGCTATGCAACACGCCAAACTCCCGTGTTGCCATTCTTGGGTGGGGCCCGCTTGTATCTCACTTGTGGGCCCCGCGCACCTTCATAATTTGTACACGATCCTGCCATCAGGACCCTAGACCATAACACATTGGGGTGTCTCATCTGATTCTGCGACAAGCGCTTCTTTTCTTTTCCTCTTTTGTGCTAATAATTCCCTTAGATCAGGCTCTGGGTCACCTTGGATGTCTTCCCACTTTGGTACGAAGGTACCTCGTAGCTTTGATACTGAGCTTTCCCTAGATGAAGCCCATTGGTCGTAGAACATAGTTTCTACTAAATGGGCCTCTACTTGCTCAAATGGTGAGGGGTTTGCGGCTATGCATATCATTCTGCCATTTAATCTTCCTTTCACACACTGGTGATAAGTGGATAGGACCAATCGGTGTTTATGCAGCCATGGCCTCCCTTAGAGCACATGATAGGATACTTCTGTTTTCATCACATGAAATCGAGCTAAAGAAGCTATAGGGCCTACTTTCAACCACAATTGGATGTGGCCTACGATGTACTCGCCCCTTTCGCCAAACCTTGTCACTTCCATTGGGTATCCCTAAATCTTTCTTTCTGAAATTCTTGCTGCTTGTAGAGTGCTCAATGGAATGAGATTTACAGAAGCACCTGTATCCACAAAGGCTCTCTTGATGGGGATTTGATTTATGAACGCTGCCAGGTAGAGGGGCCTCTTGTGGCCTGGGTGTCCCACCTCCATGTCTTCGTTACTAAAAGTAATTCCAGTTGACTCTTGTAAGAGGGCTCTATCATCTAGGATTTCTGCCGATAAACATTCTATTCCTGCACCAGAGGCGATGCTCACCAAAGCCTCCGTGGCTATCTTTCTTTCCTTTGCTGTGAGCCCCAGCTAGTCAAACGAAATTTTTGAATTTGGAGCTCTGCTATAAAGTAGTAATGGCCGCTGTAGGCAGGGCTGGATTTTCTTCTTCGTCCCCCCTGGGTTCGCGCAAATTACCAACACTGCTATGCCCTTCCCTTTGTGGTTTGGAAGTGGGTTTCTTTGAACTTCTTGCTGGGATAGTTATAGAGTCCATTCTTTGATCCTGCGGTGCATTAGTCTACAAAACGCCCAACATTCTGCGATAGGATGTTGCACATAGATGTGTAAACGACAAAAGCGTGGGTCCCTCTGCTCCTCCTCTGTGGGCTCCCTAGAAACTTGATTAGGCTTGAAAACCCCGTCTGCTATCCACTTGTCTAGCAGCACATCTAACTCTTTTGGAGTGCATGGTATTGGTGGGGGAGTATCATACTCTCTCCCATTAGTCTTCTTCTTCCGCTCACTAGTAGATACTGTCATAGCTTGCGGAGCACTTCTTTTGTCCGTGCTTGGCTTTACGGACTGGGCAGTCTTTCTAGCCTTTTGCAACAATTGTGCAAACTGGAGATTTCTAAGTTTTCCAGGACTGCCCTGTACTCCCTGATCATATTTGTCATACACATTTCCACCAATGTTCTTTCTTCGCAATGATCATAGCAATCAAGCGCTATGTCCCTGAACCTTTTGATGTATTCCATCAAGTCTTCACCACTCCTCTGCTTGGTTGCTTGCAGAGTTGCAAGTGTTACCATTTCTTTTCCGTGGAAGTATTTAGTGCAAAATACATCCATCATGTCATCCCATGTTGGGATGGATCCTGGCTTTAGGCCAATATACCAGGTGTATGCCCGGTCACATAGTGACTTAGAAAATTCTCGAAGACACAAGTCTTCGTCTGTTGCATAAGGGCCAAGAGTATCAATGAACTTGCTCACATGCTCAATAGCACTTCCCTTCCTGCCATCATACTGTGCAAAAGTTCGCGGCTCATACCTCTCGGGGTATGGTTTACTGAGTACCCTTAGTGGGTAAGGAGGCCTTCGTGCATAGAATCTCTCCTTAGGTGCTCTAACTCTTTCTTATTCCAGGAGAGCTGCTACTTCAGCCATAGTAATAAAACGCTATTCCCCATTCTGTGGGACACTTCCTGCTAGTGTCTCTTCTTTGTCTGCCACATGTTTTGGGTCATGCTGACTTCCTTTTTCTTCGTTCTGTCTGTCTTTAGCTGACGGATTTCTTTCATCAGCTGACGGATTTCTTTCATCATTTGCTATTGCGAATGCTGTAGGGCCTGTAACACCTCAATGAAGGTGTTGGCGTTGTCTATGGGGATTCTTGGATGAGGTTGGGGTCCAACCCCCATTTTGTTGGCACCTTCCGCCTGGTTAGGCTGCTGTTGGTGAGGCGTCGTTGGCCTAGATTCTACTTATGAGGGCACGACACTCATATTTCGCATTGTCCTGGACTTTGGAGGCATTTTTTTGTGAGGGCTCTTGTCCCTAATTTGTTTCTCAACTCCCCAGCAGAGTCGCCAATTTAATGTAGTGGGCCTTTTGGTTGTAATGGGTTGGGCTGCCTCCTGCGGTACTAGGCCTAAGTGTTCTGAGAAAAGGGAGTTGAGACCGGTCCAATTGCTATTCAACTTGGTCCGGCTTGTGTGCAAACTATGTCTTGTCTGCCAGGAGTGTGCTTATGGCAGGCAGAACTATTTCAGAAAAGTCATGGCAGGCAGATATAATACTAACAACAAAATAGAGCACTCTGGTTATTTAATAGAAAATGACCAAATAATCCCTATTCATGAAACATAATCACAATAATAACAATGTCTTTTACAAAGAAAGTAAAAGGAACAAATGGTAATATGGGTTAATCAAAAGAGATAGAAATCAAATCAAGTCTGGTCCGCAAGAGCAAAACCAAAGAGGGAAGAACGCCTCCTCTCAACGTAGTTAATCTCCTAGGGAAATCCTGCCATGGAAATTAATGGCTTTGAGGGAAACGGACCTGAATGGTTAGTGCCCAAAGGAATCCTTTTACTTTTTAACAGAGAGCAAGATTTTGATAGAGAGAGAGGTGATCAACCTATTGGCAATCTCATTCTCTATTTGTTTCTTTCTTTTTAATTTTCACTCTTCTCTTTTCTTTCTTTCCTTCACACTCTTTTTTTTTTTTTTCTATTTCCTGGTTTTTTTTCTTAGAGGTTCTTGTTACTGAGGTTATGGTTCTCCTTGTTGTTATTTCTGTGAACGGCAAGGATCCTCTTTTATAGTGCCTGTCGTGATCGGATTTTACTGTTTTAGTCCTTAACCACCTTTGTCTAGTCTGGGTGTACATGCTGACCACCACTGGACAGTCTACATACCACTCCCCATTACCAGACAAAGAAAGGTATTTTGTTTGTTTGTCTGCCGTGGCACCCTTTCCTGCTACAGTCTGGGTTCTTTCTCTCTCTCTACTCTCATAGCTTGCACCTAGTGGCTCCAACTCAGCTTGCCTCTTTTGGGTGGTATGTCATCCCAGCAGGACCCTTCCCCCAAAAGAGCCTGAGCAGGTACCTTAAAAAATAGGTTTTTCCCCTCTCCCTACCGCCAAACCATGCCCTCTTACCTCTGACTCACGACCTTACCATGTCCTGTATTGGCTGGGTACAGGCTGGTGGTGTCTGGGCTTTGCACGTGCCTCTCTTCCGTGTGTGTCCAAAACCTACTTGCTGCTTATATGTTTACCGTGGTTGGCCTACTCAGTCTGCCGTTCGTCCTTGACTGTTTTCCAGTTTCCCTTTCTTTTATGACTTGCCCTGCTTAGGGCTGGGCCTTGTTTGATGATGGGCTTCGCTTTTTCCTTTAGCCCATTCTTTTCTGCTACCCTCCTGCCATACCACTCTGTTATTCCTGCTGCAAAGCTGTTTGCCTCATTCCTGTTGGGCCTCTTTGGGCCTGCCGTTTATTCTTTCCCCAACAGCTCAGTATGGCCATTAGTTTTTCTTATTACATTACTTTGCGGGCTCTTGTGTCCCATTTGTTTTCCCTTGGGCATCCTTGCATGGGCTTCCTTCGCCCTTTTCCTAACTCTGCATTACCATGGGCTTTTACTAACTCCATTGGGCTTCCCCGGCCCAATTATCTTGTTCTCATCCTTGGGGTTCATGGTCTTGCCATTAATCCCTTACTTTATTTGCTTGCATTACTTCGGGCCTGCCGTGGCCCATTCTCACTTTTCTATATCACACACTGCCCATGGTTTGCTATTTCTCTCTTTTCGGGCTGTTTTGAGCCCATTTGCCATTTCAAGGCCCATTTGCTTATCTTATGGCCTGTGATCCATTATTCCTGCTGCTCAGGCTTAATGGGTTTTCTATCTATTTACCAATTCTTTTCTGTCCACGTTGCTGGGCTTTTTTCTTTTTATTTGGGCTTCCCAAAATGTCCATCAATAGATAGGTTACAAGAAAAAAAAAATCTCTATTGCAATAAAACTATTGCAACAAAAAGAAACTTTAGTGGCAATAGGAACTTATTTACTTTGTGAAGTTATTTTTGTTGCAATAGGGACTTGAAAGCGCTAATTTATCGCATCAATGTAAATACAGTTGCAATAACTTTTAAAGATCTGTTGCAATAGCAATATTGCAGTGCTGATCCCCTCCCACTTGAAAACATTTCCCCAATTTTCCCTATATCAATGTATTCATGGAGATTCTAGTATCAAATAAGCCTATTAATTTTAATTCTATTTTTTGACCCTATATGACTATATCCTCCACTCCTTCAAAGTGTTATTGGGTTTGTGGATGTGCTTTGATGTATCATGGACCGTAAAGCTTGGTTTTAATGGGAGGATCTACTGAAATTTTTAGTGGAAATGGGCAATCGCATGAATACACTGATTTTTACTCTCGTCATAATATTTAAGTAAAAATGTAATAGACTTGAATATGCATATCAAGAAAATTGGCTTTGTATTATAAATATTTTGAATTTAACAGAGAATTATAAGAGTAAGGACCATGTACGTATAAACATTAAATTAGTAAAATACTTGATTTTTTTTTCTAAAAAAATTACTTAATATAGTTTAGTGGGAACATCATAATTGATCCTATACTTTTCAGGGGAAAAAAAAAAATTATGAGACCTACCTCTCACAACATATGTGAATTCAGCACATGGTCCCACAACCCATATGGTGTGAAAGGGTACTCTCATGAGACCATCTCTTGAGATACCATCTCACTTTTGAGGGGCAAAGAACCATTAACCCTTCTTAGAGACTGTCTTCTAATAATAGTGTCATACAAGAGAGGAATTATTTATGTGTGAACCCAGTTAACATATATTAATAAAATAAATAATATTTCGTTTTGATTTCTATTCTAGCTAATATATTTATATATATTTTATTGTAATTAGCCTTTTCTAAAAATTAAAAAAATTTGAAAATTGAAAATACTTGTTTGTTTATGCAATTATGCCATGTACTTAAAGGATTAACTATATTATTCTCTCTTTCTTTTTTTTTCTAACTCATGTAATATGGTTGAAGATTATTTAAATTTTAATCGATACTTTTTTTTTCCTTAATGTTAGTACTAACTTTTACAAATTTATTTTATTTTTTATAATTATTTAATATGAAATAAATTATGACATCTTCGTGGTTGAACCATGAATACCTCAAAACCTTACAGCTATATATTTTACATATCTTTCAACAATCCTTTTTTTTAAGGATAAAGTTTAGCTACAAAATTAGTTGTAACCTAAGGTTATAACCTTATTCAATATCTTTTTATTGGTGGTGAATTTTGACAAATCCACTATTGGATTACATTTTCTTCTTATATCCTCCATGCTTGCAAAATCTCTAGAAAATTAAAGATCAATAGTTATGTTATCAATAAATTGTTTAAATTATAAGTTTTTGTAGCTTAAAATTTTGCATAAAATATAAGCTTACAGATCATATAGTAAATAATATCTGGTTGACAAAAAAATTGACATGTGTTTTAAGATTGTAAAAAACATACAATTCAACGGTTAGATTTTCAAAATATGTAGTGATTTTAATTTTTTTTATAGAAGTTGTAGCCTTAGGTTATAGCCAATTTTTTTTCTATAAAAAAAAAAAAATTACAGTCAATTTTGTAGCTAAATTTTGTCATTTTTTTAAACCTTGCTCCCATATTAGCATTTGGAACAAATAAATTTATTAAGAATAAGAGAGAGAGATATATATATATATATATATATATATATATATGTTGCTTTATTAATTATTATTAAGTCGGCTAGTTGGATTTTCCTACATGTAGTATTTGGTCTAGTTGACAGAATTGGGCTTGTGCCAAAATAAAGCCCCACACGCAGGCCCACATCAATATTATATAAACAGGTGGATATCCTAAAAAAAAAAAATCTAAGTAATAGATCCATAACATTTTTACAATACTTTCATAACAAATCTTAAATAGTAAGTTGTTATAAGTTTTCAAATTAAATCCGCCATTATAATTACTTTTTTACCCACCAATAAGTAAAACTTGCCACCTAAAATTTGTTGTGAAAATTTTGTAAAAATTTTGTAAACATAACATTTCACATTAAGTAGTTATTATATATTTCATTATCAGCAAGGTATTGATCTAGTTTTCGCAATATTTCTATGCCCACCTCAACAACATGATACATTTGAGGTAACTAAAAAAGAGGCCAGCAAATTGCGAAGACTTTATTTTTTTATTTGAATAAATTGCATTGATCAAAGAAGATTTTTTTTTTTTTTTTTTTTTTTTTTTGAGAGTTTCAACCTATGACGTTCGCTTCCGATGATAACTCTTATCATCAGACCAAGACATCAATTGATTCTTGGTGAAGACGGGGATTGAACCCTAGATCTTTTATTCAATCATTAAAGACTTTACCTGTTGAACTAACTGAAACTCACGAATTGATCAATGAACCCTAGATTTTTTTTTTTTTAGAGTTTCAACCTGTGACGTTCACTTCCGATGATAACTCTTATCATCAGACCAATACATCAATTGATTTTTGGTGAAGACGGGGATTGAACCCTAGATCTTTTATTCAATCATTAAAGACTTTACCGGTTAAACTAACTGAAACTCACGAATTGATCAATGAAGATAGTATCATTGATTTACAGCCTAAATTTCTTAAATTTCATCTCCTCCTAAATTTCTTCAAGCCATCCACACCTTGTCAAAGCCTTTCAAAAGCTACAACGCAGAGAAATTGCCTCTCAAGATTTAATTTGAATAAGATTTATTTGAGTTTATTGCGAGTATGCCTTCTCTATTTTTTGGATGAATATTTAATGCGAGTGTACTGTTAAATGTCAATATCTACCACGTGAGATCCTTGGTACCCACTCATCTACTCAACCTCACCGAGTAAGTCTTGTGTTGCTCTTATGCTTCAATAATGTCAGGTTCATGAATCATGATTCATCATCTTCTGTGGAACTAGTTCATTGGTTATAATTATCTTATCATTTTAAACTCGATCCGCATTTATGCTTTGTACAGAGCGTAACTAACGTGACTCAAGTTTGAGACAACGAAAGAAAGAGAGATAAAGCAAAAATTTTAGGAAAGTGGATTTGATCTACACTAGCCCAATCTCAGGCAATATCTGATCACAGAGAAGAGCCAAATTTAGATGAAATAGCATACGTTTCCTTGGACGAAGAAGAGAGACAAATGGCAGAGATGGCAGCATTATCTCTTATCAACAGGCTGGTTCCATTGCTGACCAAAGACGTAAAACTGTTATGAGGCATCTACGAAGAAGTTGCAGAAATCATTGATGAATTGGAGAGCATTCCGTCCTCCCCAAGGATGATGACTGTTAGATTCTAAAACTTTAGGAACTAAACTAATGTATTAGAACTTCAATTTGTATTATGTTGGCAAACTATGATCAAAACACAGAGTCTAGATTTAGGCTTGCTCAAAGTGTGTTTATGTGTAAAATTAAAATCGAGTGATTGTAGAATTTATTGGACAAAATCTGCGAGGCTCGATCGATCGAAAATTAGGCTTGATTAATTGAACCACGTGTAGATTTTTTTTTTTTTTTTTTTTTTTTTTTTTTTTTTTTTTTTACAGAAATCCCAATTAAGCCCAAGCCCTTTTGACGTGTAGAGTTTTGTGTTTTACTCTCAAGTATAAAAGGAAAAACCCTAGCTACGTTTTAGAAGTCTTTTTGAGTGTTGTGTGTTGAATCTTCTATAAGATCTAGAGGTGTTTACCTTCATACACACACATAGAGTTGTCAAGATCAAGATTCGATTCAAAAACTTGATGATCTCTTCAGTTGCTGCATAAAGAACTTTAAAGAAGATCTAAAACCTTTGAGAGAAGTCCCAAAGTCACAAGTAGGAGAACTTGTGGTTGCAATGGATCAAAGAAAGAAGTAGTCCATGGACTCGGAGCTGTCACGTGGTCGTAATAGTAAGTTTTCTACTTTAGGTAGCAATAGGATGTTAGTGGTCTAAATTTTATTGTAAAAACTTCAATTCTTTCATAGTGGATCTATTTTATCTTAAGGATAGCTAGGTTATCCTCCCCAGGTTTTTTACCGTTAGGTTTTCTTGAGTTATCATATCGTTGTGTTCTTTATATTTCCACATTATTTACATGATACGATTTTATTGTGTTAACCTAGAACTGAATAATTTATCTAAGTAATCACTTGGCTAAATAATTAAGTTAAACAACTTGTGTTAAGGGGTCTAAAAACGTACAAGTGGTATTAAAGCAAGTTAGCTATTGTGTTTTTAGATCTTTTGATCTAAGAGTTGATCCTTGATCCCTGTTGTCATGGATTCTTTGAAGTTCTTTTTGCTAAAAATCCAACTTGTCTACTTTTGGTTTATATGGCTTGTTGCATATGTTAAGTCTTTCCTTGAGTATCTTGGTATAATTACATGTGATGATAATTATGTGTGTTATATAGCTTTAACCGCCTTAAAGGCACGTAATTCTTGTCTTTGGTATTTGGATAGTGGTTGTTCCAAGCATATAACAGGAAATAAAGCTCTATTCAAGACACTTTTTGAAAGAAAGATTGGGACAATCACGTTTGGAGATGGGAGCAAATCTGTGATCAGAGGCATTGGAACTGTGGACATTCCAAGTTTGCCAGTATTTGAAGATGTCTGGTATGTTGATGGGCTGAAGGCTAACTTACTCAGCATCAGTCAAATTTGTGACAATGGACTGAATGTTCTCTTTACTAAGTATGAATGTGAGATACTTGATGGAGGAGGTGACTACGTGTGTATTGGTGTTAGGACAACTGATAACTATTATGGTATAACACCAAGTATAAGCAACAAGTGTTTTAGTGTGAAGATCAATCAAGTAGACTTATGGCATCAACGGTTGTGACTCGCAAGTCACAAGCAATTAGAGAATATCTCCAAGTGTGATGCAGTTATTGGTTTGCCTAAGTTTGAGAAGATAGAGAAGTGCATATGTGAACTATATCAGATGGGTAAACAAGTGAAGTCCAAGCATCCGTCTGTAACTGAAGTTCAAACCTCAAGACCTCTAGATTTGTTGCACATTGATCTCATGGGTCCTACCAGAGTTCAAAGTTCAGGTGGAAAGAAGTATATTTTAGTTGTTGTGGATGATTTCACTAAATATACTTGGGTTGTGCTTTTGAGAGATAAGGCTGAGGCTCTTGAAAAGATGATACACTTGTGTAAGAAATTGCAAGTTGAAAAAGGTACTGTGATTGCCAGAATTAGAAGTGATCATAGGAGAGAATTTGAGAACACAAAACTGGCTAGTTTCTGCAATGATTAATACATACATCAAGAGTTTTCTTCACCCAAGACACCACAACAAAATGGAATAGTGGAACAAAAGAATAGGGTTATTCAAGAAATGGCCCGTGTCATGCTAAATAACAAGAAGATGCCCAAGTCTTTCTAGGGAGAAGCAGTTAACACTGCTTGCCATACACTTAACTGAGTGTATTTCAGACCTAATTCCAAGAAAACTCGACATGAACTCTGGAGAGGAAAGAAGCTTGTTGTCAAATACTTCAAGATATTTGGTAGTGGCTGTTATATTCAGCGTGATAGGGAGAACCTAGAAAAGTTTGATGCAAAGAGCGACAATGGGTTATTTTCTGGCTACTCTTCCACTAGTAGAGCATATAGAGTGTACATTCTGAGAACTAAAACAGTCATAGAGTCTTCAAATGTGGTGATTAATGATGAATTATGTTCAGAATCTCATTCAGAAGACACTCCACCGGTTCAAGAAAAGACTATGGAGGTTGAAGATTCTCTTCTTGAAGATTACGTTGGGAAGCATAGTGATGAAGAACTACCATTATTGAATGATGTTGTTTCAGAACCATCGATTTCAAAACCATCCACTACTATTCGTGAAACCCAACAAGAACAAAGTGGGTCTAGTTCTTCATCTGAACAAAAAGGTACCTCTACATCTCTAGTCAAAGGTCCATCTGTTAGAGTAAAGTTAAATCATCCTGTCATAAATATATTGGGTAATCTAAATGATAACATGAGATTGAGGTTTAAAGCCTTGAATGTAATTACTCACTCATGCTATCTATCCTAATTCGAACCGAAGAAAGTGAATGAAGCATTTCAAGATGCTGATTGGATTAATTCTATGCATGAAGAACTTCATCAATTTGTTCGGAATGATGCATGGGAATTAGTTCCTAGACCGAAGATAGTAAATGTGATAGGAACTAAGTGGATTTTCAAGAACAAGCCAAATGAACATGGTACAGTTACTAGAAATAAATCAAGACTTGTTGCTCAAGGATACACACAAGTGAAAAGGATTGATTTTGATGAGACTTTTGCACCGGTAACAAGACTGGAATCCATTAGGATACTCTTGGCCATAGCAAGTCATTTGAATTTCAAGTTGTATCAAATGGATGTTAAAAGTGCATTTTTGAATGGGATGTTGCAAGAAGAGGTGTATGGAACAACCAAAGGGTTTTGTTGATCCTCACAAACCAAATGATGTCTACAAGTTGAAAAGAGCATTCTACAGGTTGAAACAAGCTCCCAGGGCATGGTATGATAGGTTAACTACCTATCTCACTGAGCATGGATTCAAAAGAGGATTTGCATATACTACTCACTTCATACGAAAGGATAAGAATTATTTTGTAGTAGCTCAAATTTATGTTAATGATATTGTTTTTGGTGCTACTAATGATTCTTTTGCTAAATATTTTGCAGATAAAATGAAGAAGATGTTTGAAACGAGTATGGTTGGTGAACTAACTTATTTCTTGAGATTGCAAGTGAAGCAAATAGATTCTGGAATTTACATTAACTAAGCAAAGTATGCTAGAACTCTTGTCAAGAGATTTGGACTTGAAAAAGCTGCATGTGTTAGAACACCAATGGCTGCAAATGCAAAGCTAACCAATGATCCTTCAGGTGAGTCTGTTGATGTTACATTATATAGAAGCATGATTGGTTGTCTTTTGTAATTAATTGCTAGTCATCCAAATATTGCTTTCAGTGTTGGTGTATGTTCTAGGTTTCAATCTAATCCTAAAGTTTCACATTTGAATGTTGTTAAAGGAATAATAAAATATGGTAGTGGAACTTGTGATTATGGATTGTTTTATAGCAAAGAGTCCAATATGTCTCTTGCTGGATACTCAGATGTAAATTGGGCCGGTAATGCCAATGATAGAAAAAGTACCACTGGTGGGTGTTTTTATGTAGGGGCCAATCTTGTTGTTTGGATGAGTAAAAAATAAAATTTTGTCTCTCTGTCAACTGCAAAAGCAAAATATATTGCTGCTGGAAGTTGTTGTTCATAGCTTCTTTGGATGAAAAAGCTTTCAAGTGATTATGGGATATCAAAGGACACCATGGTTGTCTATTGTGATAATTCTAGTGCTATTGGTATCTCTAAGAGTCATGTTCAACACTCTAAGACTAAGCACATAGAGATTAGATATCACTTTATTAGGGATCTGGTTGAGAGAAAGATTGTTGTTCTTGAATATATCCCTACTGAACGTTAGAATACTGACATTTTCACCAAACCTCTTGATAGAAGTAAGTTTGAGATACTTCGTCAAGTGATTGGTGTGATTCTGTGTCCCTGGTCATCGATCTTATGGTCCTTGTGCTTCATCTCAATACTCTTTGTGACCATTCTTCTTTTGTTGTTTTGTTTTCTTTTTACTTTTAAGATTTGCATTGCATTACATTCATGCATTTCGTGATAGGTTGTTTTTGCTATTCCTTTTTCTTTTTCTTTTTCTTTTTAATGGGGAAGGAGAAATATGTTTTGTATTATATATATTGGATTTGTAATCAAGGTTGGCCTATTATCTTTACATAACATGCTTGTGTACCTTGTTTAGCTTGGATGAGCTTATTTCTTCTGCACTTTGCTAGTATTAGCTATGTAGTGCATGTTGTGTGAGAGTTGTTTATAGTTTTTGATCACATGATCTTGATTTTGAAGTCACATGCTTTTGATTGTTAGGACTAGAACCTAATGAGAAAGGCATAAATAACCATCTCACTACTGTTTACTAGCCAATCATGAACACCTTAATGCATATCATTAGATTTTATGCTTGAGAAAGTATAGTACATGCACAAAAAGAACATAAGGTGTAGCCTCGGATTAATAATAAAACTAGTGTGTACATTATCTGGCAAATATAACAATTTCACAATGAAATAAAAATAGTGTGTACATTATGAGACAAAATTAAAAAAAAAAAAAAAAATTACATGATTGCAAGCTTGTTTTATAGGAGATGTGAGAGTTATATGATGTAACTCTTTAGGTGATAGTCTCTTTCAAACTTATGTGATGAATAATGTATATATTTTGATTGATTACTATCTACATATCACCTCACATGTATCTCATGCCATTACTAATTGCACACGCTACACATGTTATTCTTTGCTAAACTTAATACATGATATTGTGTGTGAATTTATTTTGGCCTTCCAAGATTATATATTCCTTGATACTGATGCAAAATATGTTTAATGTTTGAGTTTTGGGGACAAAAAGGTTGAAAATCTCGTTTTTGGAAGATCTGGGTTGAATTCAATTGTTTTTTAAAAACTTTTAAACTCGTACTCATGCATTTCATTCATGAAATATGTTGGTTTGAGTGGCTTCTGCATAAAACTTCCTTTGTTTTTCAAAATTTCAAAATTCCAGATTTTCGATCGATCAAAGTTATTGCTCAACCGATCGAAATTGCAATTAAAAATTAAGTTTGAATCTGCCTGGCTCGATCGGTGCTCGATTGATGCTCGATCGATCGAAGCTCAATTTCGACCGATTGAAATTTGAAAACTTAGTGTTTTTCAAAAGATCTTTCTCACGTGTTCTTCTTTATTTCAAAACTTTTCAAAACACTGTTCTCACTTTCTCTCTTCAACCGATCCATTCTAAGGATTCTTTGTCGTTTTCTTCCACAAATTTCTCCAAGGTTTTTGTCCTCAAGCATTGGTAAGTCTTGTATACCCTTCCTTTTTTTCAATTAAATCACATGTTTCATGCATTTTCATTGAAAATTTCGAACAAAGGATTTTAGGATTTTTTTTTTTTTTAAATTATTATTTCAATTGTTTTTAATCATTTTTAATCAATAGGTTTTTGTTCTTAGTTCATATACATGTGATCCTCATGCATTCATTTGATCAATTTTGTGATTTGAGGAGAATTGGAAATTCTAGGGCTTGGAACTTTGTGAAATTGGGGATTTTGTTCAATTAAGCTTAATTTGATGAAATTGACTTGTGTTATTGATAGATTAACTCATTATATGATGTTTCCTAACTAGTATAATGGTTAATTGATCAATTTGGTTAAATTTTTGAAATTGGGTTTTTCAAATTTGGGGTTTTTGGACTAAAACTCTATGTTCAAGTCAATTGTTAGTTTATAAAGTAAAATTGAACAAATTTCAATGCATTAGAGCATGCGTCATATAGATTGTTATTTATTGAGATTTTTGTTCTCTAACCCTCTCTAATGCAGTCTGCCCTTGGTATTTTTTTTTTTTTTTTGTTTTTTGTTTTTCTTTCCTTTAAACCCTTAGCATCATGGTTAGGAAGACTGGAGCCAAGAAAACCACCACCCCTTCTACTCCTGAGTTCCAGAGTGATAGGTTTAGAACCATGAAAAACCAAAAAACCTATGAGAAGCTGAATATCTTTAGGTCTATTTAGGCTGAGCATAAGGTCATTTTAGATGAGCTTGATCCAGAGATACATATGATTGTTAAGCGTAGGGGTTGGTTACCACTTTTAGAGGTCGAGCATTCTCCTCTGGCTGCTTTGATTAGAGAGTTCTACTCGAACCTCTCTGTTCACTCCGATGATTCCAATATTCAGTTTGTGAAAAGTTGGATAAAGGGTGAAGAGTATGTCATTACTCCTGCTGTAGTGGCCTCTGCTCCTGGTGTACCTTTCGTACGGCAGCCCTTGTACCCTTACACTGAGACCCCTCACCTAGATGACATTATATCACTCCTCATCGGTACTTCCATTAGTTAGGGTACTGATCCTTGTGTCACTTCTCATAAGCTTACTGAGCTCAACTATTTGTTTTTCTGGATTTCTTGTCATTGTATTTGGCCTATCTCTCATCTTCATACTATTCCCATTGAGAGATGTGCGTTCTTGTACTCTCTCATCGCTGATGCTCCTATGAGTTTTCCTTCTCTTTTTATTAGCTCACTTGTTAAGGTTCATAGGAGTAGTGCAAAATCTCATGGTTTATTCTTTCCAGTTTTTATACATAGGATTTTGTTAAGCTTAGGTTTAGAGGACTTTCCCGCATCTGAGCATGTCCATATCATAGCTCCTATAGGTGTCACATTCCTTAGGCAAAGAGCAACTCAGTTGAAAGCTAGCTCTAAGCAGCCTAGAGTTAAGTCTTCTACAGGTAATGCATCTAGGCCTCCTCCTTCTAGTGACCTACTGCTAAGGAGTATGTAGACCCTACAGCTGCTGTGGATCCTCCACCTTCTTCATTGAACGAATCGTCCTTGCAAAGCATGCTGGATACAGTTATGACCGTTCAGGCGGCGCATGGACAGCTTCTATTGGATGTGCTCAATGAGCTTCATGCTTTGTAAGCAGATTTGGCCGATGCTAGAGGTTCTACTCCACAGGCACCACTTTTTAATGATGATTCTTGATTGTCCTTTGGCAATTCGTCACAAAAAGGGGGAGTACATACACATGGAGATAGGGGGAGATTGGAGATAATAGATTGTAACTAGGAGCTTTATGATGTATTCTTTTTGGCTTTGATGTATTTATTTTTCTGGGTTATATATGTTAGGGGGAGACATTATGCTTTGCGTTTTGTTTTCTTTTATTGTTTCTTGTTTCACATATGATACATTTGATTATTGATTTATATTTATGAGGTTATTCATGATATATGTTTTTTATTTTATGTTTTGTGAAATCAAGAAGTTTATGTTTGGTTTACTTGTATTTTCCACACATGCGTTTATGTGTTTGTTGAGTGTTTTAGGAATCTGCAAGTTAATTTAGTCGTAGCTGCTGTCTACTTTAGCAACTGATAGATAATAGTAGGTTGAATTGTATGTAGGGCATTTTAAATTTGAATGGGTTGTTTTTAACTTTGAGCATTTTATTTTTGTGATGTGTTTTGTCACTGATTGCCAAAGGGGGAGTTTGTTAGGTTCTAAGACTTTTGGAACTAATGTATTAGAACTTCAATTTGTATTATGTTGACAAACGACGATCAAAACATAGAGTCTAGGTTTAGGCTTGCTCAAAGTGTGTTTATGTGTAAAATTGGAATTGAGTGATTGCAGAATTTATTGGACAAAATATGCGAGGCTCGATCGATTGAACCTCGTGCAGATTTATTTTTTTGCAGAAATTCCAATTCAGTCCAAGCCCGTTTGATGTGTAAGGTTTTGTGTTTTACTCCAAGTATAAAAGGAAAAACTCTAGCTACGTTTTAGAAGTATTTTTGAGTGTTGTGTGTTGAATCTTCTATGAGATCTAGAGGTTTTCACCTTTATACACACATATAGAGTTGTCAAGATCAAGATTCAGTTCAAGAACTTAATGATCTCTTCAGTTGCTACATAAAGAACTTTAAAGAAGATTTGAAACCTTTGAGTGGAGTCTCAAAATCACAAGTAGGAGAACTTGTGGTTGCAGTGGATCAAAGAAAGAAGTAGTCCGTGGACTCGGAGTTGTCACATGGTCGTGGTGGAAAGTTTTCTACTCGAGGTAGCAATAGGATGCTAGTGGTCTAAATTCTATTATAAAAACTTCAATTCTTTCATAATGGATTTGTTTTACCTTGAGGATAGCTAGGTTTTCCTGGGTTATCATATCGTTGTGTTCTTTATATTTTCACATTATTTACATGATATGATTTTATTATGTTAACCTAGAATTGAATAATTTATCTATGTAATCACTTGGCTAAATAACTAGGTTAAACAACTTGAATTAAGGGGTCTAAAAACGTACAAAGACACAAGAGTGGCAGCTGAAGAATACATGAGCGAGGGTGTCAAAACTTGGGTAAAACAAGTAAGAGAAGTAACTATTCGCATAGACATTGCTATCGACCAATACTTGCTTCTCGAGGCCCAACATCCACATTGCCATGGCTTCTTTGGTTTCCTCCATAAAACCACTCACTTACTCAAAACATTAAAACCCCACCATAAGATAGCAATTGAGATTCAAGAGATCAAAGCATCACTCTAGAAAATCAAGCAAAGAAGTGAAAGATACTGCTTCCAATCCACTAGTCAAGGATCAAGCAGCAATGCTCGGAGTGTTAGGTGGAATAACCCTTGAAAGGTTCCCTTTATCTTAATGATGCTAATGTTGTAGGAATTGAGTCTCCCAGAGATGAATTGATTGGCTGGTTGGTAGAAGGATCCTCTCATTGTACTCTGATTTCGGTGGTGGGAATGGGAGGACCAGGCAAAACCACTCTTGTCAAGAAAGCCTACGATCATCAAAGGGTGCAAAGGCACTTTAACTGCCATGCTTGGGTCTTAGTGTCTCAGTCATACAACATGGAGAATATGCTAAGGAGAATGATAAAGCAATTTTGCAAGGCTAGAATGGAGTCCCCTGTGGCAGGAATAGAGACGAGGCATCGTTGATCAATGAATTGAGAGAATACATACAGCAAAAGAGGTATGTGGCCATATTTGATGATGTATGGAAAATTGACTTTTGGGAGGATATAAAACATGCTTTACTTAATAATAATAAAGGCAGAAGAATTATGATTGCAAAGTGTAACATGGAGGTCGCAATTTTTTTGTAAAAAATCTTCACCTATTCGTGTTTACAAGTTGCAACCACTATCTCGAGACAAGGCTTAGGAGCTCTTCTGCAGAAGGGCCTTCCAATTTGATTTTGAAGGATATTGTCCCCAAGAGTTACGGAATATGTCTATAGATATCGTAGAAAAGTGCAAGGGATTACCACTTGCAATTATAACTATTGGTGGTCTTTTGTCAATCAAAGACAAAACTGTTTTTGAATGGAAAAAGTTGCTTGATAATCTTGGTCTTGAGTTAGGAAGAGATCGCAATCTTGAAGCTGTCAACAAAATTTTATCCTTCAGTTATGAAGACCTGCCCCATGGCCTCAAATCTTGCTTCTAATACCTTGGTATGTATCTGGGGGATTACTCTATTAATTGTGTAAGATTGATTTGACAATGCATAGCTGAAGCCTTTGTGAAGGAAACCTTGGGTAAAACATTAGAAGAGGTTGCACAAGAATATTTAATTGAATTGATCCATAAAAGCATGATTCAAGTATCACAAATTGACTTTGTTGGAAGAGTTCGACAATGTCAACTCCATGATCTCTTACATCAGATTGTCCTTCAAAAGATTAAGGATTTACGCTTTTGTCATGTTTTCTCAAAACAACTGTCCATCTCTGAAGGACAAACTCGACGCACGTCGGTAGATAGAGTTTCATATAATGATCTGAAGGTATTTAACGGTACTTCCATTCATTCCCTTTTGATGTTCAATATCTATGAATTTTCGACATCCTTTTTTAGTACACTTGTTGTAGATTTCAAGCTTTTGAAAGTAATGAATTTTGAAGGAGCTCCACTGGATCACATTCCTAAAGATGTTGGAAGTTTATTTCACTTGAGGTATTTAAGTTTGAGAAAAACAAAAGTATATGTGCTTCCAAGATCCATAGGAAAGTTACAAAACCTAGAGACATTAGATCTGAAGTAATCTTTAGTGTATGATATACCAATAGAGATCAATAAGCTTAATAAGTTGCAACATCTTCTGGCCTACTATTAGGATTATAGAAAAGGCTACAGATTAATTGTGGTAAGAGGGGTAAAGATATAGAACGGAGTTGGATGCTTAAAGGACCTACAAAAGCTAAATCATGTGGAGGTGAATCATGGGGGGATTGATCTAATTAAAGAGTTAGAAAACTTGAAACAATTGAGGAAGCTAGGCGTGAAAAACCTTCCTAGGGAATTTGGATGGGCTTTATGTGCCTCTGTTGAAAAGATGAACCACCTTGAATCTCTAGATTTAACCTCAATAAGTGAGGATGAGATAATTGATTTACAATTTATTTCATCTCCACCTCAATGGCTTCAACGCTTATAAATGAAGGGGCATTTGGACAAATTACCTGACTGGATTCCAAAAATTCAACATCTAACAACATTAGGAATTCGTTTCTGAAAATTGAGTGATGATCCACTAAAAGTGTTACAAGATTTGCATAATTTGTTGGAGCTTCAAATCATGCATACAGTGGAGAGCAATTGCATTTTAAGATAGGAGGCTTTCCAAAACTCAAGTTTTTACGGATTAGGCACTTGGATAATTTGAATTCACTGATTATAGATGGAGGATTGCCCATTCTTGTAACTCTTTGGGTTGGGCCTTGTCCGAAACTCAGGGAGGTGCCATTTGGAATCCAACATCTTAGAGATCTCAAAGCATTGCTATTTCGAGGGATACCCAAAGAACTAGAAGAAAGTTTGGATCCTGAGCATGGACCACTATATTGGATCATTGAACATGCTCCAATTGTCAATATCAGTTGCAAGGTTGACACAGGAAATGACTATGACTCTTGCATTCTCGATCCAAGAATTTGGAGAGGTCAATCAACCACAATGACAACATAAATGCTTCCCTCCTTGCCCAAAAAAAAAGAGACATTGAAATGGTTCTCTATTTGTATATATATATATATATATATATATATTTTTTTTTTTTTTTTTTTTTTTGGTATTGTTTTGTTTTTGTTCTTTCTTTTTTTTTCCTATTATTTACCACCTCATTTTTAGAATCACATAAGTCAAGAAGTGTACTATGCAATAACAGTACAAAAACGAAACAGGTGATAAAGAAGAAGTGAAGTTCGTCAAAACAAATAATGGAGAGAGAGAGGAGAATCTACTTAGAGTATTTTTAGGGGGGAAAATGATTTGTTGTAGCATTTAGTTTGAGATTTAAATTTTAGATTCTTCAATGATTCATAGATACTTCTTGTCTGGTAGTGTGAACTTCTACGTGTGCCCGTTAATACCCAGCTTTTTTGCAGTCTTTTACACAGCTGTGTCTTTTTATCAGATGTGGGTAAGCTTTATAGGAAAAAAGAAAAATGAACAAAGAGACCAAAATACCCTTTTTCATGTCTCTCACCAACTCAAGCCTAGTCAAGCGTCTCACACAAGAAAATTTGAAAACTCATGCGTCTTTCACAGGAAAACAACACCAAACATCTTACAGAAAAGAAAAAACTAAAATCACAATCCTCTCACAAGAAACAACCAACATAAAAAAATATATTAAAAAAAAAAAAAAACTAAAATCACAATCCTCAGGAAACAACAAAGTATCAGTAGATCCAAAAAAAAAAAAAACCCCATCTCACAAGAAACAATTAACATCAATACATCAACAAAAAAAAAAAAAAAAAAAAAACCATCTCACAAAAAAACAACAACATCAGTACATCCAAAAAAAAAAAACCATAAGAACATAAAATTTTTTTGAGGGAGACGAACTGGATTGATGGAGGGGAAATCAAGGAGGAGACGAACTGAGTTAGAAAAGAAAGCAGTGAAAAAAAAAAATAGAAGACAAGGAAGTTGACCCAAGAGTTTCATGTGGGAGTAAATCAAAATTTTAAGTTGAGAAAGGAGAAGTAGAAAGGATGGGAGAAGATAAAGTGTAAGGGTGATGGGATACATGATTACGTGTGGTTGAGGAAAAAAGGAGAAGTAAAAATAAATAAATTAAAGTAAAAGGTGGCTTGATGGGATACGTCTCTATCACGGAAGGAATTTTACAAAATAAAAATTACAAATTGTATTACAATATAATAAATTATCACAAAATTTTCACAACAGTTGAATTGTCAAATCTTTATGCATTATCTTAAATTGGCATGTATGTTAAGACCATATAAAACATGTAATCCAACGGTTGGATTTTTAAAATATGAATTCAGTAATAAGTTATAAGGTAATGTAACATGTTTTAGAGTTACATCAAGTGTAACTCGAACTCAATCCTATATTTCTTAATTCGATGTGAATTTTGACAAAACCGTTAAATTACATTATTTTCATATATTTTTCATGCTTACAAAATTTCAAGGTGATCAAAGATTAATAGCCATGTCATCAATCAATTGTCTAGATTAACACATAAAAGATGAGTTTATAGATCAAATGGTAAATTACATCCGATTGGCATGAAAATTGGCATGCATGTTAAGATCATATAGAACATGTAATCTAACGGTTGGATTTTCAAAATATGAATTCAGTAATAAGTTATTGGATAGTGTAACATGTTTTAGAGTTACGTCAAGTGTAACTCGAACCCAACTCTATATTTCTTAATTCGATGTGAATTTTGACAAATCTACCGTTAGATTACATTATCTTCGTATATTTTTCATGCTTACAAAATTTCAAGGTGATCAAAGATTAATAGTCATGTCATCAATCAATTATCTAGATTAACACATAAAAGATGAGTTTATAGATCAAATGGTAAATTACATCCGATTTGCATGAAAATTGGTATGTATGTTAAGACCATATAGTAAATGTAACTAACGGTTGGATTTTAAAAATATGAATTCAGTAATAAGTTATAGGGTAGTGTAACATGTTTTAGAGTTACGTTAAGTGTAACTCGAACCCAACCCTATATTTCTTAATTCGATGTGAATTTTGACAAATCTACTGTTAGATTACATTATCTTCATATATTTTTCATGCTTACAAAATTTCAAGGTGATCAAAGATTAGTAGTCGTGTCATCAATCAATTGTCTAGATTAACACATAAAAGATAAGTTTATAGATCAAATGGTAAATTATATCTGATTGGCATGAAAATTGGCATGCATGTTAAGACCATATAGAACATGTAATCCAACGGTTGGATTTTCAAAATATGAATTCAGTAACAAGAGAGGAAGTACATTTCAAAGAAAATATTCAAGGGTTTATTCTTTTACTAGCATAATTTTTTTCTTTTACAAGCGTAAGAGTTTATGCCTAACATTTCAAAGAAAATATTGGATTCAATCCAATTTCACTTGAAGTACATTTTTTTTCTTTTTTGGGCACCATTTGAGGAAGTACAGTTATCTTTCTCCGGACATGTTGAGATGTTATGGCCAACATGCTTGCAAAGGCCACAAGACTTCTTTTTCTTTCCTAATTTTCTTCCACCTTTGTTTTTGCTTTGGACGACCTTTTGTCTTTGAGAGCGGAGGACAATTAATTACGAAGAATTGATGACTCTAACTTGAAGCCACTGATTGTCAAAATCTTCACATGACTCTAACTTGTATAACTTATGGAAGTCCATGCACCAATTTGAATATTGATTACGAAGAATTGATGTAAACCAACCGCTAAATTTAGCAATAATATGCCATATACAAAAGGCATGCTTTGTAGCTGGCAATTCTTTTGATATTGCCTCTGTAATCCATGGATCTTGGTCCGTCAAAATTGCCTTGGGTTGATTCCTCATCAAGCATGCAAAAGTCTGCTAATCAAATAGAAATTTACTAAAGCATGAAAATATTTCAAAGGATATATGTAATTATTCTACTAATTAATCAAATAAAATTTAAAAAATAATTGTACAAATTTATAAGACAAAGAATGTAACTTCATTAACCATCGAAAGACACTTGTTGTTTCATTTTGAAGAAGTGCACAATCAAAGAGAATTGTATTTCCATGATTATTGACACCAACAAAAATACCAAAAGACATATCATAAGCATTCACCTTATAAGTAGTATAAAAAACAACCACATCTCCATATTTTTGGTACCAATCAAAACAATGAGTAGGTGACCAAAAAGTATGCTCCAATTTATTTTCTTCATCGGTTGTAAATGCATATTGGAATCTAGAGTTCTCTTCTTTAGCAACTTTGCAAAATTGTAGAAGATCCATGGCATCATTCTTTGCATTCTTCCTCCTCATTTTCACATAAAGATTACGAATATCCCTTTGAAAAAATGGAAGTTTTCCATGTTTCAAACGCTTCTCAAGTTCCATAACACGCATTACCTCTCTAATTGAAAGTCCAGCTTCTTTCAATAAGAAAATGTGTTTTTCATCATCTATAGTGATAACTCGATTGGCTGGAAGAAATCGCACTTCCGAAGGAGAGAACAAATCATGATTGTTGTCTACAACAAACTTAGTGGCATGCCATTCTCGAGGAAAAATATCAAATGACTTTCGCAAAATGATACTTAAATGAGCATTACATCCACATTTTAAAGACTTCCTATTTCTTCGCTCCTTAGATGGATCCAATATTTTTAGAGGTTGTTTACCTTGTCAATGACAAAAGAAATCACATCTTATTATTTCTCTCTTTTTTTTTCTCAGTACGACCTTTTCGAATTGTAAAACCATATCGATTTGCATAATTTTTATAGAAAATGAAAGCTTCTTCTTCACTAGGAAAACATTGACTAACAAAAGGCTCAAACTCATTTTCTATTGAATTTATATCTTCATGTTCTTCAATAACTCCCATTTTATCTATTGGACATTCATTCCAATCAATTATTCCATCATTTGGAAGCTCATTTAATTCAACACAATTCTTTGAAACACTTACTTGAACCCCATTTGCAATCAAATCATCATCAACTTGTGCTATATTAAAACAAAAATTAAAAAAGCAATCAACATCATATTATGTGATATATGAATTATATATTACAAATAAAATGAAAATAATAATACCTTCTTGAGACAATTCATTTAAGTCAAAACAATCCATTGGAACAAATTGATGAGCCTCACTTGCATCTACAATGTCATCCATTGGTGCTATATTAAAACAAGAGTTTAAAATATAAACATCATATTCTATGATAAATGAAATGTAAATTTATAAATAAAATAAAATTATAATACCTTCTTAAAGGGGTTCATTTAAGTCAAAACAATATTTTGGAGTAAAGTAGTGACTCTCACTTGCAACTACATTCCCATCCATTGATGCTATAATACATGTATTAGAAATAAAAATTAACATCATATTAATTTTGGTGCTATATAAAAACAAGAGTTTAAAAATATTCTATGATAAATGAAATGTAAATCACAAATAAAATAAAATTACAATACTTTCATGAAGTGGTTCATTTAAGTCAAAGCAATTTTTTGCAACTACATCCCCATCCATTAGTGCTACAATATACATGTACCAAAAATAAAAATTAACAACATATTAATTTTAAACTATGTTTTTAAAAATAACTATGAATCAAATAAAATACAATAGTGGTACCTTGTTTAATTATTCCTCAATCTTTTATTGACATTTCTTCATCTCTTCTTCTCTTTGATATTGGTAAAGTGAAAGAAAGTAGATAGTAAAATATTGGTAAAGTGAAAGAAAGTGGATAGTAAAATATTGGTAAAATAAGATTTGGTAGGAAATAAAAAGTGAAAAGGAGGGAAATGTATTAAGAGGGCAATTTTGTCTAAAGAAAAAAGGGCCCTCCAACCGTGTCCCATATTAAAAGGGCAAATTTGTCCAAATTTTCCTTACATGTCATGTCATGCTTTTTCTCTAATTGACTCAATTTTTTTTATTTATGTGGGACCCATTTTGGAGAACCTTAACAAGCACCGGAACATTCTCCTTATAGGTACACCTTTAATTTTGGAATGTTTGGCCTTATTCACAAACTTGGATGGAGACCGAAAATATAGTTGTTGCTGTTGGGACGAGTTGGATTTATTTTCTTCAGACAATCAAGTAGAAAAATCAGTGGTTTTTCTTCTAATATATTTGTAATCGTAACTTGTAACCTATAAGTGGTTGTTTTTGCCACAATCACACAGGTTTATTGTTGTTACTATTTCGCTTAGTGTGTATTTAGCAAAAATTAAAAAGCCAGCTTATTTTATTATTTAGCTTATTTTTATTACTATTTATAGGCTCCATTGTACTTTTTGATACTATTCATTGGTCCCACTGTATTAATAATAATAATAATAATAAAATTTTACCATAAAACATTACCTCAATTTAGAATAAATTATTCATGGTTTTAGACTTTAGCACCAACTAAAAAAAGAAAGAAAAAAAAAAACACAATATAAAAAATAGAAACCTTAATTGTTCATTGCATACTAAGAAAGAAAATAATACTAATAAATTAATACAAATAAGTTACCATTCTACTCCTACAAAAATTCAAAAATTAAAAATAAAAAATAAAAAAATAAAAAAAAAACTTTTTTCTATACCAGCCAGTACGCCCGATACCGGTCGAAATGCCTGAAATTGGCCGATATGGCTGGAATGACCGATATTTAGACCGATACAAAACATTGGAGTTTCAGTACTGGTATGGTATGGTACGGTATCAACCATGTTGCCTAGGTGTTCCTAATTCACTCCTACTATCTTTGGTATGAGAGTATGAGACAAGGTGAATGACTTATGGTTTTTAAAATAATAATAAGATTTTTCTCAACTTGTATTATGAATTCTGATTCTCCAAAATAAATAACTTGTACTATGAATTCCACAATGAGGGATCAGGAAATAATACTTGTCCTCGGTAGCAAAGGAAATAGAATAAGTGTTATGATTTCTTGTCTCAAAATTTGAATTACTTCTTAATTAATTTATTTAATTTTTGGGTAGAAAAGGAAATAAAAAATTGGCAAAAATGCAAATTGCATATTCTAAATTGACCAAAATTTATTTCGGTACTTTCAATTTATTTTTGTTCAATAGAGTCCTCTAAGTTTTAAGTTCATTCAATTAAATCATCTACATCAAATTTCATTAGATTTTGTAGTTAAGTGTCCCAATTTTTATATTTTTTTTCTTCAAATTTTTTAAATTAAAAAAAAAATCTATTTAATTATTGAAAAATATTTTCCAGAATTTTTTTTATAAAAAAAATACGAAAGTTGAGGGGAAAATCTTAATTGAATAAATTTGAAAACTTATAGGGATTCAATTAAACAAAAACAAAGTTAGATGACTCAAATTAATTGTTTTTTTTTTTGAAGACCTGACTCAACTAAAATGTTGTTAAACTTAGAGTCCGTTTGAGAACAACTTATTTAGCTGAAACTGAAAACTTTTTGTTAAAGGTATTATAGATAAAGTTAAAAGGTAGTTGAAATGGTATAGTAGGACCTATGAATAGTTCCAAAAAGTGCAATTAGACCTGTAGGCTCAAGGGCCCAAAATTATGTATTGGGCCTCCGGCCTTGTCCGAGAACGTTGGCATGTTCGAGGAGGGAAAATTAATTATGAAGGAATTCAGTTTAGAGTCTCATGAATAAGAAAGAGGTAGAAGGCAGTCCGAGGAGGAATTCCTTCTTGGCCATGACAAATAGCTCAGATACACATTCTAACGACAAAAATGACCTCCATAGAAGCTCCAATGTTAGAAGCGTGCCTGATGACCACACGAGAAGGAAAGGAACTCAAGAATATCTAAGGAAAAGCTGCTACCTTCGCATTTAATGCGCTGCAGCTACTTTCTGGTCGCATTTATGTGGAGAAAACTCCTGAACAATGTTCCCTTGGCTACCGCAATTCACAGAGAGCCAGAAGGGGTGTTTGATGAGACGAGCACTCAAGTGGTAGCTTGGACGATTGACAAATAAAGGGCCAAGATCACTAGAAATGAAGTATATAATGAAGGAAGCCCCTGAAGGAAGGGGGGGGGGGGGAAGAAAAAAGAGAAAAAAGAATATTGTAACAGCCACAATTGCACTAGTAATCAGTTCTGTCAATTTATACCAAGATTTTTCTCCTCGGCCAGTGAATTTATTCTGTCCCAGATACCTTGTTCTTACTGGATCGTCTTTTAAATCCATATTAGCTGTTGCTAGATTCACTAGGGCCTAGTTCCTTGACCCACTCTCTACAAATTCATTGTACTGAGCTCATTGGGTCAAGATCCCATACTTTTTGGGCTTGGGTTGCTAACCGTGTCCCTACAATTGGTGCCATCTGTGGGGAGAACTTGTGTGATAATGAGCGCAACGGTCAGCTATGGTAGGTTCAAGTCCACAACAGGCAGAATCCGTGGCATCCCAATGAGAAAACCCTCTCGCCAACCTTGAGCGTAGAGGAGATCGAGAAGGCAGCATGCACACTATGCATACAAGCAAAAGCCACACTCGAGTTAGAAGTCATGTCTCTCAAGACCAGTATAACAGAGCCATGTAGTTTGAAATTGACCAGTTAAAGAAGGAACTACGCCATGCACGACGAAGGCAAACTCCCTCTAATTCTGATATTTCTTCGGATGACGGAAAAGATGCCAGTTACAGGCGAAGATCTCGAACCCCGCCCAGCAAATCTTTCTCCTACGAAAAGGAACACTGTCACGAACGGACGGTCAGAATCTCGACTCATAGAGGCGTGGGAAACGACGCTGTGAGCAGGGCCTTGGACCAAATCTCTAAGTCACCCTTCACACGCAAAGTCGAGGGGGCTAAACTTCCTCGGTGATTCACCCAGCCTGCTTTCACCATGTACAATGGTAGGACGGATCCCATAGAACATGTGAGCCACTTCAATCAGAGAATGGCCATTCATTCCAAGGACGAAACCTTGATGTGCAAGATTTTCCCGTCCAGTCTAGGACCCGTTGCGATGAGATGGTTCAACAGCCTGAAAGCAAATTCCATAGGTTCCTTTAAAGAGCTCACCTAGGCATTTTATTCTCGATTCATCACCTACAGCAGGGTTCCTCGGCCTTTGGCTTCCCTGTTGTCCTTAAGCATACGAGAGGGAGAGACCCTGAAAACGTATTCAGATAGATATTGGGAGATATTCAATGAAATAGATGGTGACTTTGATGATGTGGCCATCACTACCTTCAAGCTTGGCCTTTCGGCCGAGCATGGTTTAAGGAAGTCTCTGACAAGCAAACCTGTCACCAGTGTACGCCAGCTCATGGACCAGATTGATAAGTATAAAAGGGTTGAGGAAGACCAGCAGCAGGGGAAAGGAAAGGAGAAGGTTATCCCTTAGGAGAGGTGGGATTTCAGGTCAGACTGATACAATAACAACTGGCCAAGGAGGGATTTTGCTGGGCAGTCAGGATCTGCCAATCCTCAGGCGGTCAATGCTGTGTTCCGAGAGCTCGTGCATCAAGTTCTGGAGAAGATTAGGAATAAGTCATTCTTTAAATGACCAAATAAAATGGTGGGAAACCCCACAAGACATAACTACAACCTCTATTACCAATACCACTAAGACCATGGTCACACCATAGAAGATTGTAGAAGTCTATGGGACCACCTGGACCAGTTCATCTGTGAAGGAAAGTTAAAGCAAATCTTGCACCACTCCAGTGGTCAGAGGGGCTAGACAAACTCAGAATCCCAGAGAGATGATTTTTCGAGGCCTTCTTTGGGAACAATAAATGTCATCTTCGCGGCTCTAGGGAGAACTGGGTCATGCCTTTCCAGAGTGATGTCTGTGGCTCGGCTATCCACTGAGGATGCTAATCGAGAGCCAAAGAAGGCTAGACTAGAAATCCAATCGATTTTGGGCTTCTCAAACGAGGATAAAATCATAACCATCCAACCCCACGATGATGCTTTAGTGGTTATCCTCAGGATTAGGGGATATAATGTGAAGAGGGTGATGGTGAGCCAAGGCAGTGGTGCCGAGATAATGTACCCCAACCTGTATAAGGAGCTGAACTTGAAACCCAAGAACTTAACACCCTACAGCTTACCCCTGGTGAGTTTTGATGGGAAGGTCGTCATCCCGAAGGGCCAAATTAGACTACCTGTGCAGAATGGTCCAGAAGTAGTGGAGGTAGACTTCATCGTGATGGATGCTTATTCACCCGACACAACCATTGTGGCCAAGCCTTAGCTTCATACCCTAGGGGCTGTCTCTTCTACTTTGCACCAGAAGGTGAAATTCCCATCCGGGGGCCAGGTTAAGGAGATCCTGGGAAATCAATCTATGGCTAGGCAATGCCAAGTGGCTGCCATCTGGCATCAGCTCGAGGCCGAGTCTTTGGCCCATGCCAAAAGGGGCTTATAGCAATTAAAAGCTCCGACGTTGCCCATCGACGGGTCGGCTGAGAAGGCAAAATGTGAGAATTTGGTAAAGGTTGTTATTTGCGACAATCCGGAGAAATTTTTTCAAATTGGGGCTCAGCTACCTCCTCTAGAGAAGGAAGATCTGGTAGAGTTTCTTAAAAAAAACGTTGATGTCTTCGCATGGAGTACTTACGAAGCCCCGGGGGTGGACCCGAACTTCATCTGTCATCACTTGAATGTTAATCCATCTGCCACTCCCAAGAGACAACCTCCTCGGCGCTCGTCCAGGGACCACTCTGATGCTGTTAGAGATGAGGTGAAGAAACTAAAGCAGGCAGGGGCTATCAAGGAAGAATTTTACCCTAAGTGGCTAACCAATACAGTGGTGGTAAAGAAGAAGAGTGGGGAATGACTCGTGTGTGTGGACTTCACAGATCTAAATAGGGCTTGCCCAAAGGATCCTTTCCCTATGCCAAAGATAGATCAGCTAATGGATGTAACCGTAGGCCATTCTCGGATGAGCTTCCTAGATGCCTTTCAGTGATACCACCAAATATCACTAGCCCTGAATGATCAGGAGAAGACAGCTTTCATCACTCCCATGGGAAACTACCACTACAAAGTGATGCACTTCGGTTTGAAGAATGCGGGGTCTACCTATCAAAGGATGATGACTAGGATGTTTGAACCACAGTTGGGCAAGAGCATTGAGATTTATATAGAAGACATAGTGGTAAAAATTATGGTAGTGTCCGAACACTGAGGAGACTTCGGAAACATATTCAAAATTCTGAGGAAACATAAGTTGCGCCTCAACGCTTTCAAGTGTTCCTTTGGTGTGGGATCAAGCAAATTTCTAAGCTACATGGAAACCCATAGGGGAATTGAAGTTAACCTCGACCAGATTAAAACAATTAACAGTTTACAACCTCCTCGGAATCCCAAAGAAGTCCAGAAACTGACTGGAATGACTGCTATCCTGAACCAGTTTATCTCTCGGTCAGCAGAGAGGTGTTGACCCTTCTTCCTACTGATGAATAAATAGAAAGGGTTCGAGTGGACCGAGGAGTGTGCCTTGGCCTTCCAACAGCTTAAAGATTATCTCTCTCGGCCTCCTATCATGTCCAGCCCTGAGGTTGACGAAGTCCTTTTCGCATATATTGTTGTGGCCCCTCATGCTGTAAGTTTGGTCCTGATACAAGTTGATGGCGACACATAAAGGCTAGTTTATTATGTGAGTAGGTCACTATATGAGGCCGAGATCCGCTATCTGCCACTGAAAAAAGCTATTCTGGAAGTGGTACACGCCACACGCAAACTCCCCCATTACTTTCAGGCACACACAGTTATTGTCCTAACTCAACTTCCACTCAGAGCTCTGCTACGGAGTGCTAATTACATGGGGAAGATTGCTAAATAGGCCACAGTCCTAGGGGCTTTCAACATCAATTACATGTCTCGCACTTCTGTCAGGGGTCAAGTCTTTGCGGATCTGGTAGCCAAATTTACTGAATCCCTATTAGAAGAAGAAATAGAAACACAACACATGGATGGAAAATCAGTTGGCATGATCTCCCAACAGGGCCCCCTACCCTGAAAAGTGTACATTGATGGTGCAGCAAATCAGAAGGGTTCCGGAGTAGGGTTAGTACTGGTATCACCCGAAGGGATCACCATCGAGAAATCATTAAGATTGTGATTCTCAGCCACCAATAACGAAGTTAAATATGAGGCTCTGCTGATAGGAATGACCATGGTGCAAAAAATGGGCGAAAAGTCCATAGACATGTTCTCGGACTCTAGATTGGTCGTCGAACAAGTCAAAGGAGAATTTGAAGCGAAGGATGAAAGAATGCAGGGATACTTGTGTCAGGTTAGGCACCTACAATTAGAATTTGAATCTTTCAACTTGTTGCACATCCTTAGGAGTGAAAACACGCATGCCAATTCCTTAGCCACACTCGTAACCTCCTCGGCACATAGCTTACCTCGGGTCATCCTTGTAGAAGACCTATGCAAGCCCACGAAAATGAACAGAGAGGTGGTTCATGTTCACCAAGTTAGGGTGGGGCCTAGCTGGATGGACCCCATAGTGTTGTTCTTGAAAAAGGACACTCTACCCAAGGAGAAATCAAAAGCAAACAAAGTACGTAAAAAGGCCCCTCGGTTCTGGCCGTCCGAGGACCAAAAGTTATACAAATGTTCATTTTCCAAGCCATACCTGCTATGCATACATCCCAAGGCAACATAATTACTCCTTGATGAGTTACATGAGGGGATTTGCAGAAGCTATACTAGAGGCAGATCTTTGGCGCACAGATCCATCAATCAAGGCTAGTGGTGGCCAAATATGCAAATAGAAGCACATGAATATGTAAAGAAGTGCGACCAGTGCCAAAGATTCGCACCAAACATACACCAATTGGGGGGAGTCCTTAATCTGCTGTCCAGCCCATGGCACTTCGCTCAATGGGGCTTAGACATTGTGAGCCCTTTCTCCAAGGCAACAAGAAACAAGAGATACCTACTGGTCACCACGGACTACTTTACTAAGTGGGTCGAAGCCAAGCCTCTAGCAAATATCAGAGACATGGATGCTAAGAAGTTTGTATGGAAAAACATTATCACTCGATTTGGAGTCCTTCATACCCTTATCTCGGATAACGAACTCCAATTTGATAGCAAATCTTTCAGGATGTACTGCTATGACTTGGGAACTAAGAACAGATACTCAACCCCGGCTTATCCCCAAAGGAATGGATAAGCTGAGGATGTTAACAAGGCTATAGTGAATGGACTCAAGAAGAGGTTGGATGATGCGAAGGAAAAATGGGTGGAAGAGCTGCCACATGTCCTCTAGACATACCGAACCATGCCGCAGGTCTACCGGGGAAACCCCCTTCTCGATGACTTATGGAGCCGAAGCTGTTATCCCTCTTGAGGCTAGTTTCCCAACGCTAAGAACAAGTTCTTTCGATTCGAGCAATAACAGTGAACTACTAGAGTAGGACTTGGACTTGATTGAAGAGAGAAGGGAAAATGCAATGGTCCAACTGGCATACTACCAACGCAAGCTCAAGTAGGGTTACGATACCAATGTGAAGTTGAGACCATTAGCACCTGGCGATTTGGAGCTGAGAAAAGTTCTGGGTATTGCAAAGAACCCAGCATGGGGAAAGCTAGGACCCAACTAGGAAGGGCCATATCGCGTCACCGCAATGGCTAGTATAAGAGCATACTTTCTTGAAGACTTGGATGAACATGTAATACCACACCCGTGGAATGTAAACAACCTGAGAATGTATTATTATTAATGAAAGTTTCCTCTGTCAAATGTGTTCATTTGTTGTATAAAGGTATTGCACTTCCCATTTTTCTTTCTTTTATAAGTGTTTAAACCAAACCATAGTCATGCCTGAAGTTCTCGGACCAGATGCTATGGGAAAATTAACACAATGACATCTTTTATAACTGTTTAAACCAAACCATAGTCATGCCTGAAGTCCTCGGATCAGATGCTATGGGGAAATTAACACTATGACATCTTTTATAAGTCTTTAAACCAAACCATAATCATACCTGAAGTCCTTGGACCAGATGCTATGGGAAAATTAACACTGTGACATCTTTTATAAATGTTTAAACCAAGCCATAGTTATGCTTGAAGTTCTCGGACCAAATGCTAAGGGGAAATTAATACAATGACATCTTTTATAAGTGTTTAAACCGAACCATAGTCATGCCTGTAGTCCTCAGACCAGATTCTATGAGGAAATTAACACTATGACATATTTTATAACTGTTTAAACTGAACCTAAGCTATGTACAGCACCTCGAACCACATACTTTGGTAAAATTAACAGTGTGTTGTCTATGTGTTTCTCACTAAGTGTCAAGACAAATAGCCAACTCCTCAGATTGATAACTCTGGGTAAATTAAATGCCTTGATTATTTATCCAAGTGTAGGTTTCTTACTGGCTGTTACTAGATTCAACCATCACAACAGAAAGAGTAATTCACAATGCAAATGTGGGGCAAATCTCTTCATCATTGGTATTTAGTCAAGTTATTTGCACTGGCAGGATACTTTTGTTAGTTTTTATTATAGCTAAATTGGCAGCAACTCAAGTTCATGTGCAACAGTAGTAAGCTTGAAAACATATAAAATAGAAACACGAGAGATAGAAAGAAAGGTCCATTCATTAATCAAAAGGGTGGAATACATTGCGTTCTGTGACAAAACATCACTACAAAAATATATTACAAGAAAGTCTTAAGCTGGGAGGTGGTACCGTCCTTGGCTTTAGGATCAACTTCTTTATCCTTGAGCTCTAGTCTGGGGATGGGGGCGCCATCCACCACCAGTCCGGGGGACCACGTTCATGGTGGTCGGCGTACATTAGCCCCTTAGGAATCCTCCTTGCTCTCCACGGAGGAAGCCCGTTTGTCTTTTGTGTGCTTGGGCTGCTTTGCCCCCTTGGGAGGAATTGTCTCACCTTCCTCTACGTCATGCACCTCTGGCACTTTCCTCTTTTTTTTCAGATCAAGATGGGGGAGTATCCCGGCCGAGGTCACAGGGAGAGGAGGGGGAGGTGGGAGATTAGCTGGAACTTGGGGCTTGTTGGTCTCTTTTGATGTTGACACTTTGTTCCTCGCAGCCATAAGTTCTCGTAGACTTTTGTTTCCCTTGTTCAAAGCCATCCCGTCTTCCTTTTCTTCGGAAGCATTGTTTGGACGGGCAATCACCGGAACAGGGGCGTGAACACTAGAATGCCTATCAGGTTCATCCTCAGCGTCCGAGATGAAAATCGCTTTCACTTCTTGAACCTCCTCCTCTTGGAAATGAAACTTGTCAATTTCCTTTTTGAGTGAGGAATTCGAGGAGGCAATCTCTTCTCCTCCTGCCACTGCTTCAGGTGGAACCTGCTAAAATAGTTGTACTATCAGCAGAAGGTTCTGTTAGTATGGATGTGCGACTAGTGGAAGGTCGTTTAGAGCAAGAAAGGTGGGCCGCGATATGTCAATCCGGGCCAAACGGGGGTCACCTGCTCTTATGGCGTGGCCAATCTCTTGGTATATTTTCGAGATGGGTTGGAAGTCCAAAATCAGGTAAACCGCTCACAGCTGCCTGTCCTCGCTTACGAAAATTTCAAACCTCAGCAGGTAATTGAGAGCGGCAACGTTAGTCAAGCTGAGCCTAGGCGCCACGTGCCTCTTATCTGCAAGGGTAGCCGGGAGTCAGGATATGGTAAGAAAGCTAAAATCCATCATCAAAAGAAAACAGGATGAAAAAGAAACAACAACATGATCAGGGTTAAGGAATCTAAATTTTTTTTCTATAAAACCTAACTCTAAGGTATCCCACCTGGTTCTCCCTCTCGGAGGGGGCAGGGGAGGCCATCATGCCACGCTCCTAAAGCTATCAGATAGTCGTCTTTCATGCCCTTGTTGGATTTGGGTAAACATGATACTAATCTGACAATGTCCGATTAGGATTTAAGATAATATCCCTCGCTTTTGAGGGAGCAACACTCATACATGTGGACCACATCATGCCATGTAAGCCTAATATTCATATGATCGTTTAGGGCATCTACACTCCCTAAGACTCTAAACATGTTGGGAGCGCACTAGTGGGGACACAGCCGGTGGTTAAGTAAGTAGTTTCTGGTTATCCTACCCGTAGGAAGTGTCATTCATCCCTCTATAAAGGCGATCACCGGAATGACAACTTCACCTACTTCTCTATTGGTAAGTATTCAGTCTGGGGGACTATTGTAAGCCCACTCCTTGAGGGATACGGTATTTCGCCCTAAAACCCTCCATCCCAGACGGAGAATCCACTAAGTGCTTAAATCTACCCATCTAAACAGACGTGAATGCAAGGAGTTGGTTTTCTAATAAGGAAGAAGGCCGAAGGACTCGGCCGAGAAGAAAAAAGAAAGCTTGAAGAAGTAGATACTTATGAAAGCAAGTGAATGTGTCAGAACTCAAACCTTTGACAAAATCTTTTGGTAATTTCCTAGGGAAAAGAGTTTAGGAAGCTTGGGAATGTACGGAGCTTAGCAAATTAAAGTACTTGAGACCTCTGGAGAACTTGAGAATTCGTAAAATGAAGGGAGAGTGACTGCCCTTGAAGCCTTATATAGAGGGAGGAAATAAGTGGGAGTTATCTTGCTTGAAATTTCAAGAGAAAGATCAACCGTTGGATTAGCATCCCATCGTTGGATGCAGGGGACATAATGCCGCCTGGAGCATTTAATGACGCCTCATAAGCCACGAATTATGTATTGGGCCTCAAGCCTTATCCGAGAACGTTGGCATGTCTGAGGAGGGAAAATTAATTATGAAGGAATTCAGTTTAGAGTCTCATGAATAAGAAAGGGGTAGAAGGCGGTCCGAGGAGGAATTCCTCCTCGGCCATGACAAATATAGCTCAGATACGCATTCTAACGACGAAAATGACCTTTATAGAAGCTCTAGTGTTAGAAGCGTGCCTCATGACCACACGAGAAGGAAAGGAACCCAAGAATATCTAAGGAAAAGCTGCTACCTCCGCATTTAATGCGCTGCAGCTACTTTTCTGGTCATATTTATGTGGAGAAGACCCCTGAACAATGTTCCCTTGGCTACCGCAACTCATAGAGAGCCAGAAAGGGTGTTTGATGGGACGGGCACTCGAGTGGTAGCTTGGATGATTGACAAATGGAGGGCTAGGATCACTGGAAAGGAAGTATATAATGTAGGAGATCCCTGAAGGAAGAGGGGGGGGGGGGGGAAGAAAAAAGAGAAAAAAGAATACTGTAGCAGCCACAGTTGCACTGGTAATCAGTTCTGTCAATTTATACCAAGATATTTCTCCTGGCCAGTGAATTTATTCAGTCCTAGATACCTTGTTCTTACTGGATCGTCTTTTAAATCCATATTAGCTGTTGCTAAATTCACTAGGACCTAGTTCTTTGACCCACTCTCTACAAATTCATTGTACTGGACTCACTGGGCCAAGATCCCATACTTCTTGGGCTTGGGCTGCTAATTGTGTCCCTACAAGACCTATGAATAATACTAGATGGATGCTGGAAATAGTAATATACAATACTTGTGCTAAAACAGGGAAGATGATTGAAACACCATTCAATGCTATCTTTAGCTTAATAAGGACCAAAATTAAAGGATGAATATTGTTTTTTTGGTTTTTAAGCTCACATTAGCTTTATTATTAATTTTCTTTTAGAATTACGTTTTTAATAAAAATAATAATGTTAACTAAGTGGACTGTAGTTTGATTTTTGTGTGTGAATGGAAAAAAATCTTATGATAAAATTAAAAATAATCGGATGGAAAGTCTTATACACTTTTAACTTTTTTATTTTATGGTTATTTTGTTGTAGCATACTCCACCCATTAATTTAGAAGTATGAGAGGTATCTTCCTGGATTAAACGCAAAATAAAAGACAATCTTTAACGCTTTCAGCGGACCAAAAACAAGGCCGCATTCCCAAATTGATAGCCAACATTGCCTGGCTCCATGCTAGACATCAAAAAAAATTGTTTTTAGTTTTCATAACATAAACTCAATTTTTTGAGTATTGAGTTATAAAAATTGAGTTAAGAAACTGATCTAAACACAACAAGTTCATTCATATGTGGAGTCTACAAAATTTGAAAAATGAGTTATGAAAATTAAAAATTGGGTGATGAAAACACCTAAACCAAATGAGCTTGACTTTAAGATGTAGTTGGTAAAATTCAAATTTCCAAGAACCATTCTCACACACAGCTTGAATCTCGTTCAATCCATAAACACGTGCAATCTCACATCTTCAACTAAGACCACTCGATCAATTTCATCTATCCTGCGCGATTCCACCCCTTAGCGGGAGCTGCTCTATTTGTTGGTAAAATTCAAATTTCCAAGATCTACAAAATACATAATAAGAGCTTCTCTCTTTTGTAATGTAAGATTAAATACTTAATTAACTCCTTATATTTCTAAGCTGGTTGATTTTATAAATTTATTTTAAAATTTTATTATTTTTAAAAAATCAAATAAATAATCAATAAGTTGTTTTAGTGGACTTGTTTGAAAGGAAGCATCAATTCAAGTTACAAGGTGTGGGGTTACGAATTACGATGGCCAGCAAAGTCAAAAAGTTTAACATGCTATGAGTTAATTTGCAGCTGTGGCATAGTTAAAACTTAAAATATGATTGATTTTTTCTGACAAAACGTGACTAAAGTAGAATAAATGAATAATATGACTCAAAAGCTAGAAAGAAGAAACCAAAAAACTTTAGGGAAAGTAAAGTTGGTGGAAGCAGAGAACACAAATAGTCCATTTGATCATAGGGAAGGAAGAGCCAAATTCAGATGAAATTATGTACGTTTCGTTGGATTTTTTATTTATTCAAATGTTGATATAGATTTTTTAAAATATTAATTAAATATTTTTATTTTATTTAATTAGTTACATGTGTGTGTGTCAACTGTTAAGTGAGCATTTTATTAGCCACGTTGTCAAGTTTTGTTATTGAGACGTTGACAAAGACTAAAATAAAAATTTTAATAAAATTTAAAGACAAAATTGAAAGTTTTCAAAGGATAGGTTTAAAGTAAAAAATATCTTAAATATAAAAACCAATAAGGTTTTTTTTTTTTTTTTTTTTTTTTTTTTTGATGGGAAAACCAATAAGGTATTTTAACCAAAATCTAAGGCTCCTCACACATGACTTAGGGCATTAGAGGGCATTATGAATACAAATTTCTTGTCTCACTTTCCATGTTTCACATTTTTTTTTTCTTTATACTTTACCAGTCATAATATGCTACGCTAATTAATTTTATAAATTTACTTTATAAAAAAAAAGATAAATAAATACTTTCCAAGTTATTATTAGGGCAGTGTCACATTTAAAATTGATCAAAGCGCCTCATTAGCTACCTACATTCATCCCGGATATGGACAAAACGTGACTAACATGTTACGAGAATTGGACATAAAATGCATTCTAGTGGACTCATTTGAAAGGAAGCATCCAGTTACAAGGTGTGGGGTTACGATGGCCAGCAAAGTCAAAAAGTCTAACATGCTATGACTTACTTTACAGCTGTGGCGTGGTTAAAACATGATTGATTTTTTCTGACAAAATGTGGCTAAAGCAGACTAATCTGACTCAAATGCTAGAAAGAAGAAAACAAAAAACTAAGGCAAAGAATCTAAAGAGACGCGAACAACTAGATATCATGAATACATATTTCTTGTCTCGCGTTTCGTGTTTCACTACTTTTTTTCTTCTTCTTCTTCTTCTTCTTCTTCTTAATTTTTTTTTTCCCTCGTGTTTCACTCCAATCATATAGTACGTTTATGTTTCTGCAAGTAAACAGTAACATTACATAGATTTACTGTGTAAGGGACAAAAATTACTGTTTATATACTGTTTATTACTGTTCATAGTACTATTTACGTACTAAAAAATATTAAAAATGGGTCTTACGGTACTATTCATATATTTAAAAATTATTTTATTATAGTATTTTCAATTTTCAATTTTCAGTTTTCAGTTTCAGCAACACACTTTAAAAGTTCAATTAGTTGATTTTATAAAAAATTTTCAAGGTTTTGTTATTATGTAAGTTTATCTACTTTTATTTTTTAATGTTTCGTAATTTAGGTTGTTCATAATTCTTCATTATTACGTTGAGGTTACCACTTAAATATACTTTTAATTATTTATTTTAAATATTGAATTCAAGGTTTTTTTATTTAAATATGCACTTGACCTTGAATTGTGCAAACTCCCTTTATATTTTTTTTAGGCATCTCCTTTTATATTAGTTGCATAGCTATCTACCATATTCTATTCCATTAATTTTGGACTTATATATGATTTTATTTATTTATAAAAACTTTTTTTTGAGTTAATATTTATAAAAAATTAATTTTACACAATATGCATTCATTATATAACTTAAAGTAAAATGTTACTTTGTTTTAAAAAAATAGAGTAAAAGATTACTTTATTTTTATTATCTATTTAATTTTAATTAAAATAATTTTTTTAATTTTCATTAATTTTCACATGATTTTTTATTAAACCATGCATCGCAAGGCCATAATACTAGTATATATATATATATATATATATATATATATATAACCGAAACCTTTAACCATTTGTTGACTTGCTCCTTAATTTTCTACATCATCACCCATATTATTTATTTATTTATGTTTTATGTTTTATTTTTATTTTACGTTTTATACTTTAGTAATATTAAGTTATATTTTTAAAAAATAAATAAATAAATTTTTTTCCTTATCTTCTTCTCCTATAATTTCTAAGTTGATAAAAATTTTGATTTGATTATAATCCAAATTCATCATCTAATCCTTTTATTATTAAAATATCTATAAATTCTAATATTAATATTACAATCCAAATTCTTCTTCTAATCCTTTTATTATTAATATTAATTTCTAAAATTGTAGAAATTTTTTTAGATTTTTTTAACAATAAATAAATAAATTTTTTTTTTGTCCTTATCTTCTTCTCCTATAATTTCTAAGTTGATAAAAATTTTAATTTGATTATAATCCAAATTCTTCATCTAATCCTTTTATTATTAATTCATCTATAATTTCTAATATTAATATTACAATCTAAATTCTTCTTCTAATCCTTTTATTATTAATATTAATTTCTATAAAATCATATCATCATCAATTGCTTTTCGTTTGGATATGCTTAAGGAAAAAAAAATACCTATGGCTCTTTCTCCAGACCCAAGCGTTCTCATATTTTTAAGGGCTCTTAATTAGTTCTAAGGATACAAAGAAGTAGTGTATTAAAAAACAAAAACAAAAATACCGGCTTTTTATTTATTTATTTAAGAGCTTTTAGTTCTAAGGTACAAAGAAAAAGTGGCGTATTAAAAAACAAAAACAAAAATGTCATACATGTCGATCCCTTCACCATGAATTAGAGTCCCAACTGGGCAACTTTTGGTATGTTGCTTCGTCTTGAATCTCCAAGGTGGCTATGGAGTGTACATCAATATGAGCTATATTTCCATGCTATATTTCTTATATTTCAATAGTTTCCCCCTTTTTTGCTTTTGGTATGTTGCTTCATCCCGACTCTTCACTTGCGGCATATATTTTGCATAACCCATGTACTTCAATATGGCACCAATTATTTCTTTGGCTGTGGTTTTCTATTCTTTGGCCGTGGATTTCTTATTGTGGGTAATTCATTGTTTGACATCCCTACAAGAATGTTTAAATTGTTAGAGGTGTTAGGTTTATGTGTGTAGCCCCAAGAGACCTAATTCTATTGTAAACCCATTCATTTAATTTAGTTTTAAACAAAATGGTTGTTCTCTATATACAAAGATTTACTATAGCCATTTAGCCTATTAATGTAGGCAATCAGAAAAAGATAATTTTTGTGGTTATTGCTATCCACTAATATTATTCACCAATCAGAAAAGATAATCTTTGGCTGTGGTTTTCTTTTCTTTGGCCGTGGATTTCTTATTATGGGTAATTCATTGTTTGACGTCCGTACAAGAATGTTTAAATTGTTAGAGGTGTTAGGTTTATGTGTGTAGGCCCAAGAGACCTAATTCTATTGTAAACCCATTCATTTAATTTTAGTTTTAAACAATATGGTTGTTCTCTATATACAGATATCTACTATAGCCATTTATCCTATTAATGTAGGCAATCAGAAAAGATAATTTTTGTGGTTATTGCTATCCACTAATATTATTCACCATTCCAAATTTTAAGTTGGGTTATTTTAAGGTTTAGTCGTTGGATATTGTAGAAGAGGATTGTCTATTTGTTACAAAATTAGAGAATATTCAATGTGAAGCAAATTTTGTTAAATGGGTATAGAATTTGATATGTTTGACGTTTCGTTTTAATTTTTTATATTAATTGAGAATCTTTGGTTATGGGATAATAATTATGGGTTTTAACTAAATTTCTATAAATAAATGATAGTGTGGTTGCTACAATAAAAACCCCTAAATATAAGTTAAGGGATATAAAACTTTTTTTAAAGTATACTATAAATTCATATTTTGTAGATTATATTTTTAAGTTGGATAAAGAGCTGCATCTTTTGGGGAACAAATTCAATTCCAAGCGTGTTAACAAATTCTTTTAATTTATAATGACTTAAAAAAAAAAATTATGTTCCATAAGTTTTTTTCTACATTGTAAATAATAATAATAATTGTACAAGAATTTTTTTTCTTCCTTTTAGAATATATAATTGTTAATAAATAAATCAAGATTAAATCATATATTATACTTAAAACCTTTCTCATGCATTGCACAAGTTATCAACTAGAGTATAATATGACTATGTTGTTTCTCCAAAAAAAAAAGAGAGAGTATAATATGACTATGTTAACTTATTGCTTTTCCAAAGTAGCAAAAAAACAAGAAAAAAAAAACTATTGAAAGTTTATATTCAGAGTGGTTAGAGATGCAGAAAACCTACACTCTTCCTTAATCTTGCGTACTTGTGAATTCAACATACATGTAGGGACTAGATTTGAACTCGTAGTTCACTGCGTGGATGGACTTAAGCCCAACAAGCCCATGCCAATAAATTTATAGAGAATGAGTTGGAAAACTGGGCTTTAGTTGATCAAACGAACGTTGGAATAAATTCAGATGATAAGAGAATGAAAAAAAATAGGGTCGTATTGGAGAAAAATAGTCCTCGGCAAGGTCTGAGGTGCACTATTCTTGTATATTATTCTCAAAGTGGGTTACAAGTTTAGTTCCTGAATACTATAGTGTTTCTTTTTACAATTTTTGATCTTTTTCCATGAAGGGTATCTCCCTTTATATAGTTCCTTCCAAAGCATTTTGATCCTACACTTGTTGATTTACCTGAGTCACCACTTGAGTGCTAGTCCCATCAGACATCCTTTCTGGTTGTGTATGCCTTGGGGCAACCAACTTTGCATTGTTCAGGGGTCTTCTTCACATTAATGCAGTCAGGAAATTAGCTGCAAATCATTAAATGCGGTGATAATAGCTTTCTTCCTAAAATATCTTAAGACTTCTCCCAGTCTAATGTCTCTGCAATGTCTATTCATACCGACAGAATTTCCTGGGAGGTTCTCTTACATTAGTAAACCATTTCTTCTGACCTCGGCTTTAGCTGGCTGAGGAGACATTTATCCTCGGCTAATATCTCGTTGAACCTTTGTGGCCAAAACTAACTCTTTTATTTGCTAACACGGTCTCCTCTGACAGAGATTCTTCCTCCTTGGACTAGTCCTTATCTTTGGCTTGGGCCATAGGCCCAATGTACAAATATATAATGAACTTCTGGGCTTAATATCCCTACAATACGTATTATTCAAAAATCTTGATATAAATGACTTTGCTGCTATTTGGTCAATTTTTTTATTGTTATTGTTATTGTTATTTATTTTTTATCTTTCTCTCTCATATAAATGACTAAAATAATAAAAATGAAGCTTAATAAGGACCAAAATTAAAGGATGTATATTGTATTTTTGTATTTTTCTAAGCTCACTTTAGCTTTATTGTTAATCTTCTTTTAGAATTGGATTAATAGGAGCGTGACAACAATAAATACTACTCTTCTATTTTTAGATATTATATAGATTCTAGAATCGGCCATAAATCCACCTTGACAAGGTATTTTAGGTTAGACCAATTTTGAAAGGGCCTCTAATCCTCTATCCTTAACTTTTTGTAGCAATGGTATAGAATGCCCCACAATTTAAAGATATTGCTAAGATTTTATTTTTGAAAGTATTTATATAAACTGAAGTAAAAAAATAATTCAAAAAAATTCAGTAATAAAAAGTGTAGTTATTAGAAAAGTATGGGTCTAGTTTTTGTAGTAATATTTCTATGCCCACTTCAACCACATGGCACATTGAAGGTATCTAGAAAGCTATGCAAATTTTTTCATTAAGACACCCTAAATGGTTGATTATTTTGCCCCATTTTTTACGATGTAAGTCATATTCCATATCTCTTATTTGAAAAAAGTTTGATATAATAGAGAAATGAGCATTTATCCATAATTTATAAACTATGCAATAAAATGCTCCTATTTTGAAAATGTCTCTATTTTTTAAACTCGATTTTAACAAAATCGAGTTACACGTGAAACTTGACATTAGCAAGTTCTATGCATATTTTGTCACTTAAAGTTTTTTGAAAATTTAAGTGGAACTTGATATTGCTAATGTCGAGTTACACTTAAAAATATACATAGAACTCGATTTTATTAAAATTAAGTTTCAAAAACAGAAATATTTTGCTAAATAATTTCAAAACATAGACATTTTACTATATAGTTTTAAAATTAAGGACAAATACCTATTTTCACTATATCTAATTGAGCTAATTGAAATCTTCTAAACTATACCAAACTTGTACACCTCATAAAAATGCATAAAACATAAATAAAATTAAACAAACATATGTCCCATCAACAATGTAGGCAAGGACCCCTACCATTGAAAAACTGAGACCACCAACCTGTAATTTTTTTTTCATTTGTCATCAATTTAAATCTCCAGTTCAAGAAGCATTGTCCGAGGTAAGTCCTAAATTGGTATGGAATTACAACTTTAAGAGTTTCTTTTCTCAATCATCGAAATGTTTAAGCAATGGCCAAAATCTTTTGGGCTTGTCTCTCTAGGCTACAAAACTTACAATATCAACATTAGAGCATCCGCAGCTGGTTTCTATATCTCATATTATTTTACCATCTCAAAAAGCAACTTTATCAATTATACAATACAATTTTACAATTCTCCAGCATCTCAAATTTTATTTCTCAATTCTACTCATTAAAATAATATTTTTACCGCAATAAAATAGTATATCTCACAATTATCACTATACAATAAAAGACATTATTTATACATTATTTATTCTTTTTCTCTTTCTTTCTGTTCAAGAACCACCATCATCACCACCACCGCTGCACACCACCACCACCACCACCACCGGCAACCAATAATCTACCGTCAACACCCAAAAAAAAAACCCAGAGAAAAAACCAGAACTATGCCACTGCACCTACTGCCCTCCGTCCATCAAAACCACCACCACCACCACCCTCTCCGCCCATCAACACCACACACAAAAAAAGAAAAAAAAAAGAAAAAAAAAAAAAAAAGAAGACCAAAACCACGCCGCTGCACCTACTGCCCTCCGACCATCAACACCACCACCACCACCCTCCCTCTCTGCCCATCAACACCACACAAAAAAAAAAACCCACAGCAACCCAAGGTCAAAAACCAGACCCACCATCGCCGAAGCTAGAAGGAAGCGGATTCGCCGCTGGGAAGCTTGAAGGAAGTTGATTTGTTGACCCACGCGGAGAAGGAAAAATGAAAGAGAGAGAGAGTTGTCGGAGAGTGAAGACAGCGGAGACCCACCATCGATCTAGAGAGTTGCCGGAGAAGGAAGAACACGGAGACCCACCGCCGATCTCGAGACCCACCACTATCTAGATTTGGTACAACGCCGATCCGCTCCGATCATGGTAGACGATCCAACGCCGATCTAGAGAGTTGCCGGAGAGTGAAGACATTCAGAAGAATGAGAGAGCAAGAAGAAGAGAAAGCAGAAAGAAAGAGAGAAGGAAGAGAGAAATGAGAGAGGAGAGAGAATTTCCCGGGTTAAAATGAGAGAGGAGAGAGAAATGAGAGCATTAAAATATATATATATTTTTTATAACATTGAGCTACAATACCATCTTACATTTGAGATGGTACTGTAGCGAAATCTAAAAAAAAAAATGACATATGCCATATGTCCTTCCAGTTGCTGAGCAGTTTTGGGACTTAAATTCCAAATATTCTTAACATTTGACATATGCAAACCTCACTGTTGATATTCTACGAATTCTATAATAGTTGGAATGCGTCGGACTGACTTGGACGCTTGGACCCCCTTTCCCTCAGTAAATAAATAAAAAACAGCATTGCAAAGTGAAAATTGAAAACTGAAAATTGAAAACTGAAAAATACTGTAGCAAAATAATTTTTAAATGTGTAAATAGTACTGTGGGACCCATTTTTAATAAAAAAATTGATGAAAAGTGAGATTTGTGGGACCCATTTCTGAAAAGTTGCTACAAAGTTACTGAAAAGTTACGGAACAGTGGCTGCAAATGTTACTGTGTGAACACTGTTTACACCACCGAAGTCAACAATCACGGTTTTTTTAAAAAAAAAAAAAAAAAAAAAAAAAAAACGCAAAACGTCAAACGCTTACAGTAAACGCACACCCCAAACGGACACTAAACTTCTTGAAATTGCCTATTAAATTGAACTAACTGTGTGTTCAGCGAAACATTTTGAACTAGACTTGTTTATTTGAGTTTAATGCGAGTGTACTAGGACAATTTGCCCGACAAGGGTCAGTATCTACCACGTGACATCTTTGGTACCCACATGTTAGTCAACCTCACCGAAAAATTTTGAACTAGGCTTGTTTATTTGAGTTTAATGCGAGTGTAATAGGACAATTTGCCCGACAAGGGTCAGTATCTACCACGTGACATCTTTGGTTCCCACTTGTTAGTCAACCTCACCGAAAAATTTTGAACTAGACTTGTTTATTTGAGTTTTTTTTTTTTTTTTTTTTTTTTTTATAGGATTGTTTATTTGAGTTTAATGCGAGTGTACTAGGACAATTTGCCCGACAAGGGTCAGGATCTACCACGTGACATCTTTGGTACCCACTTGTTAGTCAACCTCACCGACTGCTAGCAATAGTAGTTGGAGTTATGTTTTGAGGGTTTTGTCGTTTAAAAATGTGTAGTTTTGTGTTTGAGATGGCTTGTCATACGGGCTCAATTTTTGTACTATTTGAATAATAAATAATAATATTTATTTTTTATTTACATATTTTTTTTTAAATATAATTTTTAACAAATTTTTTATTATTTTTTCAATCTCATTTAAATACTATTTTTTCATTCATTCTTTATATTTTTTTATAAAGTTGTTATTAATTTGAACTCATCGCTAAAATTAATTTTTTACTTATCAATATTAACTAATAACAATTAATTTGAACCCCTTTCCCTCTTCTTTATGCGTGTTTATTTCTAAAAAAAAAAAATATATTAACTAATAACAATTTATTACTTAAAATTTATTGTGAAAATATTACAATAACTTTTTTTTTCTCTTCGTTTTTTCTCCACCAGACACGTATCCCACTTATCTCTATCTACCATTCTTTTTCTTTTTCTAGTTCATTCCGGATCTCACTATCTCCAGCTCTCTCTCTCTCTCTCTCTTTCTCAAGCTCTCTTTTTTTTTTTTTTTTTTTTTTTACTTTTTCTATTTCTACTTGATTCAAGAACACTCTCCAGTAGTGATAAGAAACAAAGAAAGAACAAGCGATTACTTGCTCCACCATTGATTGAAGGACACAGGCAGGTGCAGAATCGGCGTTCACTGTGCCAAGCCGCGCCTTCCGCTCCGCCGCCGCTCGTCTTCCTCTCCAACGCAGCCCAGATGGGTAAGATGGCTGTCTCTTTTTTTTTTTTTTTGCTTTTATTGTTATGATTTGATTAATTTTAAGATTGTGTTTTTGAGTTTGTATTTTGATTATGCTTGAGTTTAGAGATGTTTAAAAGAAATGATTGTTGTGTAAATGTTTGTAGCTGTTGTGAGGGGAGAGAAAAAGAATTATTTTTTATTGAGTTGAATGAATTTTTTAAGTAGAAAAATTCATATGAAGTTACTGTTTTCTATATCCAAATAAGCACGGTCGCAACTTTAAAAATTTTTTGAAAATGTTGTGTGTTTAAAGAACCTGTTGGAGTGTGAAGAGTAGGCTTTTTTGGAGAAAAATAGATATAGAGCATCTCCAATGGATGCTCTAAAGACGCAGTCACTTTTACCTCAATAATGCAGGTTCATGATTCATCATCTTCTGTGGAAATCGTTCATTTTGCTTGGTTATACTCTTCTTATCTTTTTCTAACTCTCTATTTATGCTTCGTACAGACTGTTGCTAATCTCATCTGACTCAAGTTTTCTGAGAGAAAGAAAGGAAAAGAGTGAAAGAAAAAAGGCTAAGGAAAGTGGATTTGATCCACACGAGTCCATTCAGGCAATATCTAAAAACAGAGAAGAGAGGCACATGGCAGAGACGACAGTATCCTCTCTTATCGACAGGCTGCTTGCCTTGCTGACCCAAGAAGCAAATCTGTTGGGAGGCATCCAGGGAGAAGTTGCTGACATCAAAGATGAATTGGAGAGCATTCAGTCCTTCCTCAAGGATGCAGATGCAAGGGCCGCAGCTGAACAAGACATTGGCGAGGGCGTCAAAACGTGGGTGAAACAAGTAAGAGAAGTAGCTTTCCACATAGACGTTGCAATCGATCAATACTTGGCTCAGGTGGCACTACATGATCCTCATCGGCGTGGCTTTCGGGGTTTCCTCCAGAAAACCACTCACTTACTCAAAACAACAATACCCCGTCACAAGATTGCGTCTAAGATTCAAGAGATCAAGGCATCAGTTCAGAAAATCAACGAGAGAAGTAAAAGATATGGCTTCCAATCCACTGTTCAAGGATCGTGCGGTGAAGCTCGGAGTATTAGTTGGAATGACCCTCGAAAGGATTCCCTTTATCTTGACGATGCAGATGTTGTAGGAATTGAATCTTCTAAAGATGAATTGATTGGCTGGTTGGTAGAAGGATCTCCTCAACGCACTGTGGTTTCGGTGGTGGGAATGGGGGGTCTAGGTAAGACCACTCTTACGAAGAAGGTCTATGACCACCGAAGGGTGAGAGGACACTTTGACTGTCATGCTTGGATCTCTGTTTCTCAGTCTTACAAAATAGAAGATTTGTTAAGGAGCATAATAAAGCAGTTTTGCAAGGACAGAGAGGAGCTTCCTTTGTTGGGAATTGATGCAATGGATGAACAATCGTTGGTCAATAAATTGAGAGATTACTTACCGCAAAAGAGGTATGTGGTCGTATTTGATGATGTATGGAAAATTGACTTTTGGGATAGTATAAAAAACTCTTTACTTGATAATCATATGGGTGGTAGAATTATGATCACAACACGTAATATTGAGGTTGCTGATTTTTGTAAAAAATCTTCACATGTTCATGTTTACAAGTTGCAACCACTACCATGGGATGAGGCATGGGAGCTCTTTTGCAAAAAGGCTTTCCAATTTGATTTTGAAGGACATTGTCCTGCAATTTTAGAGAAATTATCTCATAACATTATTGAGAAGTGCGGAGGATTACCACTTGCAATTGTTGCTATAGGTGGTCTTTTGTCAACAAAAGACAAAACTCTGTTTGAATGGAAAAACTTGCATGATAGCCTTGGTTTTGAGTTTGGAAGAAATCCACATCTTTCAAGTGTCAACAAAATTCTATCCCTAAGTTTTGAAGACTTGCCTTATAACCTAAAATCTTGTTTCTTATACCTTGGTATGTATCCAGAGGATTACTCCATTAATTGTGTAAGATTGATTCGACAATGGATAGCTGAAGGCTTTGTGAAGGAAGTTAAGGGTAAAACATTAGAAGATGTTGCACACGAATATTTGATTGAATTAATCCATAGAAGCTTGGTTCAAGTATCAGAAGTCAACTTTGACGGAAGATTTAGACGATGTCAACTCCATGATATCTGGCATGAGATTGTCCTCCAAAAGATGAAGGATTTGAGTTTTTGTCATGTACTATTGAAACAAGAGTCAAGTTTTGAAGTTCTAACTCGACGCGTGTCAGTAAACAAAGTTTCATATAATGTTCTTAGAGGATTTAAGGACAAAAAAATTCATTCACTTTTATTGTTCAATCTTGATGAATTGCCGAAGTCTTTTATGAGTCCCTTTTTTGCAGATTTCAAGTTTTTGAAAGTAATGGATTTTGAAGAGGCTCCATTGGATCACATTCCCAAAGATGTTGGAAGTTTATTTCACTTAAGGTATTTAAGTTTGAGAAATACCAAAGTAAAAAAGCTTCCAAAATCCATTGGAAAGTTGCAAAATTTGGAGACTCTAGATCTAAAGCAATCCCTAGTGTGTGATATACCAGTAGAGATTAACAAGCTTCGTAAGTTGAGGCATCTGATAGCCTACTATTGCGACAACCAAATAGATTTCAGCCTGGCTTGGCAGAAAGCAGTAAAGATACAAAAAGGGGTTGGTTGTTTAGCAGAGTTGCAAAAGTTGTATTATGTGGATCTGAATTGTGGAGGGGTTGATCTAATTAAAGATATGGGAAAGTTGAGACAATTGAGGAGGCTTGGAGTGAGTAACCTGTCAAAGGAAACCATGAGGGCTTTGTGTGCCTCTATTGCAACGATGAACCACCTTCAATCTCTTGATATAGCTTCAATAAGTGAAGATGAGATCATTGATTTACAATCCATTTCAACTCCACCTCAATGTCTTCAACGCCTCTACATAAGGGGGCATTTAGAGAAGTTACCAGATTGGATTCAAAAACTTCAACATCTAGTTAGATTACGGATTTTTTGGTCAAAGTTGAATGAGGACCCATTGAAATCCCTTCAAAATCTGCCTAATTTGTTGGAGCTTGTAATCGCAGAGGAAGCATACAATGGAAAGCAATTGCATTTTAAGATAGGAGGGTTTCCAAAACTCAAGATTCTAAATCTCCGAAACTTGCATGAATTGCATTCATTAATGATAGATGAGGGAGCATTGCCTCTTCTTGAATTTCTTGACATTGGACCTAGTCCACAATTAAATGAGGTGCCATTTGGAATCCAACATCTGAGAAATCTCAAAGAACTGGAATTTCATGATATGCCCAAGGAATTTGAAGAAAGTTTGGATCTTAAGCAAGGACCAAGTTACTGGATTGTTAAGCATGTACCAATCATTTATCTCTCTCATAAGGTTCGCACAGGATATTACGGCCATGAGCATCGCAATCTTCGTTCTGAACATTTGATAGGATCATAAGGGCAAACAATAAACCAAAATGATGATCATAACGAGAATGATAGCAACAATATAAATGCTTACTTGAGAAAGGTTAGTGCAATTTTTAGCTTTAATTTTAGTGCTTTTTTTTTTTTAACTTGTGTTTTCTTCTTTCCTGTGAATAAAATGTCGTGGGAGTTGGGTTGTAAATTTGTATGGAAAAAAGCAACCGTTGTCCATCGTTTTTTGCGCTTAGCCACGTGTCTTCCATTGGAAGGGTGACTTTGCTAGACCTGGATTTGTTTTGGGGAGTTCAATCCGGAACTCGACATTGGGCCGCATAGACCAATGACTTCCGGTGCATTTTAAAGCCTTCAAAATAGATAAATTCCAAAGTTTAAGAATCGTGATAATTGTTAAAATAAATAAATAAATAATATGTTTAGCATAATAGCCTTGACTAAATGATGAGTTGAACATTATTGTTATGTGTGTTAAGTGATGTCCAATATTAGAGAGTAATTAATTAAGTGTTATATGTCCAGTAATGAGATGAGTCCAATAGTTCATATCCAACTATCGTGTAGTTCATGTTCAATATAATAAGGTATGTCCAGTAATGGTCTATGTTCAAATAATGTATGTCTAACGATGGTTTATGTCCAAATATTACATATCCAGCAGTGGTTCATGTCCAAATATTACGTATCCAGTAGTGGTTCATGTTCAAGTAATATATGTCCAGTAGTGGTTCATGTCCTAGTAATTTATGTCCAACAGGCTTAGATTGTACTTCTGTGAAAATTATAGAGGTTGAAGCTACTTTCCTAGAATTGGGTGTGCTGGAGTGGACATAGTATTGAACAATACTTTTATCCCCCAAAAAAAAAAAAAAAAAAAAAAAAAAAAAAATTCACGGAGAGAAGTGAACATTGTCAAAACATTGCTATGAGGATTTTACAAAGTCGCTTTTTTTTTTAATTTTTTATTTTTAACCCCAACTCAATCTACTTAGATAGGGTATTAAAAGAAAAGTTTAGTTGGGAATTAAATTTGGGATTTCAATTTGAGATTTTAGAGGTAATTCTTTTTATTTTTTAGTATAAATTTCTTCATTACTAATCAAAGTTTTGTCCATTTGTTGTAGGCAAACTATCAAGTTCTACTCAAAGATGGTAATTCAAATTTGTAAGTACGTTTTTCCCCCACAATATGACGCTTTAATAATTTGAATCTCTCAATATTCCAATTATATAATTTTTTATGTGCACCTTAGCTCTGGTATTGTTGGGCTTTGTCTGCAGACTTGGACGGAGAGTGAATATAATTCTTGTTGTTGGGACGCGTTGGGATTTTTCTTTTCCAAACAATAAAGTAGGAAATTGTGTGGTTTTACTTTGTCTCCTCTAGTGTGCTGCTCATTGTTTCAGCCCAAATAATAATTGTTTCTTTTGCCACAATCATGGATTCGTTGGTGTTACTATTTTCCTCATTGAAATTACAATCATCCTGTAATTTTTTATTTTGTACTATCAAGGATACGAACCTGTTTGAATTGTGCTTTCTTGGGCTTTGATCTCTCTCTTTTATGAGCTATTACTTTAATTGGGAATTCTGGAATTGGCCACAGATCCACTTGATCTGAAATTGGCCACAAATTTTGTAACATTAAAAGTCTGTCAATTGGCCCTTTTGGGTATAGTTGAAGTAGAGTCGCTTGAACTTTCTAACGAGGTTTATGTTTCAAGTTTATAGAAAAAAAAAAAAAATTATAACAAAGAAATTTAGGACCAAAAAGAAAAAAGATTGGCTTTGATACGTAAATTGTTGTGTTGGCCAAAAGAGAATTTATTTTGGTGGTAACTGCTGCACAGTAATAACCATAATAACGGCCTCTAAGAAGGCACGACATGCAGCTTGCACTGTGTTTTAATTTAAACAATAGAAAACAAGTAGATGAAAACGACTTGTCGTTGATTCTGTTTCCTCCAATCATCCATTACAGTTTCGGATATTCTTCATCAATGAATCACTGCCTCACTGGGGTATAACTTTGCTTTAGTGCTCATTGTTGCTATTCAAAACCCATTCCGGATGTTCTTTGTGAAATCTCCAACCTAACATAAGATATTATGAATTCCACAATGTGGGATTAAGAAATAATATTCGACCTCAATATAGCAAAGGAAGTGGAAATGGCATTAACAATAAACAATACAGGTACACAAAATCTGAACCACTGAACGATATAAAATCCTAAAGCTCCTAGCACATTATGAGTTAGCTAGGGCCTAGGGGTGGGAAAGTAACATTTACAAGGTGGGGGTTATGATGGGCAGCAAAGTGAAAATTCCATAGTGTTAAGACATGATTGTTGTTTCCAACAACGTGACTAAAGCAGACTAATCTGACTCAAAAGCTAGAAAGAAGAAAAGCAAAAAAATAGTTTAGAAAAAGTGGGTGGAAGCTTGATCATAGAAAGGAACCCAAACAGTCCATTTTATTATAGGGAAGAGCCAAAAACAGAAGAAATAACGGACGTTTCCTTGGAGTAAGAAGAGAGGCATATGGCAGCAGAAGCAGTATCCGCTCTTATCGAGAAGCTGATTTCCTTGTTGGGCGAAGAAGCAACACTGTTACGAGACATCCATGAAGAAGTAGCTGATATCAAAGATGAACTGGAGAGCATTCAGTCCTTCCTCAAGGACGCAGATACAAGGGCCACAGCAGAGGATGACCTGAGCGAGGGTGTCAAAACTTGGGTGAAACAAGTAAGAGAAGTAGCTTTTCACATAGATGTTTTCATGGACGAGTACTTGCTTCAGATGGCTCAACATCATCCTCATCGGCGTCTTGGATTCAGTGGTATCCTCCAAAAATCAGCTCGCTTGATTACAATGTTAAAACCTCGGCACGAAATAGCCAATAAGGTTCAGAAGATCAAAACATCACTCCAGAGAATCAAGGAAAGAAGTGAAAGATATGGATTCCAATCCACTGGTCAAGGATCCAGCAGTGGTTCTCAGAATCTTAGGTGGCATGACCCTCGAATGGCTTCTCTTTTTATTGATGATTCTGAAGTTGTGGGCATTGAATCTCCTAGAGATGAATTGATCGGTTGGCTAGTAGAAGGACAATCTCACCGTACTGTGGTTTCAGTGGTGGGAATGGGGGGTCTGGGCAAAACCACTCTGGCCAAGAAAGTCTATGATCACCACATGGTGAGAGGACACTTTGATTGTCATGCTTGGATCGCAGTGTCTCAGTCATACAACATGGTGGATCTACTAAGGATCATGATAAAGCAATTTTGCGAGGCAAGAAAGGAGTTTCCTCCAAATGGTATTGACTCAGCTGACAAGATGTTTGTAATTAGGAAGGCAAGAGAATACTTACAAGAAAAGAGGTATGTAGTTGTATTTGATGATGTTTGGGAAATCAATTTTTGGGGGGAAATAGAACATGCTTTACTTGATAATATGAAAGGTGCAAGGATAATGATCACAACACGAAAGTGGGAGGTTGCTAATTTTTGCAAAAAGTCTTCACTTGTTCATGTTCACACCTTGCAACCACTACCACTTAATAAGGCATGGGAGCTCTTTAGCAAAAGGACATTCCAATTTGAATTTGGAGGACATTGTCCCCTAGTGTTGAAGAAATTATCTCATGATATTCTTGAGAAGTGCAAAGGATTACCGCTTGCAATTGTTGCTATAAGTGGTCTTTTGTCAACCAAGGACAAAACTCTCTTTGAATGGCATAACTTGCATGATAATCTTGGCTTTGAGTTAGGAAGAAATCCACATCTTGCAGGTGTCAACAAAATTCTATCCTTAAGTTTTGAAGAACTACCTTACAACCTCAAATCTTGCTTCTTATACCTTGGTATGTATCCAGAGGACTACTCTATTAATTGCACAAGATTGATTCGACAATGGATAGCTGAAGGCTTTGTAAAAGCAGTGGAGGGTAAAACGTTTGAGGAGGTTGCACAAGAGTACTTGACTGAATTAATACATAGAAACTTGGTACAAGTATCAAAGGCCGACTTTTCTGGAAAAGTTAGAGAATGTCAACTACATGATATCTTGCGCAAGGTCATCCTTCAAAAGATAAAGGATTTGAGATTTTGTCATATTCTCTCAAATCAAGAGTCCAACTTTGAAGGACTAACTCGACGTATGTCAGTAGACAGAGTTTCATATGATGTATTGAAGAGATTTGGGGACACTCACATTCATTCTCTTTTATTGTTCAATCTCGATGAATTGCCGAAGCCTTTCATGAGTACATTTTGTGCTAATTTTAAGCTTTTGAAAGTTGCAGATTTCAAGCATGCTCCATTGGATTGCATTCCTAAAGATGTAGGAAGTTTATTTCATTTAAGGTACTTGGGTTTGAGATATACCCAAGTAAAAATGCTTCCAAAATCCATGGGAAAGTTGCAAAATTTGGAGACTCTAGATCTAAAGCAATCCCTAGTGTCCGAGATACCAGTAGAGATTAACAAGCTTTGTAAGTTGCGAAATCTTATAGCCTACTATCGTGACAATCAAAAAGATTTTAGTTTGGCTTGGGAAAAAGGTGTAAAGATACAAAATGGTGTTGGGGATTTAACAGAGTTGCAAAAGTTGTATCACATGGATTTGAATCATGGTGGGTTTGATCTGATTGAAGAGTTGGGAAAGCTGAGACAATTGAGGAAGCTAGGCGTGAAAAACCTTTCAAAGGAAACAGCAAAGGCTTTGTGTGCCTCTATTGAAATGATGAACCACCTTCAATCTCTTGATATAGCCTCAATAAGCGAAGATGAGATAATTGGTTTACAATCCATTTCATCGCCGCCTCAATATCTTCAACACCTCTACATAAGAGGGCCTTTAGAGAAGTTCCCAGATTGGATTCCAAAGCTTCAGCATCTAGTCAGATTATGGATTTTTTGGTCAAGGTTGAATGATGACCCATTGAATGCCCTTCAAAATTTGCCTAATTTGTTGGAGCTCAAAATCTCAGAGAAAGCATACAATGGAGACCAATTGCATTTAAAGATAGGAGGGTTTCCAAAACTCAAGAAGCTATCTCTCCTACACTTGAATGTATTGAATTCATTAATGATAGATGAAGGAGCATTGCCTCTTCTTGAAATTCTTTCAATTGGGCTTTGTCTAGAACTAAAAGTTGTGCCATCTGGAATATATCATCTGAGAAGCCTCAAAGAACTGAGATTTCATGATATGCCCCAGAAATTCGAAGAAAGTTTGGATCCTAAGCAAGGACAACGTTATTGGATCGTTGAGCATGTACCAATCGTTTATCTCACTCACAAGGTTCGCATAGGATATTACGGTTTTGAGGCCCACATTCTCCGTTCCAAGCATTTGATGGGGTTCGAAGGGCAAACAATAAACCAAAACGATAATCATAATGAGAATGATAGCAACAATATCAATGCTTAGTTGAGAAAGGTTCGTGCAATTTAGCTAAAAATTGGCTTTAAATTTCGTGGTTTTTTTATTTTTTTTATTATTATTTTTTTACTTGGGTTTTCTTCTTTTACTGGTAAATAATGTGGTGGGATTTGTGTTGTAGATTTGTATAGTTAAAAGCAATTGTAGTCCATTTTATTTTGCATTTGTTGAAATATGTGATTCACCACTTGCTGCTTCCATGGCCTGTTTGTTTGGATTTTGCTGATTTTTCATATTTGCCTTAAATTGCACTTTGTGAAAAAGGTAGAGGCAGAAGCTCATTTGCTAAATTGGGTGAATACTGTATCAAAACAAAACAAAGCAAGTGACAGAGGGAATTGACCATTGCTAAAACATTTGCTCTTATTAGATAGAGTGATTAAAATGAATTTGTTGAAGCATTTAATTTGAGATTTCAATTATGAGATATTTAGTCATATTTTACGTTGTTTTTATTTTATTATTTTCTAGTGTTAACTTCTTCATTACTAATCAAAGTTTGTCCACTTGTGGTAGGTAAACAATCATTTTCTACTTAGTGATGCTAATTTAAATCTGTAAGTATGCTCTTCCCCATAATATGATGATTTAATAGTTTGAATCCTCAATAGTCCTATTAGATCTTTTTTTTTAAACAATAGTCCTATTAGACCATTTTTTTATATGAATCTTGACACTAGAATTGTTGGGCTTTGTCTACAGACTTGGATGAGGAGGTGATTATAACTATTGCTGCTGGGACACGTTATTGGGCTTGTTTTTGAAGAGAATCAAGTAGGAAATCATGTGGTTTTCTTTTACATGTTTGATGTTTGTCGTTTTCTCCTATATTTTGCTTCTCATTGTTTTGGCCCAAATAAGTGGTTTTGAACCCTTTTTTTTTTTTTTTTTTTTGCTACAATGATGGGTTTGTTGGTGTGACTATTTCCTCGATAGAATTGCAATGACCCTGTAATTGTTTGTTTGTGAGAGGATATGAACCTCTTTAAAATGAGACATGGTGACTAAGCTACGGAATTTAAAATAATAATAAGAGTTTGCTATTTTGAATTCCGCAATGTTCGATAAGGAAACAATACTTGGCCTTGTAGCAAAGGAGTTAGAAGAACGGTCAAAACATTTGCTTCAACTCATGCAAATTATTTTGTCTATTTTAATATAAGAACTTACATTTTTTTTTCTCTAATAACTTTTTAAAACACCTCACATCAGAGTATCTAATCTACATTATATTTTATTTAAATAATTATTTTTCATTCTTAATTATTTTTATTTTCATCTTTTATTATTATTATTATTATTATTTTCCCTTTATATTTCTTTTGTTTTCTAAGCAAACAAACAACTCAACTCAAATCCCCGTACAAGGCAACTCAAACTACGTCCGCAGCAACTTCCTACCCTTCCTTTCAATATTCTTCCAAATGTACCTGCCAAGCTCCATTTTTCACTTTCATTTAAGACACAAAGCTATATCAGGTTAGCTGAGATTGTAGATAAAGCCCAACAATTATGTAGCCAGCCAGGTACTTCAAATCCTAGCATGGTTTGCGTACTATAATGAGGCTGGGGGATCAGGTGGGCGAAGGCCCAACTCATCAGTTCAGATTGAAGAAGACCAGGGGTTTGAAGAGGGCCTACGTAAATCAAAAGGCCGACTGGAGGAAAACTTAGAGATATTTTTACTCAAGGCCTGAAGAGTAGTTAGAAGTAGCCAAGTAGGTAGAATCGTGAGTTGTTGGGTGGATTTATGTAAAACAAACACCTAGAAAATCAGTGGCATTTCTTTTCAAATCAAATGCCTGTATTTGTATCTTTTGTTAAGCTCGTTGTTACCCTCAAATAAGTGATGTCTTTGCCACAATTAATGACTACCTTTCCTTTTAATTTTTTTTCCCTATTGTTGCAATCACCTTGTAAGTTGTCACTGTTTGTTTATTCTGTGAAAAACCTCTCAAAGGAAACCATGAGTTCTTTGTGTATCTCTATTGAAAAGATGAGCCACCTTCAATCTCTAGATATAAGCTCAATAAGCGAAGATGAAATAATTGATTTCCAAACCATTTCATCTCCACCTCAATGTCTTCAGCGCATCTACTTAAAGGCATCTCAATGCAGGCATACAGTGGAGAACAACTCCACTTTAAGACTGGAGGGTTTCCAAAACTTGGTGAACTAACGCTTAGGAACTTGGATGAATTGAATTCGTTGATTATAGACGAAGGAGCATTGCCCCTTCTTGAGTTAAATGATTAAATTTACCATATTCCAATTACTTAAACTTTTGAGACAATCGATAATTTAACATGATATTAAAACATGAGATCCTGAGTTTAATCCTTATCTCCTTCACTCTACTTCTCATTTAAATTCACAAAACTAAAGAAATCAAGGGTTGGTTGGTGTTACTATTTTCCTAATTACGAATGGAATCACCTCCTAAATTTATTTTGTTTTGTGAAAGGATTTGAACTTCTATGAATTGTTCTCTTTGTGGTTTTGATCTTTCTTGCAAACCTATGCGATGCTTGGGAAAGTATAATATAATTATTTTATAAGAATATAATGTAAGCATACCTTAAGAGAGGAGGGGTCGAACCCTAGATGTACATGTTAGGAACAAAAAAAAGTATTAGCTGATCGAAGGGTAATCAGTTATGGTTTAAACTAATCTTATAGTGTATAATAGTATCAATTATATTCACTAACCCCTTTTTGCAACTTGCAAGAAGGTATTATATGTTCTAAGTAATGCCCAAAGACAAAGTCCAAGACCAATTGTTACATCTTTGATTTGAAATTTCATTAGACAACTCCCATAGGGTATCAGAAGGGCAAGTCTAATGTTGCAAGCTAAGATGAACAAGCACTGAGATATAGAGAGAGACAAACTTTCAGGCAGAGAGGCAGGGGTCCAAAACAGAGGAGTGGAAGATTGCATCAGTTATAGCAATACGAACAGCTTGTGCAACTTGTAGCTTAGGATTAGTTCATTTCTGTAGTTTAGAAGTTATTTATACATGTACACTTGTAATGATTTGGTTGGTTATACATCTTATATCCGTATAATGTGGAGTTTGTTAGGAGTTTGTTTTTGCTTCAGCTCTTGTATAAAATAACTCTTGTACAATCATTTTCTAATTAATGCAATCAGAGTTTTCTTTCACAAATTCTCACACAGGGCAAGATTGACTTTTACACTGTAATTGTAATCTCTAGCAAGATTCCTACACATCACATTTGCAATGTTCAAGACTTGTTCCTCATATTACTCCATAATATTTCATAAAATAACCACACTTGATGAAAAAGACAAATGGAGTAGTTATATATGGTAAATTTTTTATCTTTCCATGGTCGCCCACGTTAAATTCAATGGGTAGGAGGAGGAGACCCACAAGAAAAGAGCATGGTTTATTAAACATTGCCTCGCTGGCCCGCATGTACATGATCAACATACTTAAATGGTATGTGGTTCAACGTGACTTTTTGAAAGTTAGATTAAATTTATTAGTTTTGAAAATTGGGGGTTTAATTAATATATTATTCTAAAAAGAATATCTTATTTTTTGTTCAATGTATTTTTTTTTATAGGAAATGTTCAATGTATTAATTTTGAAAATATAAAATTTAATTTGTTACAACCCTAACTTATAGGGTTAAAAAAGATAGTTTTTTTGTTTATTTTATTATTATTATTATTATTTAAAGTTCGTGGCATTAATTTTTAAATTTCAAGATCTAAAAAGAGGAGCCAGCCTGGACAAGGATAGAGGGCCATAAAGACTGCAATTTAATGCCCTGACAGTTATATATCAGAGATAAGACTGTTGGAACCTCCATTAAGGCCGAATTGAGTAGGCCTGAGACGTTACCAAACCAGCTTTCAAGTCACCATTCAAGAGGAACAACGGCTAGCAAGGTGAGCCTATTTATAGGATCTACCAAATCCTAGACAAGGTACATACATATTGATCAACTCTCACTCTAATTATAGAATTCTTTTTATTCCCTGAGTTTTGTTCGCTGACTTGGCCATCGAAGACTCCGTGGCCGGCACCACACCGGTGACCACCTATAAGGATCCCCTTTCTTTTTATTGATCGTGCAGGAGGTTGGACAAGCTCGTATTGGTTTAAACTGGACAAACAATATTATGGCATTAACATTAATTTCACATGGTCAATCTTACCACAAACACTTAATATATTGTGAACCCCAATCACGTTGAAAACATTAATTGTGTGAAATTAATTATGTCTCTAGATATATTAGGTGGTTACAACTTTCAAGTGATTATAGACTTATAATAACACTCATTTATTAATACTAGAAGTAGAGGTGGAGAAGAAAAATATTACACTATTAGCATAAATAAAAGACCTACAATGATCCTTTTTCTTTTCTTGGGTAAAGTCTCACTATAGCATTTTTAATAAAATGAAGAATGGTTAGTGGATTGTAGGTTGATTTTTGTGTGTGAAAGGAAAAATTTTCCCTTCTATTTTTTTTGTAATTTTTTCTCTTACACACTCATACAGACACACACACAGAGATCGCCGGCAAGAGAGAGTTAGCCTTAAATCGGCTTTCACGCATGCCGTTTGTCCGCTCCACCACCGCGTCTCAGATGGGTCAGATTTGCTTTTTATTTTTTTCCTGATTTTATTAGTTTTAAGATTGTGATTTGAGTTTGTATTTTGATTTTGATTGAGTTTAGATAGAGATGTTTGAGAGAGAAAATTCTGGAATGGTTGAGATGTTTGCAGTCTTAGCCGTTGTGAAGTTGAGTAAAATTGAATATTTTATTACAGTTAATTGTTTTGCTCATGAACTTATCAGACCAAGAGAGTGACTGTTTTTTTGCTAATGAACAGTGAATTAGAGAAACTGTGGAGCACGTTTTTGTGGGTTTGCTCTCCAAATTTTGGGTTTAGAGAGCTTGTTGGAGATGCTCTAAGAAGAAAGTCACATGGCGGAGACGGTAGTATCCTCTCTTATCGACAGGCTGGTTCCCTTGCTGACCCAAGAAGCAAAGCTGTTACGAGGCATTCATGGAGAAGTTGCTGACATGAAAGATGAACTGGATAGCATTCAGTCCTTCCTCAAGGATGCAGATGCAAGGGCGGCAACAGAAGAAGACACCAGTGAGGGAGTCAAAACTTGGGTGAAACAAGTACGAGAAGTTGCTTTCCGCATAGACGTTGCCATAGACCGATACTTGCTTGATGTGGCACAACATGATCCTCATCGGCGTGGCTTCACCGGTTTTGTCTATAAAACAGCTCACTTACTCAAAACATTGAAACCCCGGCATAAGATGGCATCTGAAATTCAGGAGATCAAAGCGTCGTTTCAAAAAATAAAATTAAAGAAGTGATAGATATCATTTCAAATACATTGATCAAGGATCCGGCAGCAATGCTCCAAAAGCTAGGTGGTACGACCCTCGAAACGATTCTCTTTATCTAGATGATATTGACATTGTGGGAATTGAATTTCCTAGAGATAAATTGATTGGCTGGTTGGTAAAAGGACCGCCTCATCGCATTGTGCTTTCAGTGGTGGGCATGGGCGGATTGGGCAAGACCACTCTTGTCAAAAAAATTTACGACCACCAAACTGTAAGAGGACACTTTGACTGCCATGCTTGGATCTCAGTGTTTCAATCATACAACATAGAAGATCTTCTAAGGAGCATGATAAAACAATTTTGTGAGGTTAAAAAGGAGCTTCCTCCTGTGGGAGTGGACACAATGGATGGGGTGTCGTTGATCAATAACTTAAGAGATTACTTGCAACAAAAGAGGTGTGTGGTTGAATTTGATGATGTATGGAAAATAGATTTTTGGGAGGATATAAAGCATGCTTTACTTGATAATAGCAAAGGATGTAGAATAATGATCACAACACGTAAGTGGGAAGTTGTTAATTTTTGCAAAAAATCCTCACATGTCTATGCTCATCAGTTGCAACCACTGCCTCCGGAGAAGGCATGTGAGCTTTTTTGCAAAAGAGCATTCCGTTTTGACTTTGGAGGGCAATGCCCCGCAGAGTTGGAGAAATTGTCAATAAATGCCAAGGATTACCACTTGCAATTACTGCTATAGGTGGTCTTTTATCAACCAAGAACAAGACCTTGTTTGAATGGAGAAACTTGCACGACAATCTTGGGTTTGAGTTAGGAAGAAATCCCTATCTTGCTAGTGTCAACAAAGTTCTATCCTTAAGTTTTGAAGACTTGCCTTACCACCTCAAATCTTGTCTCTTATACTTTGGCATGTATCCAGTGAGTTTTGCCCTTTCAGGTGAACTAATGATTACACAATGGATAGCTGAAGGTTTTGTCAACAAAATAAATGATAAGGCATTCGAAGATATTGGCCAAGAATACTTGATTGAGCTTATTAACAGAAGCTTGGTTCAAGTGTTAAAAATTGACTTAAGTGGAGTAGTTATAAACTGTCAAATCCATGATCTATTGCATGAGATCATCCTACAAAAGATGGAAGATCTAAGTTTCTGTCATGTTTTATCCAAAGAAGAGTCTAGTTTTGAAGGACTAACTCGACGCGTGTCAATTAATAGATCTTCGCTTGGTGTGTTGGAGCAATTTAAGAAATCTCATATCCATTCTCTTTTATTCTTCAATATTAATGAATTTCCAATATCCTTCATGAGTAAATTTCTTCAAAATTTCAAGCTTGTGAAAGTATTGGATTTTAAAAATACTCCACTAGATCATCTTCCGGAAGAGGTGGGAAATTTATTTCAATTAAGGTATTTAAACTTGAGTGATACAAAAGTGAAGACACTCCCAAAGTCCATCGGAAAGTTGCAGAATCTAGAGATTTTGTTAATGTTGCAAACCGCAATACAGGAGATACCAGTTACAATCAACATGCTTCATAAGCTACGTCATCTTGTAGTCCGCTATTTTGATGCCACGATGGAAATGAGTCTTAATATTATAAGAGGAGTTAAATTACATTGGATTGTTGGATGCTTAAAGGCACTGAGAGAGCTACTATACGTTGACGCAAATTATGAAGGGGTCAAATTGATTGAAGAGTTGGGCAAGTTGAGTCAATTGAGGGATCTTGGTTTGGTAAACCTAACTAGGGAAACTGGGAGGGCTTTGTGTGTCTCTATTGAGAACATGAACTGCTTAAAAGATCTATTTGTAAGTTCGATCAACGAAGATGAGGTCATCGATTTACAGCCCATTTCATCTCCTCCTAAATGTCTTCAATTGCTCCGCATACAAGGGCGTTTAGCCAAATTGCCTGACTGGATTTCAGAACTTCAACACCTAGTCTCATTAAAGATTCTTTGGACAAGGTTGAGTGATGATCCACTCAAAGCATTTCAAAATCTACCTAATCTAGCGGAGCTCATGCTGGCAATGAAAGCATACAATGGAGAGAAGTCGCAAATTGGGAAAGGAGGATTTTCAAAACTCAAGGAGCTACGGCTCGGAGATTTGTCTGAATTGAATTCATTGAATATAGAAAAAGAAGCGTTCCCCCTTCTTGAAAGATTGGATATTAGGTATTGTCCACAACTGAAGGAGGTACCGTCTGGTTTCCAACACCTCAGAAACCTTAAAGTACTGAATATTGCAGATATGCCCACAGAATTCGAAAAAAGTTAGGGTCACATTATTGGATCATTCAGCATGTACCATTCATCTTTCTCAATCACGAGGTTCGCAAAGGATTTTATGGCCATGAGAGGCGCAATCTCCGTTCTAAGGATTTGGAGAGGTCAAGAGGTCAAACAATCAACCAAGATGATGACATCAAAAACAATATTAGTGGCGATGACATCACATCTTCAGTTGAGAAAGGTTAGTAAAATAAGTTTTTAGCGTTTTGTTGAGATTTATGCTACTGCTGCTTTTATTTATTTTTTAAATAAAAATATTGGGAACAATGCTTTGAGTCGTATTGTATCTCAATCTAAATGTGATGGTTCTCTTGTCATTTTAGAAATTGTTACTATATTTCATCTTTTATTGCTTTTAGAATCTGAATTTTCATATTGTTTTCGAATTGCACGAGATCTATGAAAAATTTTAATTAGCATGTAGAGGTTTTATTGAAGAGGCAGTACCAAACATACATAAAACTTGTTTTATTGAATCATTTAATTTTAATATTTTCGTTTTTTAAATTTTTGTAAAGATACATTTCTTTTGGTCACATTAACGTCTTCCATTAGTAATTAAAGTTATTTTCATTCGTGTAGGTAAGCAAGCAATTTATACGTAGTGATGCTAACTGGAATTTGTTTGAATCTCTCTACATTGGATCATTCTCATGTGCACATTAGTTTTGGAATTGTTGGACTTTATCTACCGACTTGAGCAGAGAGTGGAGACATAAATGTTGCTATCGGTTGTGTTTATGTTCTGACAATCAATCCGGAAGATTTGTGGCTTTTGAATTTTATTTAATTTTTTCAAATGCTTGTTATTGTGTCTTTGGTACTGCTAGTTGTTTTACCCCAAATAAGTGGTTGTGCTAGTTGTTTTACCCCAAATAAGTGGTTGTCTTTGAGGACACATTTAAAATCTAATTGAATTTTCTCTGGGTTTTAGCTTTTAACACACACACACACACACACATATATGTCTTAAATTATCAAAATGAATGGAACTAATATATTTTACTTACAAATATTTTGTTTAAAAATATATAAATATTTTTTTAAAATTATTAATTGCCTAGATTTTTTATATTATTATTTTTTAAAAAAAATATTGACAGTAACCCTAGGTTTTAACTAACCATTTGATCAACAACAGGTGAAAGATCCATTCATTAGATTTAACAAGGCTGGCTTAAGGCATTTTGGGGCCTAAGATGGCTACTTTAAGTGACCATTTGGTAAAAATTATTTTTGTTAATTTATTTTATTATTTAATTTATTTTTGTTATTATTTATGAATTTTATTATACTTTTTAATACTATTTATAAGTCCCACTAAACTATTTTTGCTAATTTTTACCTTTATCTATAATACTTAAAAAAAAAAATTTAATTTTAACAAAATATGCGAATCTCAAAATAATTTAAATATTGCTTCGTACAGAGTGTTACTAATCTCATCTGAGTCAAGTTTTCTGAGAGAAAGAAATTAAGGAAAAAGAGTGAAAGAAAAAAAGTTAAGTGGATCTGATCTACAGAGCCCAATCTCAGGCAATATCTAATAACAGAGAAGAGCCAACTTCAGATGGCATACGTTTCATTGGAGTAAGAAGAAAGGCAGATGGCAGAGACGGTGGTATCCTCTCTTATCGACAGGCTGGTTCCCTTGCTGACCCAAGAAGCAAAACTGTTACGAGGCATTCATGGAGAAGTTGCTGACATCAAAGATGAACTGGAGAGCATTCAGTCCTTCCTCAAGGATGCAGATGCAAGGGCGGCAGCAGAAGAAGACATGAGCGAGGGTGTCAAAACATGGGTGAAACAACTAACAGAAGTCGCTTTCCGCATAGACGTTGCCATCGACCAATACTTGCTTCAGGTGGCACAACATGGTCCTCATCGGCGAGGTTTTACTGGTTTTGTCCATAAAACAACTCACTCACTCAAAACATTAAAACCCTGCCATAAGATAGCAAGTGAGATTCAGGAGATCAAAGCATCAGTGCAGAAAATCAAGGCAAGAAGTGAAAGATACGGCTTCCAATCCACTGGTCAAGGATCAAGCAGCGGCGCTCGGAATGTTAGGTGGCAAGACCCTCGAATGGCTTCTCTTTTTCTTGAAGATGTTGATGTTGTGGGCATTGAATCTCCTAAAGATGAATTACTCGGTTGGCTCATAAAAGGAGACCCTTACCGTACTGTAGTTTCGGTGGTGGGAATGGGGGGACTGGGCAAGACCACTCTTGCCAAGAAAGTCTATGATCACCATGTGATGAGAGAACACTTTGACTGTCATGCTTGGATCTCAGTGTCTCAGTCATACAACATGATGGATCTAGTAAGGAGCATGATAAAGCAATTTTGCGAGGCAAGAAAGGAGTTTCCTCCTGTGGGAATTGACTCAGCAGACAAGACGTCACTAATTAGCAAAGCAAGAGAATATTTACAAGAAAAAAGGTATGTAGTTGTATTTGATGATGTTTGGGAAATTGATTTTTGGGGGGAGATAGAACATGCTTTACCTGATAATACAAAAGGTCCAAGGATATTGATCACAACACGGAAGTTGGATGTTGCTAATTTTTGCAAAAAATCTTCAAGTGTTAAAGTTCACAACTTGCAACCACTACTACCTAATAAGGCATGGGAGCTCTTTTGCAAAAGGGCATTCCAATTTGAACTTGGAGGACACTGTCCCCCAATGTTGCAGAAATTATCTCATGACATTCTTGAGAAGTGTGAAGGATTACCGCTTGCCATTGTTGCTATAGGCGGTCTTCTGTCAACCAAGGACAAAACTCTCTTTGAATGGAAAAAATTGCATGATAGCCTTGGCTTTGAGTTAGGAATAAATCCTCATCTTGCAGGTGTTAGTAAAATTCTATCCCTAAGTTTTGAAGACCTGCCTTACAACCTCAAATCTTGCTTCTTATATCTTGGTATGTATCCAGAGGACGACGCTATAAGATGCAACAGTTTGATTCGACAATGGATAGCAGAAGGTTTTGTGAAAGCAAAGGAGGGTAAAACATTAGAGGATGTTGCACGAGAATACTTGACTGAATTAATCCATAGAAGCTTAGTTCAAGTAGCAGAGGTCGATTTTGATGGAAAAGTTAAACAATGCCGACTCCATGATCTTTTTCGTGAGATCGTCCTTCAAAAGATGAAAGATTTGAGTTTTTGTCATGTTTTGTCAAAACAAGAGTCAAACTTTGAAGGACTAACTCGACGTATGTCAGTAGATGGAGCTTCATATAGTGTATTGAAGAGATTTGAGGACGCTCACATTCATTCTCTTTTATTCTTCAATATTAATGAATTTCCAATATCCTTCATGAGTAAATTTCTTCAAAATTTCAAGCTTGTGAAAGTATTGGATTTTGAAAATACTCCACTAGATCATCTTCCCGAAGAGGTGGGGAATTTATTTCACTTAAGGTATTTAAACTTGAATAATACAAAAGTGAAGACACTCCCAAACTCCATCGGAAAGTTGCAGAACCTAGAGACTTTGTCAATGTGGCAAACCGCAATACAGGAGATACCAATTACAATCAACATGCTTCATAAGCTACGTTGTCTTCAAGTCTGCTATTTTGATGAAAAGATGGAAATGAGTTTTAATATTATGAGAGGAGTTAAATTACATTGGAGCGTTGGATGCTTAAAGGCACTGACAGTGCTAGAATACGTGGACGCAAATTATGGAGGGGTCAATTTGATTGAAGAGTTGGGGAAGTTGAGTCAATTGGAATATCTTGCCTTGGTAAACCTAACTAGGGAAACTGGGAGGGCTTTGTGTGTCTCTATTGAGAACATGAACTGCTTAAAAGATCTATTTGTAAGTTCGATCAACGAAGATGAGGTCATCGATTTACAGCCCATTTCATCTCCTCCTAAATGTCTTCAATTCCTCCGCATAGAAGGGCGTTTAGCCAAGTTGCCTGACTGGATTTCAGAACTTCAACACCTAGTCTCATTACAGATTTATTGGACAAGGTTGAGCGATGATCCACTCAAAGCATTTCAAAATCTACCTAATCTAGCGGAGCTCATACTGGAGATAAAAGCATACAATGGAAAGCAATTGCACATTGGGAAAGGAGGATTTCCAAAACTCAAGGAGCTACGGCTCATAGATTTGTCTGAATTGAATTCAGTGAATATAGAAAAAGATGCGTTCCCCCTTCTTGAAAAATTGAATTTTGGGGGTTGTCCACAACTGAAGGAGGTACCGTCTGGTTTCCAACACCTTAGAAACCTTAAAGAACTGAATATTGGAGATATGCCCACAGAATTCGAAAAAAGTTTGGATCCAGAGCAAGGGTCACATTATTGGATCATTCAGCATGTACCATTCATCTTACTCCATCACAAGGTTCGCGAAGGTTTTTATGGCTATGAGAGCCGCAATCTCCGTTCTAAGGATTTGGAGAGGTCAAGAGGTCAAACAATCAACCAAGATGATGACAACAAAAACAATATTAGTGGCGATGACATCAGAGTTTCAGTTGAGAAAGGTTAGTAAAATAAGTTTTTAGCGTTTTGGTGAGATTTATGCTACTGCTGCTTTTATTTATTTTTTAAATAAAAATATTGGGAACAATGCTTCGAGTCGTATTGTATCTCAATCTAAATGTGATGGTTCTCTTGTCATTTTAGAAATTGTTACTATATATTTCATCTTTTATTGCTTTTAGAATCTGAATTTTCGTATTATTTTCGAATTGCACGAGAGCTATGAAAAATTTTAATTAGCATGTAGAGGTTTTATTAAAGAGGCAGTACCAAACATACATAAAACTTGTTTGGGGAATCTGGGTAACTAGGCATAAGAATCAAACTTTATAGTTAGTTAGCCCGGTCCGGAAAGAATATAACATAGTAGCATCTCGAGCCTAAAAGAGGCGATTTCGGGTTTAAAAATCGAGCCTTTGAGGCTCGGTTTTTATGTTTTGTGGCGCCTGACGTGGAAAGTTTCCCACGTGGAAATCGAGTCTTATAAACTCGGTTTTTATACCGAGCCTTAGAAGCTTGATTTCAGTGCGTTAATATGCCACGGAGGCGCCACATAGATCTCGACCCGTAGAGACTCGGTTTGCTAAAAGTGAAACTGAGTCTCAAAAACTCGATTTTTGAAGACTGATCTAAATCTGACACGTGGTCTGGGTCCCTAGATTCTGCTGTGAGTCAATCAATCCTTCCTTCTGCAGTGTCTCAGATTCTTCACGTGTTCAGTCTCTTAAGTCCTTCACATATTCACTCCTCTCTTATACATGTTCACTCTCACTTTCACTTTCACTGATACACTTTCACTGGTACTTTCACTTTCACAGCAGCTTGACTGAGTCTTCCCTCTCTCACTCTCCCTCTCACTCTCATACAATCCCAGCACATCCTCATTTTAGGTAAGGGTCTCACTCTCTAGTTAGTTGTTGGTTGTTTGTTGTTTGGTTTTAATATTTTGTCTTTAAATTTTTTTTTTTTTGTTTGCTTGAGTATGAAATTATAATCATTGATTTGGTGATGTAATTGCTTCATTTTGGTTTTGCCATCTACTAAAAATATCAAATGTTGCTCCAAAAAATAAGAGCTGCCCCTTGCAAAAAAGTATTAAATAACTACTTAAACGTTGGTCTATTAGGTCCACCTTGGTACATCCAGTCCACTTTAGTCCATTCGGTCCATTCAGTCTAGTTTGGTCATTCACTCTTGTTGGTCCATTTCGGTCCCATAGGTACACTTTACTCCATTCAGTCCAATTTAGTCCATTCGGTCCATTTTGGTCTATTAGGTTCACCTTGGTACATCCAGTCCACTTCGGTCCACTTCAGTCCATTCGGTCCATTCAGTCCAGTTTGGTCATTCACTCTTTTTGGTCCATTTCGGTCCCATAGGTACACTTTACTCCATTCAGTCCAATTTAGTCCATTCGGTCCATTTTGGTCTATTAGGTCCACCTTGGTACATCCAGTCCACTTCGGTCCACTTCAGTCCATTCGGTCCATTCAGTCCAGTTTGGTCATTCACTCTTGTTGGTCCATTTCGGTCCCATAGGTACACTTTACTCCATTCAGTCCAATTTAGTCCATTTGGTCCATTTTGGTCTATTAAGTCCACCTCGGTACATCCAGTCCACTTCAGTCCATTCGGTCCATCCAGTCCAATTCGGTCCAAGTTAATATAAATCATAAGAAAAAAAATTAAAATAAAATAGTCATTTAACATAAGCGTGTAACGTGATAAAACCACTGAAATCCCATCAATTAGAGTAAATATTATTCTCTAAACTCTGATTTCATTTTTTTGCTTGAGTATGAAAGAATGATTGATATATATTTAAGATGTATTCTTGATATATTTTTATTGTTAGGTTTTTAATGATTGTATTGTTGTTTGGTTTGACTTTTTTATTTATATTTTTGTTAGAGCTGATTTGAAATTTTGCAATGGGGTGACTTTTGTCTTTAGATTTTTTTTTTTGTGTTAGTATGAAATGATAATGATTGTGTGCGTGTATGTGATGTGGGGTGAGTATATGACTAATAAAATATAGGACTACTAAAAGTCGTATATTTTATAAATATATAGATATAAATATATAAACATATATATATATATATATATAAATATATATATATATATATACATTTATTTATATATGTTTATATATTTATATATATATATATATATACCACTTTATATATATATATATATATATTTTTTTTTTATTCATGATCCAGGAAGTCTGCTATGAATAAATGTATAATGAACCCTGCTCTAAGTTATTTCATTAATAGTAGTGTAATAGGGTATGCTATGAATTTTCTTGCACTGGAATGATGATGTTACATAATTGCACTCATTCATTTGCACATCCTCATGACTTTTGTTGTTATTTTTGTACTTTGAGTAGATACAAAAAGTTTTGTAATTGATGTTAAATGAAAGAGATAAAAATATGTCACTAACATATTATAGTTGACTCTCTAATAGGTTCACAATCTCTGAAGAATATTGAATTCAATGTATATTTCGGTGGACCCCTTGACAATCCTGGAGGGATTGACGGATTCCCATTTAGAGGGGAGGGTATCGAATGCTACTACATGATGATACGTCGTAAGTTGAAGACATTGAATGATTTGAAGAGGAAAATAATGGAAGAATTAAATTTGAACCGTGCTTGGTATGACATAAAGATTACTTATCGTTACCCACAAGAAGTCCTTCATGAACGGATAAATTATGGGTATATGGTAATCAAAGAAGACAAACATGTAAAGATGATGTTTAATAGGATCCAGAAAATGCCCCAAGTAAATGCTGCTGAGTTGTACGTAAGTTTGGAGGCGCTTGCAGAAGTTTATACTGAGATGGTGCAACAAACAACTACGTTTTTACAATTTACAGCCCTAGATGATGGATGCACTACAATGGGAGGGTATACAATGGGAGAGCATACAATGGAAGAGTATACAATGGGAGATTATACACTCCCAACTCAAGATCATGTTGCCAATACTGGTGAAACCCTCCATCCTTAAAAGACACATTTAGAGGAGGAAGACGAAGACGAAGATCATGCTACGAATTATGGTAAAAATGTTGATGGTGTGGACGAGTACGAAGAGAGGATTGACCGAGGCGACTTTGAGTACGATGTGGATGACCATGAAGTTGTTCCCATTTTTGAAGAGGAAAATATGGAGAACCATGATGAAGGTGATGCAGACAATGATATTGGCGTCCAGCATGATACAAATATGACCACTGCCTACGCACCTCCTAGCGAGTCCTTTTACGCAAATACTTGGGAAAATATGGTTGATCCTTCAGCTCTTCAGATACCATTTGTTTCTATTTGGGAAGATGGAATGCATTTTAGCAAAGGGTTGACTTTTGCAAATAAAGAGGCGGTGAAGCGTGCATTGATAATATACGCAGCAAGTGATAATAGAAATTTTATTATCCGGAGGTCGACCACAACTAAATTGTGCGCCGCATGCATTGACACCAACTGTAAGTGTTACGTTGGGGCATTCAAGAAGGATAAACTTAATGGTCTGTGGATGGTCACGTCTTATGTGGGTCCACATACTTGTATACCCTTTGGCCGGCGAAGAGACGGTAAAATGATGGATTCTAATTTTATTGCATCAGAAATTGTGGGAAAATTGCGACAAAAGCACACTGCTCCTATTGATGAGCTCTGGGAGATCATACATACTAAGTATAAGCATGAACTTTCTTACTATAAGGTATGGGACGCAAAACAAAAGGCAATTGCTAAGATATATGGGGATTGGGAGGAGTCTTATCAAAGGTTGCGAAAGTTGTTGTTGGCATACTTGGATCAGGATTCGGGTACTCGGTACAGCTATTACACCATACCTAGGGGCATAGATGATACTATGTTACTGCGCTATGTATTTTGGGCATTCGCTCCATGCATTGCTGCATTCAGATATTGCAGGCCGGTGATTAGTATTGATGGGACTCATTCGTATGGTAAATATCGAGGGGTGTTGATGATTGCAATGGCAACCGATGCTAACCAAAAGGTTTTGCCTCTCGCCTTTGCTGTTGTGGACAAGGAGTCAAGGGCTAGTTGGAGATGGTTTTTAGAGTGTCTTAGGACTTCGATAGAGCATGTCATACCTGCCGAGGGCATTTGCATTATTTCTGACCGACATAAAGGTATCAAATGCGCCATTTGAGAGTGGCCTAGAGGTCAGGACGGAAGAGAACGGGTATTTCACCGATATTGCCTTCGACATGTTGCTAGCAACTTCAACACACACTTTGATGACCCGACTCTAAAGGCATTGGCCTTGAAAGCTGGATATGCGACTAATGAAGCTAAATTTGAGTCCATAATGCAAACCATTAAGGATGTCGAGATTAATATGTTGAAGGGTGTAAGACCTGATGATCCCAATATTACACGCTATATGCCATATACATATCTAGTGAGTTTGGATTTGGACAAATGGACCCAGTCACATGATGGTGGAAGACGTTACGGGGCAATGACAACCAATATCTCTGAGTGCTTTAATAAGGTACTTAAAGGTGCCCGCGGTTTGCCCATTGCTGCAATGGTTGAGTTCATTTGGTGCAAACTTGTTGCATATTTCCACGATCGAAATAAACTAATTATTTCTGATCTCTCTCAAGGTAAGGTGTGGACTGATTATGTAATGGGGATCTATACCAAAAATGAGCAGAAAATTTTTGGACACACTATGAGGAATTTTAATCATGAACTTGGTATATATCAAGTGGTTACCCCGTACAATGACCATAGAGGTGGAGGGGGAAACCACAGTCATGAGGTACGCATATTTGCTAGAACATGTGGTTGTGGAAAGTGGCAAAACATTAAGATCCCTTGTTCACATGCAATTAAAGTTCTTCAAGGTCTGCACCTCAATGCCACAAGCTATATTGACCCATGTTACAGTTTGAAGAACGCCATTGACACATATGCACATCATTTTGTGGTGCCACTGTCAGAGTCATTGTGGAGGGACGTTCGCGGACCACGGTGGGTGCCTGACCCACAGCTGTTGCGAGCCAAAGGTCGTCCTGTGAAGTCAAGATTAAGGAATGAAATGGATGGGGTACGGCGAGAACGGGGAAGCCAGAGGGAAGATCCGGACTTGAGGGAGATTCAACCGAGGCAGCGATGCGGAGTGTGTCATGAAGAGGGGCGTAACCACAGAAGATGTCCCAATTCACGTGGGGCTTTGACAAGCGGTTCCCAAGGGGCTTCGACAAGTGGTAGTGCTACAAACTAGGCAAGTGTTGTCACTGTTTTTATATAATATGCTTAGAATTTCATTTGTTTTTTGCTCTTCGCATTTGGGAACTAACGATCGTACCACAATGTTTGTCAGGCGACCGGAGACTTGATTTTAGAATGGCATTGTACGTGGGACTTCTGGTTATCTTCGGTATGGACAAGTGCTAGGCAACTATGTAGACTATGTTGTATCGACTTAGTTGTTATTTTGTTTATGGCTAAATGTTGTTGTAATTGAACTATTCGTTATCCATTGTACTCGTTACATTAGTTGTGTTGTGCAACGTTTACCTATAATGTCGACAATGATAGTACTTTGGCAAGTTCAATGATAGCTAGTAATGGCGTTTTTATTTGTGTGCCTTATGTAGTGGTTAAATTTGTTTGGTCTGTAGGTCATAGGGCAATTATATTGCCCATGAACAGTCACTTGCTTAATCCAGCTTTTTTTTTATATCTCATGTGCTCTCCCTTTGACTGGTGGTAGCAAAAACATATAGATATATATATATATTATGCTTGTGGGGTAAGGAAAAAGAAGTTCCTAGTTTGTGGATTTTGGTTTAATGCAGGTGGGAGAAGGAAAACATAGTGGGGAGAAAAAAAAAAATTTCCAGTAAAAATCAAGACTTTTAAACTCGATTTTGTATAAATCGTGTTTTAAAGCGTCGATTTCTCTGGAAATCGAGTTTAACATACTCGATTTCTACTGGGCATTCTGTCACTGGCATTTTGCAATCGACGTGGCCTACTCGCCGATAGTGAACTCGAGTACTGACTTGAAAGGGAAAGTCTAATACTCGTGTTCCATTGGATATTTTTTTGTTTTTTTTTTTTTTTTTGCACACCTTTTTCAGAACTCAATTTGAAACTGAACTGGCTTCCTAATATTTCTCAGTAATATCTATTGTGGATTGCCATAATCTCCTCGATTATTGCCAATTTCCACATCTTTAGGATTACTGTCTTAGAACTTGACCTTATGACCGCCGAAGGAGGAGCATGACAAGACGAAGAGGCTGAATTTTATAAGGTAAAGTTTTTTTATTTTTTTTTATTATTATTTTTTTATTTTTTATTTTAGGTAAAGTAATTGTTAAAATAGTCACAAATAAAAATAACATTATTTATTTTTTAAGCAATTTAATATCAAGCAATGAAAAAGTACAACTAAATAAACAAACTATACTTTTTCATAGTCTCAAAATCGACGGGTTAATGTTTTTACATTTATCAATTTAATGTACAATCAATGTTAGAATTCAATAAAACAACGTGAGAGGGGGAGAGAGAGGAAAAAAAAAAAAAACTATTATATGTATTTAAATGGGGTGGGGGAAAAGAAAAAGTTGTAGCTAAAATTTTACAATTTTTTATTTGGATGATAACTTTGTCAAAATAATTATTGTAAAAAAAGTTGTGAAATATTATGTGTATATAGCATTGCTCCTGTGACAAGGTGACATGGTAACAATATATTGTCCTTAAATTTGTAAATTGTCAAATTGTTTTGTTCTCTTTACTATAAGCGATTGTATTATTCCCAAGTTTTTCTATTGCATACACTTTCCAATATCTTTACCAAAGACTTAACTTTACATTACAAAAAAGTTTTATTATCTTTACATTAATTCAGGAGAATTCAAGCCTAAAGAATATGAAAAAACTTCAGGTAATGAATGTTTACATTTACTATTTTGTACAAATATTCACAATTAATGCAAAAAATCTCAACATTTAAAAAAAAAAAAATGAATATCTTCTATTTTAATTGTAAAAAAGTAGACGTGAACGTATTATTGTCCAACAAATGCTTTTTGTGATGGATTTTTTTTCCATTATGCGTTGTTGGGTGTATTCCACTATCAATATGGAAATTTATTGGGATAAAGTTTGCAAGTGCTCTATCAACTTAATTGCTTTTGCTAGCTTGACATATTGAATGCTTAGTTTTTCTCATCTTTTGTATTTTGGATTAAATTTGAGATTTGGGTTTACATTTGTGTTTTTTGTTGTAGAAGCATTTTTTTTTTTAATCTTTGGTAAATACAAAAGTGGCTGTAACATGTATTTGTTCTTTTCTATGCGGTTTATAAATCTTTTGCTTATATAGACTACTAAACCCTAATTCTAACTAATATAGGAAACCTTAATTCTAATTCTAATTGACTAAGGAAACCTAATTCTAAATGACTTGAGAAATCTCAATTATTGAATTACAAAAACAACACTGACTCTAGGATATAAAATAAAGCTACTAATGATACTAATTAACTACTAAGACCTAAAATAAAATGCAATTATCCAATAAATATTCAATTGACTCCAAAATTAAATAAGACCAAATTTTAAATAAAATTTCTTTGCACTTCCCACACCATCCCTTAATCTAATCCTCAATTAACACCAACTCTACATTCGCACAAATTCAATCATTGTCCATTCTATTTTTGTTCATGTTGTCATTCATCAATATTGGAATCCATATGCCACAAAAATTGTAAATGCAATATTCCCGTGTTGCTCTACGCATCCCCCTTACACCCTTTTGTCCCACTCATCTCTTTAGCACTCGTACTAAATTGCAGTTATTGATAAAATGGCATATAATATGCATAAAAAGATCCATCACTTTACTCAATTATTTTCCATTTTAATTGTTGCCAACTTACAACTTGTTATAAGGCTCAAAAGAAAGCATAACCTTTTAGACAGATATATAATTGGTATATACCTCAATGTTATAAATTCCAATTTTTCCATCAAATGAAGATGCATCAAAGCACTTAAGCACATACTCCACAGGGCATTCTTTACTATCTACATTTTCTTTTTCAGTTATTGATTTGATCCTCAATCAAAAGGGGAAGGAAAACCGGAAAAGGGAGGAACACCTTTTGGCTGCATCTAACAAAAGTTTCGATCTACCAATAAACTGTAATTATAGACCATTGTATCACTTAGGATCCAACTTGTAAGATATTTGGTTGAATTGGAGAAAACAAAACTCATCAACAATCAAAAGCACAACTACAATGAATTCTGAATGGGTGCCACATTTTATAAGACACGAATTTCGCATATATTACATATTATAGCTTTTAAGTTTGATATGGCAATTGTATAACCATCTTCAAAATATGGTATCTAGCATATATGGACATTACCTTGAAATTGATTTTTTTTTTTATAGGAAAAGGAGTAAGTAGCTTCATCTTAAAACAATAATCTAGACCAACAGAAGCAAAAACAAAAAGGAAAAGATTCTCAGTCACATATACAGCTCCATCAAAAGCATGTGACAAATTCCAAAATCTCATTCTCTCAACCAATTTCCCAGGTAGCAAACCAACCAATTATCCAATCCCACAACAAAAAGTGAATTCCCAACAACAATTTATAAACACATCATAATCCCCACAAACCAACTGCCATATTCAAAATAAAATAAACAAACAACCCACATGAGCTGGCCAAACTTATAAATTGCCGACCATGTGTCTGGTGTTCCGGTAATCAAATCTTACAAATTGTGATCACAAAGAAACAAATCCAAACAAAAACAAAGCCTGCAATATTCAAAATCCACCTCAATTGCAAAACCTAAACAACAAGAAGACACAACATTTAACAACTGTACAAGCAAGCTATTTAAATAACAAAAATAAGGACAAGAAATTACAATATCTTTCTTTGCGGCAACTCTAATACATTGTTCAAAGAGAAAACCAGCATTAATGGACACAGCAACAAGCCACATTTTGTTGAAGATGGTAATCAATTTTTTTTTTCGTTATAGGTAAGAGTAATTATATTAACAAAAAATGAAAAAAATAAAAAATAAAAACCTACTTCATGCACAATGGGCACAAAGTAGACAAAAGAAATACAGGAAAAATATGCGGAGGGTAATGCCGTGAGTTTGATAGCCATTGGCTGCGTGTACAATACACCAATAGAGACAATGTTATGAACAAGAAGCTAAGAGCTAAAAGATAGTAGACACACATAAGAGCGGCTTAAGCATTTTTCATTATAACTCTATTGTTGATGGCATCACAATTAGAGAGACGAAGCTCAAAGTATTTGATATCCAACTCCACAAAGAGAGAGAGAGAGATAGTCTATTTGCAACTTTAAATCTTCCACTTGTAATGATTAAATTTTTTTTTTTTAAAAAACTAATTCATGGTAAATGATGGTATAGTTTATTAATTTCCACTTTCCAGCCTCATAAAGAAGTTTAGTCAAGATTTGTTGCAGAAATAAAGTACTTTTGCACTATAAGTTATGTTTATATTTCCTTTGAAAAATAAAAGGAAGGTTACATATAAAAAAGCCAACTTAAACAAGCTTCAAACCTCCCATCTTTATAGAATAATTTTTATTTTTTAAGGAAGCATAACAGCCAATCATAAGGTTTGCAACCAAGAAGTTCTCTAGTGAAGCAAAGGCAAAAGTCATGCTAAACAAAAACTAAGATATGCAGGGGCAAAAAAAGAGACAGACCACACGCTACAGAAATGCATGACAGATATACTCATACAAAAGTGGTTTTCCTCCTTTATTTAAAGTAATTTTATATACCCCGTATTACAGGAAAGGGAAAATATGTAGGTACCGTTTTTCTTTGAGCTTGCAATAATATTTCTTACTGATTCATCAAATATATACACGCAAAAGTACTTGAATGCGGAGTTAATTCCATTTTGTCTCAAATATATAGTTGTATGATACTTGAAGATGAGTGACTTCAAAGAGGCCTACCCAGAGAGCTTCCTTTCTGCTCTGCATGCAAAATCAACAGCCACCTTCAATGTAAGGTTACAGAAAAAGTGTTCCCATGTAAAGTAGGACAAAAAGAATTGACACATACCAAAATGAATAATGTAATATGGAGGCAAGTTTTAAAGTTCTGCTTCAGCAGCAGCAAGATTCTCTTTACATTTAATATTCTTTCTTGACGAGATTCCCTTGCGTCCGCAACTCTTCCATTTCTTTATATTTTCCCCTCGGACCCCGAGGGAAAAATATAAAGAAATGGAAGACCTAAGGAAGCAAGAAGAATATCGTGAACAAAGAATCATTAAAGCTAGGGTTGACTTTTGCTGATGTTGAAGCAGTAGTTGAAAACCTGCCCGCATATGACAAAACCATGGGATGAACTTCTTGCTAACTTTTCTAGCCAATTGTTGATGTTTGCTGCCGGGGTGGGTGTCTTTTCCGGTTGCTGATAACCTGCCATAAATCACATTCAATGTGTTATCTCTCTCCAATATTGCTAGTTTCTAAAGATTTTTATCAATACTATTAACATTTTCTGAACCATTTTGGTTATGATCATCATCCAAGACCCTAGGATAGTACTGTTTTACTAGCAGGTCCAGTTCACTAGTTTAATGCACAAGACACTACTCCAAGCCTAACACTACCAATACGTTAGCCTATATTGTAGCACTTATGCTTACTTTAGTAGAACTAAATCCATTAATCAATCTTCCATAAACTCTATACAATCACTTCTAAATAGCCCGATTTCTTTTTCAGCACCATTACCACCATTATTTTCTGTAAATAAATCAGCCACCTATTTACCAAAAACATAATATGTCCACGTCTCAACCAAATTGAAATCTGTCTCCCTAGGCCTTTCATTCGAAATCCAAACTAAAGTAAAGTAAAACACTTTATAACTAAACAGTCACTGATCTAGTATAAAATACATACCAGCACTAAGCAGCAAGGTGCATAAAGCTTAGGAAAAAAAACAATGACTTCAGAATTATAGTTTTAGATGGATCCTATAAATTTTAAAAAAAAAAACAGAATTCATAGTGTCAATTTGCAACAAACCTGCTAGGAAGGGCAGCACAAGCCCGGTTAAAGCTCCCAAATAAACCTCTTCATTGGCTTCCAAAATGACAGATTTTACCTCATCATTAACAATCAAAGTAAACTCGTTTTGTTCAGGTACCATCAATGTACAAACAATGCAGGTAAAGAACTTGAGACGATGCAGGTATTTTTTGTACAAACGTAATACACAAAGCTCCTCATATGCAGCCCACATTAGAGGATCTATAACAATACAATCTTGAAGTCAATACAACCTATCAATAAAAATTAAGCACCCACGATGCTAAACTAAGAAATTTCGTAAAATTGAAGTAAATTGAAGTAAATATGACAGATTAGGAGCCTTGCTACTTTTATTTTGTTGCTGCTTTTATTGTGCTGAAAGTTGTTATGTACACGTATCCAGCCTTTTCGTAGCGTCATCGTCTTCATGAAAGTAACAAGTGAAAATGAGTTAGAGCGACATTATGACAAATCCTTTATTATAGATTTCAAAATTTGCATAACAAAAATTATCTTAGAATGTATATGTGTATATATTCTAAAAATTTAGTTGTGTGGTTTGCACTTAAACCTATTGTAAACTATGGCCATTCTTAATTCCTAAAAGGTTAGTTTGAAACTGCATTTCATCAAGGAACTAAGCTTTTGTTCCATACAAGAAAATGGAATAAATGATATATTTCAATGACGTGTTTCCCCACATAGGAGTCATTCTCCAACAAAAATTGCAAAAGGTATCAATGGAGTTACCTTTTTTGGACATCTGTCTCGTATAACGAGGAGGAGGTCTAGCATGCTCTTCGTCAGATGCATCGAGCCCAGTGTTGTGTCCATGTTTGTGCCCCCCTGTCCCACAAGAAGGAGCCTTTGATATGCGTTTTGGCTACCCTTCTGCCATTGCAGGTAACCCAACAGCCTACTCAGCCTGAACATGGGGTGGGTCGATGGCTGAAGAAGGGGCAATAGACGTATTGTGGGAGGGTGGCTGCTGCTGTAAGTCAGGTGAGGTAGGGTCAAGATCCATGTAAAAGGATGGAATGGGTGACAGCTCAGGAAATGACTGTGGGTGGGGTGGATGAATGTCAGACCTAGGAGGATGTGGCGTGGGTGGAGGGATGGTGGGCCGAGGAGATGGATGTGGGATGGGTGAAGGGATGGTAAGGCTAGGGGATGGATGTGGGGTGGATGAAGGGATGGTAAGGGTAGGGGATGGATGTGGGATGGGTGAAGGGATGGTGAGGGTAGGGGATGGATGTGGGATAGGTGAAAAGATGGTGAGGGTAGGGGATGGATGTGGGGTGGATGAAGGGATGGTAAGCCTAGGGGATGGATGTGGGGTGTATGGAGAGGGATCGGGGGTAGGGAGGCCCTGAGGGGTAGCAACAGGCTGACGAGAGGGACATCTAGTCGGAGCTGTGCTCATGCTCGGGCCCTCAGTAGTGCTTGGGCCCGCAGGAGAAGCTGCCTCCTCATTTGGGGCCTCAGGGATGGGAGGTTGTACACGGTCAATATGATGCACTGTCGTCAGCACATCATTAATGTCAGTGTGCTCCTCCGTGCCCACAGGGTGATGCCGTAACAAGCAGTTGACAAGTGAAACTTGCACATGGAAAACCCACATATATTAGTAATGCCTAAATCATCAACAATGCCAATCGATAATAAAAGAAATGTTGGTTTTGAATTGAGTTCTAGTAGTAATAATTGCAAATTATAGGGAGAGCAAGTGCTAAGCAGAAAATGTAGTAACATATATCATGTTATGTAAACAGTGGTTTCATGCTAAGAAGTACGGTAAGATGTAGAAGACATGGAGAACTTACCAGCATAGTCAATTTAGCACCGGGCCTATCGATGAACCTCCGAGTTACCCTGTTGAACCAGTCGAAGTACTCGTGGTGTGGAGGCATCTCACTAAGCACTACTTCAAAACGCTATTGAAGGCGATTACCCTAGTGGCCTATATACACAGCATGTTTCTGCATCCAATCCACACCGACCTTCCCCCTCAAATCAATTTTATGTAGGACTGTATCAGTATCAACAGCCTGGGGAATTTCTTGGACCATCCCAAACTGACGAACGACACGATCCGGCGTATGTTTCTCTATTAAGTGGAAACATACAAGCGGCACTGTTGTCGTCCACACGGCCCTCCCTGTAACGCACCACGGCGGAAGGTTCTCGAACTCAGCTTCATATGGCTGCCACGCCACCTACAACAGTGAACAACACAAGTACACAACACATTAAGCTTTATATTTCAAAATTCACCAAACCTATAAGATTGTTCCTAAACGTGTAAAACAGGGCATTCTCATACCTGGTCTGACAACATTGAAGCTATTTGCTCGCGATACCTGTCCCTAAAGATGTTGGCGGACCTATTTTTCTTGTTTGAGACCCACAACCACCTACAACAATCAAGAACAAGACATCAATATCTACAACTTTCCGAGCACAATAATGTTATAATTAAAACTATAATGTAATCACATTAACAAGTAAGATAATCTTATAGGATTTTACTCAATTAGGGATGGGATTCAAGAGAGACTTACTTTAGGGACAGTGGAGCACGCACTGGAGGATCGTAAGCACCCACTGGCGGGCCATGCTTAACTGGCGGGCACAAATAGGGGAACCTGGCCCATGCCCAATATTGGACCAATAATAAACACCCACCGATCTGACTGGTGTCCCTATCGCTTGCCCTGCATAACTCTCGGTACATCCATGCAAGGCAAGCACTTCCCCAACTGTACACTTGTGGGTTGCGAAGGTCTTCCAATAGCTGTACCCACATTAGATGCACCCTATCGCCGGATTTGTCACCGAATATTGTGTCCCCCAATAGCGCTAGGATGTAGCAGCGTGCATACTTTTGCAGCTGATCCTCTTCAGCATTAGGCGGCAATGGTTCAGCAACTTGCTCCAAGAGTCGGCTGATGAGAATCCTCTGGCCATTGAGTTGCTTATGCTGGTTTTGATTTACAGGTTGAAACCCAAGGAAGTCCCGGCAAACTGCAATCTAGGTTTTCTGTGTGCTCCCTGTTATAGCGGCACCATCAACAGGAAGCCCGATAAGAACCTCCACATCTTGCAATGTGATGCTGACCTCACCATGCGGCATGTGGAATGTGTGAGTCTCGGGCCGCCATCGCTCCATTAAGGCCGTTATCAGGCCATAGTCAATCTCTCTACCCGGGAGCCAGAGGAGTCCCTCCAAACTAAGTGCCTTAATGATGTTAACGACTCGGTCATCCACCATTGGCTCTCGATTGGAGAACTCTTTACTACGGCTACGGCAGGTAAGGGTCCCTGGATCCTGCACAGAATAGAACAATGGATTAATATATGACAGCTGCAGCATGTACATTGTATTTCATTAAATTGGTGTACATTAGTTAAAGATTGACTGTTGTGTTTTACCTGCCTATTCCAAATAGCTTCGGACCGATGGTTGGCCTGCTGTGACAACACCGAGTTGTCAATGGGACCAGGCTCTGCATGGTTAATTCGTCCAGCATTTGCAGCAGCCATACTGCACTCCAGTGAAAAGCAGTTAGCATGTAATAGATATTGTTCAAAACAAAAACAAAAACAATGTAAGAAAGATTCTAAAAAAAAAATTGTACTCTTGATTATTTATTAGTTCTCTATTAATGATGATTGTTGCGAAAATAAACCCATTTAGGCAAGATTAAAGAAAAGAGAAGAAATATATAGACACGAGGATTTGCACAATATGCCTACGTCCACATAAATTGACAAAGAAAGTTTCACTATGAAATAGAAAGATTACAATAGTAACACAAGCACTCTCGACCCAAACCCCAATTTAATTCTACTTAACTCTCTCTAAATTGCTGCAGCACTAACTTAAAGTATGTATATATATTAAGTTGCTTGGGGTATTAACATTGCCCTAACTTAAGATATCTTTCGCATGAAGACTCATTAACACATAATACTGAAATGAAACATAGTGAGTAACAGTAAGTGTGTGTTATGTAGTCAAAAGTGAGTGGTACTATAGTACTGAATCACATGCTTCTTCTGAGATATAAATTGAATGGTCCTATTCCTTCATCTATATTGTGTTATTAATGTTCAATTGTCAACATGCAATCACCTAGTTAAACCCAAACTCAATCCTTGATTGCAATTTGTATTTTGGCTTTCTTTTCAATGAGGGAGCTGTCAATTCCATACGTTTTTAATATGAGAAAGAAAGAAACAAACATCTTTGGATTTTGGGAGCTTCAATGCCAACAACAAAAACAAATAAAAGAAGATGAATTTTAGATGGAAGGGAAGGCAACAATGAGTTAATTGAAAGTAGACCCTGAAAATGATGTGAACAAATACCTACCAGAACTTAGAATTATGCTTTTTTATAATTGGTGAATATGCTAAACTTTGTCAAGGAAAACAGCTTTTAATTACCCAAGGAAATTAAAGAAGTTATTTCTTGGGTTTATAGTTACACAAGAAAGAATTCTTTCTAATTTTACTCTCACTTTGTTTCTGCTGTTCTCACTGTTCTTAGTTTCTGGATTAGTTTTTTGAACTATTTTTGTTCTAAAATGGATTCTGAATGAATTTTATTTACATGACTCAATCACATATTGGTTCTTTGATATGTTAGTATGTTACTATCTCAATTTGGAGACATCATGTGATGATTGTTTTTCATCAACATATAGCATCACATATACTTGATACTTAGAATTGTTCTATTCTTGTTTGCCAGTGGGAGGAAAATCACATCTAGTGGCCGGCGAGATCTGGATCAAGTTGCTGGACGGATTGCACTTGCCCATTGAGAGGTTAATGCAGGCTTGTTGAAGATTGAAAGATACTTAAGAATTTTGGAACGTAGTTTTTTCAGTTGACGTTTTGATATAAGAAGGCATTGTTATTTAATTTTCTGCTTTGGCTGTGATTTTTTATTTTTATTTTTTATGAAGGTGGCTTCTGTTAGAATTATGGTTAAGTGATTAAATTCACCATTTCCTGATAGCTTAAGCTTTTGGGACAATCGGTAGTTTAACATGGTATCAGAGCAGGAGATCCTGAGTTCGATCCCTGTCTTCACTCTACCTCCCATTTAAAATGTTAAATTCCCACTTGTTGGGCTCCCACTTATTAAGAGGAAGTTTAGGCCCACAAGTGAGGGGGAGTGTTAGAATTATGGTTAAGTGATTAAATTCACCATTTCCGGATAGCTTAAGCTTTTGGGACAATCGGTAGTTTAACAGCTTCTATGAGGGTTCACTATACTGGTTATTTTGAGTCTTTTGACTTTGTTCGTCAATCACTAAACCTACTATTTGATACCATTCTTATTAAATGACTTATGTTTAATGACTTCCATTGCTTTTAAAGGGTATTGTGCCTGTCTTAATAAATTTGATTACACATCTCATGCAGACACCCATGCACTTATCGTAACTACTCGCTTGGTGATTTTGTGAAACTGTTGTTTGGAACTTTGGCTTGATTTTGATGGTTTTTGTGTTATGCTACGTGGTCTGAGTTGTGCAAACTATGGAATGCTTTGTTTGAAACAGAATTTAGGTCCCAACCATGGACTCGAAACAGGACTCGATGTTTGTGAGTTGTTCAAGCATAATGCATTGAGATAGTAGGAGCTGGTTGAGATCGGCCCAGTGTTGAAAAAAGAAGAAGATAATATATATGTATATATATATATATATATGAGTGATAAAAGAATAGAGGGTGAAATGTAGAGTGTAGAAACATTGATCAAAGGCAATTTCTAGTCCGAAGATAACCCATATGTGAATGTGAGTGAGTAATTTAACAATGATCTATATCTATATAATATTTAAAAGTAAAATGCTACACTTCTGTTAAGTTGCATTTCAGTTCATTTTGATCCATTTGGTACATTTTAGATTTCATTATTTCTTAAATTTATTGCGTTCATTTCATAATATTTATCATTAAGTTAGGACACTAATTGATTTTTAGTATATGTGAGAATTGACTCTCAAATTTCTTATATTATTTGGTCCTACTTCACTAAAATGCTCAATCTTTTCTAACTTAAACAATTAAATTATTTGGTCCTACTTGACTGTAATGTTCAATCTTTTCTAACCAAAAAAGTTGGTGCTACATTCACTCTGAACAGTGAGGTGTGTGTGGATGGGTAGGGAAAAGAAACAAACTTCAAAGAGAAAAAGATAAGCTATAAGTAAAAGATTGTTTTACCCTTTTCTATTTCATATCCTTACAAAGTAGCCCACAATTTATCATCTTTTGGCATGAAGTGTAATAACTGTTATAGTTTGGGTTAAAGATTATTTAGAGTGGTTGCCTGGTTGGACTTGTACTGACTTGTAGGGGGAATTCTTGAAAAGTATAGTGTTGACTGTGTAATACATTTTTCAATATTAATGAAAACTTATTGTTTGCAGGGAAAAAAAACCTCTACAAGGAACTAAATAGAAAATAAAGGATAATACCCAAACTAATTTTATTGCATAGCTCTTCCAATTTTCAAACTAATTTAAACATTCGGATTCATTACAAATATAAATATAAAAGAAGAAAAAAAAAGTAATTAACCTTTCTAAGCTTCTTAGTAACAAGTATTTTGGGTATAGTTTGTTTTAAGTTTTAAGTTTTAGCCGTTAACTTTTGTGTACAATTTTTTAAATCTTATTAATTCTTTTACAACCAACTGAGTTATGGAAGTCTCAAGTGCATTGTTTTACAATTTCTGTTTGTTTCTTTTGTTTAGGGGTGAACCAAATGTAAATTTGCAGGCTCTACGGCATAAAAAATGTGAACAAAAAATAAACACTTCTTCAAATTTAATCTCCAAAACCTAATTTTACTATAATTTGAAGTATCAACATTCACATATAAGTACAATGAAAAATCAGCCTTATTTTTAACACATATCAATAACTGAGAACTTCAGAGCAGAGCAACATATTGTATTTTTATGACCTCTACACAATTTTAAATACACAATTTAAGCATCCATGGAAAAAAACAAACCGGGCGAAGAAAAAATCACAAAAAATAACTAGAGCTTTCTATATTGATTAAAACATAGTACCATCACACTGTTGAGGGGGGGACGGTTTGTTATAATTTTTTTTAGAATCTCCACAACAAAAATTGTTGTATTAATACAATAATCATAATTAAAAAATTTATTGAATACATAATTATCAACTTTGATATCTCATCATTCTCAACAATTATTTAGTTCACTATAGATATATATAAAAAAATTCACTATTATTTTAAAAACTATCAACCCATCATTATTTGTCATATTGAAAATTTTTTATATTTTAAATTTTTTTAATGAATTATTTAGCACCTAATTTCAAACCAAAAAAAATCAACTTAAACAAATGATGACAGAGAGATAAAATATATTATAATATAGCAATACAAAAATTGAAGAACAAAATCTTGATAAACAAAACATATTCATTAAACTAATTAGAAAGGCGAAAACTCATATGGTCAGATTCATATCATAATAAAACAAAAAAACAAAACCATATGACCATTATCATATGTATAACAAAACTTAAATCTAAATGCCCATATGCTTGAGTTTATTTGGTTGTGTTGAGAAGTGAGTTAACTTATTGACTTGAGAGAGAACAGTGTAGGCTGGCAGCAATAGGGAGAAGTACTAAAGGTAGCTTCTTAAGATTGAGAAAAATGGAAAAAGGTAAGTTTTTGTTTGAAGAAGTGACTAAATGATGCTCCTTTGAAATAGTTGTTATTATCCATTAGGTACGCAACGAATCATTTGGACAATTGGGGGGCTAGCTAGTATATTATTTGAGGATTTGTGAACTCTGAGTCATATATTTATTGGACTATGTTGAGATCTTAAGAATAATTGGGGGGGCCTGTCATATTTTTTGAGGGGGCCATTGCCTATTACTTCCTTATTGGACCAGACCTATAGCCTAAAATTACCATAACAGTAGAAGAAAACTAAAATTTTGGGGGGGGCCATGGCCCCTCCAAGCAATAAGGTAGCTCCGCCTCTGGTTGAGATCTTAAGAATAATCGAGGGGGCCTGTCATATTTTTTGAGGGGGCCATTGCCTATTACTTCCTTATTGGACCAGACCTACAGCCTAAAATTACCATAACAGTAGCAGAAAATTAAAATTTGGGGGGGGGGGGGGGGGGGCATGGCCCCTCCAAGCAATAAGGTAGCTCCGCCCCTGGCATTAAACATAAACTCAATCAAAATTTCTAAAATTTCTATAGACTTGTGAACAATTGCATCTCATTATAGGAACAACCAACAGAGCACTAAAATTAATTCCTCAGCAAATATAAACAAACCCAGAAACATAATCCGATTCCACAAACCAATTCAATCTCAAACAACAAATATAAAGTTTCTCAAAACAGAACCCACAAACCCACTAAAATTAAATCCTCAGCAAATATAAAGTTTTGACATTTTTTAGAAATTCAAAACAGAACCCACAAACCCACTGTTTCTCGGCAACCAAACGGTGAAACCCATTATATATAAACACTGTTTCTCACCTTTTTTTTTGCGTTTTCATAGACCGCGTAGACTGATCGAAGCTCTGTGGGTGAGAGTTTTCTACTTCGGTGGACTTTATCAAACTTTAGGAGGAGAGGCCTGAGACGGTACACCTCGCTGTGGCTTTACTAGACTCTTCGCCGAAGCTGATGAATGTGAGAGTGGAGACTGAGCGAGAGAAGAGGGTGACTGAGAGTGGAGAGGGTGAGTGCGAGAGAAGAGGGTGACTGAGAGTGGAAAGGGTGAGTGCGAGAGGCCAAGGCCCTGAAGTGTGAGAGTGAGAGGGAGAGGGTGAGTGAGAGACCGTGAGACTGGAGAGGTGAGAGAGCTCTGTGAGTGAGAGTGAGTGAGAGACTGGAGAGGTGAGAGACTGTGAGAGAGAGGCGTTATTTTTTAAAAATCTCCTATTAAGCTCTGATTTCTCACACGTGCAAACTGAAACGGACAAGACAGGTGACCATAACTGAAAATCGAGTTTCTGAGACTCGGTAACCGAGTCTCTAACCCTCGAGATCTAAGTGTCGTCCACGTCATTATAAACACCAGGTGTACTCCACGTGGATGCTCGGTCAGAACTCGACTCTATAAGACTCGAATTCCAGGTGTACTCCACGTGGCATTAGGACACGTCAATCTAAAAAACCGAGCCTAAAAGAATCGATTTATTCAAGCAAAAATCGAATCTTTCAGACTCGAGATGTTAGTAATCAATATTATTCTTAAACGGGGCCAACTAACTGTATAGTTGTACAGTTATGGTTAAATACCAATTTCGTTCCAAACTTGTTTTATTGAATCATTTAATTTTAAGATTTTCGTTTTTTAAATTTTTGTAAAGATACATTTCTTTTGGTCACATCAACGTCTTCCATTACTAATTAAAGTTATTTCCATTCGTGTAGGTAAGCAAGCAATTTCTACGTAGTGATGCCAATTGGAATTTGTTTGAATCTCTCTACATTGGATCATTCTCATGTGCACCTTAGTTTTGGATTTGTTGGACTTTATCTACCGACTTGAGCAGAGAGTGGAGACATAAATGTTGCAATCAGTGGCTTTTGAATTTTATTTAATTTTTTCAAATGCTTGTTATTGTGTCTTTGGTACTGCTAGTTGTTTTACCCCAAATAAGTGGTTGTCTTTGACATAATTAAGGACTTCTTTGTTAATTTTTTTTCCCTACTGTTGTGATCATTTTGTAACCGTGTATATATCCTATGAAAGGATATGAGCCTCTTTGAATTATGTTCTTTCTGGTTTTGATATCCCCCAATTGTACGATATTGCTTATATCTCTTCGGTCAAGTTTGGGATGGTTCAATTTTAGTAGGTCCAAGTCCAGACTGGACTTTCAGTATTATGGGCCGAACGAAGATTTCATTTTTTGGTACCAGACATAAAACAAAATAAGTTTTCAACATGTGAGGATGAGAGATACAAAAGTTTAATATGAAATTAATTCATGTCCAATAAAATCGACATCTTTTCAATATTAACAGAATATTAAACAAAAAGACATAATAATGATCTATAATCTATATTAAATATATTAATGTAAGCATGATATTTAAGTTTGCAAAGCTATTGTTGCATCACATCATTTGAGATTGTTAACGTACTCGAAGAGAATCATGGTTACAATAGGTATGAGGTTGTTCATGGTTTTGTTCTTTATTTTGGATCACTGAAAAGGTGAAGATACTGATTTTGTGAATATTGATATATGTGTAAATAAAAGTTCAAATTGATTGACATAAAGGCTACAACAACTGACCTCCTAAAAAGGCCCTACAAGGTGTTTGTCACAATGCTTGACCAATTAGATTTGGTTACATGTAATATCAATCAGGTCGCTCTCATTGCCACTTTGAGCCCAACCCAAGGGAGTTATGTTATGACTTTAAGATCGTTCTATTTTTTTTTTTTTTTTTGCTTAGACTCTATGACTTTATGAACATTCTGTAGTTGTCATTAACTAAGCATATTTTATGCACTATAGCTATTAAATCTATGGCTTTACAATGCAATTTTAATTCAACTATACTTTTGGATAGTCAGATGAATTTAGTAGAGGCTAATGGTGCACTTTTGCTAAGCATTTTTTTAGTGGTTGTTTTGGTCTTATTTTAATGAATTGTAGAATGCATTGAGGAGAATGTAACATAATATGATCTTTTGAAGATAGCTTCAATGAGGAGAATGTATTTCAATGTTCTCCCCCATTTGCTTATTATCCATTAGAATGGCCTCTTTGAATCTAGTAGCAGATAATGGTTAGTAGTTTGAACCATTCATGGATAGATATGCTTCTCTTTAAAATTAGATTGTACGAGAGAAATTGATTTTGAACTATATAAATGGGTACCGAATTATATAAATGTTACGTAGCATAATTTTATAAAATACTACACTTATTCTTTGTAGTAAATTTACATATATTTTGATCGATTTGTCAACCTTAAAAATATTTTCTTAATTCTCTGGAAAAAGTGAACACTAATCTTTTGATTTTTTTCGATTGCCTATCATATTGAAGAAAATACCAAATATGCCTGTTGATTGGGAAAATCAGGGACGTCAATTAGGCAAAGAAGGAATTCTCTTAACAATGTGACCTTTGTAGTGCTGAGAATGAGACAAATCTTGGGTTTAAAAAAAAAAAAAATTTATTTTATGGTTTGAAAATCTGATAGACTTAAAGCATGCTATACTAGAGAATGATATCCTTTCCATGAGCATCCAATACAAACGACCATCTCATTATAGGTATCAAACACATGTAATTATCCAAGTAGTTTATAGTAACAGCCTATAAAGCAGAATGTATTGGCTGTAAATCTCATCAGCAGCCATTTTGTCACGAATATCAACAAGATTATACAAATGTAATATTAGTATATAAAACCCTCGATGTGGTAATATCAATATATCAGCCTTTTTTTTTTTTTTTTTTTTTTTTTTTTTTTTTTTTGACTTGGGTTTTCTTCTTTTACTGGTAAATAATGTGGTGGGGTTTGTGTTGTAGATTTGTATAGTTAAAAGCAACTGTAGTCCATTTTATTTTGCATTAGTTGAAATATGTGATTCACCACCTGCTGCTTCCATAATCTGTTTGTTTGGATTTTGCTGATTTTTCATATTTTGCTTAAATTGCACTTTGTGAAAAATGTAGATGTAGAAGCTCATTTGCTAAATTGGGCGAATACTATATCAAAACAAAACAAAGCGACAAAGGGAAGTGACCATTGTTAATTTGCTTAGGATTTTAAAAAGTTGCTCTTCTACCCTTAATTCAAATTGTGTTATTCAAATATCTTATTAGATAGAGTGATTAAAATGAATTTGTTGAAGCATTTAATTTGAGATTTCAATTGTGAGATATTTAGTCATACGATGTTTTTTTTATTTTTTATTTTTATTTTCTAGTGTTAACCTCTTCATTGCTAATCAAAGTTTGTCCACTTGTGGTTGGTAAACAATCCTCTTCTACTTAGTGATGCTAATTTAAATCTGTAAGTACACTTTTCCCCATAATAACGATGAATTAATAGTTTGAATCCTCAATAGTCCTATTAGATCTTTCTTTTCTTTTCTTTTTTTGGATAAACAAAAGTCCCATTCGACCATTTTTTATATGAACCTTGACATTGCAGGAATTGTTGGGCTTTGTCTACAGACTTGGGTGAGGAGGTGATTATAATTGTTGTTGCTGGGACACGTTATTGGGCTTGTTTTCGAAGGGAATCAAGTAGGAAATCATGGGGTTTTCTTTTACATGTTTGTCGTTTTCTCCTCTATTGTGATGCTTATTGTGTCGGCCCAAATAAGTGGCTTTTAACCCCCTTTTTTTTTTTTTTGGTGCTACAATCATGGGTTATAGAATATAAAATAATAATAAGAGTTTGCTTAACTTGTATTATGAATTTCACATCGAGGGATCACAAAATAATACTCGCCCTTGGTGGCAAAGGAATTAGAAGAATTGTCAAAACATTTGCATTAACTCATGTAAAAATTTTTATCTATTTTAACATAAATTTTTTTTTTTCTATTTTATCTTATCACTCTTCAAAACAATACAAATTTATTTTTTTATTATTCTAAATTTAATTTTTTAAAATAATCTTTTTTTTTTGTCTTATATATATACACATTATATTTCCTTTGTTTTCTCTATATATAAAAAAAAATTAAAAAAACATCAACTCAACCCAAATTCCCTTCCAAATCAACCCAAACCATGTCGGCAGCAACTTCCTATTCTTCCTTTTAATGTTCTTCCAAATGTACCTGGCAAGTCCCATTCTTCACTCTTCCATTGCAGGCCCAAAGCTCTATCAGGTCAGCTGAGATTGTAGATAAAGCCCAACAATTACCTAGCCAGCCAGGAACTTTAAATCCTAGCATGGTATGGGTACTATAATGAGGCTGAGGGATCAGGTGGACCAAAGCACAACTCATCTGTTCAGATTGAAGAATACCCACTAGAGGAAAACCAAGCGTTACTTATAGGCCTGAAGAGCAGTTAGAATTTGGTACAATCTTATGCTTTGGGATCAAGGTGTTGGCTTTACAAAGCCTTAACTTAAATTTTAACAAAATACTCACAAGAAAAAGGGGAATGAAAATTTTATTAGAGTACTTTTGTAGGGGCCTTTTGTGTGTTTGGGCCCTGGCCCTTTTGCCATACTACCCTTTTGCCGTACTAAGGCCTGTGAATCTGGGGTAAGGGAGTTGGGACAAGCCTAGTTTGGGTTGCATCGTAGGCCAACTTATGCACGAGTTTGGCTCACCCAATATTAAGACAAGCCGTGGAGAGCACTGCAGGCTGAATGCAAGGTGTGGTCGTGGCTGGATAGCTATTACAGTAGAAATATATATCACAAGACGTCCAGTAATGTAATGAGGATAGCCATGTCTTCCCTAACCTTGGGTTGGGCTACTTGGCAGGAACAGGTCCAAAAAGGGAGCCAATCTCCAATTCAGGTAACCTCAATGCAGGTTTTTGCTATAAAAATTACTTGTGCTAGGAAAAAGGCCTAAATGGTTTTGAGTTTCAGATTATGGATCAAAGAGAGTGGGAATGTCAAGGGGAGAGAAAAGTCGATCTATTGATGCATGCCTCTATTTCTACCATAACTCTCTTTGCCTTACGTTTGTTGTTCTTCCTTACCACTTGGTTTTCTTATTCTCTTTTTGTTAGGTTTCTTTTCTCTTTTCTTCTCTCTGTGTGTTTTCTTTCTCTGTCTACCTCTTGCCCCTCTCTCCTATTTTTCCCCCCTGTTTGTGGTTATCACTATCCCTTTTATACTTGCTTAAATTTATGGGATTTCTCTCTTTTCTCCCTAAGGCTGTACCAACCACTTTTGGTTTTTTATAGGCATCTCTCCAAGACTAATAACTAACCTGTTGGTTGCCCGGCCATTACCTCTGCTTAAAGTATGCTTGCCACACCACTCTCCATTTCCAAACAAAAGTTCTTGTTTTGTTCCTCTCTCTCTCACTACCTTGCCTCCCCTTAGTGGATAAGGGTTGAGGGCTCTTTATACCTACCCCTATGGCATGCATCAAGTGGTCCCAGCTAGGGATGACAATTGTTACCCGACCCACGGGTACCTGGCCCGACCTTACCTTAATGGGTCGGGTTTTACCTGACTTGATAAACAATAGGGTCAAGTTTGGGTTTTAAATTGAAACCTAAAATGGGTCTAGGTTGGGTTTGGGTTTTTGCAATACTCGCCCCAAACCCGAACCTGACCCGTTTAGAATAAAACTAAAATTACAAAAAAAAACCTATATATATATATATATATATATATAACTTATAACAAAAACCTAACCCTAAACTTATCATTTTCTCTCAACTCTTTCAACACACAGCCACCTTTTAGCCTTCTCAACCTAGTCGCCCCCCTTCCTCACCCTCACACACCCTCACGCCTCTCACCCTCACCCAGTGGCCCACTCTCACTCTCATCCCTGCAGCACTGCCGTAGGCCATACCCCTATTTGGTCCCTTGCCTCAGCCCAGCCGCCTCGCTCCCTTCATGTTTCTCCACTGTCGTTCTCCATCTTTTTTATTTTATTTTTTGTTTTTTCTAGGTTCATTTTGTCTTAATCAAGTGAGTTTGTGTTTGTGTTTGTGATATATGTATTTGTGTTTGTGTTAGGATTTGTGTTTGTGTTTGTGATTGTGATTGTGATTTTGAAAGGGAAAATCATAAATTTGAAAATTTTGTGTTTGCGATTTCTGTGTTTGTGTTTGTGTTTGTGTTAGGATTTGTGTTTGAATTTGTGATTTTGAAAGGGGAAATCATAAATCTTTGGTCATTGTTCATCCATAATTTCTTGGTGGGTCTTTTTATTTTTCAATTTTCCAATTTCATTCTTTAATTTTTCTCTACCAAAGTTCAAATCTTTATTATTTTTCAACAGTTTTTGTTTGTGGGAATTTCATTCTTTGATTTTCTCTACCTAAGTATACTCATGCTAGTATAAAATAAATAAATAAAAAATTATGTTTGCCCAGATTCAAGCCGCTTGAATCTAGGCAAACATAAATTTTTTTTTTTTTTTTTTTATTAGGCCATGGTCAGGCTTCAGGCCTTTTTTTTTTATTGGGCCACAATTTAGGCTCAAATTGTGGCATGGCTGGGTGGGGCCTGATGGGGTGGGTTTGGGGTTTAAAAAAAAAAAAAAACTATTTATTAAACGGGGTGGGTTTGGGTTTCAGGGGCAGACCCGCGGGTTGAATTCGGGTATAAAAAAACCTGGCCCGAATTCAACCCGTTGCCATTCCTAGTCCCAGCCTATGTTTACCTCTTTTGGGAGAAATACTATCCCAGCAAAGCATTTTCCCGAAAGGAGTCTTAGTAGGAATCCCAAAACAGACCTCTTTTCTCTCCACTGCCAAACCACACCCCTTAAATCCCTTGATCGAAGGCCCACCTCCCTTGTATTGGCTGGGTACACGAAAGTGGTGCCTTGGTCCTTAAGCGAGTGCCACTACCATCTGGGTTTGTCTTCTTTCATTCCCACGCCATTTCTACTGCTCTTGCACCGTATTCTTTTGCTACGCGTACTGGATAATGTTTGTCTTCTGCAATGTGAGGAATGTGTGGGCTTTTGGGCTTGCATTACCTTTTTCATCCCTCTGTAGAATGGGTATTGTCTAGACAAGGGCCTCTGCCCGTATAGCCCATTGGCTTCCCATTCCTACCATTCCTCTTCCTTTCCATAGGCTTGCTGGCCATATTGGCCCATTGAGCTTACTATCTCTTTCCTTAGGCTTCCCTGGCCCACTTACTTCATCTTTATCTCTTATTCTTCCCATGGGCTTGTTGGCTATTATTCCTGTCATGTTGGCCCATTGGTCTTAACACCTCTTTTCTTGGGCTTCCTCAACCCACTTACTTCATCTTTATCTCTTATTCTTCCTTTTGGCCTGTTAGTTGTTATTCCTACCCTATTGGGCTTCCTTGGCCCACTCACTTCATCTTTACATCTTATTCTTCCCATGGGCCTGCTGGCTGTTATTTCTGTCATGTTAGCCCATTAGGTTTACTAATTTGGTTTTGCCATTCATATTTCTTTTTCCTTCCATTTCCCTTATTTTTGGTCTTCTTCTATTATTAGGCCTTTCATCAAAAGTGGGCATCAACAACTTCAAACTCAAACAAAGAGATCAGATTACTACTCTGAGAGCTCACTACAACTTTTTCTCTTACACACTTTCACATCATACATCTATCCCATTATTATCATGACTCTTGATTTCATAACAAAAAATTCCAGAATGTGGAAGACTCAAAGACACAAATGTTATGGAACGTAATAGACACAAACAGTTATGGAAAAACAAAAAACACAAACCGTTATGAAATATCAAGATGCACCTTTTGGTTTACCACTTCCAACACTCCCCTTTAAACCAAAAGCATCTTCACACCAAGCATTGTCCTCAATCTTTTGAATCTATAAATTGGTAAGGCTTTGGTAAAAGTGTCTACTACTTGCACTTCTGTACTGTAATACTGGAGCTTCATAACCTTTGGTTTCACATAATCTCTCAAAAAATGATACTTCATGTCAATATGTTTGCTCTTTCCATGTGAAACTGGATTTTTAGAAAGTTCTATGGTAGACTTGTTATCTAGATAAATAGTTATGGATTCTTCTTATGGATGATCAAATTCTTTAATAAATTCTTCAAACATATCGCTTCACAAATAGAAGAGGATGCTACAACATATTCAGCTTCACATGTTGACAAAGTTGCAATACTCTGCTTTTTGGACATCCAAGTGAAAGCTGTTGACCCAAGATAGAAAACATATCCAATAGTGCTTTTCCTTTCATCTTGATCACCTCCCCAATCATTATCTGAATGTCCATATAATGTGGCATCATTATTATATGAATATAAAAGACCAAAATCCATAGTATCTTTTTTATATCTTAGGTTCCTCTTTGCTGCAAGCCAAGAGATTCTATTGGTTTCTCCATATATCTGCTCAGAAGACCAACACTATAAACAATGTCTAGCCTATGATTGAGAAGCACCTTAAACTTCCAATCAAACTCCTAAACAAAGTTTGGATCTATACTTTTCCCTTCTCTTTCTCTTATAAATTTTAGATCCACTGCAACAGGTGTATTAACAACTGTTTAAACTCCTTAAGCATAGCTTGTTTAAATTCATGGAACATTTGCTTGCTGTTTCTATGAACAACAAATCATCAACATAAAGACAAGCTAAAAATTTCACCATGGGCATTCTTCTTGATGTAGATTGCATGCTCAAAAGGACACTTGACAAAACCACTTCCTTGAAAATAGTTGTCAATATGAGAATTTCAAGCTTGAGGATTTTGCTTTAGCCCATATAAGCTTTCTTCAAATGATACACCTTGTCTTCTTCTCCTTCGACCACAAAACCTTCAGGCTGCTTTACATACACCTCTTCTTTAAGTATGCTATTTAAGAATGCCAATTTGACATCTAGTTGGTATATTTTCCAACTATGATGTGCTGCAAGAGAAATCAACATCCTCACCGTGTCAAGTCTTGCTACTGGAGCAATGACTTCTGAGTAGTCTATCCCATACTTTTGCTTGTAACCTTTAGCTACAAGTCTTGCCTTATAGCGCTCAATCCTCCTATCAGCTGTGTGCTTAATCTTATGTTGGGAAATTTAGACCCCGGTTAATAGAATTAACAAGTTTTAAACCCAAGTCGTTAATTAGATTTATTATGAATAAAACTTGTTAAAACAAACAAACATCAATATCATGTCAAAATCATGCAGCAGAAAAATAAATAAGACAAGATATGATGACCTAGGAAAACCAATGAAATAAACTAGTTTCACAGTAAAAAACCTGGGAGAAAACCTTCTTGAAAAGAAATCCACTATAGTAAAGAGAAGTTTCAAATCTAGTACAAAACCTTTGTCCCTAGACTCTACAATCCCCGTAGATGAACTTACAATAGAAACCTTTTACCACTTTAGAACCTCTAAACTCTTCAATATATGAACACCACCCTTTTCGATGCACAGATCCCAATGCATGACTAACCAAAGATGCACGGCTCCTAATACGTGACTAACTCACCAACTTGAAGAAGATGTTGGCTGCAAAGTTCTTCACTTCATTAACAATTAAGATCAGGAAGCACTTAGTTACAAAACCCTAAGACGCAAAAACGCAGTAGCTTTTTCAGAGAGAATAAGTCATCGGTCACCTTTTGCATATGTTCTCATTGTATTCTCTTATGTGACGACATCTAAAATAAGCCTTATATAGGTCTAGGGTTGTGATAAAAGAAACCCTACACATACATGTCAGCATGGGCCGAAAATCAGATTTGGAAATCTAAATTCCCATAACCTCGTTTGATCAAGAGGTGTCGAGGAGTTGTCGAGCTTTAAACTTCGACAGATACAGCTATCGAGAAGCTATCGAGGAGCTGTCGAGGAGACAGGAGCTTTCTCGATCAATCCCTCAACTGTCGAGAAGCTATTGAGATTGCAATAAGAAGAAGTTGAAAATCTTGATAAATAGCCTAGTTGTCGAGAGGTGTCGAGTAGCTATCAAGCTATCTGTCCGCAGGTGTCGAGCTATCTGTCCAGCTTTATTGAACAACTTTTCTTCACTTGTTTCTTGGTCCAATCTTCATTGCTTTAATACTAGACATGAACAACATGTTTCTTGAAGTATTAAACACATTCTAGATCTACCCAAATACAAGTTAAAGTGCGTTTTGTCAAAGGATTAATCAATTACATAAAAGAATGACATATGTTCTTAACAAGTGAAACACATATGTCCTAACAATCTCCCCATTTGGAAATCCGTGATAAAACCACAACAAACAAATGAACATATGAGAGAAGTCATAAATCACTCAACTCATATTCATTTATTGAATACAATAAAATCTATCCTAACATAAACTCTTGAAAAACTTTGCAGGAAGAGAGTTTATGGCAAGAAGACGTTGACAACCTGTTTTTCTAAAACACTTTAAACAAAACTCATCAATGCATCTTTGTGTGAAACAGAAATAAAAGATTGCATACAATATATAAGAAACATGTGCATAAAGAGAGAAAAAGAACAATACATGTAGAGATAGGTGAAGAAGACATACATCATCACACACACACACACACACACACACACACATATATATATATCAAAGATAAGCACAATGTATGTAAACATGGTCACAAGACCGGTGTACATGAAGAAAGAGGTAAGCACTCCCCCTAACAAGATGAAACACATCTCCCCCTTACAAAGGCATGTATTTCTCCTCCTAACATGTAGAATCTTAAAAAAAACTACAAATTCTCCACAATTTCTCCCCTTTTTTGTCATGATTGACAAAGCGTACAAGAAGCTAAAAAGCTTCACCTAAGAAACATAAAGATGATCAAGGGGGTACAAAGAATCCATATAAATGCATGAATGTAATAAAACAAGATGCTATGGATGACAAGATAAAAGAAATATGCAAAACATGTGAAAAACAAATCTCTCAACAAGAAAAATGTTAAGCACATAGATCCCAAAACACATACACACACACACACACACACTAAACAAGTCCAATCAATTTTATATTTTAAAAACAAGTCAAGATAGTTTAGTGAGCATAGATAAACACATGTAAACCATGTGATGGCCAAATCACATTGTACCTACACATGTATCAAGAGTAGCAAAGAATATTGCGTGTTGTATGTAAAAAATATCGCAAGATTGCATAAGTGTATACATGTTATGACGATTTGAGATATGAGAAAATCACTTTAACTCACACACAATCATAACTGTTTGATGGGGACTATCACCTTCGAGGTATATCCTATAACTTCCATATCTCCTAGAATACACGCTTGCAATTATATTTAAAACATTTTTGATCTTTTTGCTTTTTATTTTTCTTTGCATATTTTTCTTTTTAATAAGCATATCATACATAGGCATATAAGAGAGAGAAAAGAAATATACAATGATATTTGACATTCCAATTTTGCTATACCAAAGCACACAAATGTCATTGACATTGCACTTTTGTTATGCCGAAGCATACAGATGTCATTCATGATTGGCGGGCAACAGTGGTGAGATAGTTATTTATGCCTTTTTCTTAGGATTTTTTAGTCCTTCTTGTCAAAAAGAGTGATACGAGTGTTAAGTACAAAAGATCACTTAATCTTACTCATCACAAACAAGAGCCACAAAACTCACTTGCTTAGTTGTGCATAGATATACTCATCTAAGTTACAAATGATATAAAGTTTAGAAAAGTTTGTTTCAATGGCCATCCAAGGTATACAAGTACCAATGTACACAAACACACACTGTTTTTGTATTTTTCTAATTTTTCCTTTTTATTTTTATTTTAAAAACAAAACAAAATAAAAACTAAACAAAAAAATAATAATAATAAACAAACAACATGAAAGCATGAAAGAAAGATGCAAATGCATAAAGACATGATAGAAAGGTGCAAATGCATGAAAGCATGATTCTAAAAGCAGATAAGAAATCAAGTAAAGAGAGTCCTACTTTAGATAGAGAGAATTAAAGCAGAAGACAAACAGAAAAGATAATTAAGTCTTAGGCTCCTTTCTCACCCATACAGCACGAATTTTTGGCCGTGAACATAAAAATGCACATGTCCTAGTATGTCTACTAAATGACATAGAAGAATTGAAATTCTCCTGAAATTGAGATAAAAAGTTCAAGACTTTTAATAACTCTCCAAACAAAGGTGTAGGTCCTTAAGAGGAAACCTGTGACCGTTTGGACAATTGCTTATAAGGATACAACTTAAAACAATTAGGACAAATAAGTCCAGAAACACCACAATGGTGACAAACATGAGGTCTAACAAAGGATTTAGAATTAGCCAAAACAGTTTTGAATTTCATACCTTTATTACCTTTCTCAAATTGTGGCACAAAGACGATCCTTGATCCAAAAGTCGTGAAAGAGGAGGGGCTAGAGGAAACAGCATATCCTAAGCCAGTCTTATCAGAACTAGGCTTTTGAGCACTTAATACCTCATCAAGCTTTGCACTAGACATCCTCTCTATTTGAGTTCTAGCTTGACTAAGCTCAATCTCAAGATTTTTGACCTTCTCTTCTAATGAGGTGTTCTCTACAACAAGAGTCTCAACTAACCTTGTAGTCTCATTTAGTTTGACTAATAGATCAGCTTTTTTAGTTTTTACCTCATTAAGCTCTTTTCTATAAAGATGAGAAGTCTTTTCAGATTTTATAAATTTAGTACATAGCTTATCATAGGCTTCCTGAATGGTCAACTTTTTGGGTACTTCATCATCAGAAGAATCCTCACTGTCATTAGCACTCTCCACAATCATTTTATCAGTTGAGACTAGGGACAGACGCAAGATTTTAAACTGGGGGGGGGCCGGAGATAAGCGAAAAAAAAAAAATCAAACACACATCCATATAGTTACTGGCGGAGCCAGGAAATTTTCTTAGGAGGAGCAAATTAGTTATGTCTACATTGTGTTCATAGGTTAAGCCTACGTTGGCTCAAAATGCAAAAAACTCAAGTTAATTTGGCCCAAATTGTGGCCAAAATTAAATTACTTTATTTCACAAACTAACTTTAAGTAAACTTGTGCCTACATTTTTTTCACTGTACTAACTTATTTGTACTTACGTTAATAGGTTTGAACTTACCTTTTTACATTTTAGAGCTTTTCTAAGGAGTTACATCCAATGTTTCAGCATTTAGGATAAAAAATTGATTAATAGGTATGAAATTTTGAAGATTTATACAATAATTTTTGTTAAAAAAAAGTGTGAACAATGAAGTGCAAATTACCATTTAAGTGCAATTAGATCAAATCAAACAATTAAACAATTATTTGTCCTCCTACTATTATCAGATATAAATAGATAATCTAATATTCTAATATAAACCACATTATTATTATTATTATTATAAATAGATTTATACAATATTTTTTTTTTTTAAGGTTTTCATGGGCTTTTGAAAACTCCTGGGCTGGCTGGCTGGGGGGCTTGAGCTAAAAACCAAGGGGGGCTCAAGCTAAAAACCAAGGGGCCTAAGCCTTTTTTTTGAAAATTTTACATACTAATTTTTTTTTTTTTTTTTGGACCCAGGGAGGGCCCAGGCCCCCTTTGCCCCCCACCTGGGTCCGTCCCTGGTTGAGACAGCAAAAGCCATAATGTGACTACATTCATCCACGTACTCATCAGAAGAGTCGTTCTCAATATTACTTCAAGTAGCAACCAACCCTTTATCTTTTGACTCCTTGGTCTTTTCCTTCATAAAGTAGTTTGGGCACTCTATCCTCATATGACCAAAACATTTGCACTCATGGCATTGGATGAGGGGTTTCTTATTCTTGCCATTCCTTGAGGATTTAGATTTCCTAGGAGGTTTTTTCTTATCATTTTTCCTAAATTGAAGAAGCTTGATAATCTCATCAGTTATGAAAGTTAGATCCTCATCCTCATCATCATCTTCATCTTCAGAGTCCTCAATCTCTTCCTCTATACCCTTAAGAGCCAAGTTTTTACTCTTTCCACCTTTTCCCACTAAATCTAATCTCATCTCATAGATTTGAAAGTTCCTTACAAGCTCAGTCAAAGGAAGTTGATCAATGTCCTTCACTTCTTCAATGACAGTGATCTTGGCATGGAATCTTTCAAGTAAGGACCTAAGGATTTTCCTAACAATTTTGGATTCTGCTATAAATTCTCCAAGGTTGAAGGTAGAATTCACAATGTCCTTGAGTTTAGCATAGAACTTATCAAAGGTTTCATCCTCCTCCATCATTATTTCTTCAAAGCTACAAGTGAGTTTTTGAAGTTTCATAGTCTTTACTGCCTTGGTACCTTCATAGGTGGTCTCAAGAATGGTCCATGCTTCCTTGGCAACTTTCGTGGATAATATTTTCTTGAATTCCTCATTGGTCACCCTACAAAACAAAGCATTCAAGGCCCTACTATTAAAATTTGCCGCTATGATTGTTGCATCATCCCAATCCACTGACGCTTCCTTTGGCTTAATCCAGCCAACTTTAACAGCTTGTCGTACCTGTCACCTAGAGCTTGCAAAAAGACTTTCATATGAACTTTTCAGTACGTATAATTAGTGTCATCAAATAAATGACAAATCAAAAGAGATTGTCCACTATTATGACAATGAGGGTCAAGGATCACATTCAAGAAATTAATCCAATCAGAGTGAACTTGATCTAATACCACTTGTTGGGAAATTTAGACTCCAGTTGATAGAATTAACAAGTTTTAAACCTAAGTTGTTAATTAGATTTATTATGAATAAAACTTGTTAAAACAAACAAACATCAATATCATGTCAAAATCATGCAGCAAAAAAATAAATAAGACAAGATATGATGACTCAGGAAAACCAATGAAATAAACTAGTTTTACAGTAAAAAACTAGGGGGAAACCTTCTTGAAAAGCAATCCACTATAGTAAAGAGAAGTTTCAGATCTAGTACAAAACTTTTGTCCCTAGACTCTACAATCCCCGTAGATGAACTTACAGCAGAAACCTTCTACCGCTTCAAAACCTCTAAACTCTTCAAGATATGAACATCACCCTTTTCGATGCACAGATCCCAGCACATGACTAACCAAAGATGCACGACTTCTAGTACGTGACTAACTCACCAACTTGAAGAAGATGTTGGCTGCAAAATTCTTCACTTCATTAACAATGAGGATCAAGAAGCACTTGGTTACAAAACCCTAAGGCGCAAAGACGCAGTAGCTTCTTTTAGATAGAATAAGGCATCGGTCACCTTTTACATATATTCTCCTTGTATTCTCTTATGTGACGGCCTCTAAAATAAGTCTTATATAGGTCTAGGGTTGTGAGAAAAGAAACCCTACACATACATGTCAGCATGGACCAAAAATCAGATCTAGAAATTTGAATTCCTGTAACCTTGATCGATCGAGAGGTGTCGAGGAGGTGTCGAGATTTAAACTTCGACAGATACAGCTATCGAGGAGACAAGAGCTTTCTCGATCAATCCACCAGCTGTCGAGAAGCTATCGAGATTGCGATAAGTTGAAAATCTCGATAGATAGCCTAGCTATCGAGAGGTGTCGAGCAGCTATTGAGCTATCAGTCCAGCTTTATTGAACAACTTTTCTTCACTTGTTTTTTGATCCAATCTTCATGACTTTAATACTAGACTTGATTAACATGTTCTTTGAAGTATTAAACACATCCTAGACCTACCTAAATATAAGTTAAACTGCGTTTTGTCAAAGGATTAGCCAATTACATAAAAGAATGACATATGTTTTTAACAAGTGAAACACATATGTCCTAACATTTTATGCACCCATTTCACACCAATGGTTCTTTGACCTAGAGGAAGTGTAGTCAATTCTCATGTGTTGTTTTTATCAATGGCATAAATTTCTCTTGCATGGAATTCCTCCAACAATCCTCTTTCACAGCTTCTTTGAAAGTAAAAGGCTCACAGTCCACATGCAAATAAAAGAGTTTTTTTCTCTTTAGTTTGTGCATAGATATCTTCTAGGCCTCTCATTTTGATTGGTGTTGGAGATGGAGAAGTGCTACCTGGGCTTTGGAATGATGAAGTGTCTGTTAATGATGCATAGTGGTGGGGTGTTGATCTCTCTAAACCTTCATAATTCACATCTTCTTCTTGCTCTTCTAACTCAAGTGGCTTCTCTTTACTTGTGATGTCATCATTTCATCCCCAAGACTCCTTTTCACTAAAAATGACATCTCTACTCATCACTACTTTGTTGGTAAGTGGATTGTAGAGTTTGTAAGCTTTCAACTCTCACCTATACCCAATGAAGATGCACTTTCCCCACGTTCATCCAACTTCTTTCTTTTAGTCTTAGGTACTTGAGCATATGCAATACACCCAAAAATTCTTAAGGGTGACACACTTGGTTTGTAGCCACTCCACGCCTCTTGCGGTGTCATATTCTCAACACTTTTTGAAGAGCATCAATTAAGTAAATAGGTTGTACATGCCATTGCTATTGCCTAGAAATTCTTTGGCAAACATATTTCTTTAAGAATGGTCCTTGTCATATCAAGGATAGTCCAATTTTTCCTCTCTGCAATGTCATTTTACTGTGGTGTGTATGCAGTTGTAACCTGTTGCTTGATGCCATTTTTCCTGCAATAATCTCGAAATTCATTTGAGGTGTACTCACCACCTCTGTTAGATCTAAGTATTTTGATCTTATAACCACTTTCCACTTCAACATGTGCCTTGAAACTTTTAAATATAGTGAAAGCTGCAGATTTTTCTTTGATAAAATAAACCCTTTTTTTTTTCCTGAAATCATCAATAAAGGAGACGAAATGTTTGTTACCTCCAATAGAAATTGGATCAAATGGACCACAAATATTCATGTGCACCAACTCTAATGGTTTAGGTGCTCTCCATGATCTTACACTTTGAAAAGTACTTCTTTGTTGCTTGCCCAGAGTGCATCCCTCACATATATATTCTGGCTTTTCAATACTTGGCAATCCATGCACCATGCTTGATGTGGATAACAATTTAAGCCCACTAAAATTAAGATGTCCAAGGCAAAGATGCCACTTCCATGACTCATCTTTTACAAGCCCATGGAAACATTTCTCGATTGTTGAGTTAAAATGGAGTGGAAATATACGATTGTGACCCATTTGAATTTTTGCAACAAGCCTTCCTTTAGCATCCTTCAAAACAAGAGAGAGTTTCTCCATGTGTATAATATACCCATTTTCTAGGAGTTGCCCAATACTAAGAACATTGATTTTCATGTTGGGCACATAATACACATTGGAGATAAATTGCAAAACACCATTCCTTTGACATATTCTAATTTTTCCTTTACCTTTTATGGGAGATTTGTACACCACACCTCTTTTGAATTATTTGCCTCTTCTTGTGCAAAAAGAAGTGTACATTCTTCTTTTTCAACATTGGATGCCTCAACAATATTAGATTGTTCATTGTGCTCCTCAAATTTGTTGTACCAGCAGTCTGATGCATAATGTCCAAATTTGTTGCAATTGAAACATTGGACATTTCTATTACCTCCACGTCCGCGAGCAGATTAGCCTCTGAATGTTCCTCTTCCACGACCTTTGCCATGTTTGCTATTGGTATATCCTCCTCGGGAGTCATCAAGCTTCTCCTCTCTTAGAGTCAATTTTGACTCTAATGTTTGCTCAATGACAACAGAGCTAGAATTCTTTTCCATACGCTGCTCATGCACTTGAAGTGATCCCTTTAATTCCTTAATTGGGAGAGTCTCCAAATCTTTGGACTCTTCAATAGCCACCACAACATGCTCAAATTTATTTGCAAGAGATCTTAATATTTTCTCCACCACACAAACATCTTCAATACTCTCTCCATTACTTTTCAAACAATTAACAATTACAAGTAATCATGAAAAATAATCAGAAATAGTCTCACCATCTTTCATGTGAGCAACTTCAAACTCGGCACGAAGAGTTTGCAAACGAAATATTTTCACAAGATCAACACCCTTGAAGCAAATGCCAAGAATCTCCCATACTTCTTTACTCAACTTTGCTTTGGCAATTTTCTCAAAGTTGACTCATCCACCCTTTGATAGAGTAGATATAGTGCCTTCTTGTCTTTCTTCCTCTGATCATTAAGCAAATTTTTTTGCTTTGCGTTGTAGGTGGCTTCTTGCTCATTTGTGGGTTCTACCTACCCATCAGTGACAAGCTCCCATAGCTCTTGTGATCCAAACAATGCTTTCATTTGAATCTGCCAGCTCTTACAATTTACTTTCATCAATCTAGGAATTTATGGTTGAACCATGTTAGAAGACATTTTCACCAATGGTGTAGACAATGACTCTAGGCTCTAAGAACTTGGCTTTGATACCACTTTGTTGGCTTTACAAAGCCTTGACTTAAATTTTAACAAAATACTCACAACAAAGAGGGGAATGAAAATTTTATTAGAGTACTTTAAACACTAACAAAGAGATCAGACTACTGCCTTGAGAGTTCTTTAGTTTGGTAATGTTTTTATTACAAGAAATAGTCATTCCTTATAAATAGCTATTCTTCAAAATGAGGAATAACCATTCATCTCTAAAAGGATTGTAATAGTTATTCCTTAGTACGTGCAATAATTTCTAAAATTAATATATTTCCAAATAAACAAAATTTTCATATATACGCAACAATTATAAAAATAAAAAATCATAAATTGAAGAGGTGTGTGATGTTGGAGGAATTTTAAACCCACTTCAACAACAATATTATACCTCTTGCCAGAATGTTATTTTAATACTTTAAGAGCATGGTTATCAAATTCAGACCAAACCGGTAGGTCCAACTGGGTTAATCATGAACTAGTCATAAAATTGGTTTTTTATGAGTAAAATTGGTTATTTGATTTTGAAGAATCTAAGACAACCTCTTGAACCATGGTTCAACCCAAAAAACCGTTTGAACCATGAGCAAGAGTTGACTTTATTTTAAAAAAAAATAGAGAATTGGGTGCCATAACCAAGCCTCGCATTGTAACCAACACACCACTTGGATTCCTTGTGTTCAACTATGATCTATTATCATATTTATTTTATACTTGGTTTATAATTTCTCAACTTATTATATCACCTCTCTCAATTTGTTAAATATTACTAAATTTGTTTTCTTTGCTAAATTTACTTGTGATTTAATAATAATTCATTTGCATGGGAGTTTACTAAATTAATAAAAGTGATTTTTTTTATTTAATAAAATTGATTTATACTTGAAGGATAATTATCTATATCTATATCTCATATTATATATAATAAAAATTAAGTTTAGACGCCGTGGTTACGCCACGTGGCTTCCCCAAATTGTAGAAATTTTATTAAATTTTTAGATTTTTTAAAGAACTAAAAATGAATAATATACTACCAGGACTCTAATTTATTTTTATCATTAAATAAAATTAGATTAACATTATTTTTTATTTGTTAGGATATATTTCTTAAACTAAGGGATAATATTTCATACAAAAATTTAATTTAGATAATATTTATCATCCAATTAACATTATTTTTTTATTTGTTAGGATATATTTATTAAATTAGGGGATAATATTTAACATACAAAAATTTAATTTAGATAATATTTATCATCTAAATTTTCAAAATTTTAATATTATTAAATTAATATTATTTTATCAGAATATCAAGCTACAAAACTTGATTATTAAGGGATAAGTACAATCCAAATTCTTCAAGAGGTGATTAATATAAATCTGTCCCAAGAAATAGTATATATCTCCATTAATTTGATAATTTCTACGTTGATGACATTTAAAACATATATATATATATATATATATATATATATATATATATATCAAAATTCCTTATAGCTATCAACCATGTTCTCTTTCTCTCTTTTTTTTTTTTTTTTTTTAATTTTTAATTTCTAATTTATTATATGTTATGTTATGTTGAATCAACTCTTTTTTTTTTCTTTTTTTTTCATATGACCTTTTTTTAATTCCAATTTTTATGGGATAAAAACAAACACATTGATTAGATATCTTTAATTTCAATAAGATTTAATGAATTAAATTTCAAATGGAACTCTACCAATATATATAACCCTATATGTCATTTTTGGAGTGAAGCTTATTTCAATATGTGAATGCCTAAATCCCATGACAATGCAGGTACGCATCCTTTTTTCTTTTATTATTATTATTTTCATTTTTTTTATTTTCTTTAGTGTTATTATTGGTTTTTTGTCTTTATGTGATTTTAATTAATGAATTCAAAACATTCGAAAACATTGTTAAGTTTCTAAAGGCTCATTCTTTATTTTTGTTAAATTGATTAGGTTTTGTGTATTGGTTGCCTTTTGTTTAAAGTAATTTTCTTAGCTTTGATCTAATTTATATGCTCAAGGTTAGGGTCTTAGTATTAATGATTAAATATGGTTAGAATTAATAGATTAATTTTAACAATTTTCTTATCAAGATGTTCTATACGTGTATTCTTGAATTGTCAACTTTAATTTTAATTTATAATATTATCAAGATTATATTAATTTTAGATTTATCAATTGTTTAGTACGCTTTTTTAAAATAATTATCAATTTAAAATTCAATTTGGAATTATTAATTTAATTTAGTTTTAGGAAGAAATCTTACCCCTTATTTTAGTGAGATAATTATTTACACTTGATAATTTTTTCTTTTATCTTTATTGAATCTATTAAAATATATAATTATTTATACATTTATTTTATAAGCTTTTTCATAAAACCGTGCAATGCACGGCCTATAACTAGTAATAACTAATAGTCAAAATATTTGACTTTTTGTTAACCACTCCTCATTGCGTCACGTGGCTACATAAATTTATGACACATTCACATTTAAAAATACCGAACAGTTGTATCTTTTCATTTTTCAATAAAGTGTGTGCTCAGAGGCTCTTCTATTTTTTTGGGTAAAAATAATTTGAGATTTCTACTTTTTCCAATCAAAAAAAAAAAAAAAAAAAGTAAAAAAAAAAATGAATACGTGGGGTGAGTTTTGTAGATTGGAGGAGTTTTAAAACTAACAAAAGAGTGATCCTATTTTTTAGGGAGTTAAAGAGTAGAAGTAGAAATTTAAATCAACGTAAAAGTAAGAATTTATTGAAAACAAGAAGGCATTTCAACGTAGAAATAAGAATTTATTATTTTTGTCAATTTACTATTTTAACCCCATTTTTAAGTTTTAAGTATGGGTATTTTTAAGTTTATACCGATAAACACTACCATTTAAAAAAAAAAACCGAGAAGTTATCTGTATATATCTGTATATATTAAGAGGATTCATCTGTATATATTAAGAGGATTCAGAAAGTTAATTATTGCTTTTTTTCCTGTCAAAAATACCCCTAAATTAATTAACCAACAACTTAAAAATAGAGTTAAAATAGTAAACTGGCAAAGAAAGTTAGTTATTACTTTTTTTACTATAAAAAATACTCCTACCTAAAACTTAAAAATGAGATTAAAATAGTAAACTGGCAAAGAAAGTTAGTTATTACTTTTTACTATAAAAAATACCCCTACCTAAAACTTAAAAATTGGGTTAAAATAGTAAATTGACAAAATTAATAAATTCCTACTTCTACGTTGAAATGCCTTCCTACTTCTAATAAATTCTTACTTTTACGTTGATTTAAATTCTTACTTCTATTCATTAAGTCCCTACAAAATAGGATCACTCTTTTATTAGTTTTAAAACTCCTCTAATATACAAAACTTACCCCATATATTCATTTTTTTTTTACTTCATCACGATGTATTTGTTTCTTTTGTCCCCCCTTTTTTTCAATTTTTTTTTTTTAATTTCATTACTCTAATCTCACGTTTTTATTTTCCCAAATCTCTTCTTTTTTATTAAAAAAAAAAAAAAAAAGACTCCTACTATAAAACCAGTAGTATAACTTCTATCCATCCTTATCATCTCAACATCTCCACTAAAAAGCAGTTACTACTTACTACTATATAATTTCTCACACTTTTATTTTTGTTTTTCACCTTCTCACTCATGATCTCCTTATTATCACTAACCTCCACGTTTGTTAGTCAATTTTATATTTATCTTATATTTGTGAAGGCCAAGTTTCATTCTCATCAATCTCATGTTTCTTTTTCTCTGTAAAGTTTTTTTGACAATTTGTTCAATTTGTGCTTTTCAATGGTTATTTTTAAAAATTTATCCAAACTTTAGCAACTAATTGATGACTTCAATGGATTTGATGTTAGGGACACATTTTACGAGATCTGAAATTGAGATTGGCAAATGCAATCAAGACTCAAACCATTTGTTGAGCAAATAGGTGTCTTCCAAAATTTTTGGTAGTATTGATTTATGCATTTATGGGGAAAATAATTTCTTTATCACACCTTTAGGTTTTTTTTTTTTTTTTTGATTGGAAAAAGTAAAAAGTAAAAATTACAAATTATAATAGGGTAATTCTACAGTACCCCCTCTTTTTTTTGGGGGGTACGGTACCCATTAGTAGGTGACCTGTTATATCAGGTTACCAAAACATCACATTGGATGGTACCATCCTCACATTGTATAGTATTAACATCACATGCGATTGTACTTTTGTCACATTCAATGGTTCTCTTATTTTTTCTCACATTTGATGGTATCATCCTCACATTTTGTAGTACCAACATCACATGTGACTGTACTTTTGTCACATTCGATAATTCCTTTATTTTTTTTCTCATATTTGATGGTACCATCCTCACATTGTATAGTACTAACATCACATGTGATTGTACTTTTGTCACATTCAATGGTTCCTTTATTTTTCTCACATTTGATGGTACCATCCTCACATTGTGTAGTACTAACATCACATGTGACTATACTTTTGTCACATTTGGTGGTTCCTTTATTTTTTTTCTCACATTTGATGGTACCATCCTCACATTGTGTAGTACTAACATCACATGTGATTGTACTTTTGTCACATTTGATGGTTTCCTTAATTTTTTTCTCACATTTGGTGGTTTTCTTAATTTTTTTCTCACATTTGATGGTATCATTTTCACATTGTGCAGTACCAACATCACATGTGACTGTACTTTTATCACATTCGGTGGTTCCTTTACTTTTTTTTTCTCACATTTGATAGTACCATCCTCACATTGTGTAGTACCAACATCACATGTGACTGTATTTTGCCACATTGGTGGTTCCTTTATTTTTTTTTCACGTTTGATAGTACCATTCTCACATTGCGCAGTACCAACATAACATGTGATTGTACTTTTGTCATATCCGGTGGTTCCCTTATTTTTTTTCCTCGCATTTTGTGGTACCAATCTCACAAAGCGCAGTACTAACATCACATGTGACCATACTTTTGTCACATTCAGTGGTTTCCTTATTTTTTTTTTCCTCACATTTTATGGTACTCACATTGGCAGTACCAACATCACATGTGACTGTACTTTTGTTACATTCGGTGGTTCCCTTATTTTTTTCTCACATTTGATGGTTCCATTATCACATTAAGTAGTACCAACATTACATATGACAGTATTTTTGTCACAAATGACCGAAATGACTAGAAACCTTAAAAATGACTGAAATACCCTCAAAACTTATAAAATGGCCCAAATACCCCCGAAACCCTCTAAAATTACCGGAATACTCTTAAAACCTAAAAGATGATCAAAATTCCCTTAGAACCTAAAAAATGACCGAATGACCCTAAAACCTAAAAAATGATCGAAGTACCTCCTGAAACCTAAAAATGAATGAAATACCCTTTAAACATTTTAAAAAAATGATTATAATGCCATTAAAACCTATAAAATGACCAAAATACCAATAGAACATAAAAATGACAAAAAAAAAAAAAAAAAAAAAAACCCTTAGAATCTAAAAAATGACCGTAATAACCTTGAAACCTAAAAAATTAACGAAAACCCCGCAAAACCTAAATAATGACCAAATTACCTTTAGAACCTAAAAAATGATCGAAATATTTGAAATTCATTCAACATTTGGATTTGGATTATTTTGAACCAAGGATTTAAAATGCCCTGATTTGAAACCTGTTAATTTTAAAATTCCTTGTTTGGGTCTTCTTATATAACGAAGGATTTGAAATTCCATTGTTTGGATACCTAAATTTAAATTTGAATTTAAGATCATAAAATATTTTTTCCAATTATTATTTTTCTTAAACCTTCTACATTTTAATTTTAGTAACATTTTTAATAGATACATGAGGTAATGAAAAAGCCATTGATAACCTAATTGACAAGATAATGAGTAAAAATCTGTCATCATAGCCAACTAATAATTTGCTATTAGTAAGAACTTGGACTTGCAAAATATGAATTTATCATATTAGTAAAAATAATTTTTATTGTTCCATTATAATCATTATCAATGGAGAGGACAATCATAATCAATCTAGATATTATGGACAATCATGCACATTCATGCAAAAGATTATCTTACAAGAGAAGTCATTTTTTTCTAGGTACAAGACTACACAACATTGTGAAGCCATGAATGCCTTCTTGACTAGATTTTTGGATAGACAAACTAGGCTTTATGAGTTGTTCCAACAAGTTAATAGAGCACTTACATGTATTTAACACAATGAGGTGGGGGTAGATTTTACTTTTAAATATATTAAATCTATTATGATTACTAGGTTAGTTAAAATCGAGAAGTATACCACTAATATAATGACAAGGGAAATATTCCATATGTATATGCCACAATTTGTTTCCTAAGAAATCGTTTTTCCATAAATTCACATTTTAAATAACAAAATTCACTAATTCTGTTTGTATGTGCCATAGATGGTCCAAAGAAATCAGACCACCTACTTGCACTTGGATCAAAATATGGTAATTTTCATCTCATAATATTTATAACTTGAATTGATATATAACTCACTTTCATGAACTACTAGCCGGTCTCTTGTTGTAAAGTATCTAAAAGAAGCAGACAAACTACAAAGAAATCCATCTAAAAAGGAAAAAAAATTCATTTAAAAAGAAATCCACTACAATGTTTCTTGTTCACATCTATATTTGAATACCATCATGGCAACAATTGAAAAAGAGATAATCATAAGCATATGCATTTCTGGATCATTCATTCTTAAGTTCTCAACAGAGCAACTTCTAGCTTGTAGGAATTTCTTATTATCCCTTCTGCAACTCCACTGGCAACAGAAATATCTGCATTTACATGATATAATTATTAGAGCTTGAAAAAAAACGAGATGTTCATAATAGCAAATCTCTTTGCATAGAGCCTTAGATATTTATTTATATAACTATTATTATTCCAGAACTTTGGCTCATGTAGTTCAACCTGACAATATCAGCAAATTCAAAATCATATATAATAAGTTTATTAAATAAATAAATAAAATCTAGTAAACAACAACATGCTAAAAAAAGGATATAATCATTGAGAGGTTTCTTATTATTTGAAAGTTGAGTAATAATGTAAATGATTGTGGGGGCATATCAATGTTTCAGCTCTGTTTTAGAGCTTGGTCTTGTTACATGGACTTCAATTGTATGTGTATATGCATTCTAGATGTTATCTTTTTACATGGATGTCATTCTAATTATCAACTATAATTAGATAATTGATAATTTTTCAGTAACAAGGATAAAACAGCTTTGGGTTTAGGCTGGATGCTTATATACCAAAAAAAGCATTGAATGCAAGAGAGAGCTAGAAGGATAAATGCTTACATGACAGATTTTCATGAGGTTGACTCCTACTTATGATGAGCTATAATTAAGCAATAACATCAATGAATGGTCCGACAAAAATCAGATTTAAGAACCTGTAACTGTTAAAAAAAAAAAATGGCACGTGCACAAATCCTAACAAAATAGCTTAATTGGAGAGAAAAACACTTCAAAAACTTAAAACTTATGCTCTGCATTAAGTTCTAAAATAACAAACTTTTCTACATACAATATAATCTTTTATATAATATTGACATCACACAGTACAACATACATATGCAAATTGGCAGAGCTGTAACACAACATACCTTATAACTTACATTGTACTGGATAGAAATTACAACAAAGCACTTCAAAATGAATGCTTTGATAATTTTTCTTATCATCTGCTTGTTTGGCTTTTGGGTCTGTATTATGATTATGAAATTCACTTTTCCTGTTTGTCATAAGGATGACTATTTGAAAGCTCACATAGAGTTCTTGCAGACTCAAGTTATAGCGGGTGTTAGTCACCACACAAGTTGTACAATAAGAAGATGAAGTGATTAGGTAACTCCCTGCTGGTTCTTCACTTTCAACTTTGGCATATTGACAATTAAAGAATTTTGGTCTCAAGTTGCAGTTTTTAAATTACTCCAACCAGTAAAGTTAAGACAAATAGATGTCCCTATGCTAAATAAACTTTATAAAAAATAAATAAATAAACTTAAGGCAAACATGCCCTGAACCAGGTTTCAATTATCTCAACCTAATCTTTGTAAAGTGGTTTGAATCAAAGAGGTTTAGCTCAAACGAAAATTTTCCACCCTATGTTTCTTATCTAATGTGAATTATGAAATGGATGATGGATTATGTTCCCTAATCATCCTGAAATGAAATGTCCAAAAGCTATAAGACAATGACCTGGTCACGTACCTTTCACATTTTAGACATTAATCATAGAACCTTTAGACCATACTTTTTGATCAACAAATCTTTAAAAGTTGAAAGTAAACAAGACGTCAAAAATCTTAATTGCAATTCTCTGAAAACAAGAAAAAAAAAAAAAGAAAAAAAAAAGCAAAGTGGCAAACTAGCCCCCATTAAAAAAATTAGAATCATGTTTCATATTTATTATTCTTTATACTATAGATAAACCCCTAAATATCAAATAGTCAAAGATATGAACATGTATTACAATAAGATGTGGGGGTCACCTCATAAAGCTATTATCCAAATAGGCTTTCAACAAATATTGAAGTTGGTCAGAGTATCCAAAGATGCTTATTATATTGATCAAAATCCCATTACCCCAAACTAGTCCATAAAGCAAAAGTAGAAAACACTGAGAACAGTCCCAAACTTCCAGTTCCATGAAATTTGTTGAAAAACACAAACTGATTTAAATGACACAAACAAAATAAAGTAGTAAATACAAACAGCTGCCCATGAAGAGTGGCAAAGCAGAGCAAAGCACATAGATAGATATAGATGAACACACCATTTCATTTCTTTCAGCTTTCGGTGTACGACCAAACTTACCTTTTTTATATTACCATAGAGCCATAGAGATTCTCTCCTATATATATAGCTCCACATGTATTTTTTTTTTCAATATTAAAAAAAAAACCAATTCAAAATTCAGCTGCCCAAAAATATTTTCAATTCAGTAAATAAAATAAAACAAAAGAGATAGAAATTATAATAATGGATTTAATCACAAAATAGGTTGTGAGGGTGAACCAGTGAGACCCAACCTTCTTCTTTTCCAGATCTGATTTACACCTTGTGAGTATGAGAGGCCCTACAGAGACATCTACAGCTTTCAATTCTTCAATGTTTGAGGAGCTGAGGAATCTTTCTATAATTGAACCTTCGAATTCTTTCAAAAACTCCAACTTTTTGTCGGTTTCGGGAGCTATCCTCGATTCTTGATCTGAAATTGACTCGCTTTCCGATGTGGGTTTCGCTGTATTCTCCACATGTTTCTCCTCTCTGTTTTTTTCTTGCGTTGTTCTTCTTCTCTGTTCCTCTGTTTCCTCTATCCCGAGCAATGATTCCCAGAATCTACTGGCCATAAACAAATCAAACGAAACCCACAGAGGCAAAAATAAACCTAGACAATCCTATCAATATTTTGTGATTCAAATTTACAATTGATGGAAGACACAGAATCCATGGCATGCACACAGACCACTAGGGTTTTTCCCTAACTTCAACAAATATAGAGGAAAAGGGTTAAGAATCAAAATCCCTAAATGAATGCTATAAGAAATTTAGAGACTCCAGATTGTAAAGACATAGATGCCAAAAAATAGATTCAGTGATTTACCTAAGAACATCAACAATGAAGGTTGGAGAGAAGAGACGACAAAAGAGAAGAACCCGCAAGAACTTGCTTCAGATCAGATTCGATGTGAGAGAAGAAGAAGTACCGTATTTTTTTTTTTTTTTGGGGTTTTATATGTTAACCTGACTGGCCGGTAACTGATATCCTGTTAAAATTATACAAACGGCTAAGATTAAAACAAGTAAATCTAAAGGCTAAAACTTAGGTGGGTACCGTACCCTCAAAAAAAAGAGGGGGTACAGGAGCATGACAAATTACCATTAATCTTTAATAAAAAAAAAAGCGAAAAGCACATTTTCGTCCCCACATTTTCACGCGATTCTCATTTTGGTTCCTAACTTTTTTTTTCACCGCTTTTAGTCCCTATCCTGGAAAACGCCTATCGTTTTAGTCCCTGCCGTTACATCAGAGACGGAAAATGCTGACGTGGCAAACGGATGGCACTGTTGGCTGACGTGGCCATTAAAATAATAATAAAAAATATTATTTGGTATTAAAAAAATTTAAAAATTAATTTATTAATTTTAACTAAGTAAAAAAAATCAAAACAAAAACAAAAATAAAAATTTATATGAATTAAGATCAAAAAGTATCTTGAAGAAAGAACACTAAGAACACCAACACCAAACCACCATTTCCGGCCAAACACCAACCCATATAAATTCATATAAATTTTGAACAAAGAACGCTTCCGTTCAACAAAGAAGTCAAGGCTCAGATTTGGGACACTGCTGGCCAAGAACGCTTCCGTGCTGTCACCTCTGCTTACTATCGTGGTGCTGTTGGTGCTCTCATTGTCTATGATATCAGTCGCCGCTCCACTTTTGACAGCATTGCTCGCTGGCTTGATGAGCTCAAAAGTAAGCTACTACTACTAGTTTCATTGCATTTTTTTTTTAGCTATATATGGTTGATTTGGTATTTGGGTTTTGTTTTTTTTGATCTGGGTTGTTGGAGTTTTTAGTGCTTTTTTGACTTTAGATCCGCTTTCTAATCATGGGTTTTGGAGAAACTTCATTTTTAAGCAAGTTACAGAAACAGAAAGGGAATTAATTTAAAGTCTTGTTGAGTAAATTATAATCTTTATTATTGTTATTATAGATTGGAAGGTAATCTAAGCAATGAACTGGCTAAAGTAGGGTCATGGGAGGCTAGATCTAGATAAAGTCTTCACCTTTTTGCATTTTTTTCCATAAAGGGTCCTGTGTGATTCACTGAATTGTGAGATCTACTTGGTTAAATCTCACTCGCCGCCCGTGATTGGTCACTCCAAAATTCTTAGTGTTCTTCTTCAAGATACTTTTTGATCTTAATTCATATAAATTTTTATTTTTATTTTTGTTTTGATTTTTTTTACTTAGTTAAAATTAATAAATTAATTTTTAAATTTTTTTAATACCAAATAATATTTTTTATTATTATTTTAATGGCCACGTCAGCCAACAGTGCCATCCGTTTGCCACGTCAGCATTTTCCGTTTCTGATGTAACGGCAGAGACTAAAACGATAAGCGTTTTCCAGGATAGGGACTAAAAGCGGTGAAAAAAAAAGTTAGGGACCAAAATGGGAATCGAGTGAAAATGAAGGGACGAAAATGTGCTTTTCGCCTAAAAAAAAATAAAAAATAAAAAAGCCTCTAAGCACGCACTTATTGAATTAACCGAACCGTTTCACTACAATTTTTGTTCCAGTTGGTGGCTCGATTCGGTTTATTTAAAAAATCAAACCGTCGTATATATAAAAGAGTCTTACATGGCTAGTTATAAATTTTGCAAGTATCAAATTCCTTCCCAAAAGAAAAAAAAAAACACTTTTTCTATCTCTCTATACGCTATTCTTCCTCTCGCTCTCACCCTTTCTCTGTACTTCCCTCCATGTAAATTTTGTCCCATCTGCAAAAGCACTCAAAGCAAGACTTCACAATTTTTGACCAGCAAAGTTCCAAACCAAGTCCAAAGGTTCACTGTAAGTCCAAAACTGTTTATTTTTATTTTGCAATTTTCTTATGATTGTATTTGTTTGGTGAGAAATTGAGGGAAAAGAGAAGGTAAAAAAGGGTTTTGGATCCTGGGAAAGAATGAGAAATTTGAGGGCACTACTGTTAAGATTTGATAAAAACCTAAATAGACGAAGGCTACGCCCTAGCCAATTCAGAAAACTGTATCAATCATCCTCTAGAGAAGGAGTAGAAGAAGAAGAAGGAGGAGGAGGAGGAGGAGGAGGAGGAAGATGAGAGAACGGTCTCACCACCCTGTTACCTTGCGATTCAAAAAACATGTTGAGCAGTCTTCTTTTTGTCTTTCCTTTTTCACTGAATTTTTTTCCTTTTGTTTTTTTTTTTTTGGCCATTGATTTCAAGATCAGGTACTAAGTTTTTGCCCTTCTGATTGATTTGTCATAGTTTCAAAAATCCCCCTACAAAATTCTCTAAGTAGAAACCAATGGCTGTCTAAGTGGGTATGTATTTCTTATTTGATTTGTTTGGTGTGTTTTGTTTGATTTGTTTCATGTGTTAACAATTAATGCTTTGGGATGTCATTTAAACTTCAAACTGATTTTTTTTTTTTTTTTTTTTTTTGGTTTATGAATATTGATATAGGGGAAATTTTTTTTGACAATGAATAAGGGAGAGCAAGGAAAAGGTGACGTAGTAAGAGTTGAGGGATTGTAACTTGCAAAGTCAGTTTGTGGATCATGGACTCATGGAGTGGCTAATGTAACAGGTATAATCTGAAAAGTGAAAACATGGAATAATTTACGATATTTAAAACAGTGAGAACTATAAGTGGAAGAAAATTACAGCATTATGAAATAAAATAATATCAAATGGAGACAAACTACTCATAAGAATTAGGAATATTAGAAGACACAGATTAATCCTGTGTGAGATCGTGGCATATCGTTTGTGAAATATGACATTCATAAGTGCCATAGCTACTTCTATGTTGCATTGTAAAGTTTTGATCATTAGTTTTGAGTTTGAACAATTTGTTTTTACTGTGTTTTAACTCAGTTTTATTTTCAGATAATATTCGTCTCTTATATTATTTTTTTATTGTTTAGGACTATATTTGGTTCTAAAGTGATGGTTTCACTCTCTAATATTCGATGATTTTTTCTTTTTTAATTTAATTTTTTATTGTGGTCTCATACTGTTTTTCTCATTGTTCAATCAAAATGCAAAATTACAGTTTCAGGGTCATCAAAGTTGTTGGTCAACATACTGTACTCATGGGTCTATCCGTTGGGAACTAGATTGCTTGAAGGGATGAAACGGCAAGTGCTTTTCCTTGAATCATCTTTTTGGGTTGCTTTGAATTAGCTTATTTTTTAGGTCTTATTTTGGTGTTGCATGACACATGTTTGATGAAATTCTTTTTAAATTTGATATAAGATCTTTTCATTCAACCTTTTTTTTTTTTTTTTTTTCCATCCTCATGTTGTGATATTTGTGTAGCTATACCATGGTTGTAAAAAAGTTAAATTTTTAATGGAATTTATTAATTTGTTTATAATAGAAAATTTTCTTTTGGTTTTACATGAATTATATTCGATGAAGTTCCTTTGGAATTTGATATATAATCTTCTCATTATATTCCCCCCCCCCCCCCCCCACCAAAAATCATGTTGTTAAAAATATGACTATTTATACTATAGCTGGTTAAAATCAAATTTTTACGGAAATGAACAATTTGGTTATAAATATGGAGATTAACCCAAATATTCGAAAAGAAAACTAATTCTAGACAAAACATAAGAAAAAGAAGAAGATTAAACCAATTCTAGACAGAGCATAATTTTTTTTAGGATTATTTGTTTTGGTAGAAGAGATTGAAACAGTGTTGCATTGCAGTAAACTCTTCATCTTCTCCTACACGATAATGGGTTCCTTACAAATACGATTTCTTTGTTTTTAGTCAACTAAAATATTTGAATGGCTGAATTTTTTATACCGAAGTAAGAGATTATATTAAGTTATTAGAGTTAGTGCATCAAGTTAAATATATACTGTAATTGTTTTAATAAAATAATTCGTAAATGGGTAGGGTAGCAATTTAAAATGTGAATGTTTGATGTGAGATTTAATTTTGATGTATATTTGTGTTGTTAGTTCTATTGTGTGTTTAATTTTTGGTTTTTTGGTTATGTAATGGACTCTGTTTCAAGATTTGCTTTTGTTATTGTCGGCACTTTTATGGTTTTGAACGGACCTTTAAATTTGTTGTTTTTGGTTCTTTAAATCAGATTAGAACACTTTGGCTTTGTGCCTCTTGATTTGAATGCATTGTTAGAGTTTTGATCTCGTGATGGGTTAAAGTTATATGAAAATCTTAACCAGTGTTCTTAAAAAGTTCTAGGATATGAAAAAAAAAAAAAAAAACACTACTTTGAGCTTTAATATTTTTGGACTTCAATGGGAACTGCTAGATGGAATCTAACATAAGTTTTCATTTTTAATGTTTTGAGGCATGAGGAGTACTTTTAGAATTGTGATCATGCACTTGAATTTATTGTCTATATGAAGAGGCAATTTACCCAATTCAATTTCTTAATGCTTTAGAATTTATGGAGAAGAAAATCTTAATGCTTTAATACTTGGATTCACAAAATCCTATTGATCACAGGTGTGTATAAGGTTTTTGTTGTAATCGATTTCTTGGCTTAGTTGGTTTGCAGCAGTTTTGTTGCTTTTGGGATTTATGCAAAACCAATCTTTTCTATCCTGATTTTCACGGCTTCCTTAAAATATGTATTGTCATTATATATCATTCTATTTATTTGTTTCTGCTAATCTAGGCAGTGGCAACAGAACGGCGGGAGGTGAATGTGGTGACAGATTACATTCTAAAGGTAATAACAGAAAATTGTTGAATTGATTATGAAATTGTTTAGAAATTATCATTATAGTTCACTTTTATTCATTTTCCACATTGTTTTCAGGTTTTGGGATTGGATGTCTGTGCAGATACCTTAGTTGGGAATCAAATGTTAAGGGGAATATCTGGAGGGCAAAGGAAACGAGTTACAACTGGTGAAGTCAAATTTGTAGTTCATATATACAGAATTGTTTGGTCACAATCTGAATGACCCCTTGTGATAAACCCTAATTAATTAATTAATTAGCCAAGTTGTTAATTAATCAATTAAGCATGCAATTGCGTGGAAGCACAAACAAATCACCAAATACTAAATATGCAGCGGAAAATAAATAACACGGTGATTTGTTTACGAATGGGGAAAAACCCTAACGGCAAAAACCCCACCGGGTGATTTTCAGGTCACCACTCCCAAAACTCCACTATTATCAAATCAAGCGGTTACAAGAAAGGAATCCCAAGTACCTTACCAACCTACAGTTGAACCCTTACCCCAATACCCAATTGGACTTGATCTGTAGTGACAATTTCCACCTTTGATGCACGGCTCCCAAGTACGTGACTAACCAATGCGCGGATCCCAGTACGCGACTTCAGAACACCAACTTGAGGAAGAATGGTTGGCTGCAAAGTTCTTCAGTTCATCCACGTGATGAATAGCAGGAAGATGCTTGGTTACAAAACCCTATGGTGCAAAGACACAGCAACTTCTTGATGAAGGATGAACTAGGTCAAGAACTTCGTCTGTTGATCACAATTTGCATAAACAGAGATTGCTCAATGATGATACAACTTGTGTCACCCAAAACGGCTCTTAAAATAATCCTTTTATATGTTTAGGGTTAGAAGAAAAGAAGTCCCAAAAACATATTCACGGATCCCAAGAAAATCAGATTTGGAATTCTGACTTTTTAAATCTCGACAGATAGCAGGTGTCGAGGTAGCTATCGAGAGGTGTCGAGCTTTAAAAATTCTGCACTTCAACTTGCTTTCTCTTGGACAGACTTGATGACTTCAACACTTGACCTTGAAACATAGTTTCTTAAAGTATTAAAAACACCTAGATCTACCCAATTACAAGTAGAGTGCGTTTTGTCAAAGGATTAGCCAATTTACATAAATAAGTAAGACATATGTTCTTAACATGTGAAACACATATGTCCTAACAATCTCCCCCTTTGGCAATCCGTGACAAAACCACAACAAACAAATGAGCATATGAGAGAAGTCATAAATCACTCAACTCATATTCACTTGTTGAATACAATAAAATCTATCCTAACACAAACTCTTGAAAAACTTTGCAAGAAGAGAGCTTATGATAAGTAGACTTTGACAACCTGTATTTCTGAAACACTTTAAACAAAACTCATCAAGGCATCTTGTGTGAAACAGAAATAAATAGATTGCATACAATAAAAGAACATGTGTATAAAGATAGAAAAGAAACAACACATGAAGAGAGAGGTGAAAGAAACATACATCAACATATATAAGAGAGAAAAATAAGTACAATGTATGTAAGAATGGTCAAAGGACCTCATATACAAGAACAATGCATCTATAAAGAATAGAAAAGAAAAGATACATCAAACCTTACTACATCCCTCAAAAGTATCAACACTCCCCCTATCAAAAATGTCCTATACTAACTCTCCCCCTAAGATGACTACTCTCATAACCCAAAACTACTCCCCCTTTTTGTCACGAGTGACAAAGGGTAGAGTGTCATGCAGACATCTCATCGGCAGAGCTAGCATCTCCATCATCATCATCATCATCCTCATCATCATCCTCATCCTCAGAATCTGAAGCTACTGGAGTAGGTGGTGAAGGAGTAGCCTCTGGAGCAAAACCACCCATGGTCGCCTGCCGTCGTGCAATACGACCCACACGAACATTCACTTGATACAACTCAGCAGAGAGTGTATCAAGACGAGTGTCCATGCGCTGCAGCTGCGCCATGATATCACCAAGGGATACATCGCTCGAAGAGGAAGAAGGAGCAGATGTAGATGGAGCTGATCTGGATGGTGCTGAACGGGAGGGAGGAGTGGCACCAGGCTGTCTCGACCTAAACTGTGCCTCACTACGTTTTACGGTAGCGGCATCTATGGCAGATATGTGTGTGAAGTGGTCGGACACAGGAAAGGGAACGGAAAAATGGCATAGAATCCGCGTGATAGCAGAAGGAAAGATGAGCTTATCACGAGACGCCGAATCAAGATAAACATCTATGATAGACCGGATGAAGTGAGAAGGGAAATCTATGGTCAAATGCTCAAGTAGAGAGAGCAGAAATCGAGCACGAGGCTCTGTGATAGAGTTATAGTGAGACAGAGGATGGAGAACAAAAGTCATCACCATGTTCATGAATCTAGGACCTTTAGCAAAAGGCCTACATGATGTGAACTGATGCTCACCCCAATCAGCAGGACGCTGACAGAAGGCAGAGATGAGCTCTTCTTTGGACACAGTCCTCAGACGCTCACAAGAGGGGTAATCAGGAAACTCTATCCTAGGTACCCTAAGCACATCCGCAACAAGTTGCGGTGTGACAGGAATGCGCATACCTCGAACGCGAGTGGAAAAATGAGGTACTGAAAGATCAATCCCGTGGATATTGGAGTAGAACTCCTGTATCAGCACGAGAGGGCAAGTGACCGGGATGTCACACAGTGACCCCCATCCCCTACTGTGAATGACAGAAGGAAGGTCAGTATCGGCGAAGTCCGCCAGAATGACTTGGCGTTCCGAATGAACACCTCGTCTAGAAAAGTTCTCAGTAAATGCCTTTGAGGCATCTCCATCACGGAACCGAATGTTAAAAGGAGCAGAATCAGAAGATGAAGATGCTCTAGAACGCAGAGGGTTCCGAGCAAGAGTAGATTTACGTTTGGGTGCCATAGACACTACTAACGTAAACAAATGAGAAAGAGATAGAGAGGGAGACAAACAGAAAAGTCCCAAATCAGTTCAGATATAACAAATATATGAACAAGGAGTACGTATGCATGGGAATGCATGAACATGTGACATGCAAAACAGAAATATCATCATGGGCTCAGCCCAATCCATTCCTAACAAAGTATAAACAAAGTACTCACATCTAAATGTATGAAAATATCATTATAATGCACATGAAATGCAATGTATGACATTTTGAAATCATTTAAGTCCAAACCCAAACCAAAATTTCAATAAAAACTCAGCAATTTTGAAAAACCCCAAATTTTTATGAAAAATCCCAAAACTAGGTTTTCAAAACATGAAATGCATGAAAATGGAAGAGAAAAGAGATCTTACCAAGTGATTTGAGCAAGAAATGAGCAAGATCCAAGAGGGTTGGAGGTTTAGAGTGAAAGGAGAGTGAAAAGGAGATGAACAGCCACGGAGAGATCGAGAGAAATCGAGAAACTGAGTTCAGAATCGCGAACAGCCTTTAAATAGGCACCTCAGTAATTCTCAACAGCTGAGGTGTCGAGAGGTATCGAGGTATCTGTCGAGAAAGGTGTCGAGAAATAAGCCTTCGACAGATGAAGGTATCGAGAGGTATCGAGATGCAAGAAGAATTTCAGACACGCGAAGCTCGATCGATCCAACAGGTGTCGAGAATCTATCGAGAGGACAGAGACTTTCTCGATCGATCCACCAAGTGTCGAGGGAAGTGTCGAGATTGCGATAAGAAAAGCTTGAGAATCTCGACAGATGATCAGGTATCGAGGAGGTGTTGAGGAAGGTGTCGAGACACAGAAAAAGAGCAGTTTTTCAAGAAGGGAAAAACACAGACATGAATGCAATCCAACACACATCTCTAACAAGGATCCACTCAACATATAAACCTCTCAAAACATCTCTCAACAAGAAATAAGCACAAAGATCATGCAAAACACACACACACACTAAACAAGTCTAACCAATTTTATATTTCAAAAACAAGTTATGACAGTTTAGTGAGCATACACTAGCATATGTAAACACTTGTGATGGCCAAATCACATTGTACCTGCACATGTATCAAAAGTAGCAAAGAGTATTGCGTGTTGTGTGTGAAAAACATCGCAAGATTGCATATGTGTATACATGTTATGACGATCTGAGATATGAGTAAATAACTTTTAACTCACACACAATCATAACTGTTTGATGGGGACTATCACCTTCAAGGTACATCCTATAACTCCCACATCTCCTAGAAAACACGCTTGCAATCATATTTAAAGCATCTTTAATCTTTTTGCTTTATATTTTCTTTGCATATTTTTCTTTTAAGCATATCATGCATGGGCATAAAAAGAGAGAAAAGAAATACCCAAGATGTTAAGCATTTGACATCGCATTTTTGCTATGCCGAAGCATACGAATGTCTTTGACACTGCACTTTTGCTATGCCGAAGCATACAGGTGTCATACTATGATTGGCGGGTAACAGTGGTGAGATGGTTATTTATGCCTTTCTCTTAGGATTTTCTAGTCCTACCTGTCAAAAAGAGTGATATGAGTGTTAAGTTTTAAGAGATAACCTAATCTTACTCATCACAAACAAGAGCCACAAAGCTCACTTGCTTAGTTGTGCATAGAGATGCTCATCTAAGCTACAAAAGATACAAAGTTTAGAAACTTTGTTTCAATGGCCATCCAAGGTACACAAATACCAAAGTACACAAAACACACACTGTTTTTGTATTTTTCTGATTTTTCATTTTTTTTTTTTTTTTTTTTTTATATTAAAAACAAAATGAACAAAAACTGAAAATAAACAAACAAAAACATGTTAAGTAAAGCAAAGCAAAAACTAGACTGACTCAGTAGAAAAATAAAACACACAAGCAATGCAACTAACAGAAAAACAAGAAGGGATAAGAAAGTGATGAAATCACTTAGAGTCCTTTTTCTTCCATGCCTTGGAAAAACCTTTCCTTTGATTGAATCCTTGAACAGGTGGTGAGGGGGAAGAATTTAGACCGTTCAAGTTCGAAAGGAACATGAGGGCTTTCAGAAGATCTCCAAGAGGAGCAAGAGAGGATTGAAGCTGAGATTGGCTTCCAGATGCTATCATGCCATTGCTCTGTTGAGTGGCTAGCCACTTATAGCAATTTGGTCGAGTGTGACCGGCAGCTCCACAATAATGACAAAGATGCTGCTTCTTTTGTTTGGGCTTTTGAGAGTTAGCCTTCTTAGCCCTAGGGTTATTAGCATCTTTCTTGTCTAGCTTAGGGGGTGCTCCTAGGATGGATTTTCCCTTGTCTAAGTTCTCACTAGCTAATTCAGTTTTAACATTAGTGTTCTCAATTTCAATGTTATTAGCAGCAGGAACAAAAACAGTATTGCTAGTAGAGGCAGTATTAGAGAAAGAAATACCATACCCCAAACCAATTCGATCCGAAGCAGGTTTTTGATTGCTAAGCATCTCATCAAGCTTTGCACTTGAGGTCCTCTCCAGTTGAGCTCTGACTTGAAACAGCTCCACTTCAAGCTTCTTGGTCTTCTCAGCCAAAAAGTTGTTCTCAAATCTCAGTGCTCCAATAGTTTGATTCGCCTCATCAAACTTTGTGGACAACTCTTCACGATCGAGTTCCACTTCACTGAGCTTCTTGGTGGCCAGCCTATATAATTTCTCGTGCTTTTCAGATAGCTTGTAAAGCTTCTCATAGGCTGAATGGATGTCATCTTGATCATCCATCTTCTCAAATTTTGACTCCACCAATTCTTCTTCATCCACTTCTTCAACAATCCCTTCAGTAGGATTGACTGTGGCAGTGAAGGCATTTAAGATTCCGTCATCCTCAATGTCGGAATCATCTTCAGGCTCAGTGTCACTTAGGGTTGCAGCAAGGGCCTTGCTTTTCCCAATGCTCTTCAGATATGTAGGACACTCATGTTTCATGTGTCCGAACCCATGACAACCAAAGCACTTTGGTCCTGCTGGAACAGTATACTGACCGGCCTCCCTAGCATCCTTCTTCCCTTTGTCTTGGCTTTTGAACTGAGAAGAACTGAACTGCCTGCGGTCCTTGTCGAAGCTCCTTCCATTGGCATTCTTCATGAACTTTTTGAACTGCCGAGTAATGTAGGACTTCATCTTAGAATCTTCATCATCGGAAGATTCATCTGTATCACTGCTCTTTGCCTTCAAGGCCATGCTTTTGCCTTTATTGGTCTTGCCAATCCTAGATAAACCTATCTCATAGGTCTGCAAGTGTCCAACCAGCTCAGTCAAAGGAATCTTGTCTATATCCTTTGATTCCTCAATCGCCGTAATCTTGGCATGAAATCTCTCAGGTAGAGATCTGAGCACCTTCCTTACAATCTTGGGTTCAGGGATGGTTTCCCCAAGATTGAAGGCTGAGTTCACTATGTCCTTGAGCTTGGCATAGAACTCATCAAACGACTCATCTTCCTCCATCTTTATTTCTTCAAAGCTTGTTGTCAGCCTTTGAAGCTTTGAGTCTTTGACAGCCTTTGTGCCTTCATAGGTTGTCTGGAGAATGGTCCAAGCCTCCTTAGCAGTTTCAGTTGAGGATATCTTCTTGAACTCCTCATTGGTGACTGCGCTAAAAAGAGCATTCAGCGCTCTGCTGTTGAAGTTGGCCGCCTTGATCTTAGCATCATCCCACTCGGCCGGTTGTTCTGTTGGCTTAGTCCAGCCAATCTCTACAGCTTGCCACACTTTTTCATCTAAAGACTGCAAGAAAGCTCTCATGCGTACTTTCCAGTATGCATAGTTAGTGCCATCAAATAAAGGAGGTATAATTAAGGATTGTCCTCTATCCATGACAAAACAGGGGTCAATGGATCAACACAGCAAAGATTAAATCCTAATCAGAGTGTGCCCGCTCTGATACCACTTGTTTGGTCACAATCTGAATGACCCCTTGTGATAAACCCTAATTAATTAATTAATTAGCCAAGTTGTTAATTAATCAATTAAGCATGCAATTGCGTGGAAGCACAAACAAATCACCAAATACTAAATATGCAGCGGAAAATAAATAACACGGTGATTTGTTTACGAATGGGGAAAAACCCTAACGGCAAAAACCCCACCGGGTGATTTTCAGGTCACCACTCCCGAAACTCCACTATTATCAAATCAAGCGGTTACAAGAAAGGAATCCCAAGTACCTTACCAACCTACAGTTGAACCCTTACCCCAATACCCAATTGGACTTGATCTGTAGTGACAATTTCCACCTTTGATGCACGGCTCCCAAGTACGTGACTAACCAATGCGCGGATCCCAGTACGCGACTTCAGAACACCAACTTGAGGAAGAATGGTTGGCTGCAAAGTTCTTCAGTTCATCCACGTGATGAATAGCAGGAAGATGCTTGGTTACAAAACCCTATGGTGCAAAGACACAGCAACTTCTTGATGAAGGATGAACTAGGTCAAGAACTTCGTTTGTTGATCACAATTTGCATAAACAGAGATTGCTCAATGATGATACAACTTGTGTCACCCAAAACGGCTCTTAAAATAATCCTTTTATATGTTTAGGGTTAGAAGAAAAGAAGTCCCAAAAACATATTCACGGATCCCAAGAAAATCAGATTTGGAATTCTGACTTTTTAAATCTCGACAGATAGCAGGTGTCGAGGTAGCTATCGAGAGGTGTCGAGCTTTAAAAATTCTGCACTTCAACTTGCTTTCTCTTGGACAGACTTGATGACTTCAACACTTGACCTTGAAACATAGTTTCTTAAAGTATTAAAAACACCTAGATCTACCCAATTACAAGTAGAGTGCGTTTTGTCAAAGGATTAGCCAATTTACATAAATAAGTAAGACATATGTTCTTAACATGTGAAACACATATGTCCTAACAAGAATCATACTCTCTCTACATCTGTATCAATAATATCTAATACTAAAATTATAGGTAGATGTTGGTTGGACCATCTAAAGTGTTATTCATGGATGAAATATCTACTGGTTTGGATAGCTCAACAACTTTTCAGATTGTGAATTCAATGGAACTGCTGTCATCTCCCTCCTCCAGCCAGCACCAGAGACTTATAATCTTTTTGATGACATTATTCTCATCTCTGATGGCCAGATTGTATACCAGGGTTCCCGTGAACAAGTGCTTGAATTTTTTGAATCAATAGGCTTTAAATCTCCTGAGAGGAAAGGGGTGGCAGACTTCCTGCAAGAAGTGAGTTTGAATAAAGGTTTTTTTTTTTGGTCTCATATATGCTAATAGTATTATTATCTTCTAAAGAGGTAAGCATTACAAATAGAATCTCATATTTGGATTCATGTATAACCAATTTATAGGTGACTTCAAGGAAAGATCAGGAGCAGTACTGGGCACAAAAAGACGAGCCCTACAATTTTGTAACTGTCAAGGAATTTTCTGAGGCATTCCAATCTTTCCATGTGGGACGGAAACTTGGAGATGAACTTGCAACTCAGTTTGACATGGCTAAAAGCCATCCAGCTGCTTTGACAACAAGAAAGTATGGTGTCAAAAAGGCAGAGCTGCTGAAAGCTTGCTTGTCAAGAGAATTCGTGCTCATGAATAGGAATTCGTTTGTCTACATCTTCAAGTTCATTCAAGTAAGATGAGTTTTGTAGTATTTTTTAAAACTTTCTTTTCTATATCAAATTTCATTATACCCAAATATGAGTAATATAAACTTTTCTTTTGTTTTCTTCTTTTAGCTTACAATAATGGCAATGATTGTTATGACAACTTTCCTATGGACTGATATGCACTGAAATTCAGTAACTGATATCCATGACCGTTGCAAAGCTTCCTGTTTTCTTCAAGCAAAGGAAGCTCCTATTCTATCCTTCATAGGCATATTCTCTCCCTGCATGGATCATCAAGATTCCAATCACGTTTGTAGAAGTTGCTGTATGGGTATTCATCACTTAAGCTCTGTTTGGATCACGTTTTGGCGTTCGCGTTTCTGCGTTTTGCCTTTTTTTTTTTTTTTTTTTGACCAGTGCCTCTTGCACTGTTCATGTGCATTAAGGCAAAGCTACAGTGCTGAACAGTGTTTTCAACAATAAACAGTAACTTAGAAATTATTTTTTAATTGTTTTTAGTAATAAGTTTTCAATTTTCAGCAAAATAAGCGGTATCCAAAGTCCAAACACACGCTATGTCATTGGCTTTGATCCAAGTGCTGGAAGGTAAAAGATAGAATAAATAAATAAAATCATGCTATTTTTTGTCAACATACAAAGATATGTTTCGCTTTTTCTATTTTCTTTTTTTCTTTTTCTATTTCAAATTATATATTTTCTTATGTTCATATTGCAGGTTTTTTAGGCAGTATCTTCTGCTTTTACTTCTTAACCAGATGGCTTCTGCATTATTTCGCTTTATTGCGGCAATTGGTAGGGGGGACCTGATTCTTAGCCAACACATTTGGATCATTTGCACTGGTCATGCTGTTTGCTTTGGGTGGCTTTGTCCTGTTAAGAGGTATAATTTAATAAGTGGCTTTTCTTTTATAATTGGGAAAAATCTTTTCTATTACTTCTTATTTGATTGTGTCCTCCCACAGAGAACATAAGGAAATGGTGGATATGGGGTTACTGGATGTAAACTACACGTCTACCCTACTGTATTTGTTGCAGAATGCGATTTTGGGTGTTGGTCCATTTCTTGAAGACACTGCATGGGGTTGTCTTGATCTAACTCATTGTAAAGGTCAAAACCTTAAGTTCATGAATTGCACTTCATAAATCACAAAAAACAAAATATATTTTTAACATTGTCGTAGAACTCACTCATACATCGCTGATTATAATTTAAAATGCAGTTTCCTTCATATTGATGATCCATTATCAACACATGACCACATACACATGGCTGTGGAACTTGACTAATTGATTATGATTGTGTCTTTCTAATTGTTTTTACGATAAACTTTTGATACCATTTTTGGATATTTGGTTGTGTTATGATTGGACTAATTGTTCTAATAGGTGGTGCATGTTAACAATTAATTGATTAGCTTTCTACAACATGTGAGATTTGGTCATGGTATTATTAGAAGGGAATCTAAATTTAAAAGGTAGATCATATAAAGTGCGATTCACGGATTTGCTTGAAAATATTAATTCTTTGTAGTTGTAGTTCTTTTATTGACAAGCTTTGGTTTCAAATTAAAATTTCAGTTTTAAGCCATTTAGCATTTACCATGAATTCTAGATAAGCGTTGTTTAAAACATATACCTTTCTAAATTAGAAATACCTAGAATTTATAGTCAACAAAAAAGAAACTGCAACACTTCTCTACTTTTATTTTCATTAGGGGTGAATGAGGTGAATTACATTTGGTCACATGTATCTAGAAGTACACTAAAATTATTAAAATGTTATAAATTCTTATATCATTCATTTATTCTTGCATTACATTTGTTTTTTTTTTTCCTTCTTTATTTATTGGTAAATTATTTAGGGGTCCAAAATTGAGGTAGATTTCATGTATAGGTTTTTAGATTTGATATAAGGCTCACTTTGTGGGTATGTTTACTACATGTGCATTTGGCAACACTTATTTTTGTCAACTTATTTTACTATTCAACTTATTTTTGTTACTATTCATGATCCCACTGCACTTTTTTGTATTATTTATGAGCTTTACTTTATTATTTCAGCCTTATTTTTAACATTTAGCAAAAAAATTTCAGTTTTAGCAAAATAAGCAGGTCTCAAATAGACCCTACATACTAAGGTTTTTGAGTTTTCAATTAATTTCATGACTATAAATTCCATTAAGCAAAAACATATGAAGCAAAGAAACAAACACTATCATATAATTATGAGAAGATAAATTTAGTATTTGTGCACATAAACAAAAACATAATAGCTCTTAATAAATTAAGATTCAATCTTTGTAATATTAATATAATTATGAGAAGATAATTTATTATTTGTGCATATAAACAAAAACCTCATGGCTCTCAATAAATTAAGATGCAATCTTTTTAACATCAATTGCGGAAAGGGTCTTCACTGCCCAATTAAGATCTCAAAAGTGGGTTTGGATTTTGGGTTTTGGTAGTGTTAACTTCTTTGCTTAATATGTTTTTGCTTAATAGAATTCAATGGTTTGACAAGTGAAAGTTTCTTCATATGCCACATGTCCTAATTGTTCTAGTTCTTCAAAGAGTTGACTTCCTTAAAAGTGAGTTTGTATTTTTGGTTTTGGTTTTGTGGTTTTTGTCATTTTTTTTTTTTTAATTCAACATTTCTTATTTAGTGTTTTTATTATTGCATGGGTTTGAACATGAGAAATGAGATTATTGTAATTGCATATAATTTAAATATATATATATATATATTTTGCAAAACTTTCCGATGCATCGCACAAGTTATCGACTAGTATATATTAATAGGAAAAGCTTAGAAAAAATCCAATTACATTCTACAATTGAAGTCCAATTTTGTGTCATGTGTCATAAATTATTTATTTTTAGAGAGTTTTATTTCTTAATTTTGGAGTCAAATGTGGGACAATATTTAAATATCATCTAAATGTGTTATTGCATACAAAAATCAAAGAGTCTAGAATTAATGAACATAACAAAATTTTAAAAAATATAAAATTTACATTTTCTACCTAATAATATTCTTACAAGACTTTTAAAAGAGTGTAAAAAAAAAAAAGAATAACTATCAATAATATTTATATTACATATGTACGAATTATACTATGCATCTTAATGTATATATTTTAAGTATATCCATGTATATGCATGAGGTTATAAGCTAGTACAAGTTTATTGTCATGTTTATTTAAGTTGTATTATTTTTTATTAACCTTATAATACCATGAAAATTTATTTGAAAGTATGTTTCAATTTTTTTAGATATTTTTAGTCAATCTTGCTAATATTTACAAATTTAATACAATTATTTTTATTTTTATTAATCACTAAGTTAATTATAATATCATCATGGTTCGACTTCAATCGAACCTCAGTCCAATCTTAAAAAGCTTGAACCTCTCCCTTTACCAGTTCTTTAAATAGTCTGGGTCTAAAAACCATAATTAAGAGTATTTACACAAGTGGATGAAAAATAGCATAAGCCCCAAATTTTTACAACAAATCCAAAAAATCACTACACCAGCTTATGCATCCATTGTGTAATATGCAATAGTTAGGCAAATATACACAAGCATTGTTGTGGTGCATTTCATTTTTTTTATTCTTTCTATGAGTTTCAACAAGATGAAGAAAGAGTAGATAGTGGTTGTAGTGTGTGAACAGAGAAAAAAAATTAGAAAAAAAAGTTTGATGTTTTAATAAAATAAAGTTAAAAAATAGAAAATTTGATATGTGTTTTTGAAAAGTAGTTTGGTAAAATAGAAAAGGTAGGTTTTTATGTTAAAATAAATAAATTTTTTTCTCGAGCTAATTTGAATACTATAATTGACTATGAATAGTAAAGTAATCAAGTAAGCAAATTTTTATTTTGATTTAGTGACATAGAAAGTAGATGGATGGTTGTTAGAATATGTAAAGATTTTTTTTTTTTTTTTCTAAAGAAGCTAGATGAAATTTTTTAATATTTTTACATATTATTCAGTATTGTAAACAAATAAAATAAAATAAATAAAATGATGTGACCTATAAGCTGCAACAAGGATATTGCAACAATAAATACTATACTTCTAATATTATATATTATATGGTGTAGATATTACGTAATAATAGCTTACCTTGTATTATGAATTTCCCAATGAGCAATTAGGAAATAGTATATGGACTTGGTTGTCAAAAGAAAAAAGAAAAAAAATGATGATTTCTTGTCCTAAATTTTGGTTTACTTGCTAATTGGCATTGCTACTGTTAAGTGTTGACAAACGAAGTCAAAAAGTCTTTGTCTTTGTCACATATATGAATTTGATTTTCCTGTCCTAAATTTTGGTTTACTTGTGATGTCGCGGAAGTCCAAAGAAAGCACACAATATTTTCTTTGATGAATAGAAATTAAACTGTTAGCTTCTGGGTAATAAACCTAGAGTCCATGAATCCACAAGGCGATAAATTGAAATCATCGGTGAAAGAATTTTGACAAAACGTCTGAATTTTTATTAATACTAATCTCTGAATAATGTTTACAGACTTAGAGACCTATTTAAGAGCTCTATAAAATTTGACAGATGAAAAAATATATTCTAAAATAAGTCCTAACTAATACCTAATCATAATATGAACCAAATTTGACCTAAAAAGCATTAAAAACACCTTAAAAACAAGGAAATAAATAATCTAAACCTAAAATAACAAATTTTACATAAAAATACCAAAATTAAATAATTACAAAAATTAATTTAAAGATTCTATCCTACATCCCCTTGATAATTGGCATTGCTACTGTAGAGTGTTGACGAGTGAAGTCAAGAAGTCTTTTGTCTCTGTCGCACATGAATTTGTTTTCATAAACAAAATTGATTAAGCAGAATTTGGCAGGGAAAGTGGAAGGAAGGTTATTCGACACTACTTTGAGGTTGAAAACAGAAGGACCTCTCCTGTAATGAGAGAATTAACTACTGTTGAGTGTTGACGAGCGAAGTCAAAAAGTCTTTGTCTTTATCGCATATATGAATTTGATTTTCCTGTCCTGAATTTTGGCTTACTTGATAATTGGCATTGCTATTGTTGAGTGTTGGCGAGCGAAGTCAAGAAGTCTTGGTCTCTGTCGCATATATGAATTTGTTTTCATAAACAAAATTGATTAAGTAGAATTTGGCCGGAAAGTGGAAGGAAGGTTCGACACTACTTCGAGGTTGAAAACAGAAGGACCTCTCTAATGAGAGAATTAACTACTGTTGAGTGTCGACGAGCGAAGTCAAAAAGTCTGTGTCTCTGTCGCATATATAAATTTGATTTTCCTGTCCTTAATTCTGGTTTACTTGATAATTGGCATTGCAACTGTTGAGTGTTGACGAGCGAAGTCAAGAAGTCTTTGTTTCTGTCGCATATATGAATTTGTTTTCATAAACAAAATTGATTAAGTAGAATTTGGCAGGTAAAGTGGAAGGAAGGTTCGACACTACTTCGAGGATGAAACCAGAAGGACCTCTCCTCTAATGAGAGAATTAACTTTAAAATATTTGTGGACTTCGCTATTTAAAATGGCTCGGAAAGTCAAAAAGCCCCACACGTTATTAAGTTAGTTAAAACATGATTGATGTTTCCGACAAACGTGACCAAAGGATAAAGCAAACTTATCTGAGTAAAAGAAAAGCTAGAAACAAAGTTACAAGAAATCAAGCAGAGGAAAGCTTAGGGAAAGTGGGATCATAATTCATAGGGAAAAGCCAAATTCAGATTAAATAGCATATACAGGTTTGGTTGGAGCAAGAAGAGAAGCGTCATGGCGGAGATGGTACTATTTCCTCTTATCAATAGGCTGAATTTCTTATTGACCCAGGAAGCAAAACTGCTAGGAGGCATCCATGAAGAAGTAGCTGACATCAAAGATGAACTGGTTTTCTTAATCAACATGTCTCAAAGCCATGGTAGTCCAGTTCGTGAAGAAACAAGTCCATATTTTAGTCCGTCGCTGGTAGAGTCAATTTTCCCATCACCTATGCTGTCACACTCGGATTTGGAGTCTCCATTATTCTTCCCAGACAAGTCTCCAAAATTCTCTCATTCCAATTCCATAGGGTTACTCTTCCCATCAGCCAGGTCTGAAACAACAGACAGTTCCCAAAATGATGAAGAAATAATTCAAAATCCCTCGGTACCCTCATTTTCGCATTTATTTCCACCATCCAGTACCACATCGGAATCGGAAACTGCCAGTTCAATATGTGATTATGGACCAACAACTCTTTCCATTTCATTACTCTTTCCTGCCAACAAGTCTGAGACTGAGAATGAGAATGAGAATGAGACTGAGGCCGAGCCTGAGACAAGTAGTTTATCATTCACTGGAAGCACTCCAAATTTGTCGCATTACATGATGCAATTCTATCTGTCTCATTCCATAATGCAATTCTTCCCACCAGCCAGGTCTCCAAGTCAAACAGACAGTTCCGAAAATTATGAAATAATTCCAACTGATTCCCATGGTTATGTATGTAACGGAACACCTCCAGCTCCAGCTCCAATTCCAAAATTCTCTCATTCCAATTCCATAGAGTTATTCTTCCCACCAGCCAAAACATGGGTGAAACAAGTAAGAGATGTAGCTTTCCGCATAGACGTTGCCATTGACCAATACTTGCTTCACATGGCACAACACAATCCTTACCGACGTGGCTTCACTGGTTTTGTCCATAAAACTACTCACTATCTCAAAACATTGAAACCCCGCCATAAGATAGCATATGAGATTCAAAAGATCAAAGCATCAATTCTAAAAATCAAGGAAAGGACTGAAAGATATCACTTCAAATCCATTGTTCATGGATTGAGTAGCCGTGCTCCAAATGTTAGGTGGCATGATCCTCGAAAAGCTTCCCTTTATCTTGATGATACTGACATTGTGGGAATTGAATTTCATAGAGATCATTTGATTAGCTGGTTGGTAAAAGGACTGCCGCATTGCATAATTATGCTTTCGATATTGGGAATGGGGGGACTGGGCAAGACCACTCTTGCCAAGAAAGTCTACAACCACCAAACTGTGAGAGGACACTTTGACTGCCAGGCTTGGATCTCGGTTTCTCAATCATACAACATTGAAGATCTACTAAGGAGCATGATAAAGCAATTTTGTGAGGTCAAAATGAAGAATCCTCTTCCGGGAATGGACTCAATGGATGAGGAGTCCTTGATATTGAGCTTAAGGTATTACTTGCAGCAAAAGAGGTATGTGGTTGTATTTGATGATATACGAAAAATAGATTTTTGGGAGGATATAAAACATGTTTTACCTGATAATAACAAAGCTTCTAGAATAATTATCACAACACGTAAGTGTGAAGTTGTTAATTTTTGCAAAAAATCTTGTCCTGTCTATGTTCATCAGTTACAACCACTGCCTCCTAAGAAGGCATGGGAGCTCTTTTGCAAAAGAGCATTCCGAAATGACTTTGGAGGACATTGCCCCTTAGAGTTAGAGGAATTGTCTCAAGAAATTGTTGAGAAATGCCAAGGATTACAACTAGCAATTACTTCTATAGGTGGTCTATTATCAACCAAACACAAAACCTTGTCTGAATGGAGAAACTTGCATGACAACCTTGCCTATGAGCCAGGAACAAATCCCCATCTTGCTGGTGTCCACAAAGTTCTATCCTTAAGTTATGAAGACTTACCATACCATCTTAAATCTTGTCTTCTATACTTTGGCATGTATCCAGAGAATTTTCGTATTTCATGTAGAACATTGATTCGACAATGGATAGCTGAAGGTTTTGTCAAAGAAATAAAGGATAAAACATTGGAAGAGATCGGCGAAGAATACTTGACTGAGCTTATTGACAAAAGCTTGGTTCAAGTATTAGAGGTTGATGTTGGTGGAGAAGTTATAGTGTGTGGAATCCATGACCTATTGCATGAGATCATCTTACAAAAGATGGAAGATTTAGGTTTTTGTCATGTTTTGTCAAAAGGGGAGTCAAGTTCTGAAGAACCAACTCGACGTATGTCAGTCCATAGAGTTTCATATGGTGTATTGCAGAGCTTTAAGAAATCTCCCATCCATTCTCTTTTATTCTTCAATATTGATGAACTGCCCAAATCCTTTATGAGTTCATTTTTTAAAAATTTTAAGCTTATGAAAGTATTGGATTTTGAGAGTACTCCATTGGATCATCTTCCTGAAGATGTGGGGAATTTATTTCATTTAAAGTATTTAAACTTGAATGGTACAAAAGTAAAGACTCTTCCAAAATCCATTGTAAAGCTGCACAATCTGGAGACTTTGTCCCTGGAACAAACCCTAATACAAGAGGTACCTTTTGCAATCAACAAGCTTCATAAGCTACGTTGTCTTTTAGCCTACTATTTTGATGACAACATGGATATCAATCTTAATATTTTAAGAGGAGTTAAAATACATGGGAGCATTGGATGCTTAAAGGCACTGGGAAACCTACGGTACGTGGACGCAAATCTTGGAGGGATCAAATTGGTTGAAGATTTGAGAAAGTTGAGCCAATTGACGGATCTAGGCTTGGTAAACCTGACTAAGGAGACTGGAAGGGCCTTATGTACCTCTATTGAGAACATGCACAGCTTAACAGATCTACATGTAAGCTTGATCAACGAAGATGAGGTTGTTGATTTACAACCGATTTCATCTCCACCTAAATGTCTTCGAAAGCTCTCCATGAAGGGGCGTTTAGCCAAGTTGCCGAACTGGATTTCAGAACTTCAACACCTAGTCTCAATAAACTTTTATTGGACAAGGTTAAGTGATGATCCACTCAAAGCCTTTCAAAATCTTCCTAATCTTGCGGAGCTCATATTGGAAATGGAAGCATACAATGGAGAGCAATTGCATATTAGGAAAGGAGGATTTCCAAAACTCAAAGTGCTAGGGCTCGCAGATTTGACTGAATTGATTTCATTGAATATATACAAAGAAGCATTACCCCTTCTTGAAAAATTGAGCATTGAACGTTGTCCACAACTAATGGAGGTACCCTCTGGTGTCCAACACCTGAGAAACCTTAGCAAACTAATATTTACAGATATGCCCAGTGAATTCGAACAAAGTTTGGATCCAAAGCAAGGGTCACATTATTGGATCATTGAGCATGTACCATTCATCATCCTCCGTCACAAGGTTCGCAAAGGCATTTTTGGCTATGAGACCCACAATCTCAGTTCTAAGTATTTGGAGAGATCAAAAGGGACAACAATCAACCAAGCTAATGATACCAACAACAATAATGGGGATGATATCAATGCTTCAGATGAAAAAGGTTAGTGAAATGTAGCTAAAATCAGTTTTTGAATTTTAGTGAGATTTATGCTTTCTTTGTTTTTTGAAGGAAAAAAAATATTGATACCAATACTAATTAAACTATTTTCATTTGTGTAGGTAAACAAATAATTTCTACATAGTGATACCAATTGGTAAATCTGTTGGTAGCACCATTTTTTCTTGTGATCCTCTTTGTTGAATCTTTCTATATCAATTCCTATTGGATCATTTTTAGTTTTGGAAGAATTGTTGGACTTCATCTAGCGACTGAAGTGAACGGAGAGTGGAAACATAAATGCTTATGTTGGATGGATTTGTGGCTTTTCTTCTCAAATGCTAGTATTTGTATGTTTTGTTCTGCTTCTTGTTACCCAGAATAAGTGGCCGTGTTTGCCACAATTAAGGACTTCCTTGTTACACTCCCCCACTCCCCTACTGTTGTAATAGCTTGTAACTGTGTATGCCCTTTCTGGTTTTGCTATCTCTCATTTATTAGTTACTACTGAGCCAACAAAATAATAATAATAATAATAATCAATAATTGGTTTGTTGTCAAAAAAGAAAATAATATCATCAATTCGTTTGGATTTCAGTACTATGATTTAATTTCTTCTATGATATTTGTAATATGTTTGGATTTTGATACCCACCATTAGTTATTGCTTTATTATTCTTTTTTTTTTTTCCCCTTTTTTTGATGAGTTATTACTTGGTATTTTTTTTTTTTTTTTTTTTCATTTTTTGGCTTGTGTTTTCTACTTTTCTTTACAAATAATGTCATGGGAGTTGAGTTGTAGATTTGTATCGTAAAAATCATGTTGTCCTTTCTATTTTGCATTTGTTGAAATATGTAATTCATCACCAACCGCTTTATGGTATGTTAATTTGGATTTTGCTGGCTTTTCATATTGCGCTTATATTGCACTCTGAAAATTTGAAGAATCCACTTTCAGATTCACTTTTTGAGATTTTTAGTGATATATATATATATATATATATATATATTATATTTTTGGGGTGTAAACTTCTTCATTACTAATCAAAGTTTGACAAAGTTGTGGGAGGTAAACAATCAATTGTTGTTGTTGGGACATGTTGGGCTAATTTTTTTTATTTTTTATTCCATGGTTTTACTTTAATATGTTTGCAATTGTCTCTTCTAGTGTGATTCTCATTGTTGCAGCCCAAATATGTGGTTGTTTTGCCACAATCATGGGTTCATTGGTGTTGCTATTTTCCTAAGTATGATTGCAGTTGCAATCACCCGTAATTGTTTATTTTCTACAGTGATTTGAAAATCTTTGAATTGTTGTCTATGTGGTTTTGATTTCTTTCTTTAATAAACTATTACTCTTTTTGGAACTAGTCGCAAACTCATAAGATGCATGAAAATTTTTTATTTTTTTTTCTTGTTTAGTGAACAATGAAAATGGTAGATGACACTTATAAGTGTTAAATCCAAACCATTTTTGAAATGATGTGATTATAATAGATTTTCTAAATTAAGCAACTATATTTGTTATTTAAAAGTATTTTAAATTTTGTACGTTTTCTTTTTCAAGGAACCATGATGTATTTTACATTCAATGATTAATAAGGCGAGATATTTTGTAAACAATATAATATGTGGTTGGAATTTGTTTTTAGTACTTCTTACAAATGTTTCATTTTCTATACATCTTAAATAACGTAAAGAGGAAGTAGATATAAATAAATCCATCACTTATAAATACAAGACTTTAACAACATAAGAAATATGTAATTTTGTTAATAACCTATCAATATTACGTTAAAAATGTGACATAATTGTCAATGTAGTAACTTCTATTTCTACCCAAACCCCTCCTCCCAAAATATCACCAAAGTGGACCAATAATAGATTGAAGTAGACTGAAATTAACTAAAATGTTATGCTAATGTAGCTTAATAGGAGTATAGAAATAATAAATACTACTTTTAGATATTATATAGATTATATATTAGCCATAAATCCACCTTGATAAGGTATTTTAGGTTAGACCAATTTTGAAAGGGGACCTCTATGCTCAACTTTTATATGGATTATAGATTAGCCACAAATCCACTTTGATAAGGTATTTTAGGTTAGACCAATTTTGAAAGGACCTCTATACTCAACTTTTGGTACCAATAGTATAGAATGCCCCACAATTTAAAGATATTGCTAAGATTTTATTTTTGAAAGTATTTATATATACTGTTGTAAAAAAAATTTCAAAAAAATTCAGCAATTAGATGTTTAGTTATCAGAAAGGTATAGGTCTAGTTTTTGCAGTAATATTTCTATGCACACTTCAACAACATATCACATTTAAGGTATCTAGAAAACTATGCAAAAATTTTCATTAACTAAGACATCTCAAGTGGTTAACTATTTTGCCCCGTTTTTCTTAGTGAAAGCCATATTCCATATCTCTTATTTGAAAATAGTTTTTTTAATTGAACTAACTTGAACCGTACTAGATTACTAAACTTGTACACCTCATAAAAATGCATAAAAACATAAATAAAATTGAACAGACATAAGTTCCATCAACAAAGTAGGCAAGAACCCCAACCATTGAAAAACTGAGACCTTCAAGTGGCCACCAACCTGTAATTTTTCCATTTGTCATTCAATTTAAAATCTCCAGTTCAAGAAGCGTTGTCCCACGTAAGTCCTAAATTGGAATGGAATCACAGCTTAAAGAGTTTCTTTTCTCCATCATCGAAATTTTCAAGCCATGGCCAAAATTTTTGGGCTTGTCTACGCTACAAAACTTAATTACAACATCAACATTTTTGTATATCACGAATTCTATATTTGTTGGAATGCGTCGAACTGACTTGGACGCATTGGACTTGGACCCCCTTTCACTGAAGAAAAAAAAAATCAGCATTAAACTTCTTGAAATTGCCTGTTAAATTGAACTAGATTTGTATATTTGAGTTTAATGCGAGTGTACTATGACAATTTGCCCGACAAGGGTCAGTATCTACCACGTGACATCTTTGGTACTCACTTGTGTAGTCAACCTCACCGACTAAAGACTTCTGTAGTCACTTTTTCCTCAATAATGCAGGTTCATGATTCATCATCTTCTGTGGAAATCGTTCATTTTGCTTGGTTATACTGTTCTTATCTTTTTTTAACTCTGTCTTTATGCTTCGTACAGACTGTTACTAATCTCATCTGACTCAAGTTTTTTGATAGAAAGAAAGGAAAAGAGTGAGAAAAAATTGTTAAGGAAAGTGGATTTGATCTACAGAGCCCAATCTCAGGCAATATCTAATAACAGAGAAGAGCCAATCGTCAAAACAAATATTGGAGATAGAAGAATCTACTTAAGAGTATTTTTAGGGGGAAAAGGATTTGTTGTAGCATTTAATTTGAGATTTAAAGTTTTAGATTCTTCAATGATTCATTGATACTTTGTCTGGTAGTGTGTAGTTCTACATTGTTAATTGAAGTGTGTCCATTTGTGGTAGGTAAACAATCAAGTTGTACTCAGTGATGCTAATCCAAATATGTAAGATGCTCAAGTTGAATTATGAATTCTGATTCTCCAAAAAAAAAAAAAAAAATTGCATTAAGAATTCCACAATGAGGGATCAAGAAATAATACTCGTCCTCTGTAGCAAAGGAAATAGAATAAGTATTATGATTTTCTGTCTCAAAATTTGAATTACTTATTAATTAATTAATTTTTTTTTTAGTAGAAAATAAAATAAAAAATAGGCAAAACTGCAAATTGCATACTCTAAATTTGACTAAAATTTATTTCAATCCTCTCACTTTACTTTTGTTTAATAGAGTTCTCTAAGTTTCAAGTTCATTCAATTAAGTCATCTCCATCAAATTTCATTTGATTTTGCAGCTAAGCGTCCCAATTTTTATATTTTTTTATTCAAGAATTTTTAATTAAAAAATCCATTTAGTTACTGAAAAATATTTTCTAGAATTTATTTTAATAAAAATTGACAAAAGTTGACGTAGAAACTTTAATTAAATAAATTTGAAACTTATAGAGATTCAATAAAACAAAAACAAAGTTACATGACTCAAATGAATTGTTTTTTATTTTTCATTTTTATAAGCTGACTCAAATGAAATGTGGTTAAACTTAGAGATTACAATTTATGGTATGTACACACCCATTTGCAACTCTTTATATGTGTGGTGTTTGAAATTTGATCCAACCGCCTCATCAGTCATCAGCCACCTGCATTCAACAAGGAGTGGCCTTAAAAAAAGCGTTAGTGGATTTCATTTGAGAGGACCAGCTTTACGAATTTACAAGGGAAAGTTTGTTGTATTTGAGATAGCCCTTAAGTCCTTAAGAGCATCCACATCAGTGGATGGAAAATCTTGTATAATAGAAAAAGCCAGCATTTTTACACATTTTGTCTCAAAATTGCTCTTCATCAATGCTTCCAAAATCTTGTATAATCATGTATATTTATCCACGAGCTACAATAACAGTGTATATATACGCGGTTACTATAGCATGTGTATATAATATTTTAATAATTTATGATTCGCTCCTTTTTTTTTCTCTCTTCTCCATCTATAAAACTAACCCTCCCTCATTATGTTCTTTCTTCCTCTGATACACACACTCCCACAAACACAAAATCAAAAATCAACTACAAACATCAAAAATCAACCACAAAATCAACAACAAAATCAACCACTAGAACAAAATCATTGGATCGGTGATCAGTGATTGTGGATTGTGGATTGGAGAGGCGATTTGGATCGGTGATGTGGATCGGTGTTGATGAAAATCGGTGATGGGTTGACGGAGATCGGTTTTAATGGAGATCGGTGTTGATGGAGATCAGTGATGGGTTGATGGAGATTGGTTTTAATGGAGATCAGTGTTGATGGAGTGCTTGTGATGGGTTGACGGAGATCGGTGTTGATGGAGATCAGTTTTGTGGGTTGGCAGAGATCGATGTTGATGGAGTGCTTGTGATGGTGCTTCTGGGTTGACGAAAATCGGTGGATTGGAGAGGCATTGTGGTGCTTGTGATGGCAGTGGTGTTGATGGAGTTCTTGCTCTAGTGCTTTTAAGTTTTGACCGTGAGAGAAAGAAGAAGAAAGAAGAGGAAAAAAAGAAAGAGGAAACGACAGAGATAAGGAAAAAGAAAGAAAGAAGAAAGAAAAGGAGGTATTGGAAAAAGAAACGGGTAGGTAAAATAATATTAAAAAAAGAATATAAAATATTATTTATATAAAATATAGTGTATAATAGATGAACTGATGTGAGTATTTTATAAAAATAGATGTGTAAAATAGAAAAAGTAACTTTTTCTGTGTAAAATAGATGATAAATTTACACGAACTGACGTGGATGCTCTAAGGACCATAAACAAGGTCAAATCTTAGCTTTGAGAAAATGAATTTCTATTTCTATAACTGTAAGACACGTGGCCGGTGGCTCATGCAAATTGCAGCGAATTACCAAAATCTTGCTTGTGTACACAAAACGCAGCGTTTGGAATAGCTGAGATACGGTGTCGTTCTTCTGTTAAGTAAGTAGCACGCGTTTAAACTTTAAATCTCGGATGAGTCTGACTCCGTTTCCTTTTATTTCCTTGACTGTTACCTTCATCGGGTAGTGGTACGTAAAGTAAGGTGCATTCTTTGTGGACTAACCGATTACGATGACCACATTAGAAAGAGAAATCCACATATGAGTTGCTTTACAGCTTTGGCGCGAATCTGATTCAAAAGCTAAAAGAAGAAAGCAAAAAAGTTGAGGGAAAGTGGGTGGAAGCTTGATCATAGAAAAGAACCCAAACCGCCTCATCAGATACCTGCATTCATCCCGAATTGGACATGATGTATTTTACATTCAATGTTTAATAAGATGAGATATTTTGTAAATAATATAATATGTGGTTAGAATTTGTTTCTAGTAATCCTTATAAATGGTTCATCTTCTATATATCTTAAATAATCTAAAAATAAAGTAGATATAAGTAAATCTATCACTTGTATAAGAAAAAATAAATACAAAATTTTAATAACATAAAAAAAAAAAAAAATGTAATTTTATCAATAACCTATCAACATTACATTAAAAATGTGACATAATTGTCAATGAAGTAATCCCTCCTTCTACCCAAACCTCTTTTCCCAAAGTATCACTAAAGTAGACCGATAATCGATTGAAGTGGACTGAAATTGACTAAAATGCTATGCTAATGTAGCTTTATAGGAGTATAGAAATAATAAATATTTCTTTTAGATATTATATAGATTATAGATTAGCCATAAACCCATTTTGATAAGGTATTTTAGGTTAAACGAATTTTGAAACGGCCTCTATACTCAACTTTTGGTACCAATGGTATAGAATGCCCCACAATTTAAAGATATTGCTAAGATTTTATTTTTGAAAAGTATTTATATATATAAAAAAAAAAAAAACAATTCAAAAAAATTCAGCTATTAAATGTTTAGTTATCAAAAAGTTATAGGTCTAGTTTTTGCAGTAATATTTCTATGCCCACTTCAACAATATGTCACATTTAAGGTATCTAGAAAGCTATGCAAAAATTTTCAGTAACTAATAAGTATCCATTTGGAAATAGCTTATTTAGCTGAAACGTAAATTTTTTTGAGATTTTTACATTTTAGTCATACTCATAATCATACTTTACTTTTTCTTTTCTTTTCTTTTTTAGTGTTAACTTCTTCTTTACTAATCAAAGTTTGTTCATTTGTGTTAGGTAAACAATCAAGTTCAACTCAGCGATGCTAATTATTATGCCTTCTTAAAAATAAAAAAAAACTCAATGATGCTAATTCAAATCAGTAAGTAGACTTCTCCCCATAATGTGACGCTTTAGTAGTTTGTTACACACATACATTGCACACTAAGATCAAATGGCTCTAATAGACGTTGGAGGTCTGGATAGAAAGTAGGTTGCACATTGGTGAGTTGTTGTCAATGACCATGGAGTTCTGTGACATGCTAGAATGGGTCATATAGCTCATCAACTTGGTATGGATCAGGTGCGGAATTAGGATTTTATGAATGAGGGCCAAAATTATAACAAATATAAAATTAAACTACTTTAATTGAGTCATACAAGAAATATGAAGAGTTTGGGAGGCTAACTATATTTCTTTTGTAAAGATTAGGTAAATTTAGAGGTAAAAGTAAAAGTAAGGAAGTCAATTCCGTTCCGTTCCGGCCGTACCGGCCGGAATATTTCGTACCGGCAAGCATACCGGTACATAAACCCCCCTGTTTCGTACCGGAAAAAATTCCGGCCGTACCGGCCATGTACCGGGCGTACCGGCCAATTTCGGGCAATACCGGCCGGTACCGGGCGTACCGGCCCGTACCGGAAAAAAGTTTTTTTTTTTTTTTTTTTTAATTTTAATTTTAATTTTTTTATAAATTTTGTAATTTTTGAATTTTTGTTAGGGCAGAATGGTAACTTATTTACATTAACTTATTAGTATTATTTGTTTTCTTAGTATGCAATGGTAACTTTTAAGCTTTCTATATTTTATATTGTGTTTTTTTTTTCTTCTTTTAATTGATACTAAAGTCTAAAACCATGAATAATTAGTTCTGAATTGAGGAAATGTTTTATGGTAAACTTTTATATTTATTATAATACACACACACATACATACATACACATATATATAAAAATATAAAAAATAGCGGTAAATCCGAAACGGTACACCGGTATTGACCGGTATCCGAAATATACCGTACCGCTGGCCAAACCGGTACAGCCTCCGGTACGGTATTGACTCCCTTTAAAACTCTAATGTTTGAGAGTTTGACCCCCCACTTCTCTAAGTGGTTCTGCCCCATGGATTCCAAAACTTCAACACCTAGTATGTGTAAATATTTTACGGTCAAGGTTGAGTGAAGATCCATTGAAAATCTTTGAAAATCTACCTAATTTGTTGGAGCTTAGAATAGCGTATGAGGCATACAATGGGGAGAAATTGCATTTTAAGGAAGGAGGATTTACAAAACTTAAGAAGCTGGAATTAGATACTTGAATCAATTAAATGTTTTGATTATAGATAAAGGAGCATTGCCTCTTCTGGAAGAGCTTTCAATAGGGCCTAATCTGCAACTTAAGGAGGTGCCCTCTGGAATTAGATTTCTGGGAAACCTCAAAGAACTCTCATTTGTAGGTATGCCCAGAGAATTTGAAGAAAGTTTGGATCCAAACCAAGGGACACATTATTGGATAGTTGCGTATGTACCTATCATCTATCTCCTCCACAAGATCCGCGAAGGATGTTACAATTATGACAACCATATTCTTCGCCCCAAACATTTAGAGAGGTCAACATGGTGCACAATTAAGCAGGAAAAGATGATAAAAATGGAGATGTCGATTATTTGATTGCACCAATTGAGAAAGGTTAGTGAAATTTAGCTAAACTTTGCTTTATATTTGGTGATATTTTTTGTATCTTTGTTAGATTATGACATTTGGTTGTTTGTAATTACAAAATGGAATTGTTGAGTCATGCTGTTACTTAAGCTAAATATTATTGTTTTCTTTTTTTCTTTTTGAGAGATAATTGTTTTATTTTCAATTGAGAATAAAAACAAAAGGATTTACAAAGGCTTGTGGCATTTGATCGAGCCTCTAACAAAAATTTGAAGGCAAAAGCTACTCCGTTAGGGAATGGGTGCATACCGGAAATAGTACCATACAATAATTGTGTTAAACAAACAAACTAGCCTTGTAGGGGAGACCGTCAGAACACAATAATGATCTTTATGAAAATCCATGCTTACCCTTATAAGAAGTGTGTTAGATGTTGTGGGTTCCAGTGAGCTCAACTGGTAAAGTCTCTAATGCTTGTATAAGAGATCTGAGGTTCAATCACAACCTATACCAAAAACTGATTAGTATCTTAGTTTGATGATAGAAAACTATCATTAGGAGCGTTTTTTACTATAAAGACCCTGTGATAGTGTAAAATCTTCTTCCATTTACTAATTAAAGGTTTTCCATTTTGATAGGTAAATTATGAATAATCAAGTTCAACGGAGTGATGGTAGTCCGAACCTGTAAGCATGCTTTTTCCCACCAAAATTATTGATGCTATCATAGCTAAAGCATTCATATTGGGTGTGTTAAATCACCCAAAATGTACCTCTCAATATCCCTCTTATTAGATCATTTTTATGTGCTCCTTCATTTGGAATTGTTGAGCTATATCTACAAACTTGGGTGTAGAGTGGAAATATAATTGTTATCTATTGCTATTGGAACACATTAGAGTTATGGTTGTATTTGTTTTGGGTGTAAATGGAATTGAGAAAATATTTTATACCCTAATGCGTGTTTGGGTGCACATGTAAAATAAATTCAAATTGAAAATAATAAAATTTGACCGTAAAATAAGCCCCTTGCCTTGTAAAATGTTTTACATGTCTCATTTACCTTCAAATCATTTTCCAAACTCACACACCGGAAGAGAGAGAGAGAGAGAGAGAGAGAGAGAGAGAGAGAGAGAGAGAGAGAGAGAGAGAGAGAGAGAGAGAGAGAGAGTGCTTGATCTTGGGACAAGATCATCACCGTCGCTGCCCTCTAGATCGGAGCATTGTCATCTCGTTCTCGTCATCGCCACCCTGTAGGTCGTCTCCTCCTCCTCTCGATCTCGTCGCTGCCGCCCCTCTAGATCGACCCACCTATGACTGATCTCGTCGTCTTTGCTTAAAGATCGTTGCTACTGCATCTAGATCGACCTACCCATGACTGATCTCTATCTTTTTCTCGATCTACCTCTCTCTTTCCCTTAGTCTCCCACTCTTTCTTCCTCCCTTTCTCAATTTGACCGAATTTGAGACTTTAATGAATGGATTTGTTTTGATTTTTGTTTCTTTTAAGTTTATAAATTGAAATTTTCTATTATAAAATTTGTTTGGAAGCTGGAAAAATGTGAGAAACTAGTAGAAAAATAGCATTTTTAGAATGCAACAAAACACTTGAAAATATTTTCCAAAACAAGTTTTAGAATACAACCAAGCATTTGAAAATATTTTCCTTTTCTTTTACACTCGGAAAATATTTTACATATTGCCAAACATAGCCTTTATTCTTCAAGACTCCAACAATCATCCACTTGAAAATTGCATGTTGAGCTTTTCTTCTTACATCCATGCATCTCTAAGTTGAAACAATATCTTATTGCCAAAGAATCATTTGAAACAATACATTATTGCAATAAAATTTGGTATTGAAATTTCCATCACAAAATTGTTTTCATATTTATTCAATGAAAATAAATAAATAAAAATTTAAAACTAAAAGCTCAATATGCTATAGAATTCTTATATTTAAAAAAGAAATATTTTGTATTGAAAGTGGTGTCATGTTTAATATAAAAATAACAAAATTCTCGATTGTTGCATTGAATGATATATACTTGCACCAAAATTAAAAAATTGATTTGACACAACACAAAATTAAACTTCAATTTTTGGATCTCATTGAATTTTTTTCTTAATTTTGACTATATATATATATATATATATATGTATATATGCTTTCTACTTGAAAAATTACTAAACAATTTTTTATTAGTGCTTGTTTAGGTGTTTATTATTTTCCATCAACCTTATACAAAAATTTAAATTCATTTTAAAACTGTTTTAATTTATTCATATATTTTTTAGTCAACTCTCTATGCAATAGATGACATTTGGTCAGTTCGCAAAGCAATATATCCTACGATGAAATAAAATTTGCATGGAGTCACAGTGTTGCAACGAGTTGGAAAGGACCAAAATCTTTATATGATTTCTTTAATTGACATTTGCCTTTTCAATGCATACAATATTTAATTTATAAAACCACCAACAAAAGGAACTCCCACAGTTGGCAGCCACTGGGTACCATTAATAAAATTTTCAACAATAAAGTGTTTAATCTCTTCAGAATTTTTGGCAATATGATACCCAGGCCATTTAACTCTTCCTGTTGTATTGGCTCCTGGGCCGCGATTAGCGTACTCCACATGATGCAAAGTGGATAAGCTTTTCTTGTCATTGTTCGGAAGCCATCCTTCAGGATCAATCAATTTGTCAAGGAAACATTCCATGACAATGGTTTGTGAATAACTATACCACGGCCTGCCAAGAAATGTTTTGATTTGTGGGTAAGGTTGAAGATCTTTGTCAGTCTTAATGGAGCAATTGTGTAGCACTATTCCCATATCTTCCACTTGTCCACGACCTTGAGCTGTGATCATATTCACAGTGCCTTCCGTACGCTTTCTCACATAAATGTCACAGTTTTGTAAGACAACTCGTGACTTCCCAAATATGAAATCTACTATGCCATAAACTTCACATTCTCGGAAGAAATGGATACCATATGCTGTCAGTAATGTATCTTGGTATCCTTGAATGGAGAATTGGTAAATTGCAATTCGGTCATCGGCTACTCTCAAAGCCACGGCTTGGCCACCATCTGGTCCAGCATTGTTCACAAATCTAATACCTTTAACAAACACATCATTGGCGTTAATATCCAAATGAAGAAACATAAACGAAATAATCAGTATGTGTTTAAAAAACAATCGCTTAATAGATATTTACAACGTTGCATGCAAAGATCAATAAATCAAATTTTTAAAAAATAATAATAAAAAAATAAGACTAATATGAGAATAGAACCTTACCTACAGTAGCCGATTCTGAAGTTCCATAACCTTGTTTCGCAGTTTTGTTAAATTGAACAATAGTCTTCTCCATGCCTTCTCCAATTAAAACTAAATTAGACTTGCTTTGAGCTATGTAGACTGCTTCATTATATGTACCTTGTTTGATTAAAATAACATATGGATTATTACCACTTCCAAGAATCCATTAATTAACAATAAAACAATTACAAGTATAAGAAATTTTACCAATTACCCTGGCCTATCTTGAAATACCAACCTATAGTTGAACATTCACTCCAATACTTGATTGGACTTGATCTTGTAGTAGCTTTCTTTCCTTTGATGTACAAATCTCCAATCTATGACTAATCCTTTGTAGGGATCCCAGTACATGACTAACTCCAGCAACTTGAACGATATTATTGGCTGCAAAGTTCTTCACTTCGTCCACAATGAAGATTAAGAAGTACTTGGTTACAAAACCTTATGACGTACAAATGCAGTAGCTTCTCACAGAGAAAATAATTCTCTTAGTCTTTGTATCCGTGTATTGACGGCTTCTAAAATAAGCCTTATATATGTCGAGAGTTGTGAGAAAAAAAACCCTAAACAAATGTACATAAGCCTGGGCCGAATTTCAAGTCTAGACAACTGAAAATCGTAGTTTTCGATAGATCAAGCTACTGTCAAGCCATCTATCGAGCTTTACATTAAGTCTCGATAGCAAGCATCTGTCGAGCTATTGGTTGAGACTTAATAAACAACTTTTTTTTACTTGTTTCTTGGACCAATCTTTATGACTTTTAATATGAACACTTGATATGCTTTGAACAATATATTTCTTGATGTATCAAACCCATTTTAGATCTACCCAATTACAAGTAAAGTGCATTTTATCAAAAGATTAGTCAACTACATAAAATATGACCCTAACACAAGCAACTAAATTGGTTCCAACATAAAAACACCCTCCTGTAGTGTTTTTTTCTATCATCGGCATTCCCAACCCAATCAACATCAGAATATCTAGCAAGGGATACATTCGACTCTTTGCTGCAGAACAAACCATAATCACAAGTCCCATTCACATATTTGATTATTCTTTTAACAGCAGTTAAAGGTGACATTTTAGGATTAGCTTGAAATCTAGCACACACACCAACAGTAAGATATAACAAACAACCAATCATACTTCCATTTAAAGTAATGTCAACAACTGACTTGATGGATCAATCCCCAATTTTGTGCTGGTGGCCATTGGTGTTCTAGCATGGGCTGCATTTTCCAGTCCAAATCTCTTTACAAGATTTTTGGCACATTTTGCTTGTTTGATGTAGATTCCTTTGTCAGTTTGCTTCACTTGTAGTCCTAAGAAGTAGGTAAGTTCACCTACCATGCTCATCTCAAACACTGTCTTCATTTCATCAGCAAAATACTTGACAAGATTATCATCAGTAGAGCCAAAAACAATGTCATCTGCATAGACTTGTGCTACAACAAAATGTTTCTTATCCTTCTAAATAAAAAAAGTACTATCTACATTTCCTCTTTTAAATTAATTCTCCACAAGATAAGAAGTCTGTTTGTCATATCAAGCTTAAAGGGCTTGTTTAAGACCATACAATGCTGTCTTCAGTTTGTAGACATCATTATGTTTGTGTGGATCTACAAATCCTTTAGGCTACTCCACATACACTTCTTGCAACATTCCATTCAAAAATGCACTTTTCACATCCATCTGATACAGTTTGAAGTTTAAGTGACATGCAATGGCCAATAGAATTCGAATGGACTCAATCCTAACTACAAGTGCAAAAGTTTCATCAAAATCTACTCTTTCTACTTGAGTATACCCTTGTGCTACAAGTTTTGATTTATTCCTTATAACTATGCCATGTTCATCTAACATGTTTTTAAAAATCCATTTAGTGCCAATTACATTAACCCTTTGTGGTCTAGGAACCAGATCCTACAAATCATTATGAATGAATTGATGTAGTTCTTCATGCATGGAGTTTATCCAATCAGTATCTTGAAGAGCTTCATCTACCTTCTTGGGTTCTATTTGGGACAAATAGCAAGAATGAGTGATCACATTTATTGCTTTTGATCTTAGTCGCATATTGTCATTTAAGCTTCCCAAGATGTTGGTAATAGGATGATTCAGCTTAATCCTTGTGGATGGTCCTTTTACTAGGGATGTTGATGTGCTGTTTTGGCCAGTAGGCATACTTCCATCACCTTGTTCTTGTATCCTTTCACCAAACGATGTTGTGGGTTCTGACACTGCATCATTCAAAATTTGTAGTTCTTGATCATCGACCTTAGTGACATGCTTCTTGGGTAGAGTGTCTTTAACTTTAGTGTGATTGCTTTGGGTCTCTTGAATCATTTCAGAATGATCTTCGGTACTCTTCTCATCATTTATCACCACATTTGTTGGTTCCATTACTGCTTTGGTTCTGAGATTGTACACTTTGTAAGATCTACTTGATGTAGAGTATCCAAGAAAAATCCCTTTTTCAATTTTAGGATTAAACTTTTCAAGATTCTCACGATCTCAAAGAATGTAGCACTCAATGCCCAATATTCTAAAGTATTTCACAATAGGCTTTTTCCCTCTCCAGTGTTCATATGGAGTTTTCTTGGTATTGAGTCAAAAGTAAACTCTGTTTAGTATGTGACATGCAATGTTCACGACTTCTCCCCAAAATGACTTGGCTATACTTTTGTTGTTCAACATAACCCTAGCCGTTTCTTGGATCACTCTATTCTTCCTTTCCACAACTCCATTTTGCTAAGGTGTCTTGGGTGCAAAAAATTCTTGCTTAGTTCCTTAATCATTGCAAAACTATCCAAGCTTAGAGTTTCAAACTCTCTTCCATGATCACTTCTGATACGAGCAATGATAGCATTCTTCTCAATATGAAGTTTCTCGCATAAATATATCCTCTTTTTTAGGCGCTTCAAATTTATCTCTCAAAAGAATTACCCAAATATATTGAGTAAAGTCATCAACCACTACTAGTATGTACTTCATTCCACCTACACTTTGAACTCTGGCTGGACCCATTAGATCAATGTGCAGTAATTCTAATGGTCTAGATGTTTGAACCTCACTTATTGATGGATGTTGAGATTTCACTTGTTTACCAATCTGACATGGTCCATAGCTACTTTTCTCTATCTTCTCGAATTTTGGTAAACCTACAACAGCCTCACACTTAGAGATCTTTTTAATTTTCTTATGACTAGCATGTCCTAACCATTGATGCCATAAGTCTACCTAATTTATCTTCACACTATAGCATTTGTGACTAATGCTTGGTGTTATGCCATAGCAGTTATCAGCGATTCTTATCCCAACACAGATGAAGTCACCACAATCATCAAGTATCTCACATTCATACTTGGTGAATAACACATTTAGTCCATTGTCACAGATTTGACTGATACTCAGTAGATTTGCCTTTAATTCATCCACTAACCAAACATCTTCAAAGACGGGCAACGTTGGTATGTCTATTGTGCCAATACCATGAACGACTGATTTGCTTCCATCTCCAAATGTGACAGTTCCTATCTTTCCTTCAAAAAGAGTCTTGAACAAAGCTTTGTTACCTATCATGTGCTTGGAACAACCACTATCCAAATACCACAAACAAGTATCACGTACTTTTAAGGCAGTTAGTGTAGTATAACAAACATAATTATTGTAACTTGTAGTTATACCAAGGAATTTAAGAATAGGATTTGCACAGTTTATAAGCCACACAGTCCAAGATGAAAAAAAATTCAATTTTAAATCTAATTGAATTTAGAGGAAAGACAAGAGAATCCATGATAGCAGGGGTCAAGGATCAACTCAAGGTAAAACTACCTAGACAGAAGCTAACTTGCTTTGATACCACTTGTTTGTTTGTTTAGACTCCTTAAAACCAGATTAGTTTAACCTAATGAATTAGAAAAGTAGTTACTTAGGTTAATTATGAGATTTAGGTTAAACACATGCAAACATATTACTTAGTGCGGAAAAGTAAAGAAGACAGTAATATGATAACCTAAGAAAACCAATGAAACAAACCATTTCAAGGTAAAAATCTAGGGAGGATTTAACTTAGCTATCCTCAAGGTAAACAAATCCACTATGATAGAATGGAAGATTATAATAGATTTAAATCCTAAATCTAAAACTACATCTTGTAGAACTTACTAACACGACCACGTGCAGCTTTGATTGCACGGACTCTTCTATCTTGAATTTGCTGAACACAAACTCCCATGTTTGTGACTTTGAAATCCCACTCAAAGATTTCAAATCACCGTCAGTTGTTGATCTTTTGCAGCAACTTAGTTCCACTAGTTCTTGATTGTAGATCTCTTGATCTGGCAAATGCTTGTTGAGTTATAAGGTACATAACCTCCCAGATCTCACAAGAGTAACTTACAATATTTCCTAGAACCCTAAAAATGTAGTTAGAGTTTTTCTTTTATATCCCGAAGTGTTTCACTTGAAACCCTAAGACTTCATTTGGGAGTTCACAAGGGAATGAAATGGAATGATCATAAGGGAATGGAACGGAATGTATTTAAGTAAGGGAAATGAATGAAAAAGAATGGAATGGAATGGAATAAGTAACCTTGATTGGATGTTTTAAAATAAAGGAATGGAAATGAATGAAAATAAATGGCATGTAAGTAATCTTGTTTGGGAGTAATATGGAAGGAATGAAATGGAATCATTTTATGACAATATTACAATTAAACCCCTATTTAAAAATAAAAGGTTGAATATATAGGAGTATTTTAGGAGTTTTAGTAAAAAAATTCATTAAATCTAATTTCATTCTCTCTCATTCCTCCCAATTTTTGGGGAAATGAAAATTTGAGATTTTAAGGGAATAGAAAGGAATGAGTGTTCCCTCCTACCCATTCTATTCCCTCCCACTTAAACACCCAAACAAGGGAATAGACTTTCCATTCCCTCCATTAAAACTCCCAAACATGGGAATGTAAGAATATTCTAAAATTATTCTTTTTATTCCTTTCCATTCCATTCCATTCCCTCCTCCCAAATGAGGCCAAAACGTTTTTGTAGTGTTTGGACTAAAATAGAATTCTACAAAAAAATCATGTCTGCGATTTTTGATCGGTTGAGGCTTAATTTTGATCAGTCGAACCTCACTAAAATTAAATTCTCCTTTCTGCAGCTTGAATGTTTTTGAATCTTGACTTGTACTATCATGAGCAATGTCTAATACATAATTTGGATATGTTTTGATCTCGGTTTGCCAACATCCATAAAAATAGAAATCTAAATTTTTAAACCTAAACATTTAGAACCTAACAAAATTCATTGATTATAGAAAAAGAAGCATTGTGCCCTCTTGAAAAATTGAACATTGTGCATTGTCCACAACTAAAGAAGTTAACCTCTAGAGTTAAACACCTAAGAAATAATAGAGGCTTCCCATACACGATATCAGTGAATTGCTTGGTGGTGTAAATAACATTGATTTGTGTATATTATATCGAATCCAAATAATTGATGTGTGTTTTGGTGGCTGTCAGGTTCTAAATATTTAGCACTAAATGTTTAGGAACTAAATTTATGTATGTTGGCAAACCGAGTACAAAAACTAGTCTAGTATATGATCTTAGAGTCCTTGAAGTGGTTTTAGACATTGCTCAAGATGATACAAGTCAAGTTTCAAGAACATATTAGCTGCAAAAAGAAGAATTCAGAAACTGAAGCTTTTGACCGATCAAGTGTGTTCTTCAACCAATCGAAACACGAATTCTGCAGATTTTGAAGAAGGCCAAAAAACCCTCGAAATGTTTAGGGTTTGAGTGCTAGATATAAAAGCAAAATCCTAATACACGTTTTTCAAGTCTTGTGAGTTATTCATGTGAGATTTGTGAGGTTTTGTAACCTTTTAACTCAACAAGCATCAATTGGATATGAGAGTGATGTTGCATGAACCAGTGGAGATAAGTTGCTGCAACAAGGTCAACTATTGCTAATGATCTAAATCTTTGAGTGGAGATCGCAAAGTCACAAACTGGAGTGTTTGTGTGTAGCAGATTTATAATAGAATAGTCCGTAGATTTGGAACTACGTGTGGTCACGTGAGTAACTACTACAAGAGATAGCATTAGATTTAGGGTTGAATCTATTGTAAAATTTCCATTTTTTTTATTGAATTGTTGCCTTGTAGATTATTTAAGTTAAATCCTCCCCAGATTTTTTTACCTTGAAACTGGACTATTTCGTTGGTTTCTCTGAGTCATCATATCGCTTGTGTTCTTTACTTTTCCGCTATTAGTGATATGATTGATACTTGTTTAACCTAGATCTGTTTAATTGAACTAAATAACAACTTGGCTTTAAACTAGGTTAAACAATCTGAGTTTTTAGGGGTCTAAATATATAACAGTGGCCAAGAAAGCCAAAGGTACATATTTAGTTTTTATTTTTTTATTTCATTTTTTTATTTTACTTTAAAATTAAGGATTTTTTTATGAGGATTTTTTATCTATTCAAATGTTGATATGGATTTTTTAAAATAGTAATTAAATATTTTTATTTTATTTTATTAGTTACGTGTGTGTCAACTGTCAAGTAAGCATTCCATTAGCCACATTAGCAAGTTCTGTCATTGAGATGATGGCAAGGACTAAAATGAATTTTTTTAATAAAATCCAAGCACCAAATTGAAAGTTTTCAAAGCATAAGATCTAAGGTAAAAAATATCTTACACAAAAAAAGAAGAAGGTATTTTAACCAAAATCTAAAGCTCCTCACACATGAGTTAGGGCATATATAGGGGTTACGTAAGCAATGAATCCAAGAGACGTGAACAATTAGAGGGTAGATAAATACAAATTTTTTGTCCCACTTTTTGTGTTTCACTTTATACTCCATCAATTATAGTATGTAAAGCTGGTTGATTTTATAAATTTATTCTAATCTTTTATTATTTTATAATATAAAAAAATCAAATAAATACATGACAAATTGCTATTGGAGCATAAAGAGAGAAGACAATTTCACATTTAAAACTGATCAAACCGCCTCATCAGCTACCTGCATTCATCCCGAATTGGACTAACATGTTATGAGTTACTAACATGTTATGAATTGGACATAAAATGCATTGTAGTGGACTCATTTGAAAGGAAGCATCAAGTTAGAAGATGTAGGGTTGCGATGGCCAAAAAAGTCAAAAAGTCTAACATGTTTTGAGTTACTTTACAGCTGTGGACCGGTTCAAACATGGTTGATTTTTCCGACAAAATGTGACTAAAGTAATCTGACTCAAAAGCTAGGAAGAAGAAAACAAAAAACTTTAGGGAAAGTTGGTGGAAGCCTCTTTTTCTTTTAATTTCGACCTTTGATGTCTATTCCTAGTAAGATAATTCTTTATGATTAGATTAAGACATTAATCAATTTTTAGTATAGCTGAGAATTAAATTCAAAATCTCTTATTTAACTATCGACTTTACTAATTGAGTTAACTGGAAGCTACAATTGGTGGAAGCTTTATCATTGAGAAGAACCTAAATTGTCCATTTATGATATATTTATTTAGATTTTGTTATCCATTTTGGAAAAGTTTTTTGTGAAAAATTAAAAAAAAAACTGTCAAAATAATAAATTACTTTTTCATAAAAAAATTCTAAAATGGTTTACTAATATATGCCATAAAGTCACACGTTAGTAAAACCCTTATATGTGTGTGTGTGTGTGTGTGTGTGTGTGGGGGGGGGGGGGGGGGGTACCCAAACCTGGGCGTGATGTTTATTGGACCAAGAATTTGGGCTTCCAATTTATTTATTTATGGGTTTCCTCACAGTCCTACAAGTTGTTGCTTCAAACGATGCCTTAACAATCCAATTTCTATTATCCCAGTGATATCAAGCGCAACACTTACTCTCCCTCTCGTTCTTTTTCTTCCTTCCTCTCCTTTTGTTTCTCTCTCCCCTTTCCAACTACCCCCATTGTCTGATCTCATCTCCCTTATATAGTCTCTCTTTAATAGGATTCAAATCATTACTTTGTCACTAATTCCCATGCAGTCCCACTTATACACATAATCCCTAGAAACAATCATGTCTTTTGAAGATTCTCTTAAAATTTGTTCTAGACGCCAAATAGTGTTTTGTAGTGAACTTTCCAAAGGCATTATCAGTACTTGGAGACTTATATGAATTTAACCATTTCATCATCGATCTCCCATTAGCAGTTGGTAGTGGGCCTAGCCTGGCCCGAACACTGTGGGATTCCCCAAATGATACTTTCTAGATCTTCGTATACCTGTCATTGGGTTGGGCCTATTCAAACTGGGTTTAGGCCAATCTCAATCTTTTGGCAGCCTTGGCTAATCAAGTCGGTCCTAGGCCTAAGCTCAATGGGTCGTTACTGCTTACTTGGGCCCGAGTCCCCCCACAATATATATATATATATATATTTGGGATTTACTAACGTGTGCCCTTAGAGTATACAGTAGTAAACTATTTTAAGAAACTTTTTATGGAAAAATGAAAAAATAATTAACTGTTTTGACAGCTTTTTCAATTTCCTATAAAAACTTTCTTAAAATAAATGGTTAATGTGTGCCCTAACCAGACCCTATATATATATATATATATATATATATATATATATATATTTATTTATTTATTTATATTTATATTTATATAAATAAGGGTTTTACTATCGTGTAAAATAAACTTCTTGTTTGACAAATTTGTGGGAGGTAAACAATCGATTGTTGCTGTTGGGACAGGTCGGGCTTATTTAATTTTATTTTATTCCAAAAATCAAGAAGGGAATTCAATTACATGGTTTTAATTCTATTTGTTTGCAGTTGTCTCTTCTACTGTGATGGTAATTGTTGTAACCCAAATATGTGGTTGTTATGCCACAATCATGGGTTCATTGGTGTTGTTATTTTCCTTAGTACGATTGAAATCACTCGTAATTGTCTATTTTGTGCAATGATTTGAAAATCTTTGAATTATTCTCTATGTGGTTTAGATCTCTTTCTTTCATGTGCTATTACATGTTTTAGGAAATAGTCGCAGACTCATGAGATACATGAAAAATTTTGATGATTTATTTATGGCGTAAATGCACATTTGGTCCCTACATTTTGTGGTCATTTCTATTTTGGTCCCTACATTTCTATTTTACCGCTTTTAGTCCTTAAAATGAAAAATGCGTTCCATTTTGGTCCTAACCGTCACTTACTTAACGGAAATTGCTGATATGGCAAACGGAGTGCACTACTGGCACATTAAACGCTGACGTGGCCATTAAAAAAATATTAAAAAATTTTAATTGGCATTTAAAATATGCCACTTCAGCTTTTTAATTTAAAAAAAAAAAAACCACATCAAATAAAAATAATAAAAAAACTTCAAACCTTCTTTTAAAAAAAAAAAAAGAAAAGAAAAGAAAATAGTTAAATTACTTTTTTTTTGGGAAGAGCATGAAGATCAGAACATGTGTTCTTCATTTTCTTCCCCAACATGAAACCAACCCATACCCACAAACGCACATGACTCTTCATGTTGATTTGAGAAATTAGAGAGAGAGATAGTGGTGGTGGTGGCCAGTGTTTTCACGACGGAGCAAGGAGGCTTCACATCGTCGACCACACCGAGTCCTCTTCGATTTCCTCTCCCCCAAGTCCTTCACTCATACAACTTTTCGTTTCGATTTGGAGGTAAGCGAATTGGGTTGTTGCTGGTTAAGAGAATCAGTTTGTTGCTAGGTTGAATTTTCAGATTTGGTTTTGGAATTTTTGGCCTTTAATATCTGATGATTGATGAGTTTTTTGTTTGTTTTTCTTGTGGGTATTCTGGATCTTTTGGGTTTGCTGAAGATCGGTTTAAATGTGGGTTGTTGGTGGTTATGAACAAAGCCCAGATTTTCTAGCATTTTCTTGCCATTTCTTGTCAACCAAACACAAAAACAACAAACACAAACCAAAACATTAGCAAGAATACAAACACAAACCCAGCAATCCATTTTCAAAAAACCCAGAAAACTCAAATCCAAACAAAGCAACCAAACACAAACCCAAATCTGACCCCACCCACCCATCCTATCTTGCTAGAGCTTTCAATCTCTGATCACTGGTTGAAGAAGAAGAAAAAGCACTTTCTATTGTTGGAGGTTCAAAACCGTGGGCTTCAAGTGACGTGATTTGCTAGAGCTTTCAATCTTCGATTATGTTCTTGTTTAAAATGGATTAAATTTGAATTCTTGTATTTTATTGTTTTTAATTCTATTTTTTATTTTTTTTTCTTTTGTTAAAATTGATTAGTAATTCTTTTTTGTATTTAGAAGCTGACATGGCATTTTTTTTAAATGCCAATTAAAATTTTTTAATATTTTTTTAATGGTTATGTCAGCGTTTAATGTATTAGTAGTGCACTCCGTTTGCCATATCAGTAATTTCCGTTAAGTGAGTGACGATAAGGACTAAAATGGAACGCATTTTTTATTTTAGGGACTAAAAGTGGTAAAATAGAAATGTTGTGACCAAAATAGAAATGACCCCAAATTGTAGGGACCAAAAATGCATTTACGCCTTTATTAATTTTCTTTTGTTAAATGAACAATAAAATAGTAGATAACACTTATAAGTGAGGTTTTTTTGTTAAATGATTTATTTATTTTCTTTTGTTATGACCCATACCTTTAGCCAACTTAGCTCTTAATACATGATCATTCAAGTTAGGTTTTTTTGTTATTGGGATAGGTGAATTATTATAGATCCATCCCTCGAGGGATGGAGCTTCGACAGAAGCTAAGTCTAGAGGGAAATTATGAGTATTACATTCATGTATAACATCCATACCAAGGTTAGCGCGATTAATAATATCAAAGTAGGGATGGCAATGGAGTGGGGCGAGGCCGAAGGATGGGATCTTCGCCCCTGCCCTGCATAGATTTTTCTTGCCCCATCCCCGCCCCTTAAGGCCCTGCAAAGCCCCGCCCTATACCGTAAAACTTTATTTCTTGTTAAATTTCCCTACAACTATTACCATTTTTTCAAATAAAATGACATGTTTCAATAATAAAATATACTTGAAATTATAAATAAATTTATCCTATCAAATCAAACTATTTTCTAGAAAAAACTAAATAATATTATCTAAATGTTTAACAAGCCAATATCACAACAAAAATCTCATAGTATGACACAATAAAAAATCCAAACTCCTAATACATGATTGATGTCATCATATCGGCAATCAAACCAATAGGGAAACATATTCCTCATCATCTCGTACTCCATTCACCACCTCATATTTCTAACATGAAAATTCAAAAACAAAAACCTAGCTCGTAAAATAGATATGGATTTTGACTAGCATAAAGAAGCATGTTGCTAAGCAAAGTGAAATCTCAATGGGAATTCCAAGTGTTTAGAGAAAAGGGGGTGTATGACGGCATACCTTATATTTTATAACAGCCAAATGCCTACACAAAATTACAAAAACAATGACACAGACAAATATTTAGAGCCTCAAACCCGTACCTCATTAAAAAAAAATTATATTATGTTCATGATGAAAAGTAAGTTGAGAAAGATGTATGAATCATGAATGAAATTAGTAATTCAATAGTATATAAATTTGTTTCTAATAAAGAAAAAAAAATGTTCAAATTGGTACCTTATTTCCAACTTTGCTAGAGAGAAAAAAGAGGTAGAGCTACATTAGGTAGAATAAAATAAGCTGATGATATTTTTGTTTAAATTACAATTAGGTATGAAAAAATTACAATTTAACCCTTATAATGCGGGGCGGGGCGGTGCAGAGTGGGTCTAAAAAGTGTAAACCCATCCCCGCCCCGCCCCGTGGTGTGGGTCTAAAATCTCGCCCCATCCTCGCCCCACCACCTTTGCAGGGCAGGGAAAACTTGCATGTGGCGAAGCGAGGAGGGGCGGGTCAAGTGGGGCGAGGCAAAATTGCCATCCCTATATCAAAGTATCATATTTCTTAATTCTCGTAGGCCCCCCTCAGAATTCCTTCCATTCACAATACAACTACAAATAAGAACAAATTTATAACTAAATAATCATGAGCGTAACACCAAACAAACACATACTATATAAGAAGAAGTTTGGGTTTGGGTTTGGGTTTTATTTAGGAAGAAGGACAAAAAAGCAAAAAACAAAATTATATAATATATTTTTTAAAATTTAAAAACTTATTAAATATAGATGGGTCAGATCAGGTCAAGTTAGGCCGAATTATAAATCTAATGACCCGAACTCAACTCAATTCATTGTTAAAAAAAAAAAAAAAAAAAATCATGACTCAATCCAACTCATTAACCTTTGAAAACTAACCCAACCTAGTGAGTTGGATTGGATCAAAACGGTTTAAGCAGGTTGGCGATTCACTGCACACCTGTAATTTTGAGATTTGTATATTTGAGTTTAATGCGAGTGTACAATGACAATTATCCCAACAAGGGTTAGTATCTACCACGTGACATCTTTGGTACCAACTTGTCTAGTCAACCTCACCGACTAAATCTTTGGTACCCATGTGACATCTTTGGTTATAAACTTATAATTTTTTGTGGAAATCATTCATTTTGCTGGTTATAGGAGCATCTCCAGCAGACTCTCCAAATTTTTGTACTGTTTGGAGAGTGAACAGTTACATTTACCTTTTACCTACTTACTTTTTCAAATACACTTTTCAATAGACTCACTACCTTTTCCCTTTCTCATTTAAATATTATTTTTTTATTCATTCTTTATTCTTTTTTTAATCTTTCTTTATTTATTCCCAACTATATTTTCTAACTCTCAACAGGTACAAATTTTAAAATGAGTTGTTAGTTTTTATTTATTCATTTTTAATTTTCAACAATCATACTTTCCAATGGTTTTTTTTTAATGATCATATTTTTCATGCTTGCATTATTTTTCATTTATCAAATCTATGTAATTTGGAATGAATTTATGCATTAAAATTTTGACAACTTATTTTTTTAGATTATTATTATTGTTGCTATTGTTGTTATTTAATAATTAAATAACTTTTAATTAATTAATTATCTCTTTCTATTTTTTTTTCAAAAAAAGAAACCTATATAATATTAAATACCATATCACACGATTACATACCAAAAAACAAAAAAAAAAAACAAGGGATTAACTCAATTTTATTTCAACCTACTAATTTTAAAGACCACACATTTTCACTCACAATTGATTACTCAACTTCAACCGTTCTTTTTATCCCAAAAAAAATAAATAAATAAATAAATTGAGACACGTTATTCAATTTAGTTCACAGTTACACATTTATCAGGCCCATTTATCACATCAGAGAAACAGAAGAGAGAGAGAGGGAGAAAGAACGCAGCAGAGAGAGAAAGGGGAAGAAGGCCGGTGGAGACCAAGTGTCGCCGGAAGGACAAAGTCGGCGGAGATCGGCGTTCACCAAGCAGCAGCGCCTCGTCCGCCTCCCCACCGCCAGACTAGGTCAGATCAGCTTGACTTTTTTTTTTTTCCTTATTTTCTTGTTCTGATTCAACTTTGCTGTTATAATAAGAAATAGATATTTTTTTGTGTTTTGTGTTTTGATTATGTGAGACGTTTGAGTCTGTGAGGGAGAAAGAATTGTTTTTTATTGAGTTGTTTGATTTTTTAAGGGAGAAAAATTCATTTGGAGTTGCTACATAGAGCTACTGTAGCAACTCCAAAAAAAAAAATTGGAAAATTTTTCCTTTTAGGGAGTCTGTTGGAACTGTTTTTTTTTTTTTTTTTTTTTTGGGCTTGCTCTCTAAAAAATGGCTTTAACTAGTCTATTAGACATGCTCTAATTTTCTTATCTTTTTCAACTCTGTATTTATGCTTTCGTTCACAGTGTTAGTAATCTCATCTATTCAAGTTTGAGAGAGAGAAAGAAAGAGTGAAAGAAAAAAGTTTTAGGAAACTGGATTTGATCTATACGAGCTCAATCTCAGGCAATATCTGATCACAGAGAAGAGCCAAATTCAAACGAAATAACACTGGAGTAAGAAGATAGGCTACATATATGGCAGAGGCTGCGATATCCGCTCTTACTGAGAAGCTCATTTCCTTGTTGAGCGAAGAAGCAACACTGTTACGAGACGTCCATGAAGAAGTAGCTGACATCAAAGATGAACTGGAGAGCATTCAGTCCTTCCTTAAGGATGCAGATGCAAGGGCCGCAGCAGAGGAGGACATGAGCGAGGGTGTCAAAACTTGGGTGAAACAAGTCAAAGAAGTAGCTTTCCACATGGATGTTTTCATGGACGAGTACTTGCTTGAGATGGCACAACATCATCCCCATCAGCTTCAGGGATTCAGTTGGTTCCTCCATAAATCTGCTCGCTTATTTTCAATGTTAAAACCTCACCACGAAACAGCCACTAAGATTCAGAAGATCAAAGCATCAGTGCAGAAAATCAAGGCAAGAAGTGAAAGATATGGCTTCCAATCCACTGGTCAAGGATCAAGCAGTGGTACTCGGAATGTTAGGTGGCAAGACCCTCGAAAGGACTCCCTTTATCTTGAGGATACTGACGTTGTTGGAATTGAATCTTCTAGACATGAATTGATAGGCTGGTTGGTAGAAGGACAACCTCATCGTATTGTAATTTCGGTAGTAGGAATGGGGGGCCTAGGCAAGACCACACTTGCCAAAAAAATCTATGATCATCAAATTGTTAGAGGACACTTTGAATGCTATGCGTGGATCTCAGTGTCTCAATCTTACAACATACAAGATCTATTAAGGAGCATCATGAAGCAATTTCGTGAGGCTAGAATGGAGCTTCCTATGCCGGAAATTGACACAATGGATGAACAATCATTGGTAAGTAAATTAAGAGATTACTTACGGCTAAAAACGTATGTGGTCATATTTGATGATGTATGGAAAATTGACTTTTGGGAGGATATAAAACATGCTTTACTTGATAATAATAAGGGTGGTAGAATTATGATCACAACACGTAATAGGGACGTGGCTAGTTTTTGTAAAAAATCTTCACCTGTTCATGTTTTCGAATTGCAACCACTAACTCCTGCTGAGGCATGGGAGCTATTCTGCAAAAGGGCATTCCAATTTGAATTTGGAGGACATTGTCCCTCAATGTTGAAGAAATTGTCTCAGGACATTGTTGAGAAGTGCAAAGGCTTACCACTTGCAATTGTTGCTATGGGTGGTCTTTTGTCAACCAAAGACAAAACTGTCTTCGAATGGCAAAACTTGCATGATAGTGTTGGGTTTGAGTTAGGAAGAAATCCCCATCTTACAGGTGTTGATAAAATATTGTCCTTAAGTTATGAAGACTTGCCATGCCACCTCAAATCTTGCTTATTATACCTTGGTATGTATCCAGAAGGCTACTCCATTAGTTGCATCAAATTGATTAGACAATGGATCGCTGAAGGATTTGTGAAGGAATTGGAGGGTAAAACATTTGAGGAAGTTGCACAAGAATACTTGACTGAATTAATCCACAGAAGCTTGGTTCAAGTATCATATGTTGACATATCTGGGAAAGTTAGAAAATGTCGACTCCATGATATCTTACACGAGATTATACTCCGAAAGATGAAGGAATTGAGTTTTTGTCATCTTCTCTCAAAACAAGAGTCTCGCTTTGAAGGATTAACTCGACGCATGTCAATTGATGGAGTTTCATATGTTGTATTGAAGGAATTTGGGAACACTCATATTCATTCTCTTTTATTTTTCAATCTTGATGAATTTCCAAAGTCCTTTATGAGTACTTTTGTTGCTAATTTCAAGCTTTTGAAAGTCATGGATTTTGAAGATGCTTTGTTGGATTGCATTCCTGAAGATGTTGGAAGTTTATTTCATTTAAGGTATTTAAGTTTAAGAAATACCAAAGTTAAAATTCTTCCAAAATCCATAGGAAAGTTGCAAAATCTGGAGACTCTAGATCTAAAGCAGTCCCTAGTTTCTGATATACCAATTGAGATTACCAACCTTTGTAAGCTACGACATTTTATAGCTTACAATCTTGATTTCGAAAAAGACAACAGTTTGACTTTGGGAAAAGGGGTAAAGATACAAAAGGGAGTTGGGTGTTTAAAGAACTTGCAAAAGTTGTATCATGTGGAGTTGAATCATGGAGGGGTTGATCTTACTAAAGAGTTGGGAAATTTAACACAATTGAGGAAGCTAGGCGTGAAAAACCTGTCAAAGGAAACCATGATGGCTTTGTGTGCCTCTGTTGAAAATATGAACCACCTTCGATCTCTTGATGTAACCTTAATTAGCGAAGATGAGATAGTTGATTTAAAATTCATTTCATCCCCACCTCAATTTCTTCAAAGCCTACAAATAAAGGGGCGATTAGAGAAGTTACCAGAATGGATTTCAAAACTTCAACATCTGGTCAAACTAAAGATTTTATGGTCCAGGTTAAATGATGACCCATTGAAAGTCCTTCAAAATCTACCAAACTTACGGGAGCTCATGATCTCACGCCATGCATACAACGGAGAACATTTGCATTTTAAGCTAGAAGGGTTTCCAAAACTCAAGTGGCTATGGGTTAGACACTTAAATGCATTGCATTCGCTATTGATAGATAAAGGAACATTGCCTGTTCTTGAATTTCTTTCCATTGGGCATTGTCCGGAACTTAAAGAGGTGCCTTCCGGAATCCAACATCTGAAAAACCTCAAAGAACTGGGATTTTGGGGGATGCCCAAAGAATTTGAAGAAAGTTTGGATCCTAAGCGAGGGCTACATTATTGGATCGTTGAGCATGTACCAGTCATTATTCTCTTCCGCAAGGTTCGTACAGGATATTATGGCTATGACAACCACAATCTCCGTTCCGAGCATTTGGCGGGGTTAAGAGGGCAAAGGCAAACATTCAACTAGAATGAGTTTAGATGCTAAAATATCAATGCTTCAGTTGAGATAGGTTAGTGCAATTTAGCTAAAAATGGCTTTAGATTTCTTGATAATATATATATTTTCTTTTATAGTGAATAATGTTGTGGGATTTCTGTTGTAGATTTGTATAGTAATAAGCTATTGTTGTCCTTTTTATCTTGCATTTCTTGAAATATGTAATTCACCATCTACCGTTTTAATGGTCTGCTTGTTTGGGTTTTGATATTTTCATATAACGCTTAAATTGCACTCTTGTGACAAATTTAGAAGCATGAGCTACTTTGCTAGATTTGGGTGTGTGCTTTTCATATTAATGTACAATACTTGTATCAAAACAATACAACACATGTATCAAAAGTTAGAACACAACAAGTTACAGACTACAGAGAGATCTAAAAATTGTCAAAACATTGCTCTTAGGAATTTACAAGATTGCACTTTTAATCCTATTTTTTTTTGGTTGAGAAGACAATTTTACCCCTACTTAAAGTGTGTTAGTTGAAGTTCTATTTAGGGAAAATTTTAGAAATACAAACTTTTTTACAAAATTTTTTACAAACTATTGATGTTGCGAGTGGTTATTAGTAAATAAAAAAGTGATGTTAGTGGTGTATCTAGATAAGAAACAGTAAGAAATTGACTACAACAACAGTTTGTAAAAATGTTATAAAATAGTTTGTACATGTAGAAAGAGTATTAAAAAAAAAAAAGTTTTGTTGAAGCATTTAATTTGAGGTTTCAAATTTGAGATTTTTAGTGGTACTTTTTTTTGTGTGTGTAAATTTCTTCATTACTAATCGAAGTTTGTCCATTTGTGATTTGTGCTAGGTAAACAATCTAGTTCTATTCAATAATGTTAATTCAAATTTGTAAGTACGCTTTTTCCCCCAATATGACGCTTTAATAGTTTGAATCTTTAATATCCCTATTAGATCATTTTTATGCGAAGCTTAGCTTAGCTCGGAATTGTTGGGCTTTGTTTGTAGACTTGTGTGGAGAACGAATATAATTGTTGCTGTTGGCACCAGTTGGGCTTGCTTATTCTTTTTCAGAGAGAATCAAGGAGGAAATTTTGTGGTTTTAATTTCACATGTTTACAGTTGTCTCCTCTAGTGTGTTGCTCAATGTGCTCATTGTGTCAGCCCAGATAAGTGGTTTTCAGAACAATCATGGATTGGTTGGTGTTACTATTTTCCTATGTGAAACTGGAATCACCCCGTAATTGTTTATTTTGTAAAATGATTTGAACCTCTTTGAATAGTTCTCTCTCTCTGGTCTCGATATCTCTCTTTTATGAGTTATTGCTTTTATTAGGAATTCTGTAATTGGCCATAGATGCATCTGATCAGGCACTTTAGGTTAGACCATTTCCAGAATGATCTCTATACTCAACTTTTGGTACCAATAGTATAGAATGTTCTTCGATTTTGGTACCAACTTTTGTTTTTGTTTTTTTTAAATTCCTTTGAATAAACTGAATTGATCGACCAAGTTATCATTGATATTTGATATACAGCCTACATCTCTCCATGAATGTCTACATGTCATCCACCCCTTCACCTAGTCAAATTATATATATTTATTAGATTGGGTTGAGTGATGATCCACTCAAAGCCTTTCAAAAGCAGGAGACAAAACAAGTTTCTTGGTTTCTTGACCACATGTACATGTGGAGATCCTCTCTCGCTCTCTTTCCTACCACATCATATTATTATCATAACATATTATACTATATAATAAAAGTTAAGCTTAAAAGTCATGGCTGCACCAAATTGCAGTAGTGTTATAGTTTTAGATAGATTTGCTAGAGATGTAAATGATGTACACGTATGGCTAGAGGATCCCTCCCCAATAATTTGAACATAGGTTCTTGAATTAACATTTTTTTATATTTAATTTTATTATTCTTTGCAAGGCATTGATTTTATTGCGTGTGTGTGTGTGTGTTTGATTGAATTGCATGTGTTTTTTGATAAAGACTATGCTAGCTATTTGTTTTTTTTGAGGGTTTGGTATTGGTATTTTACCATGATTATCAACATGTATTTTAATTGGTAATATATACTTTTCCTTGAAATAAATAAAAGTTTAAGAAAAAAAAACTTAAAATAACGTTTATGATAAAAATGCCTTTTAGTGACGACGAATTTTTGGCAAACCCAAAAAGTCCTCTCAAAAAATCCTCTTTTTGATGGCAAAATAATGCCATTGCAAATACTTAGTAAAATATGAAATATTTGTGACCAACAAGAAAAGCTACTGCAATTATGTGTTGTAACAGTCACAAATGTTAATATTTTGGAGGTAAATTTTCCTTCCATATTATTTGCAAGGGGCAATTAAAAATCCCTCACAAAAAGTGTATTATTTGTGACGGTTAAAAAAATACTATCACTAATTCTAAATTATCTGCAAGAGTCAAGATCAACATTTACAAATAATTATTAAAATGTCAAAATTTTTGGAAGGAAATGTTCCCGCCAAATTATTTCCGAGGGACAATTAAAATCCCTTGCAAAAAGTTTATTTTTTTGTGTGAGTTAAAAATATGCCATAACTAATATTAAATTATTTGCGAGGGCCATGATTGGCCTCTACAAATAATCATTAAAATATTAATTGTTTTTGGAGATAAAAGTTATTCTACAATTCAAAGAAAAATAAAAAGAAACACAAAATATATAGCACTTTGTATTCTTTAGATGAACCCTTTGTTTGCAGCCTATAAAAAAAACCCTTTTATATACATCCTATATATGAAAAGTCTGATCTTATTTTCTAATAAATTTTACCAATAAAAAAATGATAGCACTTTCAATTTCAAAATTGTAGCCTGAAATTCAAAAATAGCAGCCTTTTGTACTCTCTCTCTCTCTCTCTCTCAAAAGTGAGTAAATTTTCTTCCCGTCAAGGAAGGCAAGCTTATCCAATTGGAATGTAAGCCAATCACAATATAAACATTATCAAATAAGTCAAGTCACTTTTTTTTGAGCTAAAAAGGATAGAAATGCTTTATTAGAAAACAAAGAAGAATTACAGTAAATAGTCCTTTTAACACAGAAGCACAAAAGAAATTTTAAGCAATTACAAACAAACACCCTGCGTTTCCTTCCCATTTTGTGGAAAATGCTTATTAGATAGATGTCCAACCTCAAATTTATCCTACAAATATATCATACCCAAATGCATACTATCATGTAAAAAATGCATGCTTCAGACATTTTAAATCTCCATGCAAGATAAGAATAATTTTAGGCAATTACAAATATATTAGTGACCTTAACATAGGAAATTCACTTACATTAAATAGTCCTTTTAACATGGAAGCATGAAGAATTTTAGACAATTACAAACAAACAACCTGTGTTTCCTTTCCATTTTGTGAAAAATGCTTATTGGATAGATGTCCAACATCAGATTTGTCCTACAAATATATCATACCCAAATGCATACTATCATGTAAAAAATGCATGCTTTAGACATTTTAAGTCTCCATGCAAGATAAGAATCTGTCAGATTCTTAATTTAAAGCTTTAATGCTTTTTTTTTTTTTTTTTTGAGAAGAAAGACAGTACATTATATTATTAATGGAGGCTGTTGAAATCAGCCTGTGCAAACAGTATTACAAAGCCTAAGTACATGAGAAAAACGATAATCAGTCAAAGACTGGGAGGCTATGTGCTGCAAATCAGCAGCTAAGTGACCAAACTGTGCCAATGATCTACATCCATGTTGTAAGGTGTTGACGAGTATCTCGGAGTCCCCTTCCAATACAATCCGATCTAAACCAAGTTTTGCAGCAAATTTAATTGCCCTTCTAGCTGCAAGTGCTTCCACCTCTATGATAGTGAATGGGAGAGGTATTTTTTGAGAGAGGGATGCCATCACCAAGCCTTGCTCAATTCTTATTACTACCCCGACACCTGCACAATTTTCTTTAACAAAGAGGGCTCCTTCAAAATTTATTTTATACCATGATGCATCTGGAGGACGCCAAGCAACTGCTATAGGGATCCGCTGAGGTGCTGGGATTTCTTGCAATGCCAAGAACTCCTGAACGCACTCTTTTGCTTATTGGAGAAGCTGTCTCAACGTGGCAGCTTGTTTACCTCGGTAGAGATTGTTTCTTTGATTCCATATTGCCTAGATAACCATTGAGAAGAGAGTAGGGTTTCAATTTTCTGCAAATATGCAGCCTAGTAAATCCATAAAATTATCACTTTGTTTCAGTCTGCTGTGATTCCATAAAGGGACTACCTGCCATAATTCTATAAGCTTCGAACAGAGGTATAAAGCATGATGAACATCTTCCTGTTGTGATTGACATAGGTCACACCTGTCATCGGTGATTACTTGCTGTTTTACAAGATTCATCTTTGTGGGAAGGGAATTTCTGCATGCCCTCCAAACCAAATTTTTGACTTTACTAGGTGTCTTCGTTTGCCAAATCTGAGTTAGAGGGACCTGGCTGTTGTTTTTGAATTTCTGCAAACATAAACTGATATCCAGACTTCACTGCAAAATTCCCATCTGCAGTAAAAGGCCAGGTTAGGATGTCACTCTGCTGTGAATGGCAAAGGGGTATTTTTTTTTTTAACAGTTCAAAGCCCAAAGAGATGTTGCTCTAACCAGCACTTTCAAAGACGTTACTTGAATAGAAAAAAAAACACCATTGATACCACTGAGTTGCTGTAGCACAAGTAATCCAATTCCTATCTGCAGCATCTGTTAGTAATCCATCAAAAGGGGATTCTAGTTTAAAAGAGCAGAAAACAACCTTACAAAAATTAAATAATTCTTTAAAAAAAAAAAAAAAAACCAGTCTACCGTTAAAGGAAACCAGTATCTCTTTCCCTTGAGATCTGAAAACTGGATTGTGGTTCTTTTGCTTGTTGATGCTACAAATCTCTGTAAAAATTACATCAATAATAAATGATGGTAATGTTAGAAAGAGAGTTGAAGTTGCACTCGTGTAATAATATTATTAATGTCATCCAGATTAATAATATTAAAACCCCCCAAATATGGCTATCATACAAGATAGAGAAATGCAAAGAAAATCAATGCCTATGCTTCAACCATCTTGTAAGAAGCAACACCAAACCTTTTACATTTTTTTTTTTTAAAAAAAGGTACAAGTGTGAAGATTGGAACATAGTACAAGTTTGAAGTTGGCCTTAATGAGGAAAAAACTATGATCCCAAATTAAGATGGATTTTTAAAGGGGTACTTGACTGTAAATTCATCATTTTATAATGAACTTTATATCCCTCGTATTAGCATGGCTTGCATGCCATGTATAAAGTAAAACTTAAATAAAAACACAAATAATTGAACTGAGATTGTCACATTCCTCAAAGAAGGCAAACACCTTTCCCAAGCAAATACCAACTCTCTCATATCCAAAACATAGACATGTCTTTTTCATTTCCTGGTCATGCTACAATACTCCAATATCATGCTGTTACTGTATATCCATAAATTACCGTAAAACGCTAGAGCCAGGTCTTGACAAATAATACATTCTCTCAGTGATAAACAGTCGTTTTGATATGTCAAATTAATAATGGTGTCAGCAACAGCAACAAGCACATATAAAGGGAGCAATAGAAGAAAGTCATTTGGTAAAATACTCAAAAAAGGGTAAGAGTTACAAATTCAGATCATGGGGTGGGGTAAGGAAACAAGAAAACAGATCAGTAGAGCACCTTCTAGGCTATTATTGCTTGGCTCACTACTATCCCTCCCATATTGCGAACACAGAATATAACCACACAGGTTAAGGACTATATTGCTAACCAAAACTACTTTCCAACTGTAACAAAAGGTAATGCCCTGATGACAAAGAAAAGCAAGGGCAAAATCAGTACTAATTACAACTCTATCAATGTTGATGAGCAACTAGAGACTAAAAAATTAACATTTCTAGTACTGAGAAAACTTCCAACATAAAGTGATTAAATTCATGACTTCACCCACTGCCCCATAGTTACGGAGAGTGGAAGTGCCATCTTATCCAAGTGCTACTAAAATTGTATTTTTAGGATATAAAATATAGCCGTTTAAGGAAACGAACAAATTTTATAATAATTGATAATGTTAATAATGTTATTTTTATTTTGTATCACACATCACTGTCAATAGCAGTAATAAAAAATTATATCCCTAGACTGATTGGCATCAAAATGAGTACTGTGTTTCTTGTTTTCAAATTTTGGGTTTTATTTTTGATTGACATCCTAGTGCACATATTTGTGGACTGCACATGCCCTAATCTAACACAGCAGATACATTTTGTTTCCTTCACACATCCTCAATCAGTCGCTTTCAATCTCAGACACATACACCATCATATGCATGCCTAAGTCTTAATATGAAGGCCATATTAATCACTCAATGGAACAGAAATATTGAATAAGCTTTTGCCCTATTTTGGTGCGAATTTGCACCTGCAAAAGCATCCACACTTAGCAAGAAACTATTATGTCTCGTATGCCTAAGAACAAGCTTACCAGCCACCGTGTCTTGAGAAATAGTCATTATCTAGAGATATAGCAAGTGCAACTTCCAACTCTTGTATCTGCCACCAAAGACTGCACATATAAGATTAGAGAAATCAATAAAATCATTAAAGGAAAATAATTCCTTTTTTGTTTCCTGATGTGGTACTCTACCATATATTGTAGCAGGGCCAGTCTTGGAGCCAGGATCAGAACTCCCAAATCGGATCACATACTGACCAGCATCAGAAAAGATCTGCATTTCATCAAATTATATTTCAAAATTTGGGGCAAATTAGAATCGTAATCTTCCTCATCTACCAAATTGTAATCAGGGTCACTTACAATACACGGCTCTACGAAGGAAGAGGCTGGTTGGTTAGGAACGTTTTCAATATGATTGTAGATTAGAACTGTTTAATAAAAAATATCAACAACATAGGTTAGGTGATGAACAATCAACGCATGCATTGCTCTGCGCATGGGTTCTCAATCAATGTGTAGATAGTTTGATCCAAAATTTTAAATAAAAATTCTAAATCCAATGCAAAAAGCTCCAATAATATGTTAAATAAATTCATATTTATCAGGATAGTTGTTTTTAAAAAAAAATAATTTTGAGAGACCTGTGGGGTTCCAATTTCAGGTCTATATTTCTGCTTCTGCTATTGCTCTGCTGTCGCTGCGCTGCCCAGCCTCTCACACTCCCAGGTCTCACTTAGAAGTTAAGGCATTCTTTTTTTCAATTGTCTTGATCTTTAGTCGCTTTTCTCTTCTTCTTTTTTTGGGGTGTCTTGCCGCGCAGTTGCGTGTTGTCAGTTGGCGTGAGTTGGGAGTGTTAAGAGAGAAAAGTGAAAAAATTTAGAGGGAAAGGGGAATTGTGTTCCGAGGGAGTTGGGAGTAGGGAGTGTTAGAGGGAAAAGTGAAAAAATTATGAGGAAAAGGGGAATAGTGTTCCAAGGGTTGTAAGATTATTATTATTATTATTTTTTAAAATTTTTGAATATATGTAGCGGCATGTGGTTTGAAGTTTATAAGGTTTGAAGTTTAAAAAATTATAAATTTTTATAATAAACAATAATAAATAAGAGTATGTATATGAAGTAGATAGGTTAATTAATGAAATAAATTAGATACAATTCATAAATTGAATAGCTCCCCAAAATTAGATAATAAAAAAGATTATATGTCAAATGTTAAAAGAACAATATGAAATCTCCACAAGTGAGCTATATCAAATACTATAAAATAACAACATGGTTCAGGTATTAAATATTAAAACAAATGATGGGTTTGCTTATAAGTAAAAATGGTTTAATTTGAGCTCGATTTGGCTATTCAATTGAGTTTAAATTTCATCAACACCAATATGTTACCATGCTATGCAAATCCAATGGTTAGAATTGGAATCTAAATTGCCGCATGATGGTTGCATGTTATGTACCCATACTTTGATCAATCCACTCTCACAATCAAACCATCCAATCACACCCTAATTTCACCAATACCCGTACTTTGCCATGCTCTTCCCATCCAATGGTTGGACTTTGAATTTGGTGCCATTTTCAAAACTATCAAATTCTAGACTCATGCCCCTGCAGGGCTGGCCTAAGGCCTACGCCTAATGGCCCCACCACAAAAGGCTCAAAATTTTATAAAATTCTATATGTGTGTGTATGTATATATGTATGTATGTATATATGTGTATGTGTGTGTGTCTATATATATAATGGTTGTTTACCTTTTTTATTATCATTAGTGATACTAAGGATAACACAAATTTACTATAGGATTACAAATTGACATGTTACCTGTCACAAAAAAGAAATTTAAACATTCATAATTAGGTTGTTGAAGTTTATCAATCATAATCATTTTCATATTATATTGTGAACATTTTGTAGTACCATTAATGCATTTTTCCTTTTTATTTCTATCAAGACTTCCAAAATATGAGACCAATAGCAACCTAACCCAATTGAAACCCTAAAATGTTTTAAAAAAATGTTACAAATGTGTTAAATCACCAATTATAGATTACTCTCTCTCTCTCTCTCTCTCTCTCTCTCTTAAAAACGAGTAATAAAACTAATAATTAGATTACAATTTTACTTAACTATACATTGTCATATATTCAAAATAAAGTATCTTTTTTAATTGACATATATTTTTATTTTTTTATTTTATTAAAATTTATGGTTCAACCATGATATTAAATTCTCTATATGAAATTAACATTAGTTAAGTTGGTATTATTCTTCAAATTAAGTATTTAATAGTGTATCAAATTAACATTGATTTAGTATTAAATGATTTTATTTAATTAATATTAACATATAAAATGCTTCACACGAATTTTTTGTCTTAGGTTCCAAATTATGTTGGGCCACCTCTGTGCCCCTATACCTATCCCCTAAGGAAAAACTTTGACTACCTTGACCACAAAATCCAATATACGCCCTTAAATTTTTTTTTTTTAAATCCATTTTTTCACCTTGATTTTTGAAAAATCTCTTTTAAGGACAAGATACTAGTAGGCATCCCATGGATCACACATAAGAGTGATCGAGGTAGCCCAAAGTACTTCCTTTAAAATTTAGTTTTAAGCCTAGTTTTACACCAAATACAATATACTTGCAGGTGTTCCCATGGATCACATATGGGAGTGATAGGGGAGTTAACCCAAAGTACTTCCTTCAAAATTTTGTCTTAAATTCAATTAAAAGGTTTTCCATTTTTTAACATCCCCATTGCAATGATTAGGACTCCCCCACGTAAAACATGATTGGGATATGGAAAACATTGAGATTTTTATTTTATCTCAACAATAACCCTTGCTAGTCATGGGTTTTTTAAAAAGAATTTAAAGTAAGGACACTTTCCCCCCTCTAAAATCAAAACCACTTATATCTAAGCACATGTATTATTCTAAATGCGTGTATGATATCATGGGACATATGTCCTCCACATTGGGCAAGTGTCTTGTTTAATCTATGTTGCACACATTTTGAAGGGACAATCAAAATTAGGTCTTGAATATGGTCAGACCCCTAGTGATGAAAAAAATGAGGGTGAGTGAATTGAGATGCTTTGATCATGTTCATACATGGGTAGCTTATGCATTAGTAAAAAAGAGCGAGTTAATTCAAGTTGAGCAATCAAAAAAAGGTTGAGGAATACCAAAAAAAAAAAAAAAATTATTAGAAGAAATAGTAAAATATGACATGTCAATAAAAGTTTTTTTAATTTTTTTTGGAGAAAAATAAACAAAATAAAGTTAATTTCACCAATAATGATATGCCATACATTTGATTTTTTTTTTCAATTAAAAACTTTAGTTATTTTATAAAGAATATTAAATAAATATATAGCAACTTTTGATTATAGGAACATAAAAAATAGTAGTACAAGGAGTTATATTGGAAGTCCAAAAGTTGTTACATAGTGTGTGCAACAGTCACTGCAACTACTAGTAATATCATCACCATCATGAACCCTTGGTATGGTGGTCACTTTACAAGTATAAGTACATGTAAGGTGTGGTGGGCAAGGACCAGGGTAAATCTCCAAGAGGGAGTTTCATATGCATATACACTTAAATTAGGCTAAAGTAGAATTTCTATCTCGTATCCAAAATAAAAAATAATGTCATCAATAAATTTTGGACTTTACGTTCTTTTGTGATTAAAATCTTGGATTAATGAGTGTGCCAGGTATTATATCTTTTTATTTAAGTCAAGTATAAATAAGATGGAAACTCTCTTATAAAAAAAAAAAGTTTAAATATTATTTCTTCTTTAAAAAAAAGTATAAATAAGACTGACTTTAAATACTACAGACCATAAATTATTTTGAAAGATAGTCCCCTTCTAAATAAACAGCTTGTATTTCTATTTCTTTGGCAAAATTTAACTTGTGTACATCTACAATTGCCTATGTATATATCATGAGGCAAATGATATATATATATATATATATTGAAGAGGAAAAATTATGCATGACAAAGCTATCCGAACGGAGGTGGCACGAACAGACATGGCATGTACGGACCAAACGCCCACGTGGTATTCGGCCCATTATTATGTGGTCTCCAAGGAACCTTAAATAGAAAATACTTGCGACACACGATTAGCCCTGGTTTGTAGAGTCCTAACATGAGTAGAATTCTAGAATATACATGCATTAATAAGTATCTTCCCTATAAGGAAAAGACTTGTTCTGCAAACAAAGGAGTCTGGCCCTACGCTACTATAAAAACCCAAAGACCCTCAAGAAAAAAGTACGCACAATTTCTCTAAAGCTCATACTCTCTAGCATTGTTAGAGCTCTCTTCTGACTCAACCTTCGGAGGGTCTTTAGCCGGTACCACATCGGTACTCTCTGTAAGGTCTTTTTCTTTTTTTGTGCTGGGTAGGTCTAGTATCGAGTGAGTTGGAACCGTATGGCTCACTGGTGATTTTTTCGGTATCATCAGTTGGCGCTGTCTGTGGGAAACAGGAGTTGACATTCCCGGACAAAAGGGTTGCATGGTACTCACTCGCTCAATGGCAACCACTAACGACGTTCAAGGAGAGGAACCACCCATGACTACCCTCGAGAGACAAGTTCAAACTCTCGCTACTGCCGTGAAACGCCTCACCAAACAAAACCACGACTTGGAAGAATAGCTGCGCCAGAAGAATGCAGCATCGAATGACCAACAAGAAGATCAAGAAGGGACCAGCGTTGAAAGAAAAAACCAGGAGAGACCTGAGGGCAGCCACGCCCCAAGCAAACCGGAGAGGTAGAATTTGAGCATGCCATCCCTCACGGATGCAACTCCACCACATATTGTCATAGAGATGCAGGCGATGAAGGAGCAAATAGAGGTTATGATGAACGCACTCAAGGGGCGAGTTTCCAGTGATCTTGACGATTTAGTCAACCGCACCGACTCGCCCTTCACTACGGCCGTGAATTCCTTCCCCCTACCCCATAAATTTCGCATGCCGCATATAGACAGTTATGACGGAGTAAAGGATCTTCTGGACCATCTAGAAACCTTCAAGACCCTAATGCACCTTCAAGGGGTAGCAGATGAGATCATGTGTAGGGTCTTCCCTACAACGCTCAAAGGTCCCGCACGGATATGGTTCAGTCGACTGACGCCAAGCTCCATCAGCACTTTCAAGGAGCTAAGCGCTCAGTACACCACGCACTTTATTGGAGGGCATAGGTATAAGAAGTCCACGGCGTGCTTGATGAGTATCAGGCAACGAGAGGACGAGACGCTGAGATCCTACATAATTCGCTTCAATAAGGAAGCGCTCTCGATCAATGAAGCCAATGACAAAATACTGGTAGCAGCTTTCACGAACGGGCTGTGGAAGGGTAAGTTCTTGTTCTCTTTATACAAGAACGACCCAAAAACGATGTCGAAGGTCCTCTACAAGGCTACTAAGTACATGAACACTGAGGACGCACTTTTGGCTTAGGACGAAAAGCCAAGAAAAAGAGAGAGGCAAGAAGATGTCCGACAAGACCGAGATTGAAAGGATGACAAACGCTCCAAGCCCCCTGCGGGGAAATTCACGAATTTAACCCCGTTGACTGCCCCAATAGACCAAGTACTAATGCAGATCAAGGACGAAGGATCCCTGACCTTTCCTGAAAAATTAAAGAGAGATCCCAATAAGCGATCTAGGGACAAGTATTGCCGTTTCCACCGTGATCACGGACATGATACGGCTGACTGCTACGACTTGAAACAGCAAATCGAAGCCCTTATTAGACAGGGAAAATTACAGAAGTTCGTCAGCAAGGAAAGGACAGATCAGTAACATCAAGAGTAACCACCCCGACGAGAAAATGAGTGCCCCAGACCACCTATCAGGGATATAAGAATGATCATAGGGGGCACAACAACTATAGGGTCGCCAAGAAGGCTAGAAAGACATACCTCAGGATGGTTCATAATGTCCAGCAAATGGGCTCCGTACCAAAGATAGCACGGATAGAGAGCCCGATCGTAGGATTCTCAGAAGAGGATGCCTGACGTCTTCACCACCCTCATGATGACGCGCTTGTCGTCACCTTACGAGTGGGAGACTTCAACATGCACCGGGTGCTGATCGACAATGGTAGCTCAGCAGACATCGTATACTACCCGGCATTCTAGCAGATGAGGATTGATAGAGAAAGGTTAATACTGACAAATGCTCCGCTGGTTGGTTTTGGGGGTACAAGGGTATTCCCATTGGGCGCGGTCACGCTTTCAGTAACATTAGGTGATTATCCTCAGCAGATCACTAAGGATGTGACTTTCCTTATGGTTGACTGCTCATTTGGTTATAATACTATCATCAGACGACCCACCCTTAATTCATGGAAGGCGGTAACATCAACATACCACCTAATGATCAAGTTTCCTACGGAGTACGGGGTTGGAGAGCTACGAGGAAATCAGGTGGCCGCACGCGAGTGCAACATTGCCATGATGGAGATGGAAGATCATCAGCAGACCATGTGCATAGAAGAGCAACGGACCATGGCAGAGGAAGGGAACCTACCACCTCGAAATGCTGGACGGACAAAAGCTGCAGCACCCATGAAACACGAAGCACCTACGAAAATACTACAGGTAGAAATAATATGAAGAACAATGGCGCTCCATAATTTCCCAGTTTATTTAGTTTTTTAGTGTTACTTAGTCAATTTTTTGCTACAATATGTTTTTAAGCTCAAGGGGGCAAGTACTTTTCTACAAATGCATGATTTTTTAATAAGAGGAATATTCAGACACAACTATGTTTTCCTACCTGCATTCCTACAAAGTCCACAAGATGGACGGATTACTTCAAGAAGTCCACGACCCCAAGTGGACGACCCACAAGGTGACGAGGTAACACTTAGTCACCTCAATTAGTCCACGACCCCAAGTGGACGACCAACAAGGTGACGAGGTAACACTTAGTTACCTCAACAAGTCCACGACCTCAAGTGGACAACCAACAAGGTGATGGGGTGACTAAGTGACGAAGTAACTCTTAGTCACCTCAAGAAGTCCACAACCTTAAGTGGATGACCAACAAGGTGACGAGGTAACACTTAGTCACCTCAATAAGTCCACGACCCCAAGTGGACAACCAACAAGGTGACGAGATAACACTTAGTCACCTCAAGAAGTCCACGACCTCAAGTGGACAACCAACAAGGTGATGGGGTGACTAAGTGACGAAGTAACTCTTAGTCACCTCAAGAAGTCCACAACCTTAAGTGGACGACCAACAAGGTGACCAGGTAACACTTAGTCACCTCAATAAGTCCACGACCCCAAGTGGACAACCAACAAGGTGACGAGATAACACTTAGTCACCTCAAGAAGTCCACGACCTCAAGTGGACGACCAACAAGGTGATGGGGTGACTAAGTGACGAAGTAACTCTTAGTCACCTCAAGAAGTTCACAACCCTAAGTGGATGACCCACAAGGTGACGAGGTAACACTTAGTCACCTCAACAAGTCCACGACCCCAAGTGGACGACGAACAAGGTGACGAAGTAACTCTTAGTCACCTCAATAAGTCCACGACCCCAAGTGGACGACCCACAAGATGACGAGGTAACACTTAGTCACTTCAAGAAGTCCACAACCCCAAGTGGACGACCCACAAGGTGACGAGGTAACACTTAGTCACCTCAACAAGTCCACAACCCTAAGTGGACGACCCACAAGGTGACGAGGTAACACTTAGTCACCTCAATTAGTCCACGACCCCAAGTGGACGACCAACAAGGTGACGAGGTAACACTTAGTCACCTCAACAAGTCCACGACCTCAAGTGGACGACCAACAAGGTGACGAGATAACACTTAGTCACCTCAAGAAGTCCATGACCCCAAGTGGACGACCCATAAGGTGACGAGGTAACACTTAGTCACCTCAACAAGTCCATGACCCCAAGTGGACGACAAACAAGGTGATGAAGTAACTCTTAGTCACCTCAATAAGTCCCCGACCCTAAGTGGACGACCCACAAGATGACGAGGTAACACTTAGTCACCTCAAGAAGTCCACAACCCCAAGTGGACGACCCACAAGGTGGTGAGGTAACACTTAGTCACCTCAAGAAGTCCACGACCCCAAGTGGACGACCAACAAGGTGACAAGGTAACGTTTAGTCACCTCAATAAGTCCACGACCCCAAGTGAACGACCAACAAGGTGACGAGGTAACACTTAGTCACCTCAACAAGTCCACGACCTTAAGTGGACGACCAACAAGGTGACAAGGTAACACTAGTTACCTTAACAAGTCCACGACCTCAAGTGGACGACCAACAAGGTGAAAAGGTCACACTTGGTACCAACAAGAAGTCCATGACCAAAGTGGACGGACAAAATAATGATGAAGTCGTGGACGGACAAAAAAAAAAAAAAAAAGTCCATGACCAAAGTGGACGGACAAAAAAATGATGAAGTCCTGGATGGACCAAAAAATTAAAAAGAAAAATAATGGTGGACGGATGCATGAAGAGCATGTCCATGAAAAAAAAAAAAAGTGCATGTCCATGAAAAAATGGACGGACACCAAAAAAAAAAAAAATGGTGGACGGATGCATGAAGTGCATGTCCATGAAAAAATGGACGGACACCAAAAAAAAAAAATGGTGGACGGATGCATGAAGTGCATGTCCATGAAAAAAAAAAAGAAAAAGAAAAAAGGGACGGATGAATAAAAGTGGACGGAATCATGTCCTTGCAAAAAAAAAAAGAAAAAGAAAAAAAGGGGGGGACGGATGCATGTCCATGCCAAAAAAAAAAAAAAAAAAAGTTTTGATGACGAGGTAACACTCAGTCACATCGGCAAGTCCATGACTCAAAGTAGACGGATAAAATACCTTAAGAATGGGATGCTAATAGAGGACTACAACGCGTCCCGAAGGTTGAAAATTCCATCACGCGTCCTGGGGGCAGTGTATCAATGGCCTACTATGCAAAAGGATGCCCAATCCTACGTATAAGCATAAGACAAATGCCAATGCTTTAGCAAGACCTCAGGGCTAAGCATTATAAAAGGAAACCGACGGACACCTAATCCTCATCCCAATGGGATGGATCGACAACCAAGGATACCGACGATCAAGGATGCCAACGACACCTGATTCTCATTCAAAATTTAAGTCTTACTACCTACGGGTGGAAGGACAAACCAAGCCACCAATGAGTGTCTTGATAAAAAAATCTAAGTCTTCCTACCTAAGGGTGGAAGGACGAACCAAGCCACCAACGAGTATCTTGGTAAAAAATTTTAAGTCCTACTACTTATGGGTGGAAGGACGAACCAAGCCACCAACGAGTGTCTTGGTAAAAAATCTAAGTTTTCCTACCTATGGGTGGAAGGACGAATCAAGTCACTCATAAGTGCCTTGGTACCAATTTTAAGTCCTACTACCTACAGGTGGAAGGACGGACCAAGTCACTCACAAGTGCCTTGGTACAAATTTTAAGTCCTACTACCTACGGGTGGAAGGACGAACCAAGTCACTCACAAGTGCCTTGGTACAAAATTTAAGACCTACTACCTATGGGTGGAAGGACGGACCAAGTCACTCACCAGTGCCTTGGTACAAATTTTAAGTCCTACTACCTACGGGTGGAAGGATGAACCAAGCCACCAACGAGTGTCTTGGTAAAAAATTTGAAGTCTTCCTACCTATGGGTGGAAGGACGAACCAAGCCACCCACGAGTGTCTTGGTAAAAAATCTAAGTCTTCCTACCTATGGGTGGAAGGACGAACCAAGTCACTCACAAGTGCCTTGGTACAAAATTTCAGACCTTCTACCTACAGGTGGAAGGATGTACCAGGTCACTCACGAGTGTCTTGGTACAACATTTAAGTCCTATTACCTAGGGCGGAAGGACGAACCAAGTCATTCACAAGTGCCTTGGTACAAAATTTAAGTCTTACTACGTACGGGTGGAAGGACGAACCAAGTCACTCACAAGTGCCTTGGTACAAAATTTTGAATCCTACTACCTACGGATGGAAAGACGAACCAAGTCACTCACAAGTGCCTTGGTACAAAATTTAAGACCTACTACCTATGGGTGGAAGGACGGACCAAGTCACTCACAAGTGCCTTTGTACAAATTTTAAGTCCTACTACCTACGGGTGGAAGGACGAATCAAGTCACCCGCGAATGCCTTGATGAAAATCCTAAGTCTTCTTACCTACGGGAGGATAGATGAACCATGTCACCCAAAAGTGTTTTGGTCAAAATTTAGGTCCCCTACGTCATAGATAATTTCGGGCTAGCCTGTCAAAGACTAACAAGTCTCTCAGGATTTAAATCGAACCATCACCCCACGGGTCCTTTCACTCCCAGATCACGGACCTATGGGGTGAAGGGGGCAACTGAAGAGGAAAAATTATGCATGACAAAGCTATCCGGACGGAGGTGGCACGAACAGACGTGGCATGTATGGACCAAACGGCCACGTGGTATCCGGCCCATTATTATGTGGTCTCCAAGGAACCTTAAATAGAAAATACTTGCGACACACGATTAGCCCTGGTTTGTAGAGTCCTAACATGAGTAGAATTCTGGAATATACACGCATTAATGAGTATCTTCCCTATAAGGAAAAGACTTGTTCCGCAAACAAAGGAGTCTGGCCCTACGCTACTATAAAAACCCAAAGGCCCTCAAGAAAAAAGTACGCATAATTTCTCTAAAGCTCATACTCTCTAGCATTGTTAGAGCTCTCTTCTGACTCAACCTTCGGAGGGTCTTTAGCCAGTACCACACCAGTACTCTCTGTAAGGTCTTTTTCTTTTTTTGTGCTGGGCAAGTCTGGTATCGAGCGAGTTGGAACCATGTGGCTCACTGATGATTTTTTCGGTATCATCATATATATATATATATATATATATATATATATTTTGAAAGGCAAAAGATATCTTTACCTTAATATAATAAAAATATATATGCATCTATTCCCAAAACTGGGCATATCTATAAGTTAAAAATATAATAATAAATAAGGATCCTTATAGCATAACGGAACTTGTGCCGATGGACCATCTACGGCATTTTTTTTTTTTTTTTTTTTTCATATAAAAGAAAGAAGAAAAAGAAAAAAATATGTCTTATTAATTGCAAAGTAAAGTCAACGTGAAAAATGTCTACCTCACATTAGACCATTTTTTATTATTATTTATTAAATTATAATTAATTTCCTTAAAAAACACTTAACGTACTTTTATTATCATTAAAAAAAAAAAAAAAAAAAAAGTCCACACAGGCACACACCACATCACATGTGGTTTTTCCCTGTTCTAATTAAATTTAACTCGGTTTTAGATTTGTTGTCCTAATTAAATTTGTCTTTTTCTCTGTTCTTGATCTGTTGTTGTTGTTCTGATTTTAGATTTGTTATTGTAATTAAATTTTTCTAATTTTAGATTGTGTTACCATTACACTTGAGAGAGAGAGAAATGAGTTCGGTTGAGAAGGGAGAGAGTGAACAAAGAGGGAATGAGCTGATTTTTTGGGTTTGCTTAGCCAAAAATGACCTTGGCTAGTCTGGTGGAGATGCTCTTAGTTATTAATAAAAAAAGCTTTGAGATTTTTTAGCAATTATTCTTACTATTTATCTTTTAGTTAAAACTCTTATCACTTAATCTTTTATGACTTTGAGATTGTTCCTCTTAACCATGGTAGTCCCTCACAAATTCTACGTCCATCATCTGAGCTTCAAACTGATGAAGGAGCACATTATGCCTCTAATTCCATTATAATATGCAGTATTTACATTAAATTTATATTCCTTTTTTTTTTTAATCGCATTTAGTTATATTCATAATTTATGTTGTGATTTGGTTGCACCTTCATTATTGCACTTCCACCAAGGATCTGCATCATGCATAAAAGTTCCAAATCCATCATATTACTATAGCATCATTGCAAGTGGCTGGTTGAGAATATTGTGATGATCTTACATGTTTCTTTGTTGGAAGTTTGAATTTCATAATAGCGATCCAATTGATGATAAAAATTGTTGATTTATTCAAAGAATTAAGATGACCAAGGTAAATGATGTATCAAAGAGGATGAAATGAAAAAATTCGTGGGAAATTGATGTACATAGAACGATAACATTAGTATGTAGGGAGTTTTAGATCGATAAAGGGGAGGGAGTAGAAGTTCAGTCATAAAATGGACAAGCTTGATACTGTCTTCGATTGCCCCTTCTGCAATCATGGAACTAGTGTTGAATGTTGTATGTTAGTATTTTTATTAAAATTCATTTCCCTCTAGTGCATGATGTTCTGAAGACAGTTTCCATCTTATGATTCTTATTGAGTTTTTATCTCTCTTGTTATGCACCTTTTGCTGAGACTGTTCATGACATGTGCAAATTTTAAGAAGTTGTATTTCCTGTGTACTTGGGTTGTGCTTTGCGCTTATTCAATGGTTCATTTACCTATCAAAAAAAATTGAGAAGTTATGAAAATGGGGCAGCTCAAATTCTGGTTAAAATCTATCAACTAGATGTCCATATTTTTCATCTACTGAATTGCTGTATCATACCCAACTGAAATTGATGAAATCATTGTGTTATTTATGGAGGAAAAAATAATTTTTCTAGCTTTTTTTTCATGGCATAATTTTCATTAATTGGATAATGTGAGTGGGAATTTTATTATTAACATGAAATTCTTGTGCTACCTAATAATTCTTCAATCTGGTAGCAGGGTATGCAACCATGCACTCAAATTAAATGTTAGCTGGAATAAAAAAGCTTTAAGCGTGATTTTTTTTTTTTGGGTTAATTTATTTTGTTGTTAAAATAATATTCTTGTGCTTGAATATGTGGGAGATCAACAACAAATGTTAAATGTGATATATGTTATGTTATTAACTTATTTCACAATATTATTATAAGATTCTTTCCCTTATTGGGAGAGCTTCTTTTTCTTTTCTTTTTTTCTTCCAAGTGACTGGAAGAATCAATTTCTTGTGGCACTAGCATTATTTATTAAATAATTGACATAATTCTAGATAATTATGTCAATAGGTACACGTTCTTTATCAAATTTTTATTATTATTTGTTTTATCAATAGTTACTAATGTTGGAAAAAAGAAGGGTTGAGGAAAGGCTAAAGGCATCAATGCAAGAGATGATGAAATAGAGGTTGAGATTTGTGATGGCAAGCGAGTGACTTATTGCTATGTTGGTTTGTTGAAATTAATTATGGTATCATAGCTATATGACATTGTTAACATGTTTGATTTCAATCTTCAGAATTGTTACACCAAAAGCCACTTGAGAGATTACTATTCTTTTTCACCAAAAACTTAATGGAGCTTGGACAACTTTTACAGAATACCCAAATTCTGAGCTAGGGACTTTATATGCTTAATACAGAACTCAACACTTTAAGCATAAGCAGCCAGATGAGGAAGTGAAGAAGGCATTTGTAGAATCAATGAAACACCGCTATTTTGATTGGATGTTTCACATTAGAAATCCTATTTTTCAGAAGTATAAAGAGAAAGAAGATCGTTACAAGAATAGTCCTTCCTTCATTTTTACACCTTTTTGGAAAGAGATGGTGGATAAATGGATGAAGGGAGATTAGGGGGTGAGTATAAATGAAATACATGTCATAAATTCTCTCACACTCTCTCTAACCATTATTTGTTAATATTTACATAGAAACTAATGTTCTAGTGTATGAATTATGTGTGCAGGAGATAAGTTTGACAAATAAGGATAATAGAAATAAGTCTAAAATTTTGTCCACTACAGGTTCTGTACCAATGGCCAAATGCAGATATAAAATGGTATATTATATTATCATCAAATAATTTAAATTTTACCATGTACTTACATAGTTTAATAACTTTACCAATGTTTTTTTTCCTTTTAAATATTGCAATATCTTGAGATAGGCTCTAAGCCTAGCTCCATTGATTGCTTTAAGAATTTTCACACAAAGAAGGATGGCAAAGAATGGGCAATTGATCAAGCTAAGACATTATATGTATGCAACTTACACTAAATTTTTAATTTTGTTATCAACTTTAGTTTTTTTGTTGTTTTGATTTTCCATGTGGTTTTTATTTATGTGTAGGAAAAAATGGATGCCATAAAGGGCAAAGCTGTTTCTGAAGGTACTAAGACAAATGATTATTAGATCTTTTGTGAAGTGGTTGGTGAACCAAGTCATGGTCGTATTCTTAGCATGGGAATAGGTATTAAGGCTAAGGATGTGTACGGCTTAACTTCATCTCGTAAAGGTTGTAGCAAACATTGCAGAGAAGATTTTACAAAAGAAAAAGAAGATTTGGAGGCATGTCTTAGAGAGGAAATGGATTCCAAACTTACAAAACTTGTGGAGAAGCTTGAGGAGAAGTTTGCATAAAAGTTGCAGTTGATGGGCATACCACAACAATCTAACATAGATCCAGCTACCATAGTACAATCTCAAACTTATGCTTTTGCCTCTTGGATCTTCTACAGCTTTCTATTGGTTTGTTGTGGTTTACAGCTTGCATCTATTATAATATTAAGTTATTTTATATTTAGTTTTGATAAATGATAATAGGACTATAATAGGACTATGATACTATCAATTGTGTTGACTGCCGTGTATAGGTTTTGTATTTAATTTTTGTATATCATATGTGTTTTGTGGTTTATGTTTTTCACAATTGTTATATTACTTTAATTTATATTTAATTTTGATAGAGGTTTAAGTAATCAGTTAAGTTTTTATTATTGTTAAACTAGTCCATACATGTTTGTTGGCTTTATTGCCATTAAGTACTTTTTTTTGGGGTGCAATGTGTACTTATTTATTGAAGTGTTGATACAAATACAAATTCACTTTAATTGTTTCATTTTAACCCATGTTTAATGCTTTTTTATTTTATTTTATTTTATTTTTTAAGGATGGTACTAGTAGAGATGAAGAGGATAACTCAAACAATAACATGGAGGTCAAAAATAGCTTGGAGGGTGACTCAGAGGAAGACTAATATAGATCTTGTCGTAATTCTAGTTGTTTAAGTTTAAAACAAGGTTTAATTTCAGGATTTCTTTGTATATTCTATATTTTAAAGTTTGAATTTAAATGAATTTTTATCTTTTGATGGATCAATTTTTAGTAATTATTGGACTATTGTATCAATTTTTAGTAATTATTGTACTATTGTAACATGATAGGTTAAACAAAAATAATTTAAAATAAATAAATAATAAAATATTTCAAAAATTATATAAAATATTATCACTAATGACATAAAAATTTGGTCATAAATAACTTTATAGTGACGACAAAATCTCTCGCAATTTATAGAATAGTGATACCCCTTAATCCCTTGCAAAAACGTTTTAAGTGACAGCTTAATATCGTCACGATTATTTCGAACTAATTGTGAGGGGTTAAAATCGCTTACAAATAAATTTTAGCAACATCATTATTTGCCTCGTTGTTAATTTGAAATTCGCAAATAACTAATTATGAGGGTATAAAGGTCTTCACAAATAGTTATTAACGGTGACTGCTTCCCTTCGCTAAAAATAAGTTGCGAGAGGTTAAAAGCCCTCACAAATAAATTTTAGCGACACCGTTATTTGTAGCTAAAAAGTATGTCGTTAATTTGAAATTCGCAAATAACTAATTGCGAGGGTTTGAAAGTCCTCACAAATAGTTGCTAAAGATGATTGCTTCCACTCGCAAAAAATAAGTCGTCGACTTTTCTCATCATTTGGTAATATATTTGTGAAGGCAAATTTGTTTAGTAACGACAATGGATTGCCCTTGTAAATTATCTATTTGCAAAGGTATGGTCACAAAACCTCTTTTAGCAACAAGATCAAATACGACAACCTTTGAAGGCCATGTGTCCTCGTTAATAACCTTTTGCGACGATATTTGAATTTTTGCGAGGGAATTTTACCCTCGCTAGTGGACTCTTTTCTTGTAGTGGGTCCTTACCTCATTTTGATTATTTTTTTAAAACATTGTGCAATGCAATATAAACAAATATTTGTCAAATTTTGGTGGCATATGTCCCATGATATCATGCATACATTAAGAATGATACATGAGGCTTAATATCAATGGTTTTGATGTAGAGGAAAAAACAATAATAGTTTTTTCTTTGAAAACTGTTTTGAAAAAAATCATGACTATGAATTAGGAATTCTAAGTCCACAAAAGGGCAAATAAGAAACCATGATTGTATGCGATACCTAGCTTTATTCAAAACCTTTAAATACATAATAATCTTATTAAAATCACCTTATGACTTACCAAATGCCCATATCACTTATCCCTTATTTGAAAGTAAAGGAACCGAGAGTCTAAAGTCAAAGGAGCTCCTACTTAAGAGCTCACAATACCTAAACCAAATATCAAAACTTATAACTATCAATTCTAGCTTAGCACCCAAAAATTTTGTTATCAGATGTAAACCCCTTTGCCTTCAATTTCTCTATCCTAAATTTCTATTCCCATTAACTTGAACCATAAACCCTGGCAAGAAGTTCAAGTAATTTCACATTCAACTATACCCAAAATATCTCAATAGTGAGAGCCATGATATGTGTTCACACAAGGAAGACACTTTTCATCTCACGAGATATGTGGGCTCTAATCGAAGAATATAATTAAATTGGACTTACCCAAAGAAGCTAATCAAAATGGATTTAAGCCCAATTCTAGAAATCTTAATCTATATCTATATATATTTAAAAGCTGAAACGTAGCATTTATTATTACTATGCTCCTATTGAGTTATATTAGTAGCCACATCATCCACCTATTCCAACATTTTCTCTCTCCTTTTGAATTATTTGCTTTTCTCTCTTCTATTTAATCCATATTTTGTCCACACAACAAGATGAATACTCTCTCTCTTTCTATATATGTGTATATATATATATATATATTCTTTCATTTGGTGAATTTTTAATTCTTTATTGCAAATCTAATTTAGGTTGATGATTTTTTTTTTTTTTTTTGGTTGAACATTACTTTGGGTTGATGCATTGGTTGTATTTTAATTTATCCTTTTCATTTCATTTTCTTTGATTGTTGAATGTTATCCAATGATATTATATATTGATATAATGTTATTTTATTATGCAGCATAGCTTGGATAATTTATTGTTTACAATTATGCATTATCTTTTGAGTATTCTTCTACTCATCTATTTTCATATAATTTTGCTATTTCTCTCACATTATCTCCCCAAAATGTGATTACTCTCTCTCTCTCTCTCTCACACACACACATTTATTCTCTCTTGCAACTCTACTTTAGATACTTTTGATGGTGTGTTTTGTGAGCTCCTCATCACATGTACTCTCTCTCCCCCTTATAGTTTTTGTTAAGTTAATTCTTAGATAGTTGGAAAGTGAGAATTTGAGTTTATATCAAAATACAATTTACATGACTATGTATTTGAATGTGCCTATCAATTATTTGAGTAATATCAATTATAAATTTGTGATGATATTTGATTAATATGACAATTTCCTTAAGAGAATAAGAATTTTAAAGAATTAATTTGAAACTTAAAAAAGTTTGGCTGTAGAAAGAAAAAAAAGAAAAAAAGAAAAAAGAGGAGAACATAACACACTATAGCAAAAGTTTGAAAAATACAGATCTCTTGAAAAAAGAATAATATCAATCAAACAAACCTAATTTTTTCCAAAAAAAAAAACCCCAAAATAATAGAATAATATATTTGTAGAGATAAAGATGAAAAATACTTTTAAAAATAGTTCAATTTTTAAGGAGAAAAAATTTTCTTTAAAATTTTTTTGAGAATTAGTCATACATTATATCACATTAGAAAGTAATTATATATTCCCGCGTATTGCGTGGGTCTGCGACTAGTAAAAATAAGAATTCATAAAGAATAGAGATCAAAACCATAGAGAGCATAATTCAAGGAGGTTCATATCCTTTCACATATTAGACAAGTATTAGGTGATTGTAATCGTACTTAGGAAAGTAGTAACAACAACGAACCCATGATTGTGGTGTTAGTATAATTACGAATTATTTTGGTGGTCAAAGAGAGCACACCGGCTGGGTGTGTAAGATATTAAAATGGGAGGCTTTAAAAAATTTGTGCTTTGAAAGACTCACGGCTACAGGAGAGTTTTCTATAAAAAAAAATTTCTTCATGCATTGCCAGTTTGGCACTATTTATAGACATGTTTGACTCGGTTTTCATTGCATTGCTTTGTTGCAATGCACTGATAGATCATTTGAAAATTTTTGAATTTTCTCAAAAACCAACAATTAAGAACTTTCAACAAAAAATTCCATTTACTCTATCATAAGCATTACTGTAATTTACCTCTTCTAAACAGTGGCGACGCCACTCAGAGTCCAGGGTGTTCCTAGGAACACCCTGACTTGAAAAAAAAAAATTTATATATAATAATTTAATTTTTTTTATTTGTTTACCCTTAAAAAAAAAAAATAGGAACACCCTCAATCAATATCAAGAACACCCTCAAAATTTTTATGCCAAACAAATTTTGAACTAAAATCTATAAAAAAAAAAAAAAAAAAAAAAAAAATGTAACAGAGAATCTGAAAAGAAAAAAAAAAGGGCCAAAATCATCAGATTTTGGCGTCACAGCCACTCACCACCACATCGCCGGTCACTTCCATGTCTCCGGCCACTTCCATTTGGTCAATCGCAGTCTCCTCACCTGCTTCAGCTTCTTCTTCCTCGCCTTTTCTTCTCCGTTCTCTATTTTTCTGCAACTTTTCTGCTTCTCCTTTGGTATTTCTAGTTTTGAATGCCAATTGCCGTATATTGTTTTGTACACTAGTGTCCCACTCCCCACGTGAATACCGAAGTCATTAAATGAGTAAAAAGTTATTCAAAAATTACAAGCTTATCTCCAACCACTCACGTGCTTAGCTTTAACTTTTGCACATTTTTTTTTTATTTCTTTTGTTTTTTCACTATTGCATTTAGTAAGTACATGGACTTAGTACTATTATTAAAGTACAACTTTTTTTTTTTTTTTTAAATTATACTACAACCATAATTATTACTAATATTTAAAAGAATTATTATGTTAGGCTTTAAAATTATTTTATATTTTTAAGAGTATATATAAAATTTTTAAGAAAATATATATATTTAGCTGTAATTTTAAAACGGTACACTGACATTAACCGGTACTGAAATATTTCGTTTTTCTAGTTAAACCAAAACGGCCTCCGGTACGGTATCGGAGAGGTAAGGGTGTGTGCACACATGAGGTGTGTGCTAGTGTGTGCTAATGCACAGTAAGGTGTGTGCTAGACTGCTAGTAGTTAGTAAAAAAAATTAATGAAGCAACTAAACATCAATAATTAATAATTTAATTAACTAATACATTATAAAAGACAAACAAACTAAATTATCTTAGGCTAAACAACAATTAATAATTTAATAATTAATGAAACAACAATACAACAAATTATAGTTTATAAAAGAAAAACAAATTTATGAAACAACTAAACAACAATAATTAATAATTTTATTAATATTTCAAATGAACTTATAGTTTATTGTACAAGTACCTTTGTTCATTTCATTTCTTTTTATTTTTTTTCCTTTTTGAGGTTTTTTGGTGTACAGAATGCAAATTTGTTTTGGTTTTAAGAACATTTTTTCTTTTAAGCACAAACTTCATGCTAGCCAAATCTTGAATTTCAGCCGGTATTTATCGAAACGTCCTAAAACGGACTGAAATTACCCGAAATTTTTTCAAAGTGGAATAGGAACACCCTGGACAAAATTCCTGGAGTCGCCACTGCTTCTAAAACAATCCATACATATTAAAAAAGGAAAACAAGGAGGTTTTTTTATTTTTTATTTTTTATTTATTTTATAAGGGTATTATTTTTGTAATAATACTACGCACCAAATTATGATTGACTATTTGCTAATTGCCAGTATCGCATGAAGTCACATGTTAATAAATTTATGCGCATTGTTGTTACTTTCGGCTTATTTGGATGTAGTGCAGCCGTTCTTAAATTTTGGGTTATTAGGTTTTAGGCTTCCAAAAAAAAATGTCATTTTTAACTGGCCCATAAGAACAAACTTTAAAACTCAATTTGAGCCCACAATTTTTTTAAAAAAAATATTAATTTAGGGTCTAAACCGATCCACTCAAACTAGTTCTCAACCCACTTAAAGCCTATGGGCAATATGCCTAGTTGCCCTGGCCCATGTAAACTTGTCGTGTATTTTAAGGGCCATGCGAGAGGTAGGTCCATTTTGGGAAACCAAACTATTTGGAGGCCCATACTGAAACAGATAGGATCCGATCATGGGGCTCACAAAATTACCCAAATAAAAGAAATTAAAAAGAAAAAAGAAAAGAGAACAATGAGAACAAGCCGGTGGGGTTGTTCGTAACTCACCATGGGAGCCATTGAGCAATATATATGACAAAATAGAATTTAGTTCTAAAAGAGATATTAAACAATTTAATCTCTGAAAATATGTACAAAATGAAAGTTAGATCAAGAGAATGAAATTAAGCAAATTACGATTTCACAACCAAAGATACATTCTTAATTTTGATTATGAATGAGAATGTAACTTTATGTAAAATTTAACTTAGGATAACCATGAGCATTCGTAGTAGATTATTTAAATTTTCATTTTATTTTTAAATAACAACCTACTTTTTATTTATTTAATTAACCACCTTTTATTTTCAGCTACATCAAATTTCTTATTTTAAAACCTATTTTAGTTAAATATTATTTTTTTCATTTATTTTATATTATTCCTCCCACTTTTCAAAACTCCAATTTTACTTTATCACCATTAATAAAACGCAAAAACAAGAACCGAATATTCATCTTGACTCTTGAGAGTGAAATCTAGGTTGCACGGACACACCATTTTTGGCATCATGTCAGTGTTGGTGTCGGACACGTGTTAGACATCGGAACAAGTATGACTTGTCGAATTCCGGTGTTCGGCAACGGCGAGTGTCCTTTCTTTTTTTTTTTTTTTTTCTTTTTCTTTTTTTGCTTCTCTGACATGGCTCTGACATGTCCGACATGCCAGTAGTGAAAAAAAAAATCATAGATTTTGACAGATGGACTTACCAATACCATTGATTTTGTGATATACCCTAGGTCAAAGAAGCTATTTAGAGTCTGAGAAGTCATTTTGAGAAACCCAAGTCTCAAGTTCTCAACCCACCCTTCCGACTCCCTCTGACCTCTGCCCACTGCTGCTACCGCTACCCTCTGTCCCTTGCTTAAGCTAGATCGGGCCGATCGGCGAGCTCCATAGACGTCGATGCCGTGCCCAGTGCCTTATCCCTTTTGATCTCTCTCTCTCTCTCTCTCTCTCTCTCTCTCTCTCTCTCTCTCTCTCTCTCTCTCTCCAGATATTAATTTTGGTGAATGGGTCATAGGTGTATTGCTGCTCACTTATTTATATAAGTTATAACGCGTTTTTATTTTTTTTAATCCCACTCTCACATTCTCACTGTCCCAGTTACTTAGCCTTTTGTTTTGCCTTATAAATTATAATGTTTATTATGAATTTAGTGATTTTTGTTTTTATGTGTCTTGCTATAGTTTTATTTATTTATTAAAGTTAAATATTGTAGGTGATTTTACTAAAATGAATACTGAAAGTGAAAAATCATCAGCTGAGATAGTTGCTCCTCTATGGAAATATGTTACTAAGTTAGAAAAAGCAAGTGTTGGTGGTGGGAATGTTGCTTTTAGATGTAACTATTGTGAAAAAAACTTCCAGGGGGTCTTATTCAAGGGTAAAGGCACACTTGTTAAAACTGTCTAATTTTGGAATACAACCATATGCCAAGGTTGGAGATGAGTATCAAAATGAAATGCAGAAATTAGAAGATGCATATGAGGAATCTTCATGTAGATTGAAAAAGTCTAAGCTAGTGTCTTTACCAACTGATTCTCCTACTAGTCCTAATTTGGGTCCTACTGAGAGTAGTACAGCTACAAGTCATCCATTTTTTCCCAAAAAAAAAAAAGGGGTTGGGAATTCTCCTTTGGAGAGGGCTTTTAACAATCAATGTCGAGAACAATTAGATTCTCTTATTGCTAGGACATTTTATTCTTCTGGTTTACCCTTTCACTTTGCTAAGAACCCGTATTGGATTGAGATGATCAAATTTGCAGCTAATAATAATTTAGTGGGCTATATTCCTCCGGGTTACAATAAATTAAGAACAACTCTGTTGCAAAAAGAGAGGACACATATTGAGAAGTTGTTGAAGTTAATTAAAGACACTTGGAAAGAAAAGGGTTTAAGCATTGTAAGTGATGGGTGGACAAATGTACAAAAAAGGCCACTTATCAATTTTATGGCTACATCAGAGAAAGGGCCACTTTTTATCAAATCCATTGATGGTACCAAAGAGTACAAAGACAAGCACTTCATTTCTGACTTGTTTTTAAAGGTCATTGGTGAGGTTGGGCATCAACATGTTGTCCAAATTATTACTGATAATGCATCTGTTATGAAGGCTACAGGATCTATTGTTGAAGCTGAATATCCTCATATATTTTGGTCACCTTGTGTTCTGCATGCCCTCAATTTGGCCTTGAGGAATATATGTGCACCTAAGAACTCTTTGCAGAATGAAGCTACATATAATGAATGTAACTGGATTGCACAAGTTTCAAATGAGGCAACTTTCATTCGTATTTTCATCACAAATCATTTTATGAGGTTAGCAATTTTTAAATCATATTCCCCTTTGAAGTTACTTGCTGTTGCTGAAACAAAATTTGCTTCAATAATCATCATGCTTAAAAGATTGTTTCAAGTAAAACAGCATCTTCGAAATATGGTCATTAGTGAGAAATGGATGTCATATAGAGAAGATGATGTAGGAAAAGCTCAAACTGTGAGGGATTATGTTTTGAATGATTTGTGGTGGGACAAGGTTGCATATATTCTGAGATTCACAGGACCTATTTATGAGATGCTTTAAGTGGCTGACATGGATGCACCTCTTCTCCATAAGGTGTATGAAATGTGGGATTCTATGATAGAAAATGTGAAGAAAGAAATATACCGGCATGAAGGCAAGGTAGACTATGAGGAGTCTCCATTCTATGATGTGGTACACAATATACTCATTGAACGGTGGACTAAAAATTGCACACCACTTCATTGCCTAGCCCACTCCTTGAATCCAAAGTAATTTTTCTATCTCTTTAATCTTTTCATTTATATTCTTTAGGCATTTCTAAACAAATAAACTAAACTCATTAGTTGTACTTATTTATTTGCTTTTAACTAGGTATTATACTAATAAATGGATTGAGGAAGTCAGAGGCCATGTTGTGCCACATAAGGATGCTGAAATTTCTATAAAGAGAAACAAGTGCCTCAAAAGATTCTTTTCTAATCTTGGTGATAGGAAGAATGTTACTACGGAGTTTGGCTTGTTTTCAAGAATTAGGGCTTATGATGATGATAACATGGAGGATAGGTGGATCTTTGATCCAATGCTTTGGTGGTCAAATTATGGGTCCCATTTACCAATGCTTCAAACTTTAGCTCTAAAGCTTCTTGGACAGCCTTGCACATCATCATGTGCTGAGAGGAATTGGAGTACATATGGCTTCATCCATTGTATGAGGAGGAATAGAATTACTCCTAAATGTGCTGAAGATTTAGTGTTTGTTCATTCTAATCTTCGACTTCTTTCAAGGAGGAGGGAAGAGTACACTAAAGGAGACTCTCAGAAGTGGGACATTGGTGGAGATACTTGGGATGAACCATTTGGAGGACCTGGGTTGCTTGAGATTGCTTATCTCACACTAGATGAGTCAAAGATGGAGACAAGTCTTGTTGAGAATGATGACTATGTTGATTACGATGATGTTGTTGTTCTGTGATAATCTTGAAAGTTTAAAACTTGTTATCCTTTTATGTTTTTAGTTTGATGTTGAACTTGTTATCTTTTTATGGTTTGTACTCTAAACATTTTATGTGTATTATTGTACTACTTTGGGTGTTAGTTTACTTATTTGTAGTTCTTACATAATTTAAATTTAAGACATAAACGTATTTTATGTCTAAAAATATTAAAAAAATATGCCTAAATATAAAATTTAATTAATTATTTAACCGCCGTGTCGTGTCCTTATTTTTCAAAAATTGCCGTATCCTTGTGTCTGTGTCATGTCCGTGTCCGTGTCCGTGCAACATAGAGTGAAATAGATAAAGCTAATTTGAGAGTGAAATAGATAAGCTAATGCAGGTAGTTTTATTTATTTATTTATAATTATCATTTTAGGTAATCTATTACCAATGCTTATTATAAAGTTCTTATAGTCACATAATAAAGTTGACAATGATAATGGATTCCCAAGATGATGCGTTGGCATTCTATTAAGTATTATCAAGCTGGTCGGCATGACTCCGTGATCTTAGTTTCTTTGACATATGAGAAATATTGATGGACGTTAAAGTCAAGGAGTAGGAGGGGGGAAGAATGGCAAGAAGGTGCCTCAATCAGGTTTTGTTCGCAAAACATTGGCTGGCTAAGTTAGTCAACATGATTAGCAAACTGTAATTTCTCACAATCTCCATCGCTATATACACAACACAGTACATAAAGTAAACAATTCAACTAGTGGAAAACCAAGGATAAAGCTCAGTTGCTCATTTTAGACTTTGACTAGGTCATATTGACTTTGCTTCCAAACCTGCTTGTACACCACCCCAACCAAAATCAGGCTCCCAAACCCAAGATTTATAGCTAAAATAACCAGGACAAGTTGTAGGTAATGACAATCACTGGGGGCTGGTGAGCTACCAATTTCAAGATCTACAAATACACAATTCCAGCTGCAGTCAATGTTTGATCCAAATTCAGATGAAATGATGTTCGTTGTACTGGAGTACGAAGAGATAGGCAACATGGCAATAACGGTAGTATCCCTTCTCATCGACAAGCTAAGAACATTGTTGATCAAAGAAGCTAAACTTTTAAGCGGCATCCATGGAGAAGTAGCCGACATCAGAGATGAACTGGAGAGCATTCAGTCCTTCCTCAAGGATGCAGATGCAAGGGCGGTAGCAAAAGAAAACACCATTGAGGGAGTCAAAACTTGGGTGAAACAGGTATGAGAAGTAGCTGTCTGCATAGACGTTGCCATCGACCAATGCTTGCTTCACGTGGCACAACATCATCCTCATCAACGTGGCTTCGTTAGTTTCTTTTGTAAAATCACTTCCTCACCCAAAACATTAAAGCTCCGTCATAAGATAGCTGCCGAGATTCAGGACATCAAAGCAACGATGCAGAAAATCAAGGACAGAAGTGAAAGATATGACTTCAAATATATAGATCATGGATCAGGTATTATTGCTTGGAATTCTAAGTGGCATGACCCTCGAAGGGCTTCCCTTTTTCTTGATGATGCTGATGTTGTGGGTATTGAATCTTCTAGAGATGAATTAATTGGCTGGTTGGTAGATGGATCATCTCATTGCACTGTACTTTCGACGGTGGGAATGGGAGGACTAGGCAAGACCACTCTTGCCAAGAAAGTTTATGATCACCAAATGGTTACAGGACACTTCAATTGCTTTGCTTGGATTCCAGTGTCTCAATCATATAACGTGGTGGATCTATTAAGGACCGTGATAAAGAAATTTTGCGAGGCAAGAAAGGAGTTTCCTCTCGAGGGGACCAACACAATGGAAAAGTTGTCACTAATTAGCAAAGCAAGAGAATATATACGACAAAAGAGGTATGGAATTATGTTTGATGATGTTTGGGAAATCAATTTTTGGGGGGAAATAGAACACACTTTTCCTGATAATGAAAATGGTTCTAGGATATTGATCACAACATGAAAGTGGGAAGTCATGTTCATGTGTTGCAACCACTACCACCTGATAAGGCATGGGAACTCTTTTGCAAAAGGGCGTTTCAGTTTGAATTTGGAGAAAACTGCCCCCTAGAGTTAGAAAAATTGTCTCATAACATTGTTGAGAAGTGCAAAGGATTACCACTTGCAATTGTTGCTATAGGTGGTCTTTTGGCAACCAAACATAAGACTACCTTTGAATGGCAAAACTTGCACAACAACCTTGGGTATGAATTGAGAAAAAATTGCCATCTGGCAAGTGTTAGAAAAATTCTATCCCTAAGTTATGAAGACTTGTCCTACCATCTTAAATCTTGTCTCTTGTACTTTGGCCTATATCTGGAGGACTACTTTATCAGTTGTGGAAAATTGATTTGACAATGGATAGCTGAAGGCTTCATAAAGGAAATGAATGGAAAAACATTGGAAGAGATCGAATGAGAATACATGATTGAACTAATTGATTGAAACCTAGTTCAAGTGTTAGAGGTTTGCAAAGATGGAAAAGCGGCTTGAAAATGCCAACTTCATGATCTTTTGCATGAAATCATCCTCCAAAAGATGGAGGATTTATGTCTTTGTCATGTTTTGTCAAAAGAAGAGTCAAGTTTGAAAGGACAAACTCGAAAAATGTTAGTGGACAAAGTTTCATATAAATTAGAGCAGCAATTTGATAACTCCCAGCTGCATTCACTCTTATTATTCAATCTTGATGAATTACCATCATCATTTTACTGTAAATTTCTTGCAAAGTTCAAGCTTTTGAAAGTACTAGATTTGGAAGATGCTTCAGTAGATAAACTTCTAGAAGATTTGGGGCATTAATTTCATCTAAGGTATTTAAGCTTGAAAAATACAATTGTGATGATGCTACCAAAATCCATAGGAAAGCTGTGAAACCTAGAGACCTTGGATTTGCAACAATCCCCACTACTTGAGATACCAGTTGCGATTGACAAGCTTGATAAACTGCGACATTTTTTAGCCTATTCTCATCATTGCAATGTGGATTTTAGTCTGGTTAGTTCAACAGGAGTGAAAATACAAGACAGGGTTGGATGCTTAAAGTCATTGCAAATGCTGCTTTACATGGAGGGGTTGATTTAATCAAAGAGTTGGGAAAATTGAGGCAATTGAGGCATCTGGGCTTGACAAACATTGCAAGGAAAACTGGAAGGGCTTTATGTGGCTCTATTGAGAAGATGAACAATCTAGAATTTCTAGATGTAAGCTTGATCAGTGAAGAGAAAATCATTGATTTAAACCACATTTCATCTCCACCTCAATGCCTTCAAGAACTTTACATAAAGGGACGTCTAGACAAGTTGCCGAATTGGATTCCAAAACTTCAACACCTAGTATGTCTAAATATTTTATGGTCAAGGTTGAGTGAAGATCCATTGAAAATCTACCTAATTTGTTGGAGCTTAGAATAGCGTACAAGGCATACAATGGGTAGAAATTGCATTTTAAGGAAGGAGGATTTACAAAAATTAAGGAGCTAGAACTCAGATACTTGAATCAATTAAGTGTTTTGATTATAGAAAAAGGAGCATTGCCTCTTTTGGAAGAGCTTTCTATAGGGCCTAATCTGCAACTGAAGGAGGCGCCCTTTGGAATTAGATTTCTTGGAAACCTCAAAGAATTCTCATTTGTAGGTATGCCCAAAGAATTTGAAGAAAGTTTAGATCTAGACCAAGGGACACATTATTGGATAGTTGTGCATGTACCTGTCATCTATCTCCTCTACAAGATCGGCAAAGGATATTACAATTATGACAACTGTATTCTTTGCCCAAACATTTAGCTAGAGAGGTCAGCAGGACAAAGATGATAAAAATGGAGATGTCGATTATTAGATTGCTTCAACTGAGAAAGGTTAGTGAAATTTAGCTAAACTTTGCTTTATATTTGGTGATATTTTTCGTATCTTTGTTAGATTAAGACATTTGGTTGTTTGGAATTACAAAATGGAATTGTTGAGTCATATTGTTACTAAATCTAAATATGATTTTTTTTTTTTTTTTTGAGAGATAATTGGTTTTTTTTTTTTTTCTTCAATTGAGAATAAAAACAAAAGGATTTGCAAAGCCTTGTGGCATTTGATCGTGCCTCTAAGAAAAATTTGAAGGCAAAAGCTACTCCGTTAGTGAATGGGTGCATACCGGAAATAGTACTATACAATAATTGTGCTAAACAAATAAATTGGCATTGTAGGGGAGACCGATAGAGAACAATAATGATCTTTATGAAAATCCATGCTTACCCTTAAGAAGTGTGTTAGATGTTCTATTTGAATAGTGTATTAAAAAAAAGTAAAATAATAGGTAAAACAGTAAAAGGAATTTATTTTAAGATTTGATTTCTTTTTTTTTTATAAAGACCTTGTGATAGTTAGTGTAAAATCTTCTTCCATTTACTAATCAAAGGTTTTCCACTTTGATAGGTAAATGATAAATAATCATGTTCAACGGAGTGATACTAGTCCAAACTTGTAAGCACGCTTTTTAGCACCAAAATGATCGATGCTATGATAGCTAGAGCATTCATATTGGGTGTGTTAAATCACCCAAAATGCATGTATCTCTCAATATCCCTCTTATTAGATCATTTTTATGTGCACCTTTGTTTGGAATTGTTGAGCTTTATCTACAAACTTGGGTGTAGAGTGGAAATATAATTGTTATCTGTTGCTGTTGGAATGCATTGGAGTTATGGCTGTATTTGTTTCGAGTGTAAATGGAATTGAGAAAATATTTTACACCTTGCTGCGTGTTTGGGTGCATATGTAAAATAAATTCAAATTGAAAATAATAAAATTTGACCGTAAAATAAGCCCATTGCATCGTAAAATGTTTTACACATCTCATTTACCTTCAAATCATTTTCCAGACTCACACACCCGAAGAGAGAGAGAGAGAGAGAGCTTGAACTTGGGACAAGATTGTCGTTGCTGCTGCCCTCTAGATCTGAGCATTGTCATCTCATTCTTGTCATCGCTGCCCTGTAGATCATCTCCTCCTCGTCTCAATCTCGTCGCTGCTGCCCTCTAGATCGACCCACCCATGATCGATCTCTATCTCTTTCTCGGTCTACTTCTTTCTTTCCCTTAGTCCCTCATTCTTTCTTCCTCCCTCTCTCAGTTTGATTGAGTTTGAGAGTTTAATGAATGGTTTTGTTTTGATTTTTGTTTCTTCTAAGTTTATATATTGAAATTTTCTATTATAAAATTTGCTTGGAAGATGAGAAAATGTGATAAACTAGTAGAAATATAGCATTTTCAGAATGCAACAAAACACCTAAAATTATTTTCCAAAGCAATTTTTAGAATGCAACCAAGCATTTGAAAATATTTTTCTTTCCCTTTACACTCAAAAAATATTTTATATGTTGCCAAACACAGCCTATATTCTTCAAGATTCCAACAATCATCCACATGAAAATTGCATGTTGAGCTTTCCTTCTTACATCCATGCATCTCTAAGTTGAAACAATATCTTTTTGCCAAAGAATCATTTGAAGCAATACATCATTGCAATAAAATTTGGTACTAAAATTTCCATCACAAAATTGTTTTCATATTTATTCAATGAAAATAAATAAAAAAATTTAAAACTAAAAGCTCAATATATATTAGAATTCTTATATTTAAAAAAGAAATATTTTGTATTGAAAATAGTGTCACGTTTAATATAAAAATAACACAATTCTCGAATGATATGTACTTGTACCAAAATTAAGAAATTGATTTGACACATAGTACAAAATTAAACTTCAATTTTTGGATCTCATTGGATTTCCTCTCAATTTTTTATTAGTGCTTGTTTAGGTGTTTATTATTTTCCATTAACCTTATAGAAACAAAATTAATTCATTTTAAAACTGTTTTAATTTATTCATATATTTTTTAGTCAACTCTCCATGCAACAGATGACATTTGGTCAGTTCACAAAGCAATATATCCTACGGGATAAGCACAATAGAAGTCAAGGATTGAAACGGTAAAATAAAATCTGCATGGAGTCGTGTTGCAACGAGTTAGAAAGGACCAAATTCTTTATATATATAATTTCTCTAATTGACATTTGCCTTTTCAATGCATACAATATTTAGTTTATAAAACCACCAACAAAAGGAACTCCCACACTTGGCAGCCACTGGGTACCATTAATAAAATTTTCAACAGTAAAGTGTTTAATCTCTTCAGAATTTTTGGCAATATGATACCCAGGCCATTTAACTCTTCCTGTTGTATTGGCTCCTGGGCCCCGATTAGCATACTCCACATGATACAAAGTGGATAAGCTTTTCTTGTCATTGTTCGGAAGCCATCCTTCAGGATCAATCAATTTGTCAAGGAAACATTCCATGACAATGGTTTGTGAATAACTATACCACGGCCTGCCTAGAAATGTTTTGATTTGTGGGTAAGGTTGAAGATCTTTGTCAGCCTTAATGGAGCAATTGTGTAGCACTATTCCTGTATCTTCCACTTGTCCACGACCTTGGGCTGTGATCATATTCACAGTGCCTTCCGTACGCTTCCTCACGTAAATGTCACAGTTCTGTAAGACAACTCGTGAATTCCCAAATATGAAATCTACTGTGCCATAAACTTCACATTCTCGGAAAAAATGGATACCATATGCTGTCAATAAGGTATCTTGGTATCCTTGTATGGAGCATTGGTAAATTGCAATTCGGTCACCGGCTACTCTTAATGCCACGGCTTGGCCACCATCAGGTCCAGCATTGTTCACAAATCTAATACCTTTAACAAACACATCATTGGCACTAATATCTAAACGAAGAAACATAAACGAAATAATTAGTATGTGTTTAAAAAACAATTGCTTAAGAGATATTTACAACGTTGCATGAAAAGTTCAATAAATCAAATTAAAAAAAAAAAAAAAAAAAATTAAGACTAATATGAGAATAGAACCTTACCCACGGTAGCTGATCGTGAAGTTCCATAACCTTGTTTCGCAGTTTTGTTAAATTGAACAATAGTCTTCTCCATGCCTTCTCCAATTAAAACTAAATTAGACTTGTTTTGAGCTATGTAGACTGCTTCAATATATGTACCTTGTTTGATTAAAATAACATATGGATTGTTACGACCTATCGGAATCTTTGATATGGCTTCGTTAATGGTGCTGAAGTTGCCACTGCCATCAATGGCAACTGTGACATTGGGCTTGTAAGAGTGAGCATTGACACATGAAATGAATAGAGTTGAAAAAAAAGCTAGGAGAACAGTATGTATTGCCATAGAAGCTAGAACCTTCTCTTTTTTGATACAAAAGAAGGAGGGGGGGGGTGGTGGTGGTGGTGGTGGAAGCTAAACAAGGAAGCAAAAAGCACAAACTACAGCTTAAACAAACAAAAAGAAGTACTGATTGCAAGTATGAAATTCAAGTGCTCTATTTATAACCTAATATATAGATGTACCATAATTTAAATTTAACCATAGTACAGCTTATTAGTTGTTGGAATTAACCTACCAACCAATTCCTTGGTGTAAAGGGCTTATTTCATTTGTTTTGCAGTTTAGCTTAGTGGTTTATATGGTGCTAGCGGTTTGATATGGTTTTGTTGTGGTTTATATGGTGAATTCTTAGCCATGAGTGGACACAATTATGGGTGCTTGGAGATATTATGTTGTTGGGACTGGTTTTCTTTTAGTGCATTTATGTGTATGTTGTGTAACATGTAACACGGAAATGAGAAATCATATTAGAGAAATATGCAACTATTAAGCATTAACTTTGTCAATTGTCATGCTAAAAATAACTTGTAATAGTTGTCATCACAAAAAGCTAATTTAAAACAATAAATTGAACGTAATAAGTAATTAGCACCACTTCATCAATCATACTAATTGAATGTAATAAATAACTAACACCCCTTCATCAATTATACAAAACAAAACAAATGTAATGGTTAGATATGTACGTGACTGGGTCTACCGATTGTTAAAAAGCAACCAAAAAAAAATAATGTAAATGCATTTGAGTGCACCCAAATTGAACATTGCCACAACTTTTCTTTATTCATCCACATTTTTGCTTAAATTGATTAACACTTATAGAAATAGCATTGGTTGAGTGGATGTAATAGTTGCAAATTTGCAATTATTAGGTTAAATTCACATCTCTCTTTAATACCTGGAAAAAATAGACAATCTTATAAAGTCTTTTAAAACATAACGGATAGATGGATAGATTAAGTGATTAACACATCAATGCACATAGGTCATGGGTGAGATTTAAATGAAAATACAAAACTTGCTAACATGAATTTATCAAAATTTAATTGTTTTATTTTTATCTTCATTATGTGAGATAGGAACTTATTTACTTTGTGAAGTTATTTTTGTTGCAATAGGGACTTGAAAGCACTAATTTATTGCATCAGTGTAAATATAGTTGCAATAACTTTTAAAGATCTGTTGCAATAGCAATATTGCAGTGCTGATCCCCTCCCACTTGAAAACAGTTCCCCAATTTTCCCTATATCAATGTATTCATGGAGATTCTAGTATCAAATAAGCCAATTAATTTTAATTCTATTTTTTTGACCCTATATCCCCCACTCCTTCAGAGTGTTATTGGGTTTGTGGATGTGCTTATCATGGACCATAAAGCTTGGTTTTAATGGGAGGATCTATTGAAATTTTTAGTGGAAATGGACAATCGCATGAATTCACTGATTTTTACTCTCGTCATAATATTTAATTAAAAATGTAATAGACTTGAATATGCATATCAAGAAAATTGGCTTTGTATTATAAATATTTTGAATTTAACAGAGAATTATAAGAGTAAGGACCATGTACGTATAAACATTAAATTAGTAAAATACTTGATTTTTTTTTTCTAAAAAAATTACTTAATATAGTTTAGTGGGAACATCATAATTGATCCTATGCTTTTCAGGGGGGGAAAAAAAAATAATTATGAAACCTACCTCTCACAACATATATAAATTCAGCACGTGGTCCCACAACCCATATGGTGTGAGAGGGTGCTCTTATGAGACCATCTCTTGAGATACCATCTCACTTTTGAGGGGCAAAGAACCATTAACCCTTTTTAAAGATTGTCTTCTAATAATAGTGTCATACAAGAGAGGAATTATTTATGTGTGAACTGTGGTAACCAGCTAACCATCTACCAATTTAGTCATTAGTTGTTGAAACGTAAAGGCTTGAAACGAATCTCTTCTTTTTCAATGTTAAAATCATCAGTTGTTGAAATGTATATGCTAGAAACTAATTATGTCATTATCCTCGAATGCTCCCATCTCAATTCCTTTGACAAAATGGGCAGAGTTCTCTTCTTCCATCATCTCCAATGATTTTGTTGAAATTTGACTTCTTGTTGTAGATTGCATATATGATCAGTTGAATTGACCCAAACAAAAAGTCAATAGCATTTTCTCTCTATCTTGTATTGTTCTCCTTGTTTCACAAGAAATTAGGGGTTGTTGACTTGTTTATATTTCACCACAATTTCTCGTTGTTACTCTTTTAATTGCTCTCTCTCTCTCTCTCTCTCTCTCGTTGGAAATAATAAAATTTGGCAATGGGTCCCCTTTGCAAACCCAAAAAAGAGTGAGGGTTCGGCCCAAATGAGTCTAGGCCAAGAAGCGCGATCCCATGGTGCCCTACCGAGCAAGTACCTCCACAATCATAATTATTTAATCATCATTTATTAATCCTTACAAATTTTTATTCAATTCTTATATTTACGTTGAATTATAGAAGACAAGAAGTAAACAACTAGAATTTCATTCCTCTTTGAAATGTTATTATTTCTTTTTTGATTAATTTGAATTTTTTTAGCGAGTCTATATATCCTTCAAACTTGGATCAAGCAAGTAAAAGGAACTAATGATTTGAATGAGATATAATGATACATGATTTTTTTTACATGAATTGAAATAAAATTGGTTATATTTTAGAAATAAACTGTAAAATTTGACTACCCTTAGGTAGGTGCTTAAGAAGCAAAACTGTTAGGAGGTATGCATGGAGAAGGTGATGACATCAGAGATGAATTGGAGAGCACTCAGTCCTTCCTCAAAGACACAAATAAAAGGGCCGCAGCTGAAGGAGACATGAGTGAAGGTGTCAAAACTTGAGTGAAACAGCTTTCAGCATAGACGTTGCAATCGACCGGTACTTGATTCACGTTGCACTACATGATCCTCATCCGCGTGGCTTCCATGATTTCCTCCACAAACCACTCACTTAATCAAAATTTTAATACCTCGCCATTAGATAACTGCTGAGATTCAGGAGATCAAGGCATCAGTTAAGAAAATCAAGGCAAGAAGTGGAAGATATAGCTTGCAATCTAATGGTAGCAGTAGTGTTTGGAGTGTTAGGTGGAAATGACTCTCCAAGAATTAAATCTCCTAGAGATGAATTGATTGGCTTTGGCTGACTGGTAGAAGGATCTTCTTATCATACTATTGTTTCGGTGGTGGGACTGGGAGGTGAATGTTCAAAATGTGTGTAAAACACCCTTGAACATTTAGACCTCCAATTTACAAATTACCAATTCAAGCTTAATATCAAACATAAGCTAAAACAGAATTGATAAACCAATCTAAACCAAATAAAATCACAACCATAGCAGAAATTAAATGGCAAAGATTAAGGGAAGAGAGATGCAAATACAAAGACAACACAGCGATGTGTTATCGAAGAGGAAACCGAAGTTCTCGGTGTAAAACCTCTCCGCTGCCCTCCAAGCAGTCAATAATCCACTAAATAATGAAGTTGGGATACATGAACAGTAGAAGACCCTCCAAGCCTAATCTACCAAGTGTACCTAAGCCCTCCAAGCTTCTTGCTCCAACGAGGTTACGCCGAACCTTGTCTTCTTTAACTTACCAGATTTCGCTATAACCCATAGCATCAACCAATATCAATTGGTCTCTTCCTAACTACTTCCCAAGCACCAAATAACCTTCTCACAGATATGGGTAAGGTGAGAAAAGGATTTGGGTAATGTACCTCTCAAGGATGTAACAATGGAGAGGGTGAGAGTAAAAGAATTTGGAGAAACAAAGATGAAGATTGTGGATGAGTCAATCTTGTTTTTTTCTAGGGTTTCTCCCTCAAAATTCTCTCTAGAAGCTCTCAACATTTCGTGGGTATAAGGGATATTTATACTAGAGTGAGAATGGAATGTGAAGAGTCAATTTTTCCAAACAGAGTGATTTGGCGACTTGGCCTTGCGGCTGGACTGAGTCATGAGTTCAAGTCACTAGCTAACGACTTGGCCAGCCTGGAACTTTTGTCCTGTAGTGCAACAGGTGGTGTGACTCTTCAGCTCCCCTGCATGCTTCACACGTGTGCAGCTTTGGCGACTTGCAAGCCGCGAGATCTAGTCGCAAGGCCCTGTTTCAGTGCACACTTTTGAGCTTTTCTTCACACTCTCTCACACACTACCCTTACATGATTCCCATCTAAATACAGGATTTCTAAATGCTGAATTACAAGCAAATTTGGCACAGAATAAAGCCAACAAGATGATTGATTAAATTCATCCTTACAATCCCCCCTTTTGGCTATTCAGTGACAAAACCCTAAAACAAACTCTAGACTTAACATGTGAGTTGGGAACAGTTGAACAAAACTCACTCACACCTAACTCTAGAATCTGTGAAGCTCATGAACCATAAGAACAAGTATCTCCTAAAACACAACAACACAATATGATCATTGTATGCAGAAAACTTGTAATGCATATAGAGCAAGCACAATGCAATCAAGTAAAATGGAATTAACTAATAAATCATGGTTTGACCAAAAAGGAACAATCACTATAAATAGTGACCACAATGCTCATTCACACAAGGAATGAACATCCGGACATGCAAGCTAATAAGCTCAATGCAGAGTATCATTTGCATGTCCAACACTCAACCAATGCAATAACACTAAGTGATTGCATTAAAGATATAAAATCCAACAAAGGGCACAAGAGTGATGTACTTAAAGAAAATGCAAAAACATTTAACAACAAGTACTAAGCTACAAAGCATGGGTACAAAACAAAAGCTATATAAGCAACGGTACAAAATAATAAACTGAATATAAGCTTATGATCATTAAACCATAATAACACAAGTTTTAAAACCTAATCACATAAACCAACTATGAGTTTAAAAACCAAGAAATTAACCAAAGTGTTTAACAAAGTATGTAGCAAACCCATAATTAAAACATTATACAAAACATAATACCAACTCCACCACATAACATCAAAACACATAAATAATATAAGCATAAAGTAAATGCTTGCTCCCCCTCAAGATGGCACTCCCCCTTAAGAGCTACCCTCCAAAAATCTCCCCTTTTTTGACCGAAATGGCTAAAAGGTCACTACTGAGTAGTGAAGCTATCAAATTTTGCTGAGAGAAAGGTCATCCGATCTTGGAGTGTAGCCAGCCTGTTAGATTGCTCATTCTGGACATCTCTGAGCCCATCAATCCTCTTAAGGATGATCTGGAATGCATCTGGAGGTATAGCTGATGAGGATGGTGCTCTGCTCCTCTTGCCACGGCCTCTTGAGCTTGAGGGTTGTCCTACAGCCTCTGTCTCAGTCTCTATTGGTTTACCTTCTTGTTGGTCACCTTCCTCTTCATCACCTAGGAGACGAACTCTTATCCTTGTAATGGTTAGAGTGTTGATGGCTGAGGAAGTAGGCATGTGGCTAATATCTTGAGGGATTTCCACACCCTTCAATCTAAAAAGCCTCATAAGAAGGATGAAAATCAGCTTGGCACTGGAGGTTGTTCTGGTCTCATCAACAATGATGTAGAAGATATGAGCACTGATGTCTATGTAGGTGTTCTCCTTAGGCTCCATGAGGAAGATGCCTCTAGCATTGTTGATGGTGGTCAACTTCCTCACTGGGTACAGATTGAACATCATGATGGTTGTAAGACACCTCATGTCAACTGGGAAGGCAGTAGTGTTGAGGCACCTCCCCTCTCTAACTCCACCAATATGAGATTGGACAGTTTCTATAGATAGCATCCTGTCCTTGTAATGGGTGAAGTCACGATCATCCAAATCTTCAAACCCCAGCACCTCATCTATGTCATCCAAATCTATGGTGAACTCATGTCCTCGTATCCAACAGTTTATCTCATGCTCTTTTAATATAGCATTAGCATAAAACTCCCTAATCAAAGGCTTACACAGTCCAGGCCAGTCACCTAACAACTTATCCCAACCTCGACCCTAAAAACAGCTTGGAATGAAAGTGTCCTTCAAATCCACCAAGTCTACAAATCTCTCCTAGATAATAGGTGCCTTCAAGTAGTACTCTTTGTATCTCTCAAAATGTTGAAGAGACCTGAACTTGGTATTGTCCATCTTCAGCCTTTTGTCACTCTTCTTGGCAGTAGTCTTTTTTTTTTTTTGTAGGAGTCATCTGCAAAGCACAACAGCATAGACCACAAAAACAGAGCACAATAGATGGAAACTCAAAAATCAGTAACAGGTTAGTAGTACTGAAAGGAACATAGAATTATACTAACATTTAGTCCATACTCAGTTCAGAGTCAAACATGGAATGAGATAACCCAAATCAGAAGAGCACAGAACAAATTATCAACAATTCTCAGGCATACCACATTGTTACAGTAAGCACAGAAATCTAACATGAACATCCTAGGGAACACAGTTAAACAAATACTCCAAACATGCAATAGACAAACATTGTGAACCAACCATACTCTCAAACAGTGTCTATTACAAAAATCCCTAAAAATAAGCATATGTCTATAGGACATATCTCAATGGGTATGGTATGTTCAACACAGGGCAGACCAGTAAACATACTCAAGGATGAAAAATAGTCATGATAGCAACAATATCTAGCATCCTAAAACCAAAAACAACAAAACCCAAATACCCAACCTTAACAAAATGAGCATACCCATGTTCGAACACCATATATCTCAAATCTTAATAGCAACTCACAAATCCAAGAAAACAAGGCTATAAACATGAAATATGTAGTGAAAAAAAATCATACCTTTTTCTTGACGATTGAAGTAGAAATGATGACCAACAATGTTGGTTTTTTATCAGAAGCACGGTGAGTTTGAGATAGGGATAAACGAGGAAGACAATGAATAGACACACAAGTTCGAGGGAAAACTCAAAAGGTTTTAAAAACTTACCAATTTACGCAAAACACACGATCTTCGAGACTGAGTCAAGTCGCGTGCAACCTAAAAACTTAGATTTTGAAAAAATTTCTATGTATTTTTCGTGACCCGCCAGTGAGTCGCGAAAACCTACTGTATGAGCTCGCGACTGGGGGCATGCAACTGGACTAACCCGTGACCAAGTGGCCAAAACAGGGCAACATTGTTTTTGAAAATTTTTTTTTGTAAAAAAAAGAAAAAAAAAATCCAAAAACAACTAAAACACTCAAAAATCTTTTTGTGTTTGATCAACAAAAATTGAGTATGTGAAACACATTTAATTAAGTATAATCACATAAATGAATAAGGCATTCATTGAACATAGATATGTGTGATGTGTGTGAGTAACAAAAATGAGATAGTCCTTAGTCCAATGTGAAGTTTTAATGATCAATTTAACCAAGGCATACACAATTAGTACTAGATAGAGTGACCCATCTTAATTATAGAAATATGCCTATATGACCTCCCACATAAACTTGATAACATAACTTTGAAGTTTTTCATTTGGCTCCATATACATCATATCATTTGATCCTTTTGAATCATTACATCTCATTGTGAGATCGATGCTTGAAATTTTTGATATTTCAATTTGATAAGATAGCCTTTGGCTTTTTAGGCATCTTACATTTTATTTTAAGTCCCTTTCCCTTTTTCCTAGTCAAATACTAGTATGTGCGACAGGCTTTTGCAGCTCATTATCTCTTTTTATTTGGAGATATACATTTGTTGAGTTCTTTAAGCAAAAAGAATAAAATAAAAGAGTGGGAAGATATATAAGCACAAGTCTATGCATGTCTCAAGATCAACAAAACCATTGGCTAATCATTCATGACAAGTTTGAAGATCGATTTACAATAGTCACATAGATTTCAAGATTTCCCCCACAATGATATGAGTACATTGAGAACAAGGTACGCTCGTAAATGCACAAAGCCATTAGCACAAAGGTACAAGGTAAAATATGCTTGTGACAAAACACAATAATGTCGATTAAACTTTTTGGATTTTCTACTTTTTATATGTTTTTGGATTTTTGACACAAAAGCAAGAAAAGATTGATAAAAAACAACAATGTAAAAACATTTAAAGCAAATAGCAAACAAACAAACAATTTTCAACTCAAACTAGCAAAAAACACACAACCTAGCATAATCACAAAACATAGGAAGTATTAATGCATGGACATGTTGTAATGTTTACGCATGAGTACCCTTCTTCACCCACATGTCACGTGCGTTTGGGGTGATATCACTATAGGATTGGGTATGAGTGTTAGGGCTTTCAAACCTTTTAGTGAAGCTTTCCAAGCAGGTGGTGAATGCACCAATCATCTTCATCACATCCGTCATTCCAGAATCACCATCTTGACCTCTTAATTGCTCAACAGCCTAAGTCCTCTTGTCATTTCTTGGTCCTTTTGACCTTTGATCACTTGCATTATTCAATGCTCTCAACTTATGACAATTTGGTCTAGTGTGTCTTTGAAGTCCACAATGATGGCAAAAATGGTTCGTTCTCGGACCTCTTTGTGATCTTGGAAGTGATTTCCCTCTAACTTCAGGTTTGACCACTGATTGGTTACAAGGCTTATTCAACACCCATTGGTCAGCCACATTCTTCTTCTTTTCATCCTCCACTTTCTTAAGAGTAGAGGCAGCCATTACTGGTTCTTTAGCTTTCACAAACTTCACTTCTTTGGTGATTTTGACAGCTGAACTACTTTCTCCGGTATAACCCAACCCGGATTTGTCTGAGAAATGTGTTTGAGAGGAAATGACATCATCTAGCTTCTTGGTGGAGACCCTTTCTACCTTGGCATTTGCTTGAACCACCTTAAGCTCAAGGAATTTCACCTTTGTGTAAGCTTCTGACAACTCTCCATTCAGCTTCTCTATCTCACACTTGGCCTCCTTATGTCGCACTAGGAGACTTCTATAATCCTCCTCTACCTTTTTCATCTTTTTCACGACTGCCTTGGCCACACGTGCATATTCTCCTGATTTCTCAAGGAGTGAATTGTAGTTTTCTTGAAGACCCTTTGTACTCTCATCTTCTTCAACATCCGATTCTTTTACAATTCCCATTGATTCCTCATCACTATGCTCCCCAAGCTCTTGTACAAGCAAATTCAAGTCCTCCGAAGACTCAACATGAGCAATATTCATAAAAGCGGAGTAATTCCCTTCTTCATCATAGCTTTCCTTAGAATCAGAATTGGATGAATCCAAGTCACTAAGAGTTATGGCATACGCCTTGCCCTTCATTCTCAAATAATTAGGAAATTCTTTCTTAAAGTGTCCATGCCTGTTGCACTCGAAGCAAGTGATTCCTTGTGTAGATTGGGATTCCTTTCTATCTTTCCTTTTGAATTCCTTTTTTTTCCTTCCCAGAACTTTGGAATTTCCCTTTATCACCAAATTTTCCATTATTCTTGGATTTCAAGAATTTCTGGAAATTTTTCACAAGGTAGGCAACATCCTTCTCGACAACATCCTCATCTGATGAGTCGTGAACTTACACCCTTTCATTAATTGTCTTAAGAGCAAGAGATTTGCTCTTCCTTTGTGTGGGCAACGACAGTTCATAAGTCTGAAGTGAGCCAATCAGTTCTTGGACTTTGACATCATCAAGGTCCTTACTCTCTTCAATCGCTGTCACCTTGGCACGGAAGCTTTCCAGCAATGACCGAAGGATCTTCCTTACTACCTTGGAATCCTCCGTTTTCTCCCCCAAATTAAACTTGCTGATGACCACCTCATTCAGCTTGCTATAGAAAGAGTCAAAGGACTCGTCTTCACTTATTTTGAGCTCCTCAAACTGGGTGGTCAGCATCTGCAACTTAGTGTCTTTTACTTTCTTCGTTCCTTCATAAGTGGTCTCCAATATCTGCCATGCCAACAGTGATGTGAGATATCCTGTGGAACTCATTTGGAGATACACCACAAAAAATAGCATTTAGTGCTTTACTATTCGCATTAGACGCTGTGAGAGTTGCCTTATCCCACGTGGATTTGGCAGCCTCCGGTCTAGTCCATCCTATATAAACTGCATCCCAAACAGATTCATCTATTGAACATAAGAATGCCCTTATTCGGACTTTCCAAAATGAATAATTGCTATCATCAAAATATGGTGGCGCATTTAAAGATTGAGACCAGTCCATCTCAATACGGGGTCAAGGATCGCACTAAGGTGTTTAGCCCATAGAGAGTGCACCCGCTCTGATACCAATTGAATGTTCAAAATGTGTGTAAAACACCCTTGAACGTTTAGACCTTCAATTTACAAATTACCAATTCAAGCTTAATATCAAACAATGTATGTGGAATATGAACATAAGCTAAAACAGAATTGATAAACCAATCTAAACCAAATAAAATCACAACCACAGCAAAAATTAAATGGTAAAGATTAAGGGAAGAGAGATGCAAACACAAAGACAATATAGCGATGTGCTATCGAAGAGGAAACTGAAGTCCTTGGCGTAAAACCTCTCCGCTGCCCTCCAAGCGGTCAATAATCCACTAAAGAATGAAGTTGGGATATATGAATAGCAGAAGACCCTTCAAGCCTAATCTACCCAGTGTACCTAAGCCTTCCAAGCTTCTTGCTCCAACGAGGTTACGCCGAACCTTTGTCTTCTTTAGCTTATCGAATTCCGCTATAGCCCATAACATCAACCAATATCAATTGGTCCTTTCCTAACTGCTTCCCAAGCACCAAATAACCTTCTCACAGATATGGGTAAGGTGAGAAAAGAATTTGGGTAATGTACCTCTCAAGGATGTAACAATGGAGAGAGTAAGAGTAAAGGAATTTGGAGAAACAAAGATGAAGATTGTGGATGAGTCAATCTTGTTTTTCTCTAAGGTTTCTCTCTCAAAATTCTCTTTGAAAGCTCTCAACATTTCGTGGGTATAAGGGGTATTTATACTAGAGTGAGAATGGAATGCGAAGAGTCAATTTTTCCAAACAGAGTGGTCTGGTGACTTGGCCTCGCGACTGGACTGAGTCGCGAGTTTAAGTCGCGAGCTAACGACCTGGCCAGCCTGGGACTTTTGTCCTGTAGTGCAACAGCTAGCGTGACTCTTCAATTCTCCTGCATGCTTCACACGTGTGCCAGCTTTGGCGACTTGCAAGCCGCGAGCCAATCGCGAGGCCCTGTTTCAGTGCACACTTTTGAGCTTTTCTTCACACTCTCACACACTACCATTACATGATTCCCACCTAAATACAGGGTTTCTAATGTTGAATTACAAGCAAATTTGGCATGGAATAAAGCTAACAAGATGGTTGATTAAATTCAACCTTACAGGAGGACTAGGTAAGTCCACTCTTGTCAAGAAATTAAGTCTATAACTACGAAATGGTAAGAGGACACTTCGATTACAATGCTTGGATTTCAGTGTCTCAATCTCACAATATAGAGCATAATAAAGCGATTTTGCAAGACCATAAAGGAAATTCCTTTGTCGAGAATCAACACAATAGCCGAACAGTTGATCAATAAATTATGAGACTACTTATAGTAGAAGAGGTGTGTGGTCATATTTGATGATGTATGGAAACTTGACTTTTGGGAGGATATAATATATGATTTAATTGACAATAATAAGTGTGGTAGAATTATGAACACAACACATAACATGAGGTAAGTGGTCATTTTTGTTTCCTAATTTTTTTAGATAACTTAAATAAAAATAATGTGGCATCATTTTATTGGACAAATTAAATACACATGACAAGTTTATATGGCATTTGAGGGAAATCATGGATGGAGGAGTTCTTGATGCGAACAGAATATAAGGGTGTAAAATCCATATTCTGAAACTTCAGGATGTAAAATCCAACCACTCCATAATTTTAAGGGTGTAATTTATCATATAATATATTAGATTAGATGTTGTTGCAACCAACCACTAGACTAGCTCACTCTTTGCTATTAGTTTGGAAGCTAAACCTAATTATTATTAAAATATTTAGACATTTTTTTTTAATAAAAGAATAATTTTTTTAATAGGATAATTATGATACCTAGGGATGCTAAATTTGAACTTTAAATATCTCCGTTAGAAAAAAAAAAAAAAAAAAAAAAAAAAAAAAAAAAAAGAAAAAAAAAGAAAAAAAAAAGAAAGAAAGAAAGAAAGTCCTAGTACTTAACATATATTAATAAAATAAATAATATTTCGTTTTGATTTCTATTCTAGCTAATAAATTTTTATATATTTTATTGTAATTAGCCTTTTCTAAAAAGTAAAAAATTTGAAAATTGAATACTTGTTTGTTTATGCAATTATGCCATGTACTGAAAGGATTAACTATATATATATATATATATATATTTTTTTTTTTTTCTAACTCATGTAATATGGTTGATGATTATTTAAATGTTAATGGATACTTTTTTTTAACGGAATGTTAGTTCTAACTTTTACAATTTTATTTTATATTTTATAATTATTTAATATGAAATAAATTATGACATCTTCGTGGTTGAACCATGAAAACCTCAAAACCTTGAAACTATCTATTTTACATATCTTTTAACAATCCATTTTTTAAAGACAAAATTTAGCTACAAAATTAGTTGTAAACTAAGATTACAACCTTACTTAATATCTTTTTATTGGTGGTGAATTTTGACAAATCCACCATTGTATTACATTTTCTTTTATATCTTCCATGCTTGCAAAATCTCTAGAAAATTAAAGATCAATAGGTATATTATCAATAAATTGTTTAAATTATAAGTTTTTGTAGTTTAAAATTTTGCATAAAATATAAACTTGTAGATCATATAGTAAATAATATCTGATTGACAAAAAATTTGACATGTATATTAAGATTGTAAAGAACGTAGAATCTAACGGTTAGATTTTCAAAATGCATAGTGATGTTAATTTTTTTAAAAGAAGTTGTAGCCTTAAACTATAGACAATTTTGTAACTAAATTTTGTCATTTTTTTAAACTTTTCTCTCATATTAGCATTTAAAACAAATAAATTTGTCAAGAATAAGATGTTTATCAATCTATCTATCTATCTATCTATATATATATATATATGTGTGTGTGTGTGTGTTACTTTATTAATTATTATTATTAATTGGGCTAGTTGGATTTTCCTACATGTAGTATTTGGTCTAGTTGAAAGAATTGGGCTTGTGCCAAAATAAAGCACCACACGCAGGCCCATATCAACATTATATAAACAGGTGGATTTCAAAAAATTTTAAAAAAATTCTAAGTAACAGGTCCACAACATTTTATGACACTTTTATAACAAATCCTAAATAGTAAGGTTTTTTTTTTTTTTTTTTTTTTTTTTTGAGAAAGTAAATGGTAAGTTGTTATGGGTTTTCAAATTAAATCCGCCATTGTAATTACTTTTTTACCCACTAGTAAGTAATAACTTGCCACCTAAAATTTGTGGTGAAAATGTTGTAAAAATGTTATGGACCTAACATTTCACGTTAAGTAATTATTATATATTTCATTATAAGCAAGGTGTTGATCTAGTTTTCGCAATATTTCTATGCCCACCTCAACAGCATGATACATTTGAGGTAACTAAAATAGCGGGCAACAAATTGTGAAGACTTTGTTTTTTTATTTGAATAAATTGAATTGATTAAAGAAGAATTTTTTTAGAGAGTTTCAACCTATAACATTCACTTTTGATTATAACTCTTTATCATTAAACCAAGACATCAATCGGTTTTTGGTGTAGGTAGGGATTAAACTCAAGATCTTTTTTTTCAACCATTAAAGATTTTACCAGTTGAGCAAACTAGAACTCACGAATTGATCAATGAGGATGGTAAGGACGGACCTAAAGGGGGCCCAACCCCCCCCCCCCCCCCCCCCCCCCCCCGGCGCCAAAGAAAAAAAGGAAAAAAAAATTTTGGGCCCCTCCTAACCCAAAGAAAAAAAAAAAATTTTTCTTTTAATAGTTATATATATATATATATATATATATATATATTAATTTCTAGAGTTGTGTCTCACTCTTCCAAAAACTTAAGCTCTTTCCCTTTTAATTAGTCTAGTCCAATTAGCAATTACCCAACTCAAAAACTTAACAAAAACAAAATTTTAAAATAAAAAATAAAAAATAAAATCTCACAATCAGCCCAGTATTAGAGTGCTAGCATTAGGTGTTCTAAATGGTAAATATTTAGTATTTAGAATACCAAATACCAAAAATACTACTGTATGAGACATTTCAAATGCTATATTACAGTAGCAAAAGTAAGTTTTGGTTTGTGAAAATAAATTTTTTTTTTGCTACAGTTGATGCTCTTGAGAAACAATATTATTTTGTGTTTTTTTTTGTCTTTATTGATAAATGATTGCATCTTAATGTATTAAGAAACAAAGATTTTGTGTATTGATTTTGATTGATATATAGTTTGTTAGTAGTATATGGATATCTATTTAGATTTTTTCTTCTTCTTCTTATTCTTCGCCCCTTAACTTGAAGTCTGGGGAAGATATGGTATCATTGATTTACAGCCTAAATTTCTTAAATTTCATCTCCACCTAAATTTCTTCAAGCCATCCACACCTTTTCAAAGCCTTTCAAAAGCTACAACGCAGAGAATTTGCCTCTCAAGATTTAATTTGAATAAAATTTATTTGAGTTTATTGCGAGTATACCTTCTCTATTTTTTGGATGAATATTTAATGCGAGTGTACTGTCAAATGTCAATACCTACCACGTGAGATCAAGTAAGTCTTCGTGTTAATTAAAAATTAACACAGAAGACTTACTACTAAAAATTAGCAATTTCTCCCTACTAAAAGAAAACCCAATCATTGAATCAACAAAAAAGAGGCATGTTAGATCAAAAAAGAAAATTGAAAATTTGAAATACAAAATGGGTTTCGGTCATAGATGAGAAAAATAAGATGGGAAAAATTAAAAGGAAATTAAACAAGAGGGTTTCAGCCATTTTGGGTATTTTAGATGATTTTTAGTTGTGTTTGGTATTATATTTGGGTTGATTTCTGGGGTATGTTTTGGTATTATATTTGCGTTGATTTATGGGTTGTGTTTGGTTGCCAAGAAAGTCTAAGAAAAGTTGGAGAAATTGTTTGAATTCACCCTTTCATTTTTTTTTTTTTTTTTAACCTGATGTGGATTTTGTTATTTTTTAAAATCGTTGACATGGATTTTGCTACGTAGGTATTTTCCATCAGTGAGTTAACGGTAAGGACTAAATTGATTACAAGTTGAAAATAACAAGAACCAAATTAACTATTACCAAAATATAAGGACCAAATTGACTATAACCTCAAAATATACGGATCAAAATGGTGTTTTCGCATTATTTTTAAATCGGTTAGTTGGATTTTCCTATATGTAGTATTTGATCTAGTTGACCAGATTGGGCTTGTGCCAAAATAAAGCCACACACGCAGGCCCACATCGACATTATATAAACAGATGATAAACTAATTCTAAATTGTAGATCTATAATATTTTCACAATACTTTCATAATAAATTTTAAGTGGTATGTTGTTATAGATTTTTAAATTAAATCCACCAATGTAATTACTTTCTTGCTCACCAGAAACAAGAAGTAATAATTTACTATCTAAAATTTGTTGTAAAAATTTTGTGAACATAACATTTCGCATTAATTGATTGTTATATGTTTAATTATCAGCAAGGTATAGGTCTAGTTTTTGCAATATCTCTATGCCCACCTCAACAACATGATGCATTTGAGGTATTTAAAAAAGCGGGCAACAGATTGCGAAGAATTTGTTTTTATTTATCTATTTATTATTATTATTTATTTCAATAAACTGAATTGATCAACGAAGATGGTATCATTGATTTACAGCGTAAATTTCTTAAATTTCATCTCCACCTAAATTTCTTCAAGCCATCCACACCTTGTCAAAGCCTTTCAAAGCTACAATGCAGAGAAATTGCCTCTCAAGATTTAATTTGAATAAGATTTATTTGAGTTTATTGCGAGTATAACTTTTTTTTTTTTTTTGGATAAATATTTAATGCGAGTATACTGTATACAGTCAATATCTACCACGTGAAATCCTTGGTACCCACTCGTCTACTCAACCTCACCGAGTAAGACTTCTGTGTTGCTTTTATGCTTCAATAATGTCAGGTTCGTGAATCACGATTCATCATCTTCTGTGGAACTCGTTCATTGGTTATAGTTATCTTATCTTTTTTAACTCGATCCGCATTTATGCTTCGTACAGAGCGTAACTAACGTGACTCAAGTTTGAGACAACGAAAGAAAGAGAGATAAAGAAAAAAGTTTAGGAAAGTGGATTTGATCTACACTAGCCCAATCTCAGGCAATATCTGATCACAGAGAAGCGCCAAATTTAGATGAAATAGCATACGTCTCCTTGGACGAAGAAGAGAGACAAATGGCAGAGATGGCAGCATTATCTCTTATCAACAGGCTGGTTCCATTGCTGACCAAAGAAGTAAAACTGTTAGGAGGCATCTACGGAGAAGTTGGAGACATCGTCGATGAACTGGAGAGCATTCAGTCCTTCCTCAAGGATGCAGACGCAAGAGCCGCAGCTGAAGAATACATGAGCGAGGGTGTCAAAACTTGGGTAAAACAAGTAAGAGAAGCAACTATTCGCATAGACATTGCTATTGACCAATACTTGTTTCTCGTGGCCCAACATCCACGTCGCCATGGCTTCTTTGGTTTCCTCCGTAAAACCATCCACTTACTCAAAACATTAAAACCCCACCATAAGATAGCAGCTGAGATTCAAGAGATCAAAGCATCACTCCAGAAAATCAAGGAAAGAAGTGAAAGATACCGCTTCCAATCCACTAGTCAAGGATCAAGCAGCAATGCTCGGAGTGATAGGTGGAATGACCCTCGAAAGAATTCCCTTTATCTTGATGATGCTAATGTTGTAGGAATTGAGTCTCCCAGAGATGAATTGATTGGCTGGTTGGTAGAAGGATCCTCTCATTGTACTCTGGTTTCGGTGGTGGGAATGGGAGGGCTAGGCAAAACCACTCTTGTCAAGAAAGTTTACGATCATCAAACGGTGCAAGGGCACTTTGACTGCCATGCATGGGTCTCAGTGTCTCAGTCATACAACGTGGAGGATATGCTAAGGAGTACGATAAAGCAATTTTGCAAGGCTAGAATGGAGTCCCCTGCGGCAGGAATAGAGACAATGGACGAGGCATCGTTGATCAATGAATTGAGAGAATACATACAGCAAAAGAGGTATGTGGTTATATTTGATGATGTATGGAAAATTGACTTTTGAGAGGATATAAAACATGCTTTACTTAATAATAATAAAGGAGGAAGACTTATCATCACAACGCGTAACATGGAGGTCGCAATTTTTTGTAAAAAATCTTCACCTATTCGTGTTTACAAGTTGCAACCACTATCTCGAGACAAGGCTTGGGAGCTCTTTTGCAAAAGGGCCTTCCAATTTGATTTTGAAGGACATTGTCCCCAAGAGTTGCAGAATTTGTCTATAGACATTGTAGAGAAATGCAAGGGATTACCACTTGCAATTATTGCTATTGGCGGTCTTTTGTCAACCAAAGACAAAACTGTTTTTGAATGGAAAAAGTTGCTTGATAATCTTGGCTTTGAGTTAGGAAGAGATCGCAATCTTGAAGCCGTCAACAAAATTCTATCCTTCAGTTATGAAGACTTGCCCTATAGCCTCAAATCTTGCTTCTTATACCTTGGTATGTATCCGGAGGATTACTCTATTAATTGTATAAGATTGATTCGACAATGGATAGCTGAAGGCTTTGTGAAGGAAACCTTGGGTAAAACATTAGAAGAGGTTGCACAAGAATATTTAATTGAGTTGATCCATAGAAGCATGATTCAAGTATCACAAATTGACTTTGTTGGAAGAGTTCGACAATGTCAACTCCATGATCTCTTACGTGAGATCGTCCTTCAAAAGATTAAGGATTTACGCTTTTGTCATGTTTTCTCAAAACAACAGTCCATCTTTGAAGGACAAACTCGACGCATGTCGGTAAATAGAGTTTCATACAATGATCTGAAGGGATTTAAGGGTACTTCCATTCATTCCCTTTTGATGTTCAATATCTATGAATTTCCGACATCCTTTTTTAGCACACTTGTTGTAGATTTCAAGCTTTTGAAAGTAATGGATTTTGAAGGAGCTCCACTGGATCACATTCCTAAAGATATTGGAAGTTTATTTCACTTGAGGTATTTAAGTTTGAGAAAAACAAAAGTAAATATGCTTCCAAGATCCATAGGAAAGTTACAAAACCTAGAGACATTAGATCTGAAGAAGTCTCTAGTGTATGATATACCAATAGAGATCAATAAGCTTAATAAGTTGCGACATCTTTTGGCCTACTATTGGGATTATAGAAAAGGCTACAGTTTAACTGTGGTAAGAGGGGTAAAGATACATAAAGGAGTTGGATGCCTAAAGGACCTACAAAAGCTAAATCATGTGGAGGCGAATCATGGGGGGATTGATCTAATTAAAGAGTTAGAAATCTTGAAACAATTGAGGAAGCTAGGAGTGACAAACCTTACTAGGGAAACTGGATGGGCTTTATGTGCCTCTATTGAAAAGATGAACCACCTTGAGTCTCTAGATTTAACCTCAATAAGTGAGGATGAGATAATTGATTTACAATTTATTTCATCTCCACCTCAATGCCTTCAACGCTTATATATAAAGGGGCATTTGGACAAATTGCCTGATTGGATTCCAAAAATTCAACATCTAACAACATTACGAATTCGTTTCTCAAGATTGAGTGATGATCCACTGAAAGTGTTACAAGATTTGCATAATTTGTTGGAGCTTGAAATCTCAAATCATGCATACAGTGGAGAGCAATTGCATTTTAAGATAGGAGGCTTTCCAAAACTCAAGTTTTTACGGCTTAGGCACTTGGATAATTTGAATTCATTGATTATAGATGAAGGAGGATTGCCCATTCTTGTAACTCTTTGGGTTGGGCCTTGTCCGAAACTCAAGGAGGTGCCATTTGGAATCCAACATCTTAGAGATCTCAAAGCATTGCTATTTCGAGGGATACCTAAAGAACTAGAAGAAAGTTTGGATCCTGAGCATGGACCACATTATTGGATCATTGAACATGTACCAATTGTCAATATCAGTTGCAAGGTTGACACAGGAAATTATGACTATGACTCTCGCATTCTCGATCCAAGAATTTGGAGAGGTCAATCATCCACAATGACTACATAAATGCTTCCCTCCTTGCCCGAAAAAAAAGACATCAATGCTTTCGCTGATAAAGGTTAGTGAAATGGTTATCTCTATTTGTATTTTTTTTTTTTCGTTTTTGTTTTTTTCTATTATTTACCACCTCATTTTTAGAATCACATAAGTCAAGAATTGTACTATGCAATTATAGTGCCAAAACAAAACAGGTGATAGAGAAGAAGTGAAGTTCGTCAAAACAAATAATGGAGATAGGAGAATCTACTTAGATAGAGTATTTTTAGGGGGAAAAAGGATTTGTTGTAGCATTTAGTTTGAGATTTAAATTTTTAGATTCTTCAATGATTCATTGATACTTCTTGTCTGGTAGTGTGAACTTCTACATTGTTAATTGAAGTGTGTCCATTTGTGGTAGGTAAACAGTCAAGTTGTACTCAGTGATGCTAATCCAAATATGTAAGCACGCTATTCCTCACCACTATGATGCTTCAATAATTCGAATCCTCAATATTCCTGTTAGTATCATATTTAATTTTATGTGCACCTTTAATTCTGGAATGTTTGGCCTTATTCACAGACTTGGATGGAGACCGAAAATAGAGTTGTTGTTGCTGGAACGAGTTGGATTGATTTTCTTCAGACAATCAAGTAGAAAAATCAGTGGTTTTTCTTCTGACATGTTTGTAATTGTAACTTGTAACCTATAGTGTGCTACTCATTGTTTCACCCCAAATAAGTGGTTGTTTTTGCCACGATCACATGGGTTCGTTGTTGTTACAATCACCCGGTAATGAATCTACTTGAATTATGGTCTCTCTGGTTTTGATCTCTCTCTCTCTTTTATGAGCTATTACTTTTATTGGGAATTCTGGAATTTGGCCATAGATAGATCCACTTGGATCTGGTACTTTAGGTTAGACCAATTTAATTGTATTCTTCAAATAAATCTCACAAATCTTGAGAGATAAAAAGTGTCTTCATGAGTGTGCTTCAATAATCATTGTTCTCACCGGTTGGGATGGGAATCATTGCACTTTATGATATTCTTCATCTATGGATTCACTAAGGTATAAAGTTCAAGGCTCATTTTTGCTAGTATGAACCCTTTATGGGAGTTCTTTGGGGAAATCTCCAATCTAGCTAAAAAGAGATTCAAAAGAAAAATAGATCAAAAAAAAAAAAGGGAACTCACATCAAGGCTATTTCTACAATTTCCTCACCAATAACAAATTAGAACATTGGCATTGTGACGTGTAAATATAACATTTGTGCTAGGAACCAAAGAAAATGTTAGAAATTATAAGACCCACAAATGGAGGCTCAGCAAAATTGGCATATATAGGTTTCTTTGAAGTTGCCTGTTGTTGGACCTAGAAGAAAATGGTGTTTCTATTCTCCCACAGTGAAAATTTTTCTTTGAAATCATAGCCTCTAAGGTTCAGAGAATAAGAATTTTCTGTGTTAGTAAATATCAAATGCAAAACATAATTCAACAAATCTATATAGATCTAAAAGCTGAAATATAACATTTATAGTTGTTACGCTCTTGTTGAGCCATATCAGCAGCCATATCATCCACTTATTTTCTATATTTTATTTTCTCTATTTAAACTTTTCTTTCTCTATTCTCCCCCAAAAAAAAGACTTCTTCTCTTTGTTAGCATACACCTACAGTTACACTTCTTTCAATCTTTCCCCTTCTTTTTTGTCTCTTTATCTCCCAACTACTCTCTATTTTACCATTACACTTCCTTCTTCTTTCTTTTGTTTTAACTCTTGTTCTCCCCATTTTTTTCTTTTGTAAATTTGATATTATTTTCCCAATTCAATCCATATTTTTTTTCCACAAAAAACTGTGTAGTTTTTTGTGGAAAAAAAAAAGACAACATAGATGCTTCCCCCCTTGCCCAAAAAAGAAAAAAAGAAAAAGACATCAATGCTTTCGCTGATAAAGGTTAGTGAAATGGTTATCTCTATTTGTTATTTATTTATTTATTTTTTTTTTTTGGTAATGTCTTGTTTTTGTTTTTTTCTATTATTTACCACCTCATTTTTAGAATCACATAAGTCAAGAAGTGTACTATGCAATTACAGTACCAAAACAAAACAGGTGATAGAGAAGAAGTGAAGTTCGTCAAAACAAATAATGGAGATAGGAGAATCTACTTAGAGGATTTTTAGGGGGAAAAAGGATTTGTTGTAGCATTTACTTTGAGATTTAAAGTTTTAGATTCTTCAATGATTCATTGATACTTCTTGTCTGGTAGTGAACTTCTACATTGTTAATTGGAGTGTGTCCACTTGTGGTAGGTAAACAATCAAGTTGAACTCAGTGATGCTAATCCAAATATGTAAGCACGCTTTTCCTCACCACTAAGATGCTTCAATAATTTGAATCCTCAATATTCCTGTTAATATCATATTTAATTTTATGTGCACCTTTAATTCTGGAATGTTTGGCCTTATTCACAGACTTGGATGGAGACAGAAAATATAGTTGTTGCTGCTGGAACGAGTTGGATTTATTTTCTTCAGACAATCAAGTAGAAAAATCAGTGGTTTTTCTTTTAACATGTTTGTAATTGTAACTTGGAACCTATAAGTGGTTGTTTTTGCCACAATCACACATGTTTGTTGTTGTTACTATTTTGTATAATGTGTGTTTGGCAAAAATTAAAAAATCAGCTTATTTTATTATTTAGTTTATTTTTGCTACTATTCATAGGTTCCATTACCCTTTTTGGTATCATTAATGGGTCTCAATGTATTATTTCAGTTAACTTTTACTTTTATCTACGGTATTTTCGGCAAAAAAAGTTTCCAGCAGATCTCAAACAAACCCTTAATAGAATTGCACTTACCCGGTAATGAATATCCTTGAATTATGCTCTCTCTGGTTTTGATCTCTCTCTCTCTCTTTTATGAGCTATTACTTTTATTGGGAATTCTGGAATTTGGCCATTGATATATCCACTTGGATCTGGTACTTTAGATTAGACCAATTTAATTGTATTCAAAAAAATCTCACAAATCTTGAGAGATGAAAAGTGTCTTCATGAGTTTGCTTCAAAAATCATAGTTCTCACCGGTTGGGAATGGGAATCATTGCACTTTATGATATTCTTCATTTATGGATTCACTAAGGTATAAAGTTTAGGGCTCATTTTTGCTGGTACGAACCCTTTCTGGGTGTTCTTTGGGGAAATTTCCAACCTGACATAAGATATCTTTTATCTCCATGTTATTTGAGTATGATTATTGGGTTTCTCCTTATGTTTGTGAGAAAGTGAGGCAAAATTAAAATTTGGCCCATAATTTGGCCTTCTGGACTAGCTTCTGTAATTTTTTTTGGGTTGTATACGTCTCATTTGTCCTTTCTTAGCCTAGGTGCAAAGGAGTCAATCTCATACCAAAAGTTATACCAGTTTGACTAGTGGAACGATAAATTTCGGTATCGGTCAATACCGGTGTACCGTTTCGGGTTTATCGCTATTTTTTATATTTATAAATATATATATATATATATATATTATAATAAAAATAAAAGTTTACCATAAAACATTACCTCAATTTAGAACAAATTATTCATGGTTTTAGTCTTTAGCATCAACCAAAAAAAACTATAAAAAAAAAGGTACAATATAAAAAATAGAAAGCTTAGTTGTTCATTGCATACTAAGAAAATAAATAATACTAATAAGTTAATGTAAATAAGTTACCATTCTGCTTCTACAAAAGTTCAAAAATTACAAAACTAAAAAAAAAGAAAAACAAAAGGAGCTTTTTTCTATACGGGCCGATACGCCTGGTATCGGCCGAAATGCCCGAAATCAGCCGATACGGCTAGAATGGTAGGTATTTAAACCAGTACGAAACGTTGGAGTTTCGGTTTCGGTACACGTACTGGTATGGTACGGTACGGTACGGTATCGTATCAACCTGCACGTTGCCTAGGAGTTCTTGATTCACTCGTACTATCTTTGGTATGAGAGTATGAGACATGGTGAATGAGTTATTGTTTTTAAAATAATAATAAGATTTTGCTCAACTTGTATTATGAATTGTGATTCTCCAAAACAAATAAATAAATATTCTAAATAACTTGTACTATGAATTCCACAATGAGGGATCAGGAAATAATACTCGTCCTCGGCAGAAAAGGAAATAGAATAAGTGTTATGATTTCTTGTCTCAAAATTTGAATTAATTATTAATTAATTTATTTAATTTTTGGTAGAAAAGGAAATTAAAAAATTGGCAAAAATGTAAATTGCATACTCTAAATTGACCAAAATTTATTTCAATACTTTCAATTTACTTTTGTTCAATAGAGTCTTCTAAGTTTCAAGTTTATTCAATTAAATCATCTATGTCAAATTTCGTTAGATTTTGTAGTTAAGTGTCCCAATTTTTATATTTTTTTCTTCAAATTTTTTAAATTAAAAAAAAAATCTATTTAGTTATTGAAAAATATTTTCCAGAATTATTTTTATAAAAAATTAACGAAAGTTGAGAGGAAAATCTTAATTGAATAAATTTGAAAACTTATAGAGATTATTAAACAAAAACAAAGTTAGATAACTCAAATTAATAATTTTATTTTTTTATATGATGACTCAATTAAAATGTGGTTAAACTTAGAGAGTACAATTCAATGATATTACTATTACAGCTTGGTCACAATGAGTTACATTACAGCTTTGGTGTGGTTAAAGCGCGACTAAAAAGCAGACGAATCTAATTCAAAAGCTAAAAGAAGAAAGCAAAAAATGTTGAGAGAACGTTGGTGGAAGCTTGATCATAGAAAAGAACCCAAGTCGCCTCATCAGATACTTGCAAGACTAATCTCAATCTGACTCAAAACTCAAAAGCAAGAAAGAATTTATAAAGGAAACAACTTTAGAGAAAGTTGATGGAAGCTTCATCATAGATAAGAACCCAATTATTTGTGAATTTTCAAATTGTACGAGCTCTATTTCGCTATGTAAATAGGTTGGGTGCTGGAAATAGTAATATACAATAATTGTACTTAAACAGGGAAGATGATTGAAACACCATTCCATGCTATCTTTAGCTTAATAAGGATTAAAATGGCAAAAAAGAAGTTTAATAAAGGCCAAAATTAAAGGATGAATATTGTATTTTTTTTTTTAAGCTCACTTTAGCTTTATTATTAATTTTCTTTTAGAATTTCTTTTTTAGTAAAATGAATAACGTTAACTAAGTAGACTGTAGTTTGATTTTTGTGTGTGAATGGAAAAAAATGTTGTGATAAAATTAAAAATAACCGGATGGGAAATCTTATACATTTTTAGCTTTTTTATTTTGTGGTTATTTTGCTGCTACATACGCCACCCATTAATTTAGAAGTAGGAGAGGTTTCTTCCTAGATTAAACACAAAATAAAAGACAATCTTTAACGTTTTCAGCGGACTAAAAACAAAGCCCGCATTCCCAAATATAGCCAGCATTGCCCGGCTCCATCCCAGACATCAAAAAAATTGTTTTAGTTTCTGTAATTCAAACTCCATTTTGTGAGTATTGAATTATAAAAATTGAGTTAAGAAATTAATCCAAACACAATAAATTCATGTGAGACGTACAAAATTTAAACATGAGTTATGAAAACTGAAAATTGAGTGATGGAAACACCTAAACCAAACAAGCTTGACTTTGAGATGTAGTTGGTGAAATTCAAGGGCGTTTGGTAAAATTATTCTAGTAACGTTGTTTGTATTTTTTGAAAATACGTATAGATGAAATAGTTTATGAAAATACGTATAATATTGTTTAAAAACCAAAAATACATTGCTAAACTACTATACCAAACGGGGCAAATTTCCAAGGTCTCTCTTTTTTATGTAAGATTAAATACTTAATTAACTCCTTATATTTCATAAGCTGGTTGATTTTATAAATTTATTTTAAAATTTTATTATTTTATAAAAAAAATCAAATAAATAATCAATAAGTTGTTTTAGTGGACTCGTTTGAAAGGAAGCATCAAGTTACAAGGTGTGGGTTTACGATGGCCAGCAAAGTCAAAAAGTCTACTTTAAAGCTGTGGCGTAGTTAAAACTTAAAACATGATTGGTTCTTTTGGCCAAAATGGAGTTTTACCTTCTTTTTTTTTTTTCACAAACTCTGAAGTAAAATGTTCTTTATTTAAAACTATTTTGGGATATGCTCCCATAATGTAAAACACTATTTTTGAACAATCGAGTTATAGTGAAATGAAAATTAAAAAAAAAAAAAGTGATAATTTCAGTAGACTCAAGTTTCACCAATTTTTTTTTTTTTTTTAAGTTTCACTTCGCTATAACTCGATTGTCTGAAAATCGAGTTTTATATTTGAAACTCGATTTTTAAAAAATCGAGTTTCAAAACAGGGGTATATCCCTAAATAGTTTCAGATAGGGGGAATTTTGTTAAAAAGTTTGTGAGAAATGGGCATTTTGTTATTTTGGCCTGATTTTTTTTTTTGACAAAACGTGACTAATGCTCTGTTTGTTTACTTAGAAAACCTTTTGTAAAGATAATTTTTCACAATTTTTAGTGTTTGGTAGCACAAAAAAAAAAAAAAAAAAAAGGTTAACAGAAAACTATCTTTAGTCAATGAAAAACCTAATAAAAATAAGGCTTATTTTTTATACGTTGTTTTCCAAAAAAAAATTTTAAAAAAAATCTCTCTCTCGCGGTACGCTCTCATTTTTTCTCTCATACCTTTTCTTTTTCTCTCCTCACACCCTCACTGTCACTAATTTTGGACTCTCCTCTTACCTTCACTGTCACTAATTCTGGACTCTCCTCTTCCATCTCTCTCTCTCTCTCTCTCTTTCTCTCTCTCTCTCTCTCATAGGGAAAGAAGAGCCAAATTCAGATGAAATTATGTATGTTTCGTTGGATTTTTTATATATTCAAATGTTGATATGGATTTTTTTAAATATTAATTAAATATTTTTATTTTATTTTATTAGTTACGTGCGATCAATTGTCAAGTGAGCATTTTATCAGCCACATCATCGAATTTTGTTATTGAGATGATGACAATGACTAAAATGAAAATTTTAATAAAATCTAAGGACTAAATTGAAAGTTTTCAAAGGATAAGGTCTAAAGTAAAAAATATCTTAAATATAGAAACCGATAAGATATTTTAACCAAAATCTAAGGCTCTTCACATGAATTAGAGCACATGTAGGGTTATGTAAGCAATGAATCCAAAAGACGTGAACAACTAGAGGGTATCATGAATACAAATTTCTTGTCCCACTTTTAGTGTTTTTTTTTTTTTTTTTTTTTTTTTTTTTTTTTTTTTCATTTTATACTTTACCAATCATAATATATTACACTGGTTAATTTTATAAATTTATTTCAAACTTCTGTTATTTTATAATAAAAAAATCAAATAAATACCTACCGAGTTATTATTACTGGAGAAAGACATTGTCACATTTAAAATTGATCAAACCGCCTCATTAGCTACCTACAATACATTCATCCCGGATTTGGACAAAACGTGACTAACATGTTATGAGAATTGGACATAAAATGCATTCTAGTGGACTCATTTGAGAGGAAGCATCCAGTTACAAGGTGTGGGGTTATGATGGCCAGCAAAGTCAAAAAGTCTAACAAGCTATGAGTTACTTTACAGCTGTGGCGTAGTTAAAACATGATTGATTTTTTCTGACAAAACGTGACTGAAGCAGACTAATCTGACTCAAATGCTAGGAAAAAGACAAAAAATTAAGAGCATCTCCTTTAAAGCCAAATTTAGATTATTAATACCCAAAACCCACTCCAATAGCTTTTCTATCTCTATTTTTTAGAGTAGAGTTGCTACAGTGTTTCTCTATAAGAGCATCTCCAGCAGCTTCTCTAAATTTTTGTACTATTTGGAGAATGAACAGTGACATTTAACTTTTACATATCCACTTTTTCAAATACACTTCCAACAGATTCTCTATTCCATTCTTTATCTTATTTAAATATTATTTCTTCATTCATTCTTTATTCTTTTTTTATCATCATTTATTATTTTTTTAACAACTATATTTTTAAATGAGATGTGTTATATTCACAACATTTTACGCAATACTTTCACAACAAAATTTATGTGAAAAATTGTTACTAGTTCTAATTTGAATTTACTACTGAAATTATTTTTTTTTCTCATCAATATTAACTAATAACAATCTATTATTTAAAATTTATTGTGAAAATATTGTAGTAAAATTTCTTAATTAAGATTTTTTATTTTTTATATTATTTTTTATTCTTCCCTTTCATTCTCCTCCACACACGTGTCCTCCATCCCCTTTCCTTTATTTCTTTTTCTCCTCAACCTTCCAGCAACATCATTTTTACTCTTCACATCAGGGAAAAGAGAGAGAGAGAGAGAGAGAGAGAGAGGAGAAAGAGAGAGGAGAGATTGGCTTGGGCCTCCACCACCGCTCCAGCTCCAGCTGCCGCTCCAGCTGCCGTTCCAGCTCCAGCCGCCACTCCAGCTCCAGCCCCAGCCGCCGCCCCAGCTGCCGTTCCAGCTCCAGTCGACGCTCCAGCTCCAGCTGCTGCTCCGGCCGCCGCTCATCGTCCTCCCCACCACCAGGCTGGGTCAGATCGGCTTCGTCTATCTTTTTTTTTTTTTTTTTTTATTTATTTATAATCTTGTTCTGATTCACTTTGTTGTTACAATGGAGCTTAGATAGGCTTTCATGCTCTTGATCTGTTGTTTTTGTTTTGATTTTAGATTTGTTGTTCTAATTAAATTTGTATTTTTCCCTGTTCTTGATCTGTGATTGTGTTTGTGTTTTGATTGGTTACCGTTTGAGAGAGAGAGATGAACAGAGAAGAGAGGAGGAAAGAGAAATAATTTTTTTTATTCGGCCGGGTATTTTTTAAGATGAAATAATGGTTTGGAGTTGCTACAGTGTTCTCTAAAACAAGAGAACTACTGTAGCAACTTCAAAATAAAATTTGGAGAATCTGCGCGTATGGAGAAGCCGCTGGAGCATGAACAGTGGCATTTGGTGCTCCAAAAATAGATATACAGGGGCTGTTGGAGATGCTCTAAGTAGAGGACACTGTAGCTTTTACTATTCATCTTTCAAATGTTTTTTTCTATTATAATAATCAGGTATTGAATAAAAAAAATGTTGGAAGATGTGTAGTTGTTAAAAAAAGAATAAAGAATGAATAAAAAAATAATATTTAAATGAGATAGAGAATGGGATAGAGAATCTGTTGAAAAGTATATTTGAAAAAGTTGGTAGTTAAAGGTAAAAGTCACTGTTCATTTTTCAAACTGTACAAAAATTTAGAGAATCTGTTGGAGATGCTATAAGGGAAAGTCGGTGGAAGCTTATTCAGGGAGAACCGAAATGGTCCATTTGATCATGGGGATTGGAAGAGCCAAATTCACATGAAATAATGTACGTTTCGTTGGTGTAAAGATCATCTTCTGTAGACTCTTTAAATATTGTACTGAAAATATATTATATTATTTTTTTATTTATTTTTTCGAATATATTTTTTAAGATATTTTTTATTATTTTTTTATTTTATTTAAATATTTTTATTATATATTTTTATTATTCTTCTTTCAAATTTCTTTCATTTATTTTTAAAAATTACATTATAATATTTTTATAGTATTTTTACAAAAAATTATTTGTGATAAGTTGATATTAATTTTAATTTGAACATATTATTAAAATTATAATTTTTTTTAAAAAAAATTATTTTTTTATTAATATTAACTAATCATAACCTACCACTTAAAATTTATTGAGATAGAATTATGAAAATGCCGAATAGTATTTATTAATTTTAATTATTAATATATATTTTTTATTTACATTATTATTATTATTTTTTTTCAGCCATACGTTTTTTTTTTTTTACACGCGGATACTTCTTATCTCTATCCTCAATTTCATTTTTTGTTTCTACCACCCGACCTTCCTCTTGCTCTCTTTCTCTCTTTCTTTCTCACTCTCTCACTCACACTCATACAGACACACACAGAGATCGCCGGCAAGAGAGTTAGCCTTAAATCGGCGTTCACGCATGCCGTTTTTCCGCTCCACCACCTCTCGTTTGCCTCATCACCGCGTCTCAGATGGGTCAGATTTGCTTTTTTTTTTTTTTTCCCGATTTGAGTTTATATTTTGATTTTAATTGAGTTTAGATAGAGATGTTTGAGAGAGAAAATTCTGGAATGGTTGAGATGTTTGCAGTCTTAGCCGTTGTGAAGTTGAGTAAAATTGAATATTTTATTACAGTTAATTGTTTTGCTAATGAACTCATCAGACCAAGAGAGTGACTGTTTTTTTGCTAATGAACAGTGAATTAGAGAAACTGCTGGAGCACGTTTTTGTGGGTTTGCTCTCCAAATTTTGGGTTTAGAGAGCTTGTTGGAGATGCTCTAAGAAGAAAGTCACATGGCGGAGACGGTAGTATCCTCTCTTATCGACAGGCTGGTTCCCTTGCTGACCCGAGAAGCAAAACTGTTACGAGGCATTCATGGAGAAGTTGCTGACATCAAAGATGAACTGGAGAGCATTCAGTCCTTCCTCAAGGACGCAGATGCAAGGGCGGCAGCAGAAGAAGACACCAGTGAGGGAGTCAAAACTTGGGTGAAACAAGTACGAGAAGTTGCTTTCCGCATAGACGTTGCCATTGACCGATACTTGCTTGATGTGGCACAACATGATCCTCATCGACGTGGCTTCATCGGTTTTGTCCATAAAACAGCTCACTTACTCAAAACATTGAAACCCCGCCATAAGATGGCATCTGAAATTCAGGAGATCAAAGCGTCATTTCAAAAAATCAAGGAAAGAAGTGATAGATATCATTTCAAATACATTGATCAAGGATCCGGCAGCAATGCTCCAAAAGCTAGGTGGTACGACCCTCGAAACGATTCTCTTTATCTAGATGATATTGACATTGTGGGAATTGAATTTCCTAGAGATAGATTGATTGGCTGGTTGGTAAAAGGACCGCCTCATCGCATTGTGCTTTCGGTGGTGGGCATGGGCGGATTGGGCAAGACCACTCTTGTCAAAAAAGTCTACGACCACCAAACTGTGAGAGGACACTTTGACTGCCATGCTTGGATTTCAGTGTCTCAATCATACGACATAGAAGGTCTTCTAAGGAGCATGATAAAGCAATTTTGTGAGGTTAAAAAGGAGACTCCTCCTATGGGGGTGGACTCAATGGATGGGGCGTCGTTGATCAAAAACTTAAGAGATTACTTGCAACAAAAGAGGTATGTGGTTGTATTTGATGATGTATGGAAAATAGATTTTTGGGAGGATATAAAGCATGCTTTACTTGATAATAGCCAAGGATGTAGAATAATGATCACAACACGTAAGTGGGAAGTTGTTAATTTTTGCAAAAAATCTTCACATGTCTATGCTCATCAGTTGCAACCACTGCCTCCAGAGAAGGCATGGGAGCTGTTTTGCAAAAGAGCATTCCGATTTGACTTTGGAGGGCAATGCCCGACAGAGTTGGAGAAATTGTCTCATGAAATTGTCAAGAAATGCCAAGGATTACCACTTGCAATTACTGCTATAGGTGGTCTTTTATCAACCAAGAACAAGACCTTGTTTGAATGGAGAAACTTGCATGATAATCTTGGCTTTGAGTTAGGAAGAAATCCTCATCTTGCTAGTGTCAACAAAGTTCTATCCTTAAGTTTTGAAGACTTGCCTTACCACCTCAAATCTTGTCTCTTATACTTTGGCATGTATCCAGAGAGTTTTAACATTTTGTGTAGAAAATTGATTCAACAATGGATAGCGGAAGGTTTTGTCAACAAAATAAATGATAAGGCATTCGAAGATATTGGCCAAGAATACTTGATTGAGCTTATTAACAGAAGCTTGGTTCAAGTGTTAAAAATTAACTTTGATGGAGCAGTTATGCACTGTCGAATCCATGATCTATTGCATGAGATCATCCTACAAAAGATGGAAGATCTAAGTTTCTGTCATGTTTTATCCAAAGAAGAGTCTAGTTTTGAAGGACTAACTCGACGTGTGTCAGTTAATAGAGCTTCGCTTGGTGTGTTGGAGCAATTTAAGAAATCTCATATCCATTCTCTTTTCTTCTTCAATATTAATGAATTTCCAATATCCTTCATGAGTAAATTTCTTCAAAATTTCAAGCTTGTGAAAGTATTGGATTTTCAAAATACTCCACTAGATCATCTTCCCGAAGAGGTGGGGAATTTATTTCACTTAAGGTATTTAAACTTGAGTTATACAAAAGTGAAGACACTCCCAAACTCCATGGGAAAATTGCAGAATCTAGAGACTTTGTTAATGTGGCAAACGGCAATACAGGAGATACCAGTTACAATCAACATGCTTCATAAGCTACGTTGTCTTAAAGTCCACTATTTTGATGTCAAGATGGATATGAGTCTTAATATTGTAAGAGGTGTTAAATTACATTGGAGCGTTGGATGCTTAAAGGCACTGACAGAGCTACGAAACGTGGACGCAAATTATGGAGGGGTCAAATTGATTGAAGAGTTGGGGAAGTTGAGTCAATTGACGTATCTTGGCTTGGTAAACCTAACAAGGGAAACTGGGAGGGCTTTGTGTGTCTCTATTGAGAACATGAACTCCTTAAAAGATCTATTTGTAAGTTTGATCAACGAAGATGAGGTCATCGATTTACAGCCCATTTCATCTCCTCCTAAATGTCTTCAATTCCTCCACATAAGTGGGCGTTTAGCCAAGTTGCCTGACTGGATTTCAGAACTTCAACACCTAGTCACATTAGAGATTATTTGGACAAGGTTGAGCGATGATCCACTCATAGCTTTTCAAAATCTACCTAATCTAGAGGAGCTCATACTGGCAATGAAGGCATACAATGGAGAGCAGTTGCACGTTGGGAAAGGAGGATTTTCAAAACTGAAGAAGCTATATCTCGGAGGTTTGTCTGAATTGAATTCAGTGAATATAGAAAAAGAAGCGTTTCCCCTTCTTGAAAAATTGTATATTGGGGATTGTTCACAATTGAAGGAGGTACCGTCTGGTTTCCAACACCTCAGAAACCTTAAAGAACTGATTATTACAGATATGCCCACAGAATTTGAACAAAGTTTGGATCCAGAGCAAGGGTCACATTATTGGATCATTCAGCATGTACCATCCATCTTACTTCGTCACAAGGTTCGCAAAGGTTACTATGGCTATGAGAGCCGCAATCTCCGTTCTAAGGATTTGGAGAGGTCAAGAGGTCAAACAATCAACCAAGATGATGACAACAAAAACAATATTAGTGGCGATGACATCAGCGCTTCAGTTGAGAAAGGTTAGTAAAATAAGTTTTGGGAACAGTGCTTTGTGTCGTATTGTATCTCAACCTAAAAGTGATGGTTCTCTTGTCATTTTTTTTTTGAGAAACGTTCTCTTGTCATTTTAGAAATTGTTACTATACTTCATCTTTTATTGCTTTTAGAATCTGAATTTTCATATTATTTTCGAATTGCACGAGAGCTATGAAAAATTTTAATTTGCATGTAGAGGTTTTATTGAAGAGGCAGTACCAAACATACATAAAAACTTGTTTTATTGAATCATTTAATTTTAAGATTTTCGTTTTTTTAATTTTTGTAAAGATACATTTCTTTTGGTCACATTAACGTCTTCCGTTACTAATTAAAGTTATTTCCATTCGTGTAGGTAAGCAAGCAATTTCTACGTAGTGATGCCAATTGGAATTTGTTTGAATCTCTCTACATTGGATCATTCTCATGTGCACCTTAGTTTTGGAATTGTTGGGCTTTATCTACGGACTTGGAGCAGAGAGTGGAGACAGAGATGTTGCTATCGGTTGGATTTATGTTCTGACAATCAACCCAGAAGATTTGTGGCTTTTGAATTTTATTTAATTTTTTCAAATGCTTGTTATTGTGTCTTTGGTACTGCTAGTTGTTTTACCCCAAATAAGTGGTTGTCTTCGACATAATTAAGTACTTCTTTGTTAATTTTTTTCCCTACTGCTGTGATCATTTTGTAACTCTTTATATATCCTGTGAAAGGATATGAACCTCTTTGAATTATGTTCTTTCTGGTTTTGATATCCCTCAATTATAAGATATTGCTTCTATCTCTGTGATCAAGTTTAGGATGGTCCAATTTTAGTAGGTCCAAGTCCAGACTTCAGTACTATGGATAGAACTAAGATTTCATTTTTGGGTAGCAGGCATAAAACAAAAAAGTTTTCAACATGTGAGAATGAGAGATACAAAAGTTTAATATGAAATTAATTCATGTCAAATAAAATCGACATCTATTCAATATTAACAGAATATTAAACAAAAAGACATAATAATGATCTATAATCTATATTAAATATAATAATGTCAGCATGATATTTAAGTTTGCAAAGCTCTTGTTGCATAACATCATTCGAGATTGTTAATGTACTCGAAGAGAATCATGGTTACAATAGGTATGAGGTTGTTCATGGTTTTGTTCTTTATTTCGGATCACTGAAAAGGTGAAGATACTGATTTTGTGAATATTGATACATGTGAAAATAAAAGTTCAAATTGATTGACATAGGCTACAACAACTGACCTCCTAAAAAGGCCCTACAAGGTGTTTGTCAAAATGCTTGACCAATTAGATTTGGTTACATGTAACATCAGTCAGGCCGCTCTCATTGCCTCTTTGAGCCCAACCCAAGGGAGTTATGTCGTGACTTTATGAACGTTCTATTTTTTTGCTGAGACTCTATGACTTTATGAACATTCTATAGTTGTCATTAACTAAGTATATTTTATGCACTATAGCTATTAAATCTATGGCTTTACAATGCAATTTTAATTCAACTATACTTTTGGATGGTTATATGATTTTAGTAGAGGCTAATGTTGCACTTTTGCTAAGCATTGTTTTAGTGATTATTTTGGTCTTATTTTAATGAATAGTAGAATGCATCGAGGAGAATGTAACATAATATGATCTTTTGAAGAAAAGCTTCAATGAGGAGAATGTATTTCAATGTTCTCCCCCATTTGCTTATTATCCATTAGAATGGCCTCTTTGAATCTAATAGCAGATAATAGTTAGTAGTCTGGACCATTCATGGATAGATTTGCTTCTCTTTAAAATTAGATTGTATGAGAGAACTTGATTTTGAACTATATAAATGGGTATCGAATTATATAAATGTTATGTAGCATAATTTTGCAAAATACTACACTTTTTCTTAGTAATAAATTTACATACATTTTGATCGATTTGTCAACCTTAAAAATATTTTCTTAATTCTTTGGAAAAAGTGAACACTAATCTTTTGATTTTTTTCGATTGCCTATCATATTGAAGAAAATACCAAATATGCTTGTTGATTGGGCAAATCAGGGACGTCAATTAGGCAAAGAAGGAATTCTTTTAACAATGTGACCTTTGTAGTGCTGAGAATGAGACAAATCTTGGGTTAAAAAAAAAAAAAAAAAATTATGGTTTGAAAGTCTTATAGACTTAAAGCATGCTATACTAGAGAATGATATCATTTCCATGAGCATCCAATACAAACGACCATCTCATTATAGGTATCAAACACAAGTAATTATCCAAGTAGTTTATAGTAACAGCCTATAAAGCAGAATGTGTTGGCTGTAAAGCTCATCAACAGCCATTTTGTCACGAATATCAACAAGATTATACAAATGTAATATCAGCATATAAAACCCTCGATGTGGTAATATCAGTATATCAGCCATTTTTTTTTTTTCCTTATTTTGACTTGGGTTTTCTTCTTTTACTGGTAAATAATGTGGTGGGATTTGTGTTGTAGATTTGTATAGTTAAAAGCACCTGCTGCTTCCATGGTCTATTTGTTTGGATTTTGCTGATTTTTCATATTTGGCTTAAATTGCAATTTGTGAAAAATGTAGAGGCAGAAGCTCATTTGCTAAATTGGGCGAATACTGTATCAAAATTCAAAACAAAACAAAGCAAGTGACAGAGGGAAGTGACCATTGTTAAAACATTTGCTTAGGATTTTAAAAAGTTGCTCTTCTACCCCTAATTCAAATTGTGTTATTCAAATATCTTATTAGATAGAGTGATTAAAATGAATTTGTTGAAGCATTTAATTTGAGATTTCAATTATGAGATATATAGTCATACTTTATGTTGTTTTTCTTTTTTCTTTTCTAGTATTAACCTCTTCATTACTAATCAAAGTTTGTCCACTTGTGGTTGGTAAACAACCATCTTCTACTTAGTGATGCTAATTTAAATCTGTAAGTACACTTTTCCCCATAATGCGATGAATTAATAGTTTGAATCCTCAATAGTCCTATTAGATCTTTCTTTTTCTTTTTCTTTTTTGATAAACAATAGTCCCATTAGACCATTTTTTATATGAACCTTGACACTGTAGGAATTGTTGGGCTTTGTCTACAGACTTGGATAAGGAGGTGATTATAATTGTTGCCATTGGGACACGTTATTGGGCTTGTTTTCGAAGGGAATCAAGTAGGAAATTATGCGGTTTTCTTTTACGGCTGTGTTTATTTTGGATGAAAACCATTTTTGAAAATGCTATTTTGTAAATGCGGGTGTTTGGTTGCGCATGAAAAATAAATTTTTTAAAAATTCTTTTCAGTTGACTGTGTGTCAAGGATGAAATTCTTTTCTGTTTTTATTTTCCCTTCAAATAGTATTTTCCGAAAAATACTTAAAATTTATTGGAATAGAATTATGAAAATACCGAGATAGTATTTCTTTAATTTTAATTATATATTCTTTATTTTATTTCCATTATTTCCATTTTTTTTTTCATCCATACGTTTTTTTTTTTTTTTTTTTTTACACGCGGATACTTCTTAAAGAAAAAACCACTAGCCTATAGCAAACAGAAGTCTAATACAGCGGAAAAAATGGAATGCTCTCGTGCTCTCTCTAGGGAGGAACAGGAGGAGCTTCTGCGAAGTAAGAAGAAAGTTAAAGACGTTAGGCATGCGGGATTTCAAGAAGGGCTGGATTCAGCTGCTTCGTCTCCGAGGAATGATAGCAATGGTTGGAGCAGAAACACGTCGTTCAAAGATAAACTAGTTGGTGAAATCCCTGGTGCTTTCACGCAAGCTTTTAGCTTTGGTAATCTTATGGAAGATGATGCTGATTCTGATGAAGAGGTCGAAGGCCTGAGGGCAGGTTTGGTGGCAGTGAAGTTCTCTAAAGAGCTTAAACAGAAGATTCGTAACCCTTGGTATAAAGCACTCATTGTGAAGGTCTATGGGAGGTCTGTGGGGTTAAGTTTCCTACAAAATAAACTGCTTTCTATGTGGAGGCCGGCTGGTAGATTAGATTGTGTGGATCTAAGCCATGGCTTTTTCCTTACAAGATTTTCTTTGAGAGAGGATTATGAAGCTATATTGAAAAGGGGGCCTTGGTTTATTGGAGAACACTTTTTATCCATAAGACCTTGGGAACCAGATTTCTCTCCGGCAACAGCGAATGTGGCGTCAGTGGCAGTGTGGATAAGGTTGAATGAACTCCCGATAGAGTATTACCATGCAGAGGCATTACTTCAAATAGGCAGAGCGATTGGAAACGTTTTGAGGATTGACACTCACACAGCCTCTGAGTCTAGAGGTAGATTTGCTCGGATTTGCGTTCAGGTCGATGTCGAGAAGCCGCTTGTTACGGCCATTTTGATAGGGAAACGTGAGCAGCCGGTGTGCTATGAAGGTATCCATAAATTATGCTTCGAGTGTGGAAGGATAGGACACCGTAAGGAATTATGTCCGTATGCCATCCGCCAGCCGTCATCGCCGGGTAAGGTGGCTAACCAACCGGATGGTGCGACTGAGGTACAGACATGCAGCTTGCATGAGCCTGTAAATGCCAATACAAATGTGGGTCCCAGCTTGAGCGTGCATGGTAGTGCGCAAGAGGAAGTACCTGAGAGTACATACGGCCCGTGGATCATGGTAGTGTGCAAGAAACAAGGGACAAAATAGCAGAGGGGTGATGGGACCACAAGGATGGTGGAGCATGGACAACCACGTACAGGAAATGAAACACGGTCCTACATGCCGTTGAGAGCAGAAAATTTGAACACTGGGCCGAGTAGGGATATTAAGAGAAAGCTATCACCCCAAAAAGCTATTGATGGGCTTCAAGTGGCTAATGCAGTTCAACGCTTAGTGAAGGAGGGACTGAAGATAGATTATGGAGGAAATGAAGCAGGCCCAAGTGTGCTGCATGTTGAGAAGATTCTTTCCGGGCCTCGGAAGGAGAAAAAATCACTTAAGCCCAATGTTAGAGGTAAACCAGCTGAGGCAACTTTCAAGCCCAACAATTTTAACCCTTTAGCTTCAGTGAAGGGTAAGAAGGGGATTGCACGAAACAAGGCAGCTATCTCTATCTGTGCTAGCGCCGAAAAGGGAGAGAGTATAGCTGGGTTCTCACTGCCTCTAAACGCTCAAGGTAAAATTGGGATCGAGGAAGAGGATGGATGTGGTGGAAAATTTTCGGGTACCCAGTTTCAGTTTCAGTCACCAATTGGGTCAAAAGATTTGGTGGGTTATCAATTTGGCGGTGGGTCCGGCAGCGATCAAGGCGCACGCACCTCTGAACATGGGCGGTGTCAACAAGAAAGCGAAGGCAGTTTGGAAGCTCGTCCTCTGTTCTACGGGGAGAAGTGCGACGGAGGCCAGCTTGTCTCTCCTAGAGCCGGCATGGGCAACAGAGAGAGATCCTTGGTGGATTTCCATGGTGGAACTGTTGAAGGAGGAAGGGATGCGAAGGCTGGTTTGGGTTTTGGTGCCTCGGACAATACCATTGGAGTGCCTAGCCGTGTGGTGGATGTTGCTGTCAGAGGAGAGGCAGCCGATAGAGATAGTGATATGGATCGTATGGAGTTTGAGGGTGTAGCTGAAGGTAATCCTGCCTGTTGTTGATGGTCCTTCTTTTAAGCTCTTGGTCATTATGAATATTATAGTTTGGAATTGTAGGGGCGCTCTGAAGCCCTCTTTTCAGAGACATGTTAGGGAGTTGATCCAATGCCATAATCCAGCGATGTTGGTAGTGATGGAGACTAAAATTGGAGGTGAAAGGGCTAGGGAGATTACAGATAGACTTCCTTTTGATGGAGCTATTCACACTGAGACCATTGGTTATGCGGGTGGTTTATGGTTGCTGTGGCATTCTGACAGAGTAGAGATTACGGCATTAGCCAACACTGAACAGGAAATTCATACCGTGGTTAAGGTACGAAATTCTGATTTTAGCTGGTTGTTTACTGCTATATATGCAAGTCCTAGAATTGCGGAAAGACATATCTTATGGGAAAATTTAATTAAAGTTGCTGAGATGCATGATATGCCTTGGGTGTTAGCGGGTGATTTTAATGAGCCCCTCATGGAGGGTGATAAATTTGGGGGTAGGGCTGTCAGTGTCAGTAGATCATTACTTTTTAAGGAATGCTTGGATAGATGTAGTATGATTGACATTGGGTTTGCTGGTCCGCGGTTCACGTGGACTAATAAAAGAAATGTTCAAGCTCTCATTCAAGAGAGGATTGACAGATTTTTTGTTAACCCTAGTTGGTGCCTTATGTTCCCTGAAGCAAAAGTGGTCCACTTGACTAGATGCCATTCTGACCATTGCCCTGTGCTGTTGGATGTGCAGCCGAAAATTAATGCTAATAGGAAGAAACCTTTTAAGTTTCAAACCTGTTGGCTGTCTGACCCATCTTTTCCCAACATAGTTTCGCAAGCGTGGAGACATTACCCCATGCTTGCAGATGCTATAGCTTCTTTCATAAAAGAAGCAGAGAAGTGGAATAAAACGCAATTTGGGAATGTCTTTGCAAGAAAAAACAATATTATGGCTCGTCTGAATGGTATTCAACGGGCTGTAGCGATCAGACCGTCAAATTTCCTCCTAAACCTTGAGAGTGAGTTGCTGAAAGAACTTGATAATGTACTGAACCAGGAGGAAGAGATTTGGGCTTTAAAGTCTAGAGTTAATTGGATGATTCAAGGAGACAGAAATACTGCCTTCTACCATGTGTCTACTTTGGTTAGGAGGAAGAGGAATCAGATTTTGGCTATTAAAAATCCAATAGGGGAGTGGTTGTATGAAGAAGATGCAATTAAAAATGTCATTTGGGGTGGTTTCAATGAAGTGTATTCATCCTCTCTCTCTAGTGCTTCATGGTCGATTCCTTTTACCACTATATGGCAAGGAAAATTGTCAGATGAGGAAAGGGAGAGTATTAGTGGGGTTGCTTCGGTGGAGGAGATTAAAAATGCCTTGTGGTCTCTAAAAGCTTTTAAGGCCCCTGGGCCGGATGGCTTGCATGCGGGGTTCTTCCACAGATTTTGGTTGATTGTTGGCAATTCTGTGATTGATTTGGTGAAGAAAGATTTTGTTGAGAGGAAAGTTCCAGAGTTCTTGAATAGGACCCACATTGTCCTTATTCCTAAGATTCAAGGGCCGGAGACGTTGGGTAATTATAGGCCTATTAGTTTATGCAATACAATTTATAAAGTGATTACTAAAATTATTGTTGCTAGACTTAGACCTTTTTTGGAGAAGATTATATCCCCTATTCAAGCTGCCTTTGTTCCGGGGAGGAAAGGCATTGACAATGCAATCATTGTGCAGGAAGTTATTCATACCCTTAGCAAAAAGAAGGGGAAAGTAGGGTATATGGCCATAAAAGTGGATTTAGAGAAAGCGTATGACAAGCTTGAGTGGAGCTTTATAAGAGGCATGCTTATTAGAGCCAATCTGCCCGCTGATCTGATTGATCTCATTATGAGCTGTGTTTCCACAGTTTCAACTTCAATATTGGTGAATGGAGAAGCCTTAGAACCCATTTATCCATCGAGAGGGATTAGGCAAGGAGACCCACTCTCCCCTTATTTGTTTATTTTGTGTATGGACTTCCTTGGTCAACTTATCCAAGAAAAATGTGAGGCAAAACTATGGCAGCCTGTAAAGGCTTCTCAAAGTGGGCCATCCCTTTCACATTTATTCTTTGCGGATGATTTGATGTTATTTGGGAGGGCAGATGGGAAGAGGTGTGCTGTTATTAGAGATGTTCTAGATGAGTTTTGTAGCATGTCGGGGCAAACGGTGAGCATTACCAAATCTAGAGTGTATTTCTCTCCCAATGTGGATAGGGATACAAGAGAATCGCTCTGTGATATTCTTGGTTTTGCTTCCACGCCCTCTCTTGGCAAATACCTTGGGTTCCCCATAAAGCATCCGGGTTCCACCACTCAAGATTTTAATTTTATCTTGGATAGAGTCAAGCAAAAATTGGCCGGGTGGAAAGCCAATATGCTTTCTCTGGCTGGCCGGGCTGTTTTGATTCAAGCATCATCTTCAACTATCCCTTCGTATGTCATGCAAGGCACTTACTTGCCAGGAAGAATATTGGATGGTATAGACCGGGTTAATAGAAATTTCTTGTGGGGTTTATCAGAGACTACTAGGAAAATTCATTGGGTTGGCTGGCAAAAAGTAACAAAGTCTAAAGAAGAAGGTGGGCTGGGGTTGCAAGAGGCGAAGGGTAGAAACACTGCTCTCCTTGCCAAATTGAATTGGAGGTTTCATACGGAAGATGATGCTCTGTGGGTGAGAGTGCTAAAAAGAAAATATTGTAGCAACAGGAGATTAAATGCTATTAACATGGAGAGGCTGCCTTGTTCTCAGATTTGGAGAGCCATCAAGAGGGGTAGGGAAACGTTTAATAAAGGCAGCATGTGGGTGGTTCATAGAGGCAGTACTCTTAGCTTTTGGTTGGACAATTGGACTTGTAAAGGTCCTATCCGTAGCCTTATTCATGGTCCTTTAACCCGTGAAGCAAGCCAATGGAAGATTAAAGATGTTTTGGGAAGTGGAGGCTGGGATTGGAATCGAATTCCCTTTGAGCTTACCCCTGAAATTAAATCGACCATCCAAGCCATTCCTATTTCCCTAGGGGATGGAGGAAGGGATAGGTTAGGTTGGAGAGGGAATGCTAGAGGTTGTTTTGATCTCAAAAGTGCCTATTATTTTGCTAGAGAGGTGGATGATGTGAAGGATGTGGGAATTATGGATGCAAATTGGATTTGGAAATTAGATACGCTCCCAAAAATTAAGACTTTCCTATGGAGATGTGTTCATAATAGCATAGGAGTAAAAACTTGCCTTGCTAGAAGAAAATTTGGGGATGATGAAGGGTGTCCCGTTTGCCTAAGAGAGCCGGAAACCATATTGCATGCCCTTAGAGATTGTCCAAGGGTAAAGCAAATATGGTATCAGCTGGGTGTGAAGGGAGATAATGGTGATTTTTGGAGGAGCAATCTGCATAGGTGGTTGCAAAATAATGGTAAAGTGAGATGTAGCCTTATCCAAGGGAAGCCTCCTTGGAAAATCTTGTTTAACTTTGCTGTGTAGTGCATTTGGAAGAGCAGAAATTCTGTTGTTTTCAATAGGAAGAGCCCAAATCCAAACCTGAGTAGGGAGATTTCTAATCAAGCTGCTGAGTTTATGTTTTGTGGCTCATCTCCTCGCAACCCAGTTCGAAGAACTTGCAAGAGAATCAAGTGGGAAAAGCCACCCTTGGGGTGGAAAAAACTAAACACTGATGGCTCGGTTAGTGGGTGTATGGAGCAGGCCGGATGTGGGGGGGTAGTGAGGGATGAGCATGGGAGTTGGGTTGCTGGATTTACTAGACATATAGGAGCAACTAATTGTTTTGCTGCTGAACTGTGGGGGCTGAGGGACGGTCTTTTGCTGTGTAGAAGTTTGAATGTCACTTGTCTTATTGTTGAGATAGATGCCAAAGTGATTGTGGAAGTCATTAAAAATTCTGCTTATGAAAATCAGATTATATCGCCCATTTTGGACGATTGTAGGCAGCTAATGACCGGATTTCAGCAAGTTCAGCTGAAGCATTGCTACCGTGAGGCTAATCGATGCGCGGATTTGATGGCTAGAATAGGGGCTGACCAAGAACTAGAATATATCATGTTTTCTAGTCCGCCTGTGGACTTAGTTAAGGCTTTGGAAGACGATTGTATTGGTGTTTTCTTTAACAGAGTCTGTACTGAACTAGATGTAATGCTTTGAGTTATATATAATCGTCTTTTTATCAAAAAAAAAAAAAAAAAAAGATACTTCTTATCTCTATCTTCAATTTCATTTTTTGTTTCTACCACCAGACCTTCCTCTTGCTCTCTCTCTCTTTCTTTCTCACTCTCTCACTCACACTCATACAGACACACACAGAGATCGCCGGCCAGAGAGTTAGACTTAAATCGGCGTTCACGCATGCCGTTTGTCCGCTCCACCACCTCTCGTTTGCCTCACCACCGCGTCTCAGATGGGTCAGATTTGCTTTTTTTTTTTTTTTTTTTTTTTTCTGATTTGATTAGTTTTAAGATTGTGATTTGAGTTTGTATTTTGATTTTGATTGAGTTTAGATAGAGATGTTTGAGAGAGAAAATTCTGGAATGGTTGAGATGTTTGCAGTCTTAGCCGTTGTGAAGTTGAGTAAAATTGAATATTTTATTACAGTTAATTGTTTTGCTAATGAACTCATCAGACCAAGAGAGTGACTGTTTTTTTGCTAATGAACAGTGAATTAGAGAGACTGCTGGAGCACGTTTTTGTGGGTTTGCTCTCCAAATTTTGGGTTTAGAGAGCTTGTTGGAGATGCTCTAAGAAGAAAGTCACATGGCAGAGACGGTAGTATCCCCTCTTATCGACAGGCTGGTTCCCTTGCTGACCCAAGAAGCAAAGCTGTTACGAGGCATTCGTGGAGAAGTTGCTGACATTAAAGATGAACTGGAGAGCATTCAGTCCTTCCTCAAAGACGCAGATGCAAGGGCGGCAGCAGAAGAAGACACCAGTGAGGGAGTCAAAACTTGGGTGAAACAAGTAAGAGAAGTTGCTTTCCGTATAGATGTTGCCATAGACCGATACTTGCTTGATGTGGCACAACATGATCCTCATCGACGTGGCTTCATCGGTTTTGTCCATAAAACAGCTCACTTACTCAAAACATTGAAACCCCGCCATAAGATGGCATCTGAAATTCAGGAGATCAAAGCGTCATTTCAAAAAATCAAGGAAAGAAGTGATAGATATCATTTCAAATTCATTGATCAAGGATCCGGCAGCAATGCTCCAAAAGCTAGGTGGTACGACCCTTGAAACGATTCTCTTTATCTAGATGATATTGACATTGTGGGAATTGAATTTCCTAGAGATAGATTGATTGGCTGGTTGGTAAAAGGACCGCCTCATCGCATTGTGCTTTCAGTGGTGGGCATGGGCGGATTGGGCAAGACCACTCTTGTCAAAAAAGTCTACGACCACCAAACTGTGAGAGGACACTTTGACTGCCATGCTTGGATTTCAGTGTCTCAATCATACAACATAGAAGATCTTCTAAGGAGCATGATAAAGCAATTTTGTGAGGTTAAAAAAGAGACTCCTCCTATGGGAGTGGACTCCATGGATGGGGTGTCGTTGATCAAAAACTTAAGAGATTACTTGCAACAAAAGAGGTATGTGGTTGTATTTGATGATGTATGGAAAATAGATTTTTGGGAGGATATAAAGCATGCTTTACTTGATAATAGCAAAGGATGTAGAATAATGATCACAACACGGAAGTGGGAAGTTCTTAATTTTTGCAAAAAATCCTCACATGTCTATGATCATCAGTTGCAACCACTGCCTCCGGAAAAGGCATGGGAGCTCTTTTGCAAAAGGGCATTCCGATTTGACTTTGGAGGGCAATGCCCGACAGAGTTGGAGAAATTGTCTCATGAAATTGTCAAGAAATGCCAAGGATTACCGCTTGCAATTACTGCTATAGGTGGTCTTTTATCAACTAAGAACAAGACCTTGTTTGAATGGAGAAACTTGCATGACAATCTTGGCTTTGAGTTAGGAAGAAATCCCCATCTTGCTAGTGTCAACAAAGTTCTATCCTTAAGTTTTGAAGACTTGCCTTACCACCTCAAATCTTGTCTCTTATACTTTGGCATGTATCCAGTGAGTTTTACCCTTTCATGTGGAATATTGATTAAACAATGGATAGCTGAAGGTTTTGTCAACAAAATAAATGATAAGGCATTCGAAGATATTGGCCAAGAATACTTGATTGAGCTTATTAACAGAAGCTTGGTTCAAGTGTTAAAAATAGGCTATGATGGAGTAGTTAGACTCTGTCGAATCCATGATCTATTGCATGAGATCATCCTACAAAAGATGGAAGATCGAAGTTTCTGTCATGTTTTATCCAAAGAAGAGTCTAGTTTTGAAGGACTAACTCGACGCGTGTCAGTTAATAGATCTTCGCTTTGTGTGTTGGAGCAATTTAAGAAATCTCATATCCATTCTCTTTTATTCTTCAATGTTAATGAATTTCCAATATCTTTCTTGAGTAAATTTCTTCAAAATTTCAAGCTTGTGAAAGTATTGAATTTTGAAAATACTCCACTAGATCATCTTCCCGAAGAGGTGGGAAATTTATTTCACTTAAGGTATTTAAACTTGAATAATACAAAAGTGAAGACGCTACCGAACTCCATCGGAAAGTTGCAGAATCTAGAGACTTTGTTAATGTGGCAAACCGCAATACAGGAGATACCAATTACAATCAACATGCTTCATAAACTACGTTGTCTTCAAGTCCGCTATTTTGATTTCAAGATGGATATGAGTCTTAATTCTATAAGAGGAGTCAAATTACATTGGAGTATTGGATGCTTAAAGGCACTGAGACAGCTAAAAAACGTTGACGCATATTATGGAGAGGTCAAATTGATTGAAGAGTTGGGGAACTTGAGTCAATTGACGGATCTTGCCTTGGTAAACCTAACTAGGGAAACTGGGAGGGCTTTGTGTGTTTCTATTGAGAACATGAACTGCTTAAAAGATCTATTTGTAAGTTCGATCAACGAAGATGAGGTCATCGATTTACAGCCCATTTCATCTCCTCCTAAATGTCTTCAATTCCTCACCATAAGTGGGCGCTTAGGCAAGTTGCCTGACTGGATTTCAGAACTTCAACACCTAGTCTCATTAAAGATTCTTTGGACAAGGTTGAGTGATGATCCACTCAATGCATTTCAAAATCTACCTAATCTAGCGGAGCTCAGACTGGGAATGAAAGCATACAATGGAGAGCAGTTGCAAATTGGGAAAGGAGGATTTTCTAAACTGAAGGAGCTATGGCTCAGAGATTTGTCTGAATTGAATTCATTGAATATAGAAAAAGAAGCGTTCCCCCTTCTTGAAAAATGGTATATTGGGGGTTGTCCACAACTGAAGGAGGTACCGTCTGGTTTCCAACACCTCAGAAACCTTAAAGAACTGTTTATTACAGATATGCCCACAGAATTCGAAAAAAGATTGGATCCAGAGCAAGGGTCACATTATTGGATCATTGAGCATGTACCATTCGTCTTACTCTTTCACAAGGTTCGCAAAGGTTATCATGGCTATGAGAGCCGCAATCTCCGTTCTAAGGATTTGGAGAGGTCAAGAGGTCAAACAATCAACCAAGATGATGACAACAAAAACAATATTAGTGGCGCTGACATCAGCGCTTCAGTTGAGAAAGGTTAGTAAAATAAGTTTTTAGCATTTTGGTGAGATTTATGCTACTGCTGCTTTTATTTATTTTTTAAATAAAAATATTGGGAAAATGCTTTGAGTCGTTTTGTATCTCAATCTAAATGCGATGGTTCTCTTGTCATTTTAGAAATTGTTACTATATTTCATCTTTTATTGCTTTTAGAATCCGAATTTTCATAATATTTTCGAATTGCACGAGATCTATGAAAAATTTTAATTAGCATGTAGAGGTTTTATTGAAGAGGCAGTACCAAATGTAAATAAAACTTGTTTTATTGAATCATTTAATTTTAAGATTTTCGTTTTTTTAATTTTTGTAGAGATACATTTCTTTTGGTCACATTAACTTCTTCCATTACTAATTAAAGTTATTTCCATTCGTGTAGGTAAGCAAGCAATTTCTACGTAGTGATGCCAATTGGAATTTGTTTGAATCTCTCTACATTGGATCATTCTCATGTGTACCTTAGTTTTGGAATTTTTGGACTTTATCCACCGACTTGAGCAGAGAGTGGAGACATTAATGTTGCTGTCGGTTGGATTTATGTTCTGACAATCATCAACCCAGAAGATTTGTGGCTTTTGAATTTTATTTAATTTGTTCAAATGCTTGTTATTGTGTCTTTGGTACTGCTAGTTGTTTTACCCCAAATAAGTGGTTGTCTTTGACATAATTAAGGACTTCTTTGTTAATTTTTTTTTCCCTGCTGTTGTGATCATTTTGTAACTGTTTATATATCCCATGTAAGGATATGAACCACTTTGAATTATATATGTTCTTTCTGGTTTTGATATCCCTCGATTATAAGATGTTGCTTCTATCGCTTTGGTCAAGTTTAGGATGGTCCAACTTTTTTGAGAAAAAGGATGGTCCAAAAAAAAGTCCAGAGTTCAGTACTATGGACTGAACTAAGATTTCATTTTTGGGTACCAGACATATAACAAAAAAGTTTTTTTTTTTGATGAAAGACGATTTCAATAAAAACTAAGAAAATACAAGCGGGGCAGGACACAGCCTGTTCATAAAGACTCCATTACAGTCTTTCTCAAAAGCATTTAAGACGTCCATAGGTGGACTAGCAAAAGCAATACAATCAGCTTCTTGGCTTTAACTCATCCTAGCTAAAGTGTCTGCAACTCGATTCCCTTCGTGATAGCAATGTTGAAATTGGATCTGACTGAAGCGGGTGCTGAGCAATCTACAGTCATCCAAGATAGGAGATATAACATTGTTCACATACTGAGCATTACTAAAAGCATCCACAGCAGCTCTAGCATCAAGTTCAACAATGAGAGATGCTATGTTAAGATTGCAACACATAATAAGACCCTCCCTTAGGCCCCACGTCTCAGCAATAAAACTGTTGGTAATTCCTATGCGCTTAGTGAAACCCGAAATCCAATTTCCACAGTCATCTCTTATCACTCCTCCACAACTAGCCACTCCTAAATTGCCAAGCACTGATCCGTCTGTACAAAGAAAAGTTTTCAACATGTGAGAATGAGAGATACAAAAGTTTAATATGAATTAATTCATGTCAAATAAAATCAACATCTATTCAATATTAACAGAATATTAAACAAAAAGACATAATAATGATCTATAATATATATTAAATATAATAATGTAAGCATGATATTTAAGTTTGGAAAGCTCTTATTGCACCACATCATTGGAGATTGTTAACGTAGTTAAGGAGAATTATGGTTACAATAAGTATGATGTTTTTCATGGTTTTGTTCTTTATTTTGGAGCACTGAAAGGGTGGAAGATACCAATGTGGTGAATATTGATACATGTGTAAATGAAAGTTCAAATTGATCGACATAGACTACAACAATGACCTCCTAAAAAGGCCTTACAAGGTGTTTGTCAAAATGCTTTACCAATTAGATTTGGTTACATGTAACATCAATCAGGCCGTTCTCATTGCCTCTTTGAGCCCAACCCAAGTGAGTTATGTTATCGTTATGACTTTATGAACGTTCTATTTTTTTTGCTGAGACTCTATGACTTTATGAAAGTTCTATTGTTGTCATTAACTAGGCATATTTTATGCACTATAGCTATTAAATCTCTGGCTTTACAATGCAATTTTAATTCAACTATACTTTTGGATAGATGAATTTAGTAGAGGCTAATGGTGCACTTTTGCTAAGCATTTTTTTTAGTTGTTGTTTTGGTTTTATTTTAATGAATAGTAGAATGCATTGAGGAGAATGTAACGTAATATGATCTTTTGAAGAAAAGCTTCAATGAGAAGAATGTATTTCAATGTTCTCCCCCATTTGCTTACTATCCATTAGAATGGCCTCTTTGAATCTAATGGCAGATAATGGATAGTAGTCTGGACCATTCATGGATGAATTTGCTTCTCTTTAAAATTAGACTGTACGAGAGAACTTGATTTTGAACTATATGAATGGGTACCGAATTATATAAATGTTATATAGCACAATTTTGTAAAATACTACACTTATTCTTAGTAGTAAATTTACATACATTTTGATCGATTTGTCAACCTTAAAAATATATTCTTAATTCTCTGGAAAAAGTGAACACTAATCTTTTGATTTTTTTCGATTGCTCTATCATATTGAAGAAAATACCAAATATGCCTGTTGATTGGGCAAATCAGGGACGTCAATTAAGAAGGAATTCTTTTAACAATGTGACCTTTTTAGTGCTTAGTATGAGACAAATCTTGGGTTTTTTTTAACTAAATAAATAAATAATTTATTTTATGGTTTGAAAATCTGATAGACTTGAAGAATGCTATACTAGAGAATGATATCCTTTCCATGAGCATCCAATACAAACGACCATCTCATTATAGGTATCAAACACATGTGTACGTAGTTTATAGTAACAGCCTATAAAGCAGAATGTATTGGCTGTAAAGCTCATTAGAAGCCATTTTGTCATGAATATCAACAAGATTATACAAATGTAATATCAGTATATAAAACCCTAGATGTGGTAATATCAGTATATCAGCCTCTTTTTTTTTTTCTTTTTTCTTTTTTTCATTTTTTGACTTGGGTTTTCTTCTTTTACTGGTAAATAATGTGGTGGGATTTGTGTTGTAGATTTGTATAGTTAAAAGCAACTGTAGTCCATTTTATTTTGCATTAGTCGAAATATGTGATTCACCACCTGCTGCTTCCATGGTCTGTTTGTTTGGATTTTGCTGATTTTTCATATTTGGCTTAAATTGCACTTTGTGAAAAATGTAGAGGCAGAACCGCAAAAGCTCATTTGCTAAATTGGGCGAATACTGTATCAAAACAAAACAAAGCAAGTGACAGAGGGAAGTGACCATTGTTAAAACATTTGCTTATGATTTTAAAAAGTGCTTTTCTACCCCTAATTCAGATTGTGTTAGTCAAATATCTTATTAGATAGAGTGATTAAAATGAATTTGTTGAAGCATTTAATTTGAGATTTCAATTATGAAATATTTAGTCATACTTTACGTTGTTTTTCTTTTTTCTTTTCTAGTGTTAACCTCTTCATTACTAATCAAAGTTTGTCCACTTGTGGTTGGTAAACAATCATCTTCTGCTTGGTGATGCTAATTTAAATCTGTAAGTACACTTTTCCCCATAATACGATGAATTAATTGTTTGAATCCTCAATAGTCCTATTAGATCTTTCGTTTTCTTTTCTTTTTTTTGATAAACAATAGTCCCATTAGACCATTTTTAATATGAACCTTGACACTGGAATTGTTGGGCTTTATCTACAGACTTGGATGAGGAGGTGATTATAATTGTTGCTGCTGGGACACGTTATTGGGCTTGTTTTCGAAGGGAATCAAGTAGGAAATCATGTGGTTTTCTTTTACATGTTTGTCGTCTTCTCCTCTATTGTGATGCTTATTGTGTCGGCCCAAATAAGTGGCTTTTAACACCCCCCCCCCCCCCCCCCCACTTTTTTTTTTTCTTCTACAATCATGGGTTATAGAATATAAAATAATAATAAGAGTTTGCTTAACTTGTATTATGAATTTCACAACGAGGGATCACAAAATAATTCTCACCCTTGGTGGCAAAGGAATTAGAAGAAGTGTCAGAACATTCGCATTAGCTCATGTTAAAATTTCTATTATTTTAACATAAAAACTTTTTTTTTTTTGTCTATTTTATCTTATCACTCTTCAAAACAGTACAAATTTATTTTATTATTATTCTAAATTTAATTTTTTTTAAATAACCATTTTTATTATTTTTGTCTTTTATATATATATACACACACACACACACATATATATATATATATATATTATATTTCCTTTGTTTTCTCTATATATAAAAAAATAAAAATAAATAAATAAATCAACTCAACCCAAATTCCATTCCAAATCAACCCAAACCATGTCGGCAACAACTTCCTACTCTTCCTTTTAATGTTCTACCAAATGTACCTGGCAAGTCCTATTCTTCACTCTTCCATTGCAGACCCAAAGCTCTATCGGGTCAGCTGAGATTGTAGATAAAGCCCAACAATTACCTAGCCAGCCAGGAACTTTAAATCCTAGCATGGTATGGGTACTATAATGAGGCTGAGGGATCAGGTGGACCAAAGCACAACTCATCAGTTCAGATTGAAGAATACCCACTGGAGGAAAACCAAGTGTTACTTACAGGCCTGAAGAGCAGTTAGAATTTGGTACAATCTTATGCTTTGGGATCAAGGTGTTGGCTTTACAAAGCCTTGACTTAAATTTTAACAAAATACTCACAAGAAAAAGGGGAATGAAAATTTTATTAGAGTACTTCTGTAGGGGCCTTTTGTGTGTTTGGGCCTTGGCCCTTTTGCCGTACTAAGGCCTGTGAATCTGGGGTAAGAGAGTTGGGATTAGCCTAGTTTGCGTTGCATTGTAGGCCAGCTTGTGCACGAGTTGGGCTCACCCAATATTAAGACAAGCCGTGGAGAGCACTGCAGGTTGAATGCAAGGCGTGGTCATGGCTGGATAGCTATTACAGTAGAAATATATATCACAGGACATCCAGTAATGTAATGAGGATAGCCTCGTCTTCCTTAACCTTAGGTTGGGCTGCTTGGCAGGAACGGGTCCAAAAAGGGAGCCAATCTCCAATTTAGGTAACATCAATGCAGGTTTTTGCTATAAAAATTACTTGTACTGGGAAAAGGGTCTAAATGGTTTTGAGTTTCGGATTATGGGTCAAAGAGAGTGGGAATGTCAAGGGGAGATAAAAGTCGATTTATTGATGCATGCCTCTATTTCTACCATAACTCTCTTTGCCTTACGTTTGTTGCTTTTCCTTACCACTTGGTTTTCTTATTCTCTTTTTGTTAGGTTTCTTTTCTCTTTTCTTCTCTATGCGTGTTTTCTTTCTCTGTCTACCTCTTGCCCCTCTCTCCTTTTTTTTCCCACTGTTTGTGGTTACCTCTATCCCTTTTATACTTGCTTAAATTTATGGGATTTCTCCCTTTTGTCCTTAAGGCTGTACCAACCACTTTTGGTTTTTTATGGGCATCTCTCCAAGACTACCAACTAACTTGTTGGTTGCCCGGCCATTACCTCTGCTTAGAGTATGCTTGCCACACCACTCTCCATTTCCAGACAAAAGTTCTTGTTTTGTTCCTCTCTCGTTCACTACCTTGCCTCCCCTTAGTGGATAAAGGTTGAGGGCTCTCTATACCTACCCCTATGGCATGCATCAAGTGATCCCAGCTAAGGATGACAATTGTTTCCCGACCCGTGAGTACACGGCCCAACCCGACCCTAATGGGTTGGGTTTTACTCGACTCGATAAACAATAGGGTCGGGTTTGGGTTTTTAAAATAAAACCCGAAATGGGTCCGAATTGGGTCTAGGTTTTTGCAATACGAACCCGAACCTGACACATTTACAATAAAACTAAAATTACAAAAAAAACCTATATATATATATAACTTATAACAAAAACCTAACCCTAAACCTATCATTTTCTCTCAACTCTCTTAACACACAGCCGCCTCTCAGCCTTCTCAGCCCAGCAGCCCCCCTCCCTCACCCTCACGCACCCTCATGCCTCTCACCCTTACCCAGTGGTCCACTCTCACTCTTATCACTACATCACCACCCCTATTGGATCCCTTGCCTCAGCCTAGCTGCCTCGCTCCTTCCATGTTTCTCCACCGTCGTTCTTCATTTTTTTTTCTTTTTAATTTTTCCTAGGTTCATTTCGTCTCAATCAAGTGAGTTTGTGTTTGTGTTTGTGATATATGTGATGATGCAAAGAAAATCAGTAGACTGAATGCTCTGGGCTTCAATAGGCTAGTGATTGTTTAGAATACCTGAAAAGAAAGAAACACAAGATCAAAGGTGATCAGGGTAAACCGGCCAAGAACCCTCCAATGCTTAAGTTAGTTTTTCTCTCTAGAACCCAAGAATCCAAACTTTAGAAGCAGTGGAAACTTAGTTTCATTTGGTGTGGATGAGTCCTATAGTAAGCTTTGGAGTGGTTACTTGTTTAGTAACTTCCTTAACGTGTCTGGAAGTTGGAAGGTTTAGACTTAACTTCCACAACTGTTATAGAAGTTAGAATGTTCAATCTTATCTTCTACAATTGCCATTGGAGGTTAAGTACTTAGTGGGAAGTTATAGCGATGAACAAGGATTTGCTCATACTTCAAAATTGTACTACGTGGTCCGAATTACAAGCTTTTTTCCATAAATCCAATTCTAAAAATTTTCTAAATGTTGAGGGATCTTCCAGTTGTTTTCTTGATGGAGGACCTTTATGCCCACGGATGACCTCCTAACGATGGACGACCTTCTTATGTTGGGCTAACCTTTCTGGCTCCAGACGACTCTTATGGGCGAAATAGAGATGGTTCAATTTTTAGTTCATTATCAGTTGCCCCTTGTCCAAGGGTTGTCCAGAGTACTGTAGTATTTACTGTTGACTTTTGGTTGACTGTCGTGCCACGTGTCGTCATTTCTCTGGTTAAATTTTATTGCTCCAGATTGTACCACGTGTCATAATTTCATTGGTTGGTTGGTCGTGTCGATTTATTTTTCAAGGAAAATGCCACGCGTTAACCTCTGGTTGGTCCGTGTTGCTTCGTTGACTTACCTATGGGCCCTAGAAATATGTACATTCTCTCTCTTGCTCTTTTACTGTTCTGATAATTTCCTTTCTACCATTTCGTCCAAGAGCCTCGTCTAGTCCTCGTCTTCTAGTCTCATCAGGTACTTCCTTTCCTTCATCCTTAGGTTTTTCGTCTTTGTTCATTCTTCTAACTATGTCTGCGTCTTGTAGTAGCTTAGAGAGAGAGATAGATGAGTATCAGGACGTGTCCTCTAGGAGTAGTGGCGGTAGTTATGAGAGCACTGACGGTACTACAAGTTATAATACTTCCTCAGACGAGCATTATTTGTCTGGGGTCCCTAGTTTTCCTTTAAAGGAATTTCAGGAAATGCAACATAGGATAGCTTCTGGGGCAGAGGCTAGCTCGTCCAGAAGATCACATAGTCCTTCTCATGCTGAAGAAAAGGAGGAGGAAGAAGAAAATATAATTTATAGTTGTGCTCCTGAGGTAGTGTCTACTCTAGACGCGCCTAAGTTAAAAACACTTGTAGGTAGATATCAAATTCCTAGTGAGTTTAGGCCTTGTCTACCTGAAGAGGGAGAATAGCGTTGTTCTCCTTTTTTTGATTTTGGTGTATATACCTGTTACCTTCTAGCAGGTCTTCGGTTTCCCTTAAACTCCTTTTGTAGAGATCTCTTCCATAGGTTTGGTATTGAACCAAACCAGCACAACCCCAATGGATGGAGGACAATAGTTGCCATGCAAGTGCTATGGTGTGAGGCATTGGAAGGGAGTTGTCCAATCACAGTGGACGAGTTCCTTTACTATTATAAGCCCTTAAAGATAAAGCAATCTGCTAGTTTTTACCAATTCTCGTCTAAGGGCCCTCAGTTTAGTTTGATAAAGGGCCGTAGTTCTTCTAATAGGCTTTGGAAGAAAGAATTCTTTTTTATTTCTGGAAATTGGGCTAGGGACCCAATTGATGTAGACAGTGCCCCTTTCCCTCTTTTTACCAGCCTTTTAGGTTGTCTTCGTCCTAAGGGTATGTCTTTCTTCCTTTCTTTTATTTATTTTATCCTTTTTTTTTACTCGTCTAACCTTCTTTGGTATTGGTGTAGCTGTTACTCATCCACGTTTGGACAAATTTTACTTGGATCGTATTGACCAAGCATATGCTTTCCCTAAGAGGTCCTTCCACAACTCGGTGACTTTCAGTCGTCTGGCTGCTTGGGGGCTTGGTCCTAAGCCTAATACAGAGAACCTTGCACATGAGGAGACTACTTGTCGAAGTAAGTATCGTCCATCATTTTTGTTTTACTAACTTCGTCTTCTTCAATATAGGGGTGGCCACTATGAAGGAAAATAAAGAGAAAGGCGTTGCAAGTGGTACTGAGGGTGAAGAGGATGTACAGGTCTTGGACGATGTCACTCCTTTGGTTGTCCAGAAGCCTGGCGTCCAGGCTGGAAAGAGGAAGGGTATATCCAGCTTTGTGGACCTTGGTGACCTTCCTACTCGTCGAGGTTCCAAGAAACAGAAGTCTAGCAAGACTCCTCCTCCCAAGGTTCCAAAGTTCCCTTATGCGACGATACACCTGGATGCCTTGACAGTGAACTTGGTACCCCAGACCACTCCATTTGTCCAGACTACTCCACCCGTCCAGCCTGAGGACCTCCCTTCTACAGCCAAAGCTCCTCACAGGGCCCATCCTTAAGAGAAAACCAAGCATCCTCCCAACTTGGTGCTGGACGAGGGTTATGCTTGGAGGACGTTTAAATGAATCATCACTGACAATGAGGTAAACTCATGTTATAACATGTCAGTAAAGGACTTTGAGCGTTCTGCCATCCATGACCTCTTCAAGGTATGTGGTTTTCATTATTTTCCTTTTATTTTCTAAAAAATTCAAGGAAAATTTCTAACTCTCCTTCGTCCATTTGTAGGCCATGTCCAAGTTTTACACTGTGTCCACCCAAGCTAAGGAGCTTTGCATTAAGGCTAAGGAAGCCAAGGAGAAGAACAAGAAGTTGAGCAATGAGGTTCTTCTAAAGAAGGGGGAGGTGATTAGATTGACTAAGGATCTTAATCATCTGCAGGGAATTAAGCAAAAACTAAAGAATGAAGTGGGGGAGCTCAAGGCAGACTCTATTGAGAAGGAAACTCGTATCACTCACCTTGAAGTGAAGGTTCAAGAGTTTACTTCATCTATGGAGAAGGCTCAGAAGGAAGCTGTCACAACCTTCATGAGGTCAACCGAGTTCAAGACTCGTTTAGATCGTCATTATTCTGCTGGCTATGAAGACTTCAGTGCTGATGCCAAGGAGGCCTACCTTGAGATGGATTTTGACTCCTTCATGATATCCACTGCGGTTGAGAGTTCCCTGCTTTTGACGAGTTCCAAGGATGTCAACGTGGTGGACGATGCTACAACTGAAATAGCCCAGGATGATCCAAAGTCTAGGGGTGATGCCCTTAGTGGTTTATCCCAATAATTTTATTTTCCTTTAGAAAAATTCATTATTTCAGTTTGTTGGAAATGCCTGTTATTTCAGTTTAAATTCATTCAAATACAATTACCTCGTCCAAGTATATGGACGATCAACATATACAATTGCCTTTATTGGCTATGAATAACTCAAAGGGTATTTGGACGATGGTCGTCTACCCTTCTTTAGCTTTTATGAATGAACGTCTACTTTTATTTTCATTTCTTACTTGGTATTGAACATGTTAAATGCTTTACGAATGAATTTTATTTACAACGTCCATTTTATTTTTATGGTTTTAAGTGTGGTCTGTCCACTTATGAGGACATTTTATCTCATCCTGACAATATAAATGGATTTTTATCTACATTGTCCATGTTAAAATAACTTTTTCATGCTCAACACTCTTACCATTCTTTACATTTCACAAGTATAACTCATCTATGAATGGTATCTCTTTCGCTAGCTTTATTTATCCATGTATTGGACTTATAGCTGGCATCATCTTTCGTCCTTAAGTTGGACGATCCTTTACTCATCTTTGGTCAAGACGTTTCTAGTATTTACTCGTCCAAAGATTGGACTGTTTGGTTGGTTAAATTCATCCATGGACTTCAAAATATTCTTACATGCACGTTTTTCCTCGTCCATTAATTAGATGAATATACCTTAGGTTTTACCTCATCTAGTGTTTAGTCGAATATACCTTAGTTTATTTTTCTTTGCTTTATCCTTATTTTAAGGAAAGCTTATAGACGTTACATTCCTGCGTCCAGAGATTTTACTCATCTTCAGCTTTTAGCCTTCTTGTGGATTAGTTTAAATGAAATCACAAAATTGGAAATTCATACAACATCATACACATTGGAAATTCAAACTATATGTATATAACATAAACATCATCCACAAGCATGGCACATGCTTAGAAGCTAGTGCCTTGGGAATTTAAAAATACTTATGTACAAACAGATAGACTAAGTACATGACTTCGTCCATCACAAATTCGTCCATAGATAGCGTAGAAGTTAGAAACTAATGCACTTTTAGGGAATTAAAATATTTAAAAACATGCAGTAGTAGTAATAAACATAAGTAAATACGAGGAAAACAACACATAACTTCAACTTCGTCCATGATGCTCGTCCATGGTGTAACCCTTCATTGATAGTACCTCCTTAGATGCTCATCGTTCCAAGAGTGCTCTAGCTTCTGTCCATTTAGGGCTTCCAAGTAGTATGATCCCTACCTTTTGTAGTTGATAATCCTATAAGGTCCTTCCTAATTAGGCCCTAGCTTTCCATGAGTCGGGTTTCTGGTTGCCAAGGAGACCCTTTTAAGGATGAGGTCCCCAATATTGAAGAACCTAGGTTTCACCATTTCATCATATTGCCTGGCCATAAGACTTTTGTATCTTGCTGTCCTTTGCTTTGCATCCATCCTTACCTCATCAATAAGATCGAGGTTAAGACGAAGTTGTTCTTCATTGTCCTTGTCTTGATACGTCATTACCCTGTGGTTAGCCATGTGTACTTCTATAGGTATAACTGCTTCACTTCTATAGGCTAGTTTGAAGGGAGTTTCCCCTGTGGGGGTCCTCACAGTCGTCCTGTAAGCCCATAGAACACCTGGTAGCTCATTTGGCCATACTCCCTTTGTCCCCTCAAGCCAAGTCTTGATGATTTTTAGCAAGGATTGGTTTGCTACTTCTACTTGTCCATTTGCTTGTGAGTAGAAGGGTGAGGAATAATGATTCTTGATTCCAAGTTTCTCGCAAAAATTTCTGAAAGGTGTGTTATCAAATTGTCGTCAATTGTCAGACACTAGTACCCTAGGTACGCCAAACCTGCATATAATATTCTTCCAGACAAAGTTTTTGACATTCGGTTGCGTAATCTTTGCTAAGGGTTCAGCTTTCACCCATTTCATGAAATAATCAATCCTTACCACTAAAAACTTCATCTGCCTGGTTCCAATTGGAAAGGGGCCTAAAATATCCAATCCTCATTGAGCAAAGGGTCATGGGCCATCATTGGGGTTAGGTACTCTGAGGGTTGTCTAGGGACGTTACTAAATCACTAACATTGGTCGCACACCTTGACATAAGCCTTAGCATCTGCTTGAATGGTTGGCCAATAGTAACCTACACGGACAACCTTGTGGATGAGTGCTCTAGCTCCTGAATGGTTACCACATGCTCCTTCATGAACTTCTCTCAATACATAGTTTGCTTTGTCTGGAGCTAAACACCTTAGTAAGGCCGAGAGAAGTCTTTTTTATATAGTAACTCATCTATAAAGACGTATTTAGCTGATCTAATCCTTAACTTTATGTCCTCGTCCCTTTCTTCTAGAAGCCTTCCATCTTTCAAGTAGGTGACTATTGGGGTCATCCAACTTTCTTCACCTTCTATTTGTTGTATCTCTGGAAGATCTATACTAGGCATGTATTGGACTTCATCAGACTCGTCCACTGATCCATCTGCTGATGCTTCCTTTGCTAAGGCGTTTGCCTCCATGTTTTCTTCCCTTGGGACTTGAATGAAACTAGCTTCTTTAAATTTCTTAACAAGGCGTCTCACTTTATTAAGATATTTCTTCATCTGTTCTTCTTTAGTTTCACACGTTCCATTCACTTGACTTATAACCAACTGAGAGTCTCCCTGGACAACTATTGATTTAGCCTCCAAAGACTTAGTCAATTCTAGCCCTTTAAGAAGGGCTTCATACTCAACTTCATTGTTGGTTGTTTGATACTGCAGACGAATCTTATACTTCAACTTATCTCCTTCTGGAAAGTACAACACAACTCCTATTCCTTCTACATATAGTGTGTATGACCCATCCACATGGACGACCTATGTTTTTACGTCTTCCACCCCGTTTAAACTACCATGACTTGGAGTGAATTTGGCAATGAAATCTGCTAGAGCTTGAGCTTTTATCGAATTTCTTGGTTGGTACCTGATGTTAAACTCACTAAGCTCAATGACCCATTGGATCAGTCGTCCTGCAGCTTCCAACTTGTTCATCGCCTTCTTGAGTGGATGATCTGTCATGACATTGATGACGTGAGCCTGAAAGTAATGCCTTAGCTTCTTGGAAGCCGTTATTAATGCAAAAGCCAACTTTTCCATCATCGAATATTGTCCTTCCGCTCCCTTTAGTGCTCGGCTTGTATAATACACAAACTTCTGCACATTCCCTTCTTCCCTGATCAATGCTGAACTTACCACATGTGGGGACACTGCTAAGTATAAATACAACTCCTCACCTTGTATGGAAGGACTTAAGCAGGGGAGCCATGGTAAGATAGACATTAAGATCTTGGAAGGCCTTTTGACACTCATCCATCCATTCGAATGCCTTCCTGAGAACTTTGAAAAAAGGTAAACACTTATTTATAGCTTTTAAAACAAACCTGTTTAGAGCTGCAATTCGTCCAGTGAGAGACTGGACTTCCTTGATATTCTTTGGTGGTTCCATGTTCAGTATGGCTTGGATTTTATCTGGATTTGCTTCAATTTCTCTCTATGAAACCATGAATCCTAGAAACTTCCTTGACGAAACCCCGAAGGCACACTTGGATTTAACTTCATATTGTATCGTCTAAGTGTGTCGAAGGTTGTTCAGATGTTTCTTCTTGTCCAAGCTCTTCACCAACATATCATCCACATAAAATTCTACATTCTGTCTTATCTGTGGACGGGACATGTGATTGACTAACTTCTGATAAGTTGCCCCCACATTCTTCAAACCAAAGGGCATCACCTTATAACAAAAAAAATCTTGACTGGTAATGAAGTATGTCTTCTCTTGATCTGCCTCATCCATCTTTATCTGATTATACCTTGAGAAGGCGTCCATGAAGCTTAGCAACTGATGACCTACTGTTGAATCTACCAACTGATCAATGCATGGCAAAGGATAACTATCCTTGGGGCAAGCTTTGTTCAAATTAGTGAAGTCCACACACATCATCCACTTGCTATTTTCCTTCTTGACCATCACCATGTTAGCTAACCAATTCGGGTAATAGACTTCCCGAATAAATTCTGTTGTGGTTAACTTCTAGACCTCTTCCTTGATAGCATTATCTCGCTTATGAGCAAAGACTCTATTCTTCTAATGAACAGGCTTGGAAGATGGATACACATTCAATTGATGAGTAATAACACTTGGGTCGATTCCTAGCATGTCTTCATGACTCCATGTAAAGACATCAATGCTTTTTGTTAAAAAGTGGACAAGGTCTTGCTTCGTCTTTTCCTCCATACTTGTTCCAATTCTGGTAAACTTTTTAGGATTACCCTCTTCCAAAGGGGTGTCTTCCAATACTTTAGTGGGCTCTACTACAACCCTTCTTTCCTCTATATTCATCGTCTGCACATGCTCGTCCATAGCCAACATGGCTAGGTAGCACTCTCTAGCGGCCAACTGATCTCCTTGCACTTGCCCTATCCTATACTCCATTAGAAATTTGACTGATAGGTGATAGGTAGATGTTACTGCCTTCCAACTGTTTAAAGTTGGTCTTCCAATAATGGCGTTATAGGAAGACGAACAGTCCACCATGAGGAAATTTACTTCCTTGGTTATCTATTGTGGATATGCCCCTACCACTACAGGTAGTGTAATAGTGCCCACAAGTTGCACTTTCATTCCTCCAAATCCTACCAAGGGCGACTTCATGGGACGAAGTTGATCTCGTCCAAGCCTCATTTGTTAGAAGTTTGGGTAATATAAGATGTCTGCCGAACTCCCATTGTCTACCAACACCCTTTTAGTTGTATAATCAGCAATGACTAAAGTAATGACAATTGTATCGTTATGTGGGTGAAGGACCCTTCCAGTGTCCTCGTTTGTGAATGTAATGGCTTGCTCGTCTGCCCCCCTCGTCCATGGTGGTCGTCTAGAGAGTTGGACATTCTGTACCACTTTCTAGTATGTTTTCCTTAACTTGGAAGACTACCTTGTTGAAGTTCCACCTATAATAACTCTTATTTCTTCAAGTAGGAGTTGTGATGGCTCTTTTACCTTTCCTTTTAGCTTCTAGTCTTTATGATCCCGTCCAACAAAATGTCTCAACTTTCCTTGTTTGATAAGATTCTCTATTTGCTACTTCAAGTCATAGCACTCGTTTGTGTCATGCCCGTGATCTCTATGGAAGCGGCAATACTTGTTCTTATTACGCTTATTGGGATCTCCCATCATCTTTCTGGCCACTTCAAGGATGGGTCATCCTTGATTTGCATAAGCATCTGATCAAGTGGTGTGTTCAGAGGCGTGAAGTGCTGACTCCTTCCTGAAGATGAATTTGCCTTCTTGTTATCTCTATCCGTCTTCTCTCCCGTCCTAGCCTTCTTTGGAAGAGGGCCTTGTTCAAGATGGTGTTGGATGTCTGCTTTCATTCGCTCTGCTCTCTCCTTTTCTTGGTAATGATTGCATCCCCTGCATTCATAAAGTTTTGGGCTGAATGGACGAGTTCAGCCATAGCCTGTGGCTCTTGATCATAGAGTTTGTGAATGAACAAATCAGAACTAACTCCATTGTGGAAGGCTGCCAATAACAACTTGTCATCCATCTCGTCTATTGTCAGGGCTTCCATATTAAAGCGAGTGATGAACGACTGCAAGCTCTCATTTTCTCCTTGTTCTATAGTCAACAAGCTAGACGAGGAGCGTTTGTGCCTTTTTCCTCCAATAAAGTTGTTAACAAACAACTTACTCAACTCTTCGAAAGAATCAACAGTGTTCGGAGGTATCTTGTTAAACCACACTCGTGCTGGCCCCTTTAGGGTGGTTGGAAAATCCCTACACATTATCTTATTTGGAACTCCTTGAAGGCGCATTGTGGTTTTGAAGGTCGCAATGTGATCACATGGGTCGCGTGTTCCATCATACGAATCTAAGGAAGGCATCTTGAACTTGGAAGGTAGGGGATGACTATTGATGGAAGCTATGAAAGGGGAATTAGTTCGATGAACTAAATCATCTACGTGATTCATCCTTCACATATTCTCCCCCATCTTGTCCATGACTCACTTCATTTGATCCATCTCCCTCTCCAAGTGTGGCATCCTTCGTGAAGCGGTACCCCTTGAGTGGTTCTTACACTCAACATTTTCTCCTTCTCTTACTTCTTGACTTTAAGCTTGCCTTTCCACACACCTTTCATTACGCTGCCTTCTTTGGCTAATCTCTCGAGTCAACTCCTAATTTTGACAGGTTAACTCTACCATGGCGGTTGCTATAGATTGTATTTGTTGGACGGAAGGTGGTTGCATAACAAGCGTTGACTGGTAAGCGCGGTTGGGGTGGCTAGAAGTGTTCCCACTCTCCTGATGGCCTGTATTAGTGTCCATTAACATTGTCCGGACCATATAGCCTTTTGTCAGAAAAAGATAAATTGCAAAGTACGAATTTATTGTCCCCATAGATGGCGCCAATTGATGATGTAAAGAAAATTAGTAGATTGAATGCTCCGAGCTTCAATGGGCTAGTGATTGCTTGGAATGCTTGAAAAGAAAGAAACACAAGATCAAAGGTGACCGGGGTGAACCAGCCAAGAACCCTCTGATCCTTAAGTTAGTTTTTCTTTCTAGAACTCAAGAATCCCAACTTTAGGAGTAGTGGAAACTTACTTTCATTTGGTGTGGACGAGTCCTTATATAGTGAGCTTTGGAGTGGTTACTTGTTTAGTAACTTCCACAATTGCTATAGAAGTTAGAATGTTCAATCTTATCTTCTACAACTGCCATTGAAGGTTAAGTACTTAGTGGGAAGTTATAGCGATGAACAAGGATTTGCTCATACTTCAAAATAGTAGAACATGGTCCGAATTACGAGCTTTTGTCCATAACTCCATTTCTGAAAATTTTCTAAGCGTTGAGGGGTCATCCAGTTGTTTTCTTGATGGACGACCTTCATGCCCACGGACGACCTCCTGACGATGGATGACCTTCTTATGTTGGGCTAACCTTTCTAGCTCTAGACGACTCTTATGGACGAAATAGAGATGGTTCAATTTTAGTTCGCTATCAATATGTATTTGTGTTTGTGTTAGGATTTATGTTTGTGATTTTGAATGGGAAAATCATAAATTTGAAATTTGTGTTTATGATTGTGAATTTGAAAAGGAAAATCATAAATTTGAAAATTTTGTGTTTGTGATTTATGTGTTTATGTTTGTGTTAGGATTTGTGTTTGAATTTGTGATTTTGAAAGGGGAAATCATAAATCTTTGGTCATTGTTCATCCATAATTTCCTGGTGGGTCTTTTTATTTTTCAATTTTCCAATTTCATTCTTTGATTTTCTTTACCTAAGTATACTCTTGCTAGTATTAAATAAATAAATAAATAATTATGTTTGCCCAGATTCAAGTTGCTTGAATCTGGGCAAACGTAAATTTTTGTTTTTAATTGGGCCACGGTCAAGCTTTAGGCCTTTTTTTTTTATTGGGCCATGGTTTGGGCCACGGTTTAGGCCCAAATTGTGGCATGGCTAGGCGAGGCCCGATGGGGCGGGTTTGGGGTTAAAAAAAAAAAAAACCTATTTATTAAATGGGGTGGGTTTGAGTTTCAGGGGTAGACCCGAGGGTCGAGTTCAGGTATTAAAAAACCCGGCCCAAACCCGACCCCTTGTCATTCCTAGTCCCAACCTGTGTTTACCTTTTTTGGGAGAAATACCATCCCAACAAAGCATTTTCCCAAAAGGAGTCTCAGTAGGAACCCTAAAATAGACCTCTTTTCTCCCCACTGCCAAACTACACCCCTTAAATCCCTTGATCGAGGGCCCACCTCCCATGTATTGGCTGGGTACACGTAGGTGGTGCCTTGGGCCAGGAGCGAGTGCCACTACCATCTGGGTTTGTCTTCTTTCTTTCCCATGCCATTTCTACCGCTCTTGTGCCATATTCTTCTGCTACGCATACTGGGCAATGCTTATCTTTTGCAATGTAAGGAATGTGTGGGCTTTTGGGCTTGCATTACCTTTTTCATCCCTCTATAGAATAGGTATTTTCCAGACAAGGGCCTCTGCCTGTATAGCCCATTGGCTTCCCGTTCCTGCCATTCCTCTTACTTTCCATGGGCCTGCTGGCCATATTGGCCCATTAGGCTTTCTATCTCTTTCCTTAGGTTTCCCTAGCACACTTACTTCATCTTTACCTTTTATCTTCCCATGGGCCTGCTGGCTGTTATTCCTATCATGTTGGCCCATTCGTTTTACTACTTCTTTTCTTGGGCTTCCTTAGCCCACTTACTTCATCTTTATCTCTTATTCTTCCTTTTGGCCTGTTAGCTGTTATTCTTGCCATGTTGGCTTATTGGGCTTGCTACCTCTTCTCTTGGGCTTCCTCGATCCACTTACTTCATCTTTACATCTTATTCTTCCCATGGGCCTGCTGGCTGTTATTCCTGTCATGTTAGCCCATTGGGTTTACTAATTTGGTTTAACTATTCATATTTATTTTTCCTTCCATTTCCCTTATTGTTGGGCTTCTTCTACTATTGGGCCTTTCGTCAAAAGTGGGCATCAACAACTTCAAATTCAAACAAAGAGATCAGGTTACTGCTCTGAGAGCTCACTACAACTTTTTCTCTTACACACTTTCACATCATACATCTATCCCATTTTACAGGGTGAAGTTACAAGAGCTGTCATTATTATCATGACTCTTGATTTCATAACAGAAAATTCCAGAATGTGGAAGACTCAAAGACATAAATGTTATGGAATGTAATAGACACAAATAGTTATGGAAAAACAAAAAACAAAAACTGTTATGAAGTATCAAGAGGCACCTTTTGGTTTACCACTTCCAACACTCCTCTTTAAACCAAAAGCATCTTCACACCAAGCATTGTCCTCAATCTTTTGAATCAATCAACTGGTAAGGCTTTGGTAAAAATGTCTGCTACTTGCTCTTCTGTATTGTAATACTGGAGCTTCACAACTTTTGGTTTCACATAATCTCTCAAGAAATGATACTTCATGTCAATATGTTTGCTCCTTCCATGTTAAACTGGATTTTTAGAAAGTTCTATAGCAAACTTGTTATCCACATAAATAGTTATGGATTCTTCTTATGGATGATCAAATTCTTTAACCATATCGCTTCACAAATAGAAGAGGATGCTACCACACATTCAGCTTCACATGTTGACAAAGTTACAATACTCTGCTTTATGGACATCCAAGTGAAAGCTGTTGATCCAAGATAGAAAACATATCCAGTAGTGCTTTTCCTTTCATCTTGATCGCCTCCCCAATCATTATCTGAATATCCATATAATGTGGCATCATTATTATATGAATATAAAAGACCAAAATCCATAGTATCTTTTATATATCTTAGGATCCTCTTTGTTGCAAGCCAATGAGATTCTTTCGGTTTCTCCATATATCTACTTAAAAGACCAACACTATAAACAATGTCTAGCCTATGATTGAGAAGCACCATAAACTTCCAATCAAACTCCTAAATAGAGTTTGGATCTATACTTTTCCCTTCTCTTTCTCTTGTAAATTTTAGATCCACTGCAACAAGTGTATTGATAGCTATTTAAACTCCTTAAACATAGCTTGTTTAAATTCATGGAACATTTGCTAGCTGTTTCCTATGAATAACAAATCATCTACATAAAGACAAGCTATAAGAATTTCACCACATGCATTCTTCTTGATGTAGATTGCATGCTCATAAGGACACTTGGCAAAACCACTTCCAAGAAAATAGTTGTCAATACGAGAATTCCAAGAAAATAATTGTCAATACGAGAATTCCAAGCTTAAGGATCTTGCTTTAGCCCATATAAAGCTTTCTTCAAATGATACACCTTGTCTTCTTCTCCTTCAACTACAAAACCTTCAAGCTGCTTTACATACACCTCTTCTTCAAGTATGCTATTTAAGAATGCCAATTTGACATCTAGTTGGTAAATTTTCCAACTATGATGTGTTGTAAGAGAAATCAACATCCTCACTGTGTCAAGTCTTGCTACTGGAGCAAAGACTTCTTCATTGTCTATCCCATACTTTTTCTTGTAACCTTTATCTACAAGTCTTGCCTTATAGCGCTCAATCCTCCCATCAGCTGTGTGCTTAATCTTATACACCCATTTCACACCAATGGTTCTTTGACCTAGAGGAAGTGTCGTCAATTCTCATGTGTTGTTTTTATCAATGACATAAATTTCTCTTGCATGGAATTCCTCCAACAATCCTCTTTCACAGCTTCTTTGAAAGTAAAAGGCTCATGGTCCACATACAAATAAAAGAGATTTATCTCTTTAGTTTGTGCATAGATGTCTTCTAGGCCTCTCATTTTGATTGGTGTTGGAGATGGAGAAATGCTACCTGGGCTTTGGATTGGTGAAGTGCTTGTTAATGATGCATAGTGGTGGGGTGTCGAGTAAGGTCTCTCTAAACCTTCAAAATTCACATCTTCTTCTTGCTCTTCTAACTCAAGTGGCTTCTCTTTACTTGTGATGTCATCATTCCATCCCCAAGAATCCTCTTCACTAAAAATGACATCTCTACTCATCACTACTTTGTTCGTAAGTGGATTGTAAAGTTTGTAAGCTTTCAACTCCCCACTATACCCAATGAAGATGCACTTCTCCCCATGATCATCCAACTTCTTTCTTTTAGTCTTAGGTACTTGAGCATATGTAATACACCCAAAAATTCTTAAGGGTGACACACTTGGTTTGTAGCCACTCCATGCCTCTTGTGGTGTCATATTCTTGACAATTTTTGAAGAGTATCAATTAAGTAAATAGGTTGTACATGCCACTGCTTCTATCCAAAAATTCTTTGGCAAACATTTTTCTTTAAGAATGGTCCTTGTCATATAAAGGATAGTCCCATTTTTCCTCTCTGCAATGCCATTTTGCTTTAGTGTGTATGCAGTTGTAAGCTGTTGCTTGATGCCATTTTTCCTGCAATAATCTCGAAATTCATTTGAGGTGTACTCACAATTTCTGTTAGATCTAAGTATTTTGATTTTATAACCACTTTCCACTTCAACATGTGTCTTGAAACTTTTAAATATAGTGAAAGCTGCTGATTTTTCTTTTATAAAATAAACCCATAATTTTTTGCTAAAATCATCAATAAAGGAGATGAAATGTTTGTTACCTCCAATAGAAACTGGATCAAATGGACCACAAATATCCATGTGTACCAACTCTAACGGTTTAGGTGCTCTCCATGATCTTACACTTTGAAAAGTACTTCTTTGTTGCTTGCCAAGAGTGCATCCCTCACATATATATTCTGGCTTTTCAATACTTGGAAATCCATGCACCATGCTTGATGTGGATAACAATTTAAGCCCTCTAAAATTAAGATGTCCAAGGCGAAGATGCCACTTCCATGACTCATCTTTTACAAGCCCATGGAAACATTTCTCGATTGTTGAGTTAAAATGGAGTGGAAATATACGATTGTGACCCATTTGAATTTTTGCAATAAGCCTTCCTTTAGCATCCTTCAAAACAAGAGAGAGTTTCTCCATGTGTGTAATATACCCCTTTTCTAGGAGTTGCCCAATACTAAGAACATTGCTTTTCATGTTGGGCACATAATACACATTGGAGATAAATTGCAAAACACCATTCCTTTGACGTATTATAATTTTTCCTTTACCTTTTATGGGAGATTTATAAGAGTCTCCCAAATGGACATTGCCTTGAACACCTTCAACGATCTCAACAAAGAGCTTTTTTTTTTTTTTTTTTTTTTTTTTTTTTTTTTTTTTTTTCACTCATCTAGTTACTAGCTCCAGAATCAAGACACCACACCTCTTGCGAATTATTTGCCTCTTCTTGTGCAAAAAGAAGTGTACATTCTTCTTTTTCAACATCAGATGCCTCAACAATATTAGATTGTTCATTTTGCTCCTCAAATTTATTGTACCAGCAGTCTGATGCATAATGTCCAAATTTGTTGCAATTGAAACATTGGATATTTCTATTACCTCCACGTCCGTGAGCAGATCAGCCTCTAAATGTTCCTCTTCCACGACCTTTGCCATGGTTGCTATTGGTATATCCTCCTCAGGAGCCATCAGGCTTCTCCTCTCTTAGAGTCAATTTTGACTCTAATGTTTGCTCAGTGACAATAGAGCTAGAATTCTTTTCCATACGCAACTCATGCACTTGAAGTGATCCCATTAATTCCTTAATTGGGAGAGTCTCCAAATCTTTGGACTCTTCAATAGTGACCACGACATGCTCAAATTTATTTGCAAGAGATCTTAATATTTTCTCCACCACACGAACATCTTCAATACTCTCTCCATTACTTTTCAAACGATTAACAATTACAAGTAATCGTGAAAAATATTCAAAAATAGTCTCACCATCTTTCATGTGAGCAGCTTCAAACTCGGCACGAAGAGTTTGCAAATGAAATATTTTCACAAGATCAACACTCTTGAAGAAAATGCCAAGAATCTTCCATACTTCTTTACTCGACTTTGCTTTGGAAATTTTCTCAAAAGTTGACTCATCCACCCCTTGATAGAGTAGATATAGTGCCTTCTTGTCTTTCTTCCTCTGATCATTGAGCAAATTTTTTTGCTCTGCATTGTAGGTGGCTTCTTGCATACTTGTGGGTTCTACATACCCATCAGTGACAGGCTCCCATAGCTCTTGTGATCCAAACAATGCTTTCATTTGAATCTGCTAGCTCTTATAATTTACTTTCATCAATCTAGGAATTTATGGTTGCACCATGTTAGAAGACATCTTCACCAATGGTGTAAACAAAGACTCTAGGCTCTAAGAACTTGGCTCTAATACCACTTTGTTGGCTTTACAAAGCCTTGACTTAAATTTTAACAAAATACTCACAAGAAAGAGGGGAATGAAAATTTTATTGGAGTACTTCAAACTCAAACAAAGAGATCAGACTACTGCCTTGAGAGCTCACTACAACTTTTTCTCTCACACACTTTCACATCATACATCTATCCCATTTTATAGGGTGAAGTTACAAGAGTTGTCATTATTGTCATGTTTCATAATAGAAAATTATAAAATGTGGAAGACTCAAAGGCACAAATGTTATGGAATACAATAGACTCAAACAATTATAGAAAAACAAAAGACATGAACAATTATGGTAAAACAAAAGTACAAACTGTTATGAAATATCAAGAGGCACCTTTTGGTTTACCACTTCCAACAGAACGTAAACTAAGATTTGAGATAGCTTGTCCCAACTTGGGATGACTAAACCCAATAGGTAACGAGTACATGACCCAACTCGAAACTATTGGATCCTATCAAATATGTCATGGGTAAAGGGTTCAGGATTCCCAATGCAAGAGGTGAGAGTTGCCTAAAGCAACAAGCCCATGGAAGATTTTATCGAACATATGTCTACCAATGGAATTTGTTAGTGGAAACCATTTCTCCAACAATATGACACTTTATTTGTTTGAATTTCTCTATGCTCGTACTAGAACATTCTCATGTGGGCATGTTTGTTAAACTATAATAAACACTGTAATATAATAGTTATTCATATTGTTTAGCTATTCTTTAGTTTGGTAATGTTTTTATTACAAGAAATAGTCATTTCTTATGAATAGCTATTCTTCAAAATGAGGAATAACCATTCATCTCTAAAAGGATTTTAATAGTTATTCCTTAGTAGGTGCAATAATTTCTAAAATTAATGTATTTCCAAATAAACAAAATTTTCATATATACGCAACAATTATAAAAATAAAAAATCATAAATTGAAGAGGTGTGTGATGTTGGAGGAAATTTAAACCCACTTCAAAGACAATATTATACCTCTTGCCAAAATGTTATTTTAATACTTTAAGAGCATGGTTTTCAAATTCAGACCTAATTGGTAGGTCCAACTGGGTTAATCATGAACTAGTCATAAAATCGGTTATTTATGAGTAAAATTGGTTATTTGATTTTGAAGAATCTAAGAGAACCTCTTGAACCATGGTTCAACCCAAAAAACCGTTTGAACCATGAGCTAGTTCAACGGGTCAAAGAGTTGACTTTATTTTTAAAAAAATAGAGAATTGGGTGCCATAACCAAGCCTTGCATTGTAACCAACACACCACTTGGATTCCTTGTGTTCAACTATGATCTATTATCATATTTATTTTATACTTACTTGGTTTATAATTTCTCAACTTATTATATCACCTCTCTCAATTTATTAAATATTACTAAATTTTTTTTCTTTGCTAAATTTACTTGTGATTTAATAATAATTCATTTGCATGGGAATTTACTAAACTAGTCGCTAACCCGTGCAATGCATGAGAAAGCTATTGACTATGAAAAAAAAAAATCCAACAATGAGTAAAGAATTTCAATTTATCTCATCATGGTCATAAGAGTAGTTTTAGGACCATATTATTTTACAACTTTTTGCCACAACTTTGATGTGGTAGTGGTAGAATGTTGTTTATGGACGAAAAATTATTTATAATAAAATCTAAGAAATTTAGAAATAGAAAATTGGGTTAATAATATGCATATTATAGACATTTTGCTAGTTAGTATTTTAAAAAAAAAAGAATAAATATTTAACTTTTATGCTTTTCTCAATCTTACTTAGTCATAGTAATAACAATATAGACAATTCAAAATATGAAACAATATTAAAATTATAACACTTAATTCCATTATCTTTTATGTTGAATCCAAAAAAATAATCAATCAACCAAAAATCATAGCTTTAATTAAGAAAAGAAAAAATCATATGAACCCAAATAGAAAGCATTTAAGGTAAAGAATTAAGATCAACCTACTGAGACGCAAATACCAAAAACCCCAAGACTTAAAACTTCCAAAATTATAGAATCTCCAAATTCTACTTCAAAACCAAATAAAACCCTTCAAATTTCACAAATTTATATAGAACATACCAAATAAAAATTTATCCCTGGGCTGGAATAGGTTGTAGCTTTGATTTTTCTCCAAAAAAATAGAGATGCTTCATATGCCATATACAATATAAAATAATTAGTAGAGATTTCAACCCAAAAACCAAACCCGTGAAAACAATGTCAATATAAATAAGGAGATTAACCCAAATACTCAAAAGAAAATCAATTCTAAACATAACAAAAGAATAAGATAGAAAGAAAAACTCAGGCACATATGAAAGCAAATAAAAAATTCGACATAAAAAATAAAATTTATTAATAACAATATAAACAAATATCCACATAAGTTGAATTGAAATTCATTAATAATAACAATATAAACAAATTCGATGTAAAATTCATTAATCAAAGAAGCAATCACCTTTCATCCCGATTATAGGACCCTATTTTCTGGTTGGAAGATAGTTTGAAGATTCGGAATGTCCCTGTCATGTAGTTTAATGAAATTGTATGAATATGGCACCTAAACATCACATACATACATGCTTGGAAATTGTAGGTTTACTCATGGGAGTTGTTAATTTGTCATGATGCTGTTGATATGGGATGGTCAACACTTGGTGACCAATGCATTAATGACGGAAAACTTCTAGCTTGCTCATACTATCACAATTCTGTTGGAGTTTGGGTAACAGATGTATCGGTGCTTTCTAATTAGGATGAATTCATTATATATATATATATATATATATACATATATGTATATTTATATATGATAATGATGAGTTTGAGTTTAAGTTGGACTTGTTAGAGAGATAGAGTTCCACTCCTTGTTAAGTTTGGACTAAACAAAAATAATTTTATTTTAAAAAAATGATAATGATTTATTTTTTTAAAATATTGTGATTTAAATATATATATATATATATATATATAGATTAATAAAAGTGATATTTTTATTTAATAAAATTGATTTATACTTGAAGGATAATTATCTATATATCTATATAATAACTAATAGTCGAAATGTTTGATTTTTTGTAAAAGTGATTCTTTTATTTAATAAAATTGATTTATACTTGAAGGATAATTATCTATATCTATATAATAACTAATAGTCGAAACGTTTGACTTTTTGTTGACCGCGCCTCATTGCACCACGTGGCAACATAAACATCTGCCACATGCCTATATTTAAAAATCAAACAGTTGTGACTTTTATGCTTGGTGTTTAGTTGTGTCACTCTTGGACAGTAGTTACAAGATTGAAAAAAAAAAAAAAAAAAAAAAAAAAAAAACACAACAACAACAAACAAACAAACAAACAAACTTATTACTCTTGGATAGTAGGCCCAATAATTTTTTAGAATACTCATCCACAAACACGTTGGTCTAACTCTTTCAAACCCACACCGTTTCAGTGACACACATTGGTTTTAGTGAGTAACTACTTATTATTGTTTATATACACTGTTGGCTTTTTGTTTTCTTCTTTTTGTTTTTTGTTTTTTGTTTTCTTTTTTCCCTCTACGAGAAGAAACCCAGCAAAGGTTGTGGAGAAAAAACAGAGTAACCCAGCAAAATCACTATGGTAACCTTCCACTAATTTGATAGAAATATTATTTTCCATTGTATGTTTTGGTTTATACAACTTTAGTCAATTTTCCAAATTACACCATGTTTGCTTTGGCGATATAAAAACAAATGTTAGACACGTTGGTGAGAAATATAGAAGCCATGGAAGAGTTGGGTTTCTGGCTTTAAATTATTCATGGCAGAATTTAATTAGTTATGTAGTTCCATATATTTAATACTCTTCAATTGTTTGTTCTACGTGTTTGTTGTGTTATTTGTTGCATTACAGGAATTGTTCAATTTGTCAATAGGTTGTGTATTTCTGTTTTTAATTTTTCTTTTAATAATAACGAACGTTAATAACTAAGACATTGAAATTTTGTGCACACCATGTGTTTGACAAAATGCCTTACTTACTCTTGCATTAGTTTGAGCCACTTTATGGTTTGTGCATCTTGGTTTTAGTTGCTACTGGTCATTGACTACTTTTTGTTATGTATCAATCATAAGTTATGATGATATGAAAAATATTCTGTTTGTACCAAACGACCGGAAAAAGATATGTTTGGCCAAGTCATTGCTATCTATATTAAAGGATGAAGAGACTCTTAGATGTCAGTTTTGCTAAATAGCCAATGTACTTAATTAGTAGATTTGATTTCAATTGCTAGATTTTCAATTGATATAGAAATAATGGAAAGATGGATTGTTGTTCTTTTCAAATTTTTTTAATAAAAGGCTTATGGTCAAAGCACAATTTGTCATCGTTACTTTCAACTTTCAAGCATTTGTATGGTCCAAGTTCTGAAAAGCTCAGTCAGATGTGTCTGTGACTTTATCTATTTCAGAATTGGATAAAATGTTTCAATTGTTTCAAGCATTCAAATTTAGATAGCTGCTTGGTAGATCTTTGTTTCTAAGGTATTTAATTCAATGCCCTGAACAGTCTTTTTCTTCTTTTCTTTTTTCAAATAATGTAGTACCCGGGTATTCATATTGATATTTTCAATGCTTAGTTCTGTGCTCTCTTTTTAATTTGGAAAATTTTTGTTAATATCATTAGGTTTATGTTATGTAATGACATTTATTCATCTAACAAAGAAAAATAAAATAGAAAAGAATGATTTAAGAAACAGCCAAGAGGCAACATCTCAGTTAATACGAAAATTGCTGGTGTGTCTTGAACTGAGTAGAATTTATTTAATTCAGCAATCTACTTATTTTAAGAAAAGTGTTAATGTAATTTAAAAGTTTCACTTATTAGGCCAAGAGTAGTAGCTTTTGTATTTAAAACTTTTTGAGATTAGTGTGGAGCATTTCAATTAAAAAGAAGCTTGGATCTGTCACAAGCCAAAAAAAGAAGCTTTTGTGTTAATGGAGGAGGAACATTATAAAATGCAGAAAAAGGTGAATGTGAAGTGCATGATATTGCTCCAATATTTATGTTGACCCTAAATAATTAGGAGTTAAGTCTTAATTTTGGAACTTAAGAACCTGTTGTTGATGAGAAAGATAAACTAAAGAATTTGATGCTTGTGACTCTTGGAGAATATATTTCCGTACCTCTCTTTCTTTATAATTATTACTATAGCATTCATCTAATTGAAAAAACATAGTTTAGCTTAAGATTGTCTAATATTCATTCTTTTGATATTTGGGTGTTAATGAACAATTAGATTCTTGGACTGCACATGATCCAGCTATTGTTAATGATACACCATATATTGAATATTTGCTTTCTACAAACATTGTAGTCTATGAGATCATATTAACTACAATTTCATTCTCTAATTCATTATAAACTGTGTGTATGTGAATGTGAGGTCATACCATACCCATTGGTTGTGAGATTGATATTGAACTTTGACTTGGTTCTATCCATTTGGTATATAATTTAAGAAGATAATTTCAAGCTTTGTGAATGAAGGGTTGAGAAACTGTGAAGTGGATCTGATTTGATTATGATTTATTTCATGGTGTGATTATGAATTTTAGTGTGATTTAAAGGTGATTTGGTGTTTTTCAATATATTATTGGAAATGAATTGTGAGTCTACAATTGTAAAGTCTTATTACATTAGATTTTTGCTGATTTGATAGGGCATTTTGTGGTGGGGTTGGTATTGAACATTGAATTTTGATATTCTTCTTTTGAGTTTTAATTTCGTGTTCTTTTTGAGTATTTATAGCTTAGTTGGATTTGAAGTTTCATAGGAAGGATTCTGTCTAGGTTTCTTCTTTACTCCTCCATTTCTTTTATTTATGAATTTCTAAATTTAAGATCATATTAAAATAAAGGCGTAAATGCACTTTTAGTCCCTACATTTTGACGTTTTTCCATTTTAGTCCCTACATTTTATTTTTACCACTTTTAATCCCTAAACCAATTAACGCAGGACGTTTAAGCCTTGAAACACTATTTCGTCACCAAACTAACGGGAAAACTGACGGATTAATAAAATAATAATAAAATTTAAAAAGAAAAGAAAATATTTTCAATTAATTTTGTTTCTCTTTTTTTTGGGAAGAACATGAAGAACATGTTCATGTTCTTTGTGTTCTTCCCTATAATCTATCTCCAGCAACAACATCAAACCCAGCAAGAACATCAAACCCAGAATCAAAGAGCAAACCGAGCAACGACATTTTCCATATTGCTAATTGGTCATTTTTTATTTATATTAAATGAAGTCTTTCTCATCAAACCCAGCAACGACATCAAACCCACAGCACAGCAGCCACCACCACCACCACCACCTAAAATCCAACAACACCACCACCGCCACCACTGCCAAATCCATACCCACAAACCTAAACCCACCAAAACCCAAACCCACACAACCTACTCACCGAATTCCACAACCCAGCCACCGATTCCCACAACCCAGTCATCGATTTCCATAACCCAACCACCGATTCATCGATTCCACAGCCCAGCAACCACTGTGACCCACACCTCAACCTTGACCACAAACGCCAATGTCCACCACAAACATTGATCTCCATAAACAAACACCCTCCACCACGCTGATCCCCACAAACCCACATCCTCCATGCCGATCTTAAAGAGATGGGTCGAGACAGAGGAAGGAGAGAACAACCCCACCCATCACCGGCTCTCCCTTCACTGTTGCCACCCATCACTAGCTCCATGTCATCGGCGCCACCACCAATTCTCAAGTTCTCTTGGCGCCACTATCAATCTTGTTCATTCTTCAATATTATTTAGCTGGGTTTCTAGAGGTTGGGTTGTGGTGGGACTTGCTTTTAGTGGGTTGGAGGTGGTGGATCTAGTGATCAAGATTGTACAGTTTTTGGTTGATGGATTTTGGGTCTCAGCTATTTGATCTGGTGGCTTGATGGACGGCGTGGGTCGGGTTGTTTTTCATGGGTCTTAATCTTTCTTTTTAGTGGCAGATTTCAATTGCTTCTATTCTTTTGGTTGGGTTTGATCTTCATGTTCTTTGATTTGGTGGTGGTGACTTGGGGTTTTTTTTTTTTTTTTTTTTTTTTTTTTTTTTTGCCAAGAAAATTTATGGGTTTGAAGGGAAAGGTTTGCTTTACTGGGGATTGGTTAGGATCTGGGTTTAGGGTTTGTCTTTTGCTGGAGATTGATTATAGGGAAGAACACAAAGAACGTGAACATGTTCTTCCCAAAAAAAGAGAAACAATAATTAATTGAAAATCTTTTCCTTTCTTTTTAAATTTTATTATTATTTTATTAATCCGTCAGTTTTCCCATTAGTTTGGTGACGGAATAGTGCTTCAAATACTTAAATGTCCCGCGTTAATTGGTTTAGGGACTAAAAGTGCATTTACACCTAAAATGAAATTACTTTTTACTTAACTATGTCAAAAAAAAAAAAAAAAAAAAAAAAAAAAAAAAATCAGTGTGAAACAATTAAATAGATAATTTACTTCACTATATATATATATATATATATATATGTATGTATGTATATGTATATTAAACGGTTTTAGACCCCTTAACACAACTAGATTAACCTAGTTAATTAGCCAAGTGATTAACTTAGTCAAATTATTCAAATCTAGGTTAACAAATCAAACAATCATATCAATTATATAAAGCAGTGGAAAAGTAAATAACACAATGATATGATGACCCAGGAAACCACACGGTAAAAACCTGGGGAGGATTTGACCAAGCTATTCTCAAGGTAAACTTGAATCCACTATATGAAAGAATTGAAGTTCATACAAAAAGACTTACAAGCTCCCCGCTTGACTTCCTAATACTACCCACCAGTAGAACTTACTGACACGACCACGTGCAAGCTCTAAATCCACGGACTCCTTGGATTCTCCATAAGATACAAGCACCCCCGCTTGTGTTTCTTTAAGCTCCAATGGTAGAAACTGAGTTGATCATCAAGATGTTGAAATAATCTCTACCTTGAAAACCCTAAGTTTATGTGAAAGAAAGCTCCTCAATGATCTCACAAGAGATTCACACAAACAGCAAAGTATGAGCAACAATACACTCAGAGCAACTCTAAAAAACGTGGCTAGGGTTTTGCCTTATATACCTAGGGCAAAAACATAAAACCCTAAACATTTAATGAGGTAGGGCTGAGTTGAAAAATTCTGCAGAAAAACATTCTGGCTGACTTTCGATCGATCGAGTCTAACTTTCGATCGATCGAGCCAGGCCGAAATGCACCAATGCATCTGCAGCCTCTCGATTCCAACTTTACATGAATTACACAACTTTGAGCAAGCCTAAACAAGACTAAACAACCTGTTTTGATCATGGTTTGCCAACAATACAAATTAGAGTTCTAAATACATAAATTCCTAAATCTTTAGAACCTAACATATATGTACAGAAAGTCAATATCACTTAAAATTTACATAGACAATTGTTTTTCCTGGGTTGAATGAGTTGTTTACTCTATTAAGGTTACATTTGAGACATTATATAGCATTTACATCCATTCAAACAACCATGTAAAGCTTTACATTGAGGTCTATACAAATAAGCCAAAGGCAAACGACCACGTCAATTAACATCAGTCACTCACACATGAATCATTCTTCTTTTTTCCTTGCTTTACCCTCTTTTTCTATTTGCTAAGATAGAGTAAATTTGTGGTTTGGTAAGAGTACTCGCAGCATACAAATGAGAATTACTATAGTTCACAATTGAAGTAGTAAAGATAGAAAGCAAATGAGTGTTCCTAAGCAGATCAAATGAACAAACTAAATACTGAAAAATTTCATTTATTGTTGTTTTGGTTATCAACCTGTTCTATTGCCAGGCTTACATAAAAAAGTTGATGTTCAAAACAATGTGCAGCTCACACCAACATATGTACTCAAGGAAAACAAAAGAACATATTCAGTGACTATTACGAAGCAACAAAGGAAGAAGATACAAAAAACACTTTAAAGCTTTTTTTTTTTCAATTTATTTGAAATATTGATTAAATAGTTCTTTAAAATTGTGTTTCATACATTTTATGGGTAGTTGAGGATATTAAAGATTTAATTCTTCATTTTATTTTAAACTTAAGTTTGATTTCTATTTTTCATTAAGTAATTTAATGTTTCATCTTTATACAAAATAGTTTTCCCGTGCATCGCACGGGTTAGTGAATAGTATCTATATCTATATTCTATATAATAACTAATAGTTGAAACGTTTGATTTTTTGTTGACCACTCCTCACTGCGCCACGTGGCTACATAAATTTATGACACGTTCACATTTAAAAATATCGAACAGTTAGATCTTTTCATTTTTCAATAAATACTACCATTTAAAAAAAAAAACCGAGAAGTTATTTTTATATATCTGTATATATTAAGAGGATTCAGAAAGTTAGTTATTGTTTTTTTTTTCCTGTCAAAAATACTCCTAAATTGATTAACCAACAACTTAAAAATGGGGTTAAAATAGTAAATTGGCAAAAGAAAGTTAGTTATTACTTTTTTTTACTGTCAAAAATACCCCTACCTAAAACTTAAAAATGGAGTTAAAATAGTAAATTGACAAAAATAATAAATTCCTACTTCTTCGTTGAAATGTCTTCCTGCTACTAATAAACTCCTACTCTTACGTTGATTTAAATTCCTACTTCTACTCACTAACTCCCTACAAAATAGGATCACTCTTTTGTTAGTTTTAAAACTCCTCCAATCTACAAAACTTACTCCACATATTCATATTTTTTTTACCCAAAAAATAAAAGAGCCTCGGAGCATGGGCTCAAGTGCTCAGAGGCTAGTGTCTTTTATTGAATTAACCGAACCGTTTCACTACAATTTTTGTTATAGTTGGTGGCTTGATTCGGTTTATTTAAGAAACCAAACCATCGTATATATAAAAGAGTCTTACATTGGTAGTTATAAATTTTGCAAGTATTAAATTCCTTCCCAAACAAAACAAACACGTTTTCTATCTCTTTATACGCTCTTCTTCCTCTCCCTAACCCTTTCTATGTACTTCCCTCCATATAAATTTTGTCCTATCTGCAAAAGCACTCTAAGCAAGACTTCACAATTTTTGACCAGCAAAGTTCCAAACCAAGTCCAAAGGTTCACCGTAAGTCCAAAACTTTTTATTTTTATTTTGCAATTTTCTTATGATTGTATTTGTTTGGTGAGAAATTGAGGGAAAAGAGGGTTTTGGATCCTGGGAAAGAATGAGAAATTTAAGGGCACTACCGTTAAGATATGATAAAAACCTAAATAGGTGAAGGCTACGCCCCATCCAATTCAGAAAACTGTATCAATCATCCTCTAGAGAAGGACTAGAAGAAGAAGGAGGAGGAGGAGGAGGAGGAAGATGAGAGAACGGTCTCACCACCCTGTTACCTTGCGATTCAGAAAACCCATTGAGCAATCTTCTTTTCATCTTTCCTTTTTCACTGAATTTTTTTTCCTTTTTTTTTTTTTTTTTTTTTTTTTTTTGCCATTGATTTCAGGATCAGGTACTAAGTTTTTGCCCTTCTGATTGATTTGTCATAGTTCCAAAAATCCCCCTATAAAATCCTCTAAGCAGAAACCAATGGTTGTCTAAGTGGGTATGTATTTCTTATTTGATTTGTTTGGTGTGTTTTGTTTGATTTGTTTCATGTGTTAACAATTAATGCTTTGGGATGTCATTTAAACTTCAAACTGATTTTTTTTTTTTTTTTTTTTTGGGGTTTATGAATATTGATATAGGGGAAATTTTTTTTTTTTTTGACAATGACTAAGGGAGAGCAAGGCAAAGGTGACGTAGTAAGAGTTGAGGCATTGTAACTTGCAAAGTCAGTTTGTGGATCATGGACTCATGGAGTGGCTAATGTAACAGGTATAATCTGAAAACATGGAATAATTTACGATATTTAAAACAGTGAGAACTATAAGTGGAAGAAAATTACAGCATTATGAAATAAAATAATATCAAATGGAGACAAACTACTCATAAGAATTAGGAATATTAGAAGGCACAGATTAATGCTGTGTGAGATTGTGGCATATCGTTTGTGAAATATGACATTCATAAGTGCCATAGCTACTTCTGTGTTGCATTGTAAAGTTATCATCATTAGTTTTGAGTTTGAACAATTTGTTTTTACTGTGTTTTAACTCAGTTTTATTTTCAGATAATATTCGTCTCATATATTTATTTTCTTATTGTTTAGGACTGTATTTGGTTCTAAAGTGATGGTTTCACTCTCTAACATTTGATGATTTTTTTTATTTTTTTTATTTAATTTTTTGTCATGGTCTCATACTATTTTTCTCATTGTTCAATCAAAATGCAAAATTTTAGTTTCAGGGTTATCAAAGTTGTTGGTCAACATACTATACTCATGGGTCTATCTGTTGGGAACTAGATTGCTTGAAGGGATGAAACGGTAAGTGTTTTTCCTAGAATCATCTTTTTGGGTTGCTTTGAATTAACTTATTTTTTAGGTCTTCTTTTGGTGTTGCATGACACATGTTTGATGAAATTCCTTTTAAATTTGATATGAGATCTTTTCATTCAACTTTTTTTTTTCCATCCTCATGTTGTGATATCTGAGTAGCTATACCATGGTTGTAAAAAAGTTAAAATTTTTATTGGAATTTATTAATTTGGTTATAATAGAAAATTTTCTTATAAATTTTTTTTAAATCTAAAATTTCATGTTCTTTTGGTGTTACATGAATTATGTTCGATGAAATTCCTTTGGAATTTGATATATAATCTTCTCATTATATTCCCCCCCCCCCCTCCCCCCCCCCCCCCCCCCCCCCCCCCCCAAAAAATCATGTTGTTAAAAATCTGAGTAATAGCTATTTAAAATCAAATTTTTATGGAAATGAATAATTTGGTTATAAATATGGAGATTAACCCAAATATTCAAAAAGAAAACTAATTTCTAGACAAAACATAAGAAAAAGAAGAAGATTAAACCAATTCTAGACAGGACATAATTTTTTTTTAGGATTATTTGTTTTGGTAGAAGAGCTTGAAATGGTGTTGCATCGCAGTAAACTCTTCATCTTCTCCTACACAATAATGGGTTCCTTACAAATATGATTTCTTTGTTTTTAGTCACCTAAAATATTTGAATGGTTGAATTTTTTATACCGAAGTTAGAGATTATATTAAGTTTTTAGAGTTAGTGCATCAAGTTAAATATATACTGTAATTGTTTTAATATAATAATTCATAAATCGGTAGGGTAGCAATTTAAAATGTGAGATTTAATTTTGATGTATATTTGTGTTGTTAGTTCTATTATGTGTTTAATTTTTGGTTTTTTGGTTATGTAATGGACTTTGTTTCAAGATTTGCTTTTGTTATTGTCAACTCTTTTATGGTTTTGAATGGACCTTTAAATTTTTTGTTTTTGGTTCTTTAAATCAGATTAGAACACTTTGGCTTTGTGCCTCTTGATTTGAATGCATTGTTAGAGTTTTCATCTCATGATGGGTTAAAGTTATATGAAAAACTTAACCAGTGTTCTTAAAAAGTTCTAGGATATGAAAAAAAAAAAAAAAAAACACTACAATTGAGATAAACAAAGTAAAGCTACCTGTGGGTAGAACTCATGGTTTCCCTTTTGGCACATGATTAAATTCTCTTAGGCTGTTAAGATTTCTGACCAATTACAGTCAAATTTCAATCTGAATAATTGCAATTGTTAACTTATTTTATGCAATTTTTTCTATTTAAGATAATTACATCAAACTTAGGCATCTACATCCCATTGTGGATTTTCATAGCAAGTATGTAAGCGATTTTGCTACTAACTTTGAGCTTTAATATTTTTGGACTTCAATGGGGACTGCTAGATGGAATCTAACATAAGTTTTCAGTTTTAACATTTTGAGGCATGAGGAGTACTTTTAGAATTGTGATCATGCACTTGAATTTATTGTCTATATGAAGAGGCAATTTACCCAATTCAGTTTCTTAATGCTTTAGAATTTATGAAAAAGAAATTATTAATGCTTCAATACTTTTGCCTTTTGTTGGATTCACAAAATCCTATTGATCACAGGTGTTGAATTTTTGTGTATAAGGTTTTCGTTGTAATTGATTTCTTGGCTTAGTTGGTTTGCAGCAGTTTTGTTGCTTTTGGGATTTATGCAAAACCAATCGTTTCTATCCTGGTTTTCACAGCTTCCTTAAAATATGTATTGTCATTATATGTCATTCTATTTATTTGTTTCTGCTAATCTAGGCAGTGGCAACAGAACGGTGGGAGGTGAATGTGGTGACAAACTACATTCTAAAGGTAATAACTGCAAATTGTTGAATTGATTATGAAATTGTTTAGAAATTATCATATAGTTCACTTTATTCATTTTCCACATTGTTTTCAGGTTTTGGGATTGGACGTCTGTGCAGATACCTTGGTTGGGAATCAAATGTTAAAGGGAATATCTGGAGGGCAAAGGAAACAAGTTACAACTGGTAAAGTCAAATTTGTAGTTCATATACAGAATTGATATGCAAAAATAAATTGTCTCAACCCGTCAGTTTCCCGCTGCTTAGACTGACGGGTTCAGCCAACTTGAAAAGCTGAAGGCCTCGAATTAACCGACGGTGACTCGAAGCTCACGGGCCACCTGCAAATCGTAGCAATGACGCTGACGCCAATATGGCTGCCGACATTAAGGCAAGCTGACGGTCTTAAGGTCGACGGCTTTCGTAGAACCATGACTTGGCCACCACGCGAGTAAAATAAGGAAATTACTTGTATTCCACATATTAGAGTCCTATAAGGAAAGGATTTCGTAATCTACGTTCACAAGGATTCCTATATGGAAAGGACTTCTACTCCAAGAAAGAATGGTCAACCCCTTACTACTATAAAAGCCCCAATACCCTCACAAATCGAGGTACGCATAATTAACCCCTCTCTAGCACTCTAGAGTTGAAACAAGTCCTAACTTGACCTTCGGAGGGTATTTGGTCGGCACCACACCGGTGCTCTCTGTTAGGTCTTCTCCTTTTTTGTTGTGCAGGTGTAGTTTCGAGCGTACAAGCATTGTGCAACTCACTGGTGAGATTTTCGGCATCATCAGTTGGCGCCGTCTGTGGGAAAGACCGCTGTAAGCCATACTATCGTTTCCCGGACTAAAGAGTTGCATGGTACTCACTCGCTCAATGGCAACTACTAACGACATTCAAGAAGAGGAGCAACCCACGACTGCCCTCGAGAGACAAGTACGGACTCTTGGTGCCGCTGTGGAGCGCCTCACCAAACAAAACCACGACTTGGAGGAGCAGCTGCGCCAGAAGAATGCAGCATTGAACGACCAACAAGAGGATCAAGAGGGGAACAACACTCCAAAGAAAAATCAGGAGAAACCTGAAGGCAGCCACGCCCCAAGCAAACCAGAGAGGCAGAACTTGAGCATGCCATCCCTCACGGATGCAACTCCACCGCATGTTATTGCAGAGATGCAGGCGATGAGGGAACAGATGGAGGTTATGATGAACGCACTTAAGGGACGAGTGTCCAGCGATCTTGACGATCTAGTCAACCGCACCGACTCGCCCTTCACTGTGGCCGTGAACTCTTTCCCCTTACCCCACAAATTTCGCATGCCGCATATCGACAGCTATGACGGAGTGAAGGATCCTCTGGACCATCTAGAAACCTTCAAAACCCTAATGCATCTTCAGGGGGTAGCGGACGAGATCATGTGGAGGGCCTTCCCCACAACACTCAAAGGCCCCGCAAGGGTATGGTTCAGCCAACTGACGCCCAACTCCATCAACACCTTCAAGGAACTAAGCGCTCAGTTCACCACACACTTCATTGGGGGCCACAGGTATAAGAAGTCCACGGCATGCTTGATGAGTATCAAGCAACGAGAGGACGAGACGCTGAGATCCTACATAACACGCTTCAATAAGGAAACGCTATCAATTGACGAGGCCGACGACAAAATACTTGTAGCAGCCTTCACAAATGGGTTGCGAAAGGGTAAGTTTTTGTTCTCCCTATACAAAAATGACCCGAAGACCATGTCGGAAGTACTCTACAGGGCCACTAAGTATATGAATGCTGAGGACGCGCTGCAAGCCCGAGAAGAGAAACCAAGAAAAAGGGAGAGGCAGGAAGATGCTCGACAAGATCAAGGGCGGAAGAGGCCAAGAACAGGAGATCGAAGGGACGAGAGGCGTTCTAAACCTCCGGGAGGAAGGTTTACAAGCTTCACCCCGCTAACCACCCCGATAGATCAAGTCCTAATGCAGATCAAGGACGAAGGGGCTCTGGCCTTCCCTGGAAAGCTGAAGGGAGATCCTAGCAGGCGTTCTAGAGACAAATACTGCCGCTTCCACCGAGATCACGGCCATGACACAGCCGATTGTTACGACTTGAAGCAGCAAATTGAGGCCCTCATAAGACAAAGGAAATTGTAGAAGTTTGTGAGCAGGCGACTATCCGCAGCAGATCACAAAGGACGTAACGTTCCTCGTGGTCGACTGTTCGTCGGCCTACAATGCTATCTTGGGACGACCCACCCTCAATTCATGGAAGGCGGCAACCTCGACTTATCACTTAATGATCAAGTTCCCTACCGAGTACGGGACAGGTGAACTACGTGGAAATCAGGTGGCCGCACGCGAATGCTACGTGGCTATGATGGAAATGGATGATCAACTCCAAGCCATGAGCATAGAAGAACATCAAAGTACGACAGAACCCGTCGAAAAGCTTGAAGAAATATCCCTTGACGACTCCAGACCTGACCAAACAACAAAGATTGGGACCCTTGCAAGTCCCATGATCCGACAAACACTTGCAGCCTTTCTCAGAGAAAATCGGGACGTGTTCGCCTGGAGTCACGAGGACATGCCAGGAATAGACCCTTCAGTCATGGTGCACAAGCTGAATGTATCACCCTCCTTTCCACCCGTCCGGCAAAAGAAGCGGGTGTTTGCCCCCGAACAGGATCGAGCCATAGCTGAAGAAATCTGCAAGCTACAGGAAGCAAACTTTATTAGAGAAGTTTACTACCCCGACTGGCTAGCCAACGTAGTGATGGTCAAGAAAGCTAGCGGGAAGTGGAGGATGTGCGTAGACTTCACCGATCTAAACAAAGCATGCCCCAAAGATAGCTACCCCCTCCCGAGGATCGACACTCTAGTAGATTCTACAGCTCAGCACCAGCTTTTAAGCTTCATGGACACTTTCTCCGGTTACAACCAAATCAAGATGCATGAAGCCGATCAAGAGAAAACTTCGTTCGTGACCAGCCAAGGCCTCTTCTGTTACAAAGTAATGCCGTTTGGTCTAAAAAATGCGGGCGCAACATACCAGAGGCTTATGAACAAAATGTTCGCACCGCAAATCGGGAGAAATGTCCAAGTCTACGTAGATGATATGCTGGTAAAAAGTCGAAGGGAGGAAGATCACTTGGAAGACCTCAGGGAAACATTCGACACTCTTTGCTCTTACAACATGAAGCTGAATCCAGGAAAGTGCGCCTTCGGGGTGACGACAGGAAAATTCCTAGGATTCATGGTTTCCCAAAGGGGCATTGAAGCCAATCCGGACAAGATCCGAGCTATAATAGAGATGGCACCACCAAAAAATGTGAAGGAAGTATAGAGCCTTAACGGCAAGATAGCAGCGCTAAATAGGTTCGTGTCAAGGGCAACGGACAAGTGCTTACCATTCTTTCGAACATTGAAGAGATCTTTCGAGTGGATTACCGAGTGCCAGCAAGCGTTCGAAGAATTGAAAACTTATCTCTCTTCCCCCCCGTTGCTGAGTCCCTCACAACCGGGTGAAGAACTTTTTCTCTATCTTGTCGTCTCCCCAGCCGCCGTCAGCGCCGCCTTGATTAGAGAAGAAGAGATAGTGCAGAAACCTGTGTACTACACCAGTCGAGCGCTGCGCGGAGCCGAAGAAAGATATCCGCCCATGGAAAAACTCGCATTTGCGCTGGTTACAGCAGCACGCAAACTAAAGCCGTACTTTCAAGCCCACAAGATGATCGTCCTAACCGACAAGCCTTTGCGACGGGTAATGAGCAACCCTGAAGCCGCTGGGCGATTGGCACTATGGGCTATAGAATTAAGCGAGTTTGACATCCAGTACCGCCCACGAACCGCCATTAAAGGACAGGTCGTTGCAGATTTCATAGCTGAGTTTACAAATGGCGAAGACAAGGGGGCAGAAGAATCTCCCCAATGGAGCATACATGTAGACGGGTCCTCCAACAGGCAGGCTGGGGGAGCCGGCATCGTACTACACTCACCCGAAGGAGACATGGTCGAGTGTATGATCCGCCTTGAGTTCCCTACCACCAACAACGAGGCAGAGTATGAAGCTCTGATAGCAGGGCTTGACCTCGCCAAAGCTGCAGGAGCCGAAAGAGTGATCATTCACTGCGATTCTCAAGTCGTGGTCAACCAGATAAATGGGGATTATGAGTGCAAAGGCGAACAGATGAAAAAATATCTGGACCAAGCGAGGTGGAGGGTCAACGAGCTGAAAGCCGAAATTACACAGATACCCCGAGGAGAAAACGAGCAAGCTGATCGCCTAGCAAAAGCCGCTTCAGCCGAACATATGGCCACCCTTGGTAACGTACTCTCTTTCATTCAGCTCTCCCCACTTATAAATTCTGTCGATGTATAGGAGCTTGGTTCCGAAAGCAATTGGACTACGCCATTAGTTTCCTACTTGAAGAATGGCGTATTACCGGACGGAAAGGAGGCTGCAAGAAAGCTGAAGGTTCAAGCAGCGAGGTTCGTCCTAATAAAAGACATCTTGTACAAAAGAGGCTTCTCCCGCCCCTACCTACGATGCTTAGGTCCTGAAGAAGCAGATTACGTCATGAGGGAAGTGCACGAAGGAATCTGTGGAAACCACTTAGGGTCGAGGTCGTTAATCCACAAGCTAGTACGAACGGGGTACTTTTGGCCAACTATGCAGAAGGATGCCGAGGCCTATGTAAAGAAATAAGACAAGTGCCAAAGGTTCAACAATGTCATCAGACAACCACCTGAAGAACTTACCCCGATGACGGCGCCATGGCCGTTCGCTCAATGGGGACTGGACATCATGAGACCGTTTCCTACGGCAATACGACAACTGAAGTTTCTAGTCATGGGCATCGACTACTTTACGAAGTGGGTCGAAGCTGAAGCCTTGGCCACCATTACGGAGAAGAACGTACGCAGCTTCGTTTGGCGATGTATCATATGCAGATTTGGCATCCCTAGAGTCTTAGTCTTGGATAACGGGAAGCAATTCGACAACGAGGCCTTTTGGGACTTCTGCTCACAATTAGGGATACGAAACCACTACTCCTCCCCCGCCCACCCTCAAGCCAACAGACAGGTCGAAGTCACGAACCGATCCTTGCTGAAGATTATCAAGACTCGGCTCGAGGGGGCAAATGGTATATGGGCTGAAGAGTTACTGAGCATACTTTGGGCCTACAGGACGACGGCAAGGACGCCAACACGGGAGACACCATTCCGGATAACATACGGGAGCGAAGCTGTCATCCCAGCTAAAGTCGGCCTCACAAGCTACAGGGTGCACAGCCATGACGAAGGGAAAAATGACGGAGCCATACGTCTACAGCTCGATCTAGTGGACGAAGTCAGGACTGTGGCAGAGCAAAGGCTCGCACGATACCAGGACCGCATGGCCAAGCACTACAACTCCCGGGTTAAACACAGAGACTTCCAGGTGGGAGACCTTGTTCTAAGGAAAGTCATGGGCGCAGCAAGAGACCCAACCCAAGGAAAACTCGGCCCTAATTGGGAAGGACCTTACCGAGTCGCGGCATGGCAGAGGAAGGGTACCTACCATCTAGAGACATTGGACGGATGGAAGCTACCGCATCCTTGGAATGCTGAACACCTGCGAAAGTACTACCAGTAGAGGCGATGACATGAACAACACCTATCTTTTTATTTACTGTTTACTTTTAAGTATTCGCTACAATAAGCCCAACGAGCATGTCTTTTACTTTAGTTTTGCTACAATAAGCCCAAAAGGGCAGGTTTTTCCTTTTTGAGCTACTTTTTATACAGATGCATGATTTATTCAGAACTACTGAAGTTTCTACTTACAAATGAAAATTAGTAAAAGACCGACGAAAAGTGGCTAAGCCCACAATTCAGCTATTAAGCTGACGGCCTAAATGAAAGGCTGACGAAAAGTGGCTAAGTCCACAATTCAGCTATTAAGCTGACGGCCTAAATGAAAGGCTGACAAAAAGTGGCTAAGCCCACAATTCAGCTATTAAGCTGACGGCCTAAATGAAAGGCTGACGAAAAGTGGCTAAGTCCACAATTCAGCTACTAAGCTGACGGCCTTAATAAAAGGCTGACAAAAAGTGGCCAAGTCCACAATTCAGCTATTAAGCTGACGGCCTAAATAAAAGGCTGGCAAAAAGTGGCTAAGTCCACAAATTCAGCTATTAAGCTGACGGCCTAAATAAAAGGCTGACGGTCTCATAAACCTAGCTCTCAAGCTGACGATCTCATAAAAGACCAACGAAATTGCTAAGTCCACAAGATGGACAAAACAATAAAGCTGACAGTCTAATAAAAGACCGACGACAAGGCCAAATCCATAAAATGGACAAAGCAATAAAGCTGACGGTCTAATAAAAGACCGACGACGTAGCCAAGAGGCAAAACACAAAGCCGACGGTTTAAATAAAACTGACGGATCTACTAAACTAAACGGGTCAAAAATCATAACTCCGTTCCTTTAGATCATAAACTACAACTGGGCAACTCCAAACGTTGAGCAAACTTCAAAAATAAAGGAATAATTAAAAATCCCTAGCAAAAGGGCGACGGCTTTATTAAACCGACGGAGCCGAAAGCACATTAGATTATGGCAAGACTGACAGTATTAACCTGCAGCTAAAAAAGTAAATCTAGAAAGGAAGCACTTGAATAGCCATACATACATGTTCAAAAACAACGAATGCTGAGTATCATAAGCAAAAGTAAAATAATTTCAAGCCCCAAAAAACCAAGGGGGCACTTAGAAACATTGTTTTAAAACAAAATACAACGGCTACAAGGAGACAAACTACGGTTGGGAAGGAGGAGCGCCACTTGAAACCTTTTGTGCAAGAGGATCTTCTACGACAAGGGTCTCCACTGATGGGGTGACGGGAGGATTCGCTGCAGGCTGAGCCAAAATAACACTGTTCCCATGGTGAGGGGAATCCTCTGGGTCATCACCACCAACAGTGACGGCATCATTAGCAGGCGTCATTGGCGGGGCGTCATCCAAGGTAATCCCAGATAGGTCCAAATCTGGAAAAGCCGACGCCACTTGTCTAAGGTAGTCATCAAATCCCGTGCCATAGTATCCGCCACAGGAATCAATAAAGGTATCTAACGCCTTGAATATCTCGACCGCGTCAGCCCCTGCAGTCTCCATCTGTGCACGAAGAGTCGTCAGCTCCTTCTCTAGCTCACCCTTTTGGCGATCCGCCTCCTCCAGCTTCTCCCTCACTTCCTTCAGCTCGACGTTAAGGACACGCATTGCCTCCTTATACTGAGCCTGCTGGTCTCGCATATTGGCATTGTGTTTATTGACGCGAGTGACGACACCCTCCTTAGCCACGCACCGGTCCTGAAGCGCCTTTACGCGAACCAAGGCCTAGAAAGGGATACAACCGTCAGTTATTAAAATAGAAAAAAGATGAGGAAAGAACCATTTAGGAGAGACGGCTTACCCGAGTGAGGTCAAACAAAGCTGACAACCCCAACTCATCCATCGCCAACAAATCACAAGGATCTATTTCCGTCGGCTTTATAAGTGACTCCACAGCCTCAACAGCAAAATCCTTGTGAGTTAGCAGGCAACGAGGCCCCTTCAGGACGGGACCAGAAGAAGTCATCATACCTTTCCCGGCCCCGTGACTCGACTTAGGAGACGGCTTCGCTGGGGGTTCATTCCCAGAAGCGACGGCTGCCTTCTTAGGTGGACGGCTATTATCCCCGTCAGATTTCCTCTTGGAAGAACCCTTGTTTACAATCTTGGGGGTCGATGAGGATACCGTCTCCCCCTTTGCTTTCTTCTCTTCTTTCAGACGGGCAGCGGCAGCCCTTATCCGTTGCTTAGCTACGTCCATTTCTGCGAAAGAAATACATAAGCGAAACCGACGGCAATACAAAAATAGTTTCGAAAATAACACGGTCTACTCACGATGACGGGAGAATCCTTCTAGCCTGCGAGCCTCAGGCGTCGGTTCGGGACCCCCGCAGTAAGCGTGAAGATAATCAAGGGTAATTAAGTCTCGACACGACCGCTCCTCTAGGGGAATCTCCAAAACCCGACGGATAAAGTCTTCCTGCTCGCCAGTTATGGAGGGGCGAATGAGGGCTGAAAATACAAGTGAATTGACGGCGTTAGAACCATTGAAAAACAAAAATTATTACCTACTTAAGTTGACGGGTTGAAAGCAGACGGCTAAAAACCTGACTCCCTTACAAACGCCCAAGTATTGTCAAAATAGCCGTGGGGTATCGTCTCCCATTCTTCCTGACGGCATATCCAGTCCGTCCCTTCAACGAAAAAGAACCTACTCTTCCAGGCTCTATTCAAATCCGGCATCTCAGACACCAACCTCAAATCTTTCTCCCTGACAGCAAAGTGGTACATCCCTTTGGAAGAAGAAAGGTGCCGAGGTCTATAACAATAAAAGAATTCATCCAAGGAAAGCTGACGGTTCCTTCCACTTAGACGACCCCACAGTATCTCGGCACCTATAAAAATCCTCCACGAATTTGGAGCAATTTGGCTGACGGATAAGCCGAGAAAGTCAGCCAACTGACGGTGTAAGGCCGTCAGGGGCAGTCTAAGACCGGCGGCAAACATGGCGTCATACATACCAACGTCTGCAGTTCTTCCCGTATAACATTTTTCACCATCCCTAGGCAGACGGATAGGAATATGGTCGGGGATTTGAAAACGAGTTCGTAACTCGTTGAAAATTTTGAGAGTCATCTTTGGGAGGAACTTATCTACAGCCCACTCCTTGGGAAGGATGAAGGGACGGTTACCCCCAGGACTTCCAGAAGTCCCTTCACAAGACCCCTCGTCGCCTTCATCCCCGTCACTACTTCTCTCTCCTACTTCGGCTTCACTCTCCTCACCTACTACCTCCTCATGACCTCCGTCTCCATGACTTCCTACCTCCTCGACGGGAGTTTGGGCTGACGTCTCCCTCTCTGACGATTAGGATAAACTCCCGGACTCACTACCTGAACCAAAAACCTCGTCGTAGCCCGCTCCCTCGCGGACCAACGACCGGTCACTCGACATCCTACCTACAAGTGACGGGCGTAATCTAAGAACCTAGGAGGACGACCTCGCTTCAAAGAAATCAAAAGAAATAAAGTGTGTACAGAAGGGAAAAGGAGGAACTTACAAGTGCGACGGCTGAAGAAGCGACGGCTGAAGAAGCCACGGTAGAAGCTCAGGCGAACGGTAAGGAAGTACTGACGAAGGATGACCGACGGATTTGTTCTCCAGAAATTAGGGAAAGCGAAATAGGAGAAATGAGAGAAGGTGGGCCATGTATATATATGAGGGAAATGCACGGAAGACGATGCGACGCCCTCGTTTGGACGCGGAGCCAACCCAAGCACGCCACGTGTCCGAGCATTTAATAATGACTGCTCAAGGTGTCAGCTTTGGAATATTTTCTCTCTCCTGGTTAAAGCAACATATAGTAACGAATGAATACTCCATAACCCGTCAGTTATAACTAACGGAGATATGGAGTAGGGGGCAACTGATATGCAAAAATAAATTGTCTCAACCCGTCAGTTTCCCGCTGCTTAGACTGACGGGTTCAGCCAACTTGAAAAGCTGAAGGACTCGAATTAACCGACGGTGACTCGAAGCTCACGGGCCACCTGCAAATCGTAGCAATGACCATGACTTGGCCACCACGCGAGTAAAATAAGGAAATTACTTGTATTCCACATATTAGAGTCCTATAAGGAAAGGATTCCGTAATCTACGTTCACAAGGATTCCTATATGGAAAAGACTTCTACTCCAAGAAAGAATGGTCAACCCCTTACTACTATAAAAGCCCCAATACCCTCACAAATCGAGGTACGCATAATTAACCCCTCTCTAGCACTCTAGAGTTGAAACAAGTCCTAACTTGACCTTCGGAGGGTATTTGGCCGGCACCACACCGGTGCTTTCTGTTAGGTCTTCTCCTTTTTTGTTGTGCAGGTGTAGTTTCGAGCGTACAAGCATTGTGCAACTCACTGGTGAGATTTTCGGCATCATCAAGAATCATATTCTCTCTATATCTATATCAATAATATCTAATACTAAAATTATAGGTTAGATGTTGGTTGGACCATCTAAAGTGTTATTCATGGATGAAATATATACTGGTTTGGATAGCTCAACAACTTTTCAGATTGTGAATTTAATCAAGCAATATGTTCAAATTTTCAATGGAACTGCTGTCATCTCCCTCCTCCAGCCAGCACTAGAGACTTATAATCTTTTCGATGACGTTATTCTCTTCTCTGATGGCCAGATTGTATACCAGGGTTCCCGTGAACAAGTGCTTGAATTTTTTGAATCAATGGGCTTTAAATGTCCTGAGAGGAAAGGGGTGGCAGACTTCCTGCAAGAAGTGAGTTTGAATAAAGGTTTTTTTCTTGGTCTCATATATGCTAATAGTATTATTATCTTCTAAAGAAGTAAGCATTACAAGTAGAATCTCATATCTGGATTAATGTATAACCAATTTATAGGTGACTTCAAGGAAATATCAGGAGCAGTACTGGGCACAAAAAGACGAGCCCTATAATTTTGTAACTGTCAAGGAATTTGCTGAGGCATTCCAATCTTTCCATGTGGGACGGAAACTCGGAGATGAACTTGCAACTCTGTTTGACAAGGCTAAAAGCCATCCTGCTGCTTTGCCAACAAGAATGTATGGTGTCAAAAAGGCAGAGCTGCTGAAAGCTTGCTTGTCAAGAGAATTCTTGCTCATGAATAGGAATTTGTTTGTCTACATCTTCAAGTTCATTCAAGTAAGATGAGCTTTATAGTATTTTTTAAAACTTTCTTTTCTATATCAAATTTCATTATACCCAAATATGAGTAATATAAACTTTTTCTTTTGTTTTCTTCTTTTAGCTTACAATAATGGCAATGATTGTTATGACAACTTTCCTACCAACTGATATGCACCGAAATTCAGTAACTGATATCCATGACCATTGCAAAGCTTCCTGTTTTCTTCAAGCAAAGGAAGCTCCGATTCTATCCTCCATGGGCATATTCTCTCCCTGCATGGATCATCAAGATTCCAATCCCATTTGTAGAAGTTGCTGTATGGGTATTCATCACTTAAGCTCCATTTGGATCACGTTTCTGCATTTTGCCCTTTTTTTTTTTACAAGTGCCTCTTGCACTGTTTATGTCCATGAACAGTGCATTAAGGCAAAGCTACAATGCTGAAAAGTATTTTCAACAATGAATAGTAACCTAGAAATTATTTTTTTTATTGTTTTTAGTAATAAGTTTTCAGTTTTCAGTAAAATAAGTAATATTCAAACACACACTATGTCATTGGCTTTGATCCAAGTGCTGGAAGGTAAAAGATAGAATAAATAAATAAAACCATGCTACTTTTTTGTCAACATACAAAGATATGTTTCACTTTTTCTTTTTTCCTTTTTTCTTTTTCTATTTCAAATTATATATTTTCTTCCTTCTCAAAAAAAAAAAAATTATATATTTTCTCATGTTCATATTGCAGGTTTTTTAGGCAGTACCTTCTGCTTTTACTTCTTAACCAGATGGCTTCTGCATTATTTCGCTTTATTGGGGCAATTGGTAGGGGGGACTTGATTCTTGCCAGCACATTTGGATTATTTGCATTGGTCATGCTGTTTGCTTTGGGTGGCTTTGTCCTGTCAAGAGGTATAATTTAATAAGTGGCTTTTCTTTTATAATTGGGAAAAATCTTTTCTATTACTTCTTATTTGATTGTGTCCTCCCACAGAGAACATAAGGAAATTGTGGATATGGGGTTACTGGATGTAAACTACACGTCTAGCCTGCTGTATTTGCTGCAGAATGCGATTTTGGGTGTTGGTCCATTTCTTGAAGACAGTGCATGGGGTTGTCTTGATCTAACTCATTGTAAAGGTCAAAACCTTAAGTCCATGAATTGCGCTTCATAAGTCGCAAAAAAAAAAAAAAAAAAAAAAAAAAAAGAAAAAGAAAAAAAAATTAACATTGTCGTAGAACTCACTCATTCATGGCTAATTATAATTTAAAATGCAGTTTCCTTCATACTGATGATCCATTATCAACACATGACCACATATACATGGCTGTGGAACTTGACTAATTGATAATGATTGTGTCTTTCTAATTGTTTTTACAATAAACTTTTGATACCATTTTTCGATATTTGGTTGTGTTATGATTGGACTAATTGTTCTAATAGGTGGTGTATGTTAACAATTAATTGATTAGCTTTTTACAACATGTGAGAGTTGGTCATGGTATTATTAGAAGGGAAAAATAAATTTAAAAGGTAGATCATATAAAGTGCGATTGACGGATTTGCTTGAAAACATTAATTCTTTGTAGTTGTAGTTCTTTTATTGATAAGCTTTGGTTTCAAATTAAAATTTCAGTTTTGATTAAGGCAAAGAGGAAGATGTTGTTTTTAATAGTAGGCCATTTAGCATTTACCATGAATTCTAGATAAGCATTGTTTAAAACATATACCTTTCTAAATTAGAAATACCTAGAATTTACAGTCAACAAAAAAGAAACTGCAACACTTCTCTACTTTTATTTTCATTAGGAGTGAATGAGGTGAATTACATTTGGTCACGTGTATTTGGAAGTACACTAAAATTATTAAAATGTTATAAATTCTTATATCATTAATTTATTCTTGCATTACATTTGTTTTTTTTTTTTTCCCCTTCTTTATTTATTGGTAAATTTAGGGGTCCAAAATTGAGGTAGATTTCATGTCTAGGTTTTTAGTTTTGATATAAGGCTCACTTTTAGTTTGGCAACACTTATTTTTGTCAACTTATTTTACTATTCAACTTATTTTTGCTACTATTCATGGGCCCCACTACACTTTTTTGAATTATTCATGGGTCTTAGTGTACTATTTCAGCTAATTTTTATTTTTATTTACAGTACTTTCATCAAAAAGTTTTCAGTTTTAGCAAAATAAGTAGATCTCAAACAGACTCTACATACTAAGGTTTTTGAGTTTTCAATTAATTTCATGACTATAAATTCCATTAAGCAAAAACATATGAAGCAAAGAAACAAACACTATCATATAATTATGAGAAGATAAATTTAGTATTTGTGCACATAAACAAAAACCTCATGGCTCTCAATAAATTGAGATGCAATCTTTGTAACATCAAATGCGGAAAGGGTCTTCACTGTCCAATTAAGATCTCAAAAGTGGGTTTGGATATTGGGTTTTGGTAGTGTTAACTTCTTTGCTTAATATGTTTTTGCTTAATGGAATTCAATGGTTTGACAAGTGAAAGTTTCTTCATATGCCACATGTCCTAATTGTTCTAGTTCTTCAAAGAGTTGACTTCCTTAAAAGTGAGTTTGTATTTTTGGTTTTGGTTTTTTGGATTCTCATTTGTTTTTTAATTCAACATTTCTTATTTAGTTTTTTTATTATTGCATGGGTTTGAACATGAGAAATGAGATTATTGTAATTGCATATAATTTAAATATGTATCATAATATTATATATATATATATATATATATATATTGCAAAACTTTCATGTGCATCGCACAAGTTATCGACTAGTATATATTAATAGGCAAAACTTAGAAAAAATCCAATTACATTCTATAATTGAAGTCCAATTTTGTGCCATGTGTCCTAAATTATTTATTTTTAGAGAGAGTTTTGTTTCTTAATTTTGGAGTCAAATGTGGGACAATATCTAAATATCCATCCAAATGAGTTATTGTGTATAAAAATCAAAGAGTCTAGAATTAATGAACATAACAAAATTTTAAAAAATGAAAAATTTACATTTTCTACCTAATAATATTCTTACAAGACTTTTTAAAGAGTTAAAAATATATATATATAAGAATGACTATCAATAATATATATTACATATGTACGAATTATACTATACATTTTAATATATATCTTTTAAGTATATCCATGTATATGCATGAGGTTATAAGCTAGTATGAGTTTATTGTCATGCTTATTTAAGTTGTATTATTTTCTATTAACCTTATAATATCATGAAAATTTATTTGAAAGTATGTTTCAATTATTTTAGATATTTTTAGTCAATCTTGTTAATATTTACGAATTTAATACAATTATTTTTATTAATTACTAAGTTAATTATAATATCATCATGGTTCGACTTCAATCGAACATTGGTCCAATTTTAAAAAGCTTGAATCTCTCCCTTTACCGGTTCTTTAAACAGTCTGGTTCTAAAAACCATAATTAAGAGCATTTACACAAGTGGATGAAAAATAGCATAAGCTCCAAATTTTTACAACAAATCCAAAAAATCACTACACCAACTTATGCATCCATTGTGTAATATGCATTTTTGTTGCAATAGTTGGGCAAATATACACAAGCATTGTTGTGGTGCATTTCATTTTTTTTATTCTTTCTATGGGTTTCAACAAGATGAAGAAAGATAGTGGATAGTGGTTGTAGTGTGTGAACAGAGAAAAAAAATTAGAAAAAAAAGTTTGATATTTTAATAAAATAAAGTTAAAAATAAAAATTTGATATGGGTGTTTTTGAAAAGTAGTTTGGTAAAATAGAAAAGGTAGGTTTTTATGTTAAAATAAATATAATTTTTTTCTCGAGCTAATTTGAATGCTATAATTGACTATGAATAGTAAAGTAATCAAGTAAGCAAATTTTGATTTTGATTTAGTGACATAGAAAGTAGATGGATGGTTGTTAGAATATTTAAAGATTTTTTTACCCCCTAAAGAAGCCGGATGAAATTTTTTAATATTTTTATATATTATTCAGTATTTTAAACAAATAAAATAAATAAAATGATGTGACCTATAAGCTGCGACAAGGATATTGCAACAATAAATACTATACTTCTAATATTATATATTATATGGTGTAGATATTACGTAATAATAGCTTACCTTGTATTATGAATTTCCCAATGAGCAATTAGGAAATAGTATATGGACTTGGTTGTCAAAAAAAAAAAATGATGATTTCTTGTCCTAAATTTTGGTTTACTTGCTAATTGGCATTGCTACTGTTAAGTGTTGACAAGCGAAGTCAAAAAGTCTCTGTCTTTGTCGTATATATGAATTTGATTTTCCTATCCTAAATTTTGGTTTACTTGTGATGTTGCGAGAGTCTAAAGAAAGCACACACAATATTTTCTTTGATTAATAGAAATTAAACTGTTAGCTTCTAGGTAGTAAACCTGGAGTCCACGAATCCACAAGGCGATAAATTGAAATCATCGGAGAAAGAATTTTGACAAAACGTTTGAATTTTTATTAATTCTAATCTCTGAATAATATTTACAGACTTAGATGCTTATTTAAGAGTTCCATAAAATTTGACAAATAAGAAAATATATTCTAAAATAAATCCTAACTAATACCTAACCATAACATGAACCAAATTTGACCTAAAAAGCATTTAAAACACCTTAAAAACAAGGAAATAAATAATCTAAACCTAAAATAACGAATTTTACATAAAAATACCAAAATTAATGCATTGAGCTGTCCAGTTTGTGCTTGAGTTGGGTTTTGAGCATTCCATTTTTGAAGGTGATGCAGCAACAGTTATTAATGCACTTGCTAACGGAATTTGCTCTGCCCCTAGCTTCGGCCACATTGTAAAAGACATTGAGTCTATTACTGGTTTGTTACAAACCAAATCCTTCTCCCATGTTAGGAGGCAGGAAAACTCCGTGGCCCATGCCTTAGCGCAGAGAGCGAGGCTTTCTTCTCCTGTTTTAACCTGGATGGAGGATATTCCACCAGATATTTTTCATTTTGTATTTGCTGATTTTCCTATAGCTTAATAAAATGCTACTAGTTTAGATTCTCAAAAAAAAAAAAAAAAAAAAAAAAAAAACAAAACAAAACAAAAATTAATTTGAAGATCCTATCCTACATCACCTTGATAATTGGCATTGCTCCTGTTGAGTGTTGACGAGTGAAGTCAAGAAGTATTTTGTCTCTATCGCACATATGAATTTGTTTTCATAAACAAAATTGATTAAGCAGAATTTTGCAGGGAAAGTGGAAGGAAGGTTCGACACTACTTCGAGGTTGAAAACAGGACCTTTCCTCTTATGAGAGAATTAACTACTGTTGAGTGTTGACGAGCGAAGTCAAAAAGTCTTTGTCTCTATCGCATATATGAATTTGATTTTCCTGTCCTAAATTTTGGCTTACTGGATAATTGGCATTGCTATTGTTGAGTGTTGGCGAGCGAAGTCAAGAAGTCTTGGTCTCTGTCGCATATATGAATTTGTTTTCATAAACAAAATTGATTAAGCAGAATTTGGCAGGGAAAGTGGAAGGAAGGTTCGACACTACTTCGAGGTTGAAAACAGAAGGACCTCTCCTCTAATGAGAGAATTAACTACTGTTGAGTGTTGACGAGCGAAGTCAAAAAGTCTTTGTCTCTGTCGCATATATGAATTTGATTTTCCTGTCCTAAATTTTGGCTTGATAATTGGCATTGCTATTGTTGAGTGTTGACGAGCGAAGTCAAGAAGTCTTTGTCTCTGTCGCATATATGAATTTGCTTTCATAAACAAAATTGATTAAGTAGAATTTGGCAGGGAAAGTGGAAGGCAGGTTCGACACTACTTCGAGGATGAAACCAGAAGGACCTCTCCTCTAATGAGAGAATTAACTATTAAAATATTTGTGGACTTTGCTATTTACAATGGCCAGGAAAGTCAAAAAGTCCCACACGTTAATGAGTTAGTTAAAACTCGATTGATGTTTCCGACAAACGTGACCAAAGGCTAAAGCAAACTTATCTGAGTAAAAAAAAAGCTTGAGAAAAGTGGCATCATAATACATAGAGAAAAGCCAAATTCAGATTAAATAGCAGATATAGGTTTGGTTGGAGCAAGAGGAGAAGCGTCATGGCGGAGATGGTACTATTTCCTCTTATCAATAGGCTGATTTTCTTATTGACCCAGGAAGCAAAACTGCTAAGAGGCATCCATGAAGAAGTAGCTGACATCAAAGATGAACTGATTTTCTTAATCAACATGTCTCAAAGCCATGGTAGTCCAGTTCGTGAAGAAACAAGTCCATATTTTAGTCCGTCGCTGGTAGAGTCAATTTTCCCATCACCTATGCTGTCACACTCGGATTCGGAGTCTCCATTATTCTTCCCTGACAACAAGTCTCCAAAATTCTCTCATTCCAATTCCATAGGGTTACTCTTCCCATCAGCCAGGTCTGAAACAACAGACAGTTCCCAAAATGATGAAGAAATAATTCAAAATCCCTCGGTACCCTCATTTTCGCATTTATTTCCACCATCCAGTACCACATCGGACTCGGAAACTGCCAGTTCAATATGTGATTATGGACCAACAACTCTTTCCATTTCATTACTCTTTCCTGCCAACAAGTCTGAGACTGAGAATGAGAATGAGACTGAGGCCGAGCCTGAGACAAGTAGTTTATCATTCACTGGAAGCACTCCAAATTTGTCACATTACATGATGCAATTCTATCTGTCTCATTCCATAATGCAATTCTTCCCACCAGCCAGGTCTCCAAGTCAAACAGACAGTTCCGAAAATTATGAAATAATTCCCACTGATTTCCATGGTTATGTATGTAACGGAACACCTCCAGCTCCAGCTCCAGCTCCAAAATTCTCTCATTCCAATTCCATAGAATTATTCTTCCCACTAGCCAAAACATGGGTGAAACAAGTAAGAGATGTAGCTTTCCGCATAGACGTTGCCATTGACCAATACTTGCTTCACATGGCACAACACAATCCTCACCGACGTGGCTTCACTGGTTTTGTCCATAAAACTACTCACTATCTCAAAACATTGAAACCCCGCCATAAGATAGCATATGAGATTCAAAAGATCAAAGCATCAATTCTAAAAATCAAGGAAAGGACTGAAAGATATCACTTCAAATCCATTGTCCATGGATTGAGTAACCGTGCTCCAAATGTTAGGTGGCATGATCCTCGAAAAGCTTCCCTTTATCTTGATGATACTGACATTGTGGGAATTGAATTTCATAGAGATAATTTGATTAGATGGTTGGTAAAAGGACTGCCGCATCGCATAATTATGCTTTCGATATTGGGAATGGGGGGACTGGGCAAGACCACTCTTGCCAAGAAAGTCTACAACCACCAAACTGTGAGAGGACACTTTGACTGCCAAGCTTGGATCTCGGTTTCTCAATCATACAACATTGAAGATCTACTAAGGAGCATGATAAAGCAATTTTGTGAGGTCAAAATGAAGAATCCTCTTCCGGGAATGGACTCAATGGATGAGGAGTCCTTGATATTGAGCTTAAGGTATTACTTGCAGCAAAAGAGGTATGTGGTTGTATTTGATGATATACGAAAAATAGATTTTTGGGAGGGTATAAAACAGGTTTTACCTGATAATAACAAAGCTTCTAGAATAATTATCACAACACGTAAGTGTGAAGTTGTTAATTTTTGCAAAAAATCTTGTCCTGTCTATGTTCATCAGTTACAACCACTGCCTCCTAAAAAGGCATGGGAGCTCTTTTGCAAAAGAGCATTCCGAAATGACTTTGGAGGACATTGCCCCTTAGAGTTAGAGGAATTGTCTCAAGAAATTGTTGAGAAATGCCAAGGATTACAACTAGCAATTACTTCTATAGGTGGTCTATTATCAACCAAACACAAAACCTTGTCTGAATGGAGAAACTTGCATGACAACCTTGCCTATGAGCCAGGAACAAATCCCCATCTTGCTGGTGTCCACAAAGTTCTATCCTTAAGTTATGAAGACTTACCATACCATCTTAAATCTTGTCTCTTATACTTTGGCATGTATCCAGAGAATTTTCGTATTTCATGTAGAACATTGATTCGACAATGGATAGCTGAAGGCTTTGTCAAAGAAATAAACGATAAATCATTGGAAGAGATCGGCGAAGAATACTTGACTGAGCTTATTGACAAAAGCTTGGTTCAAGTATTAGAGGTTGATGTTGGTGGAGAAGTTATAGTACGTGTGTGGAATCCATGACCTATTGCATGAGATCATCTTACAAAAGATGGAAGATTTAGGTTTTTGTCATGTTTTGTCAAAAGGGGAGTCAATTTATGAAGAACCAACTCGACGTATGTCAGTCCATAGAGTTTCATATGGCATATTGCAGAGCTTTAAGAAATCTCCCATCCATTCTCTTTTATTCTTCAATATTGATGAACTGCCCAAATCCTTTATGAGTTCATTTTTTAAAAATTTCAAGCTTATGAAATTATTGGATTTTGAGAGTACTCCATTGGATCATCTTCCTGAAGATGTGGGGAATTTATTTCATTTAAAGTATTTAAACTTGAATGGTACAAAAGTAAAGACTCTTCCAAAATCCATTGTAAAGCTGCAGAATCTGGAGACTTTGTCTTTGGAACAAACCCTAATACAAGAGGTACCTTTTGCAATCAACAAGCTTCATAAGCTACGTTGTCTTTTAGCCTACTATATTGATGACAACATGGATATCAATCTTAATATTTTAAGAGGAGTTAAAATACATGGGAGCATTGGATTCTTAAAGGCACTGGGAAACCTACGGTACGTGGATGCAAATCTTGGAGGGGTCAAATTGGTTGAAGATTTGAGAAAGTTGAGCCAATTGAAGGATCTAGGCTTGGTAAACCTGACTAAGGAGACTGGAAGGGCCTTATGTACCTCTATTGAGAACATGCACAGCTTAACAGATCTATATGTAAGCTTGATCAACGAAGATGAGGTTGTTGATTTACAGCCGATTTCATCTCCACCTAAATGTCTTCGAAAGCTCTCCATGAAGGGGCGTTTAGCCAAGTTGCCGGACTGGATTTCAGAACTTCAACACCTAGTCTCAATAAACTTTTATTGGACAAGGTTAAGTGACGATCCACTCAAAGCCTTTCAAAATCTTCCTAATCTTGCGGAGCTCATATTGGAAATGGAAGCATACAATGGAGAGCAATTGCAAATTAGGAAAGGAGGATTTCCAAAACTCAAAGTGCTAGGGCTCGTAGATTTGACTGAATTGATTTCATTGAATATATACAAAGAAGCATTACCCCTTCTTGAAAAATTGAGCATTGAACGTTGTCCACAACTAATGGAGGTACCCTCTGGTGTCCAACACCTGAGAAACCTTAGCGAACTGATATTTACAGATATGCCCAGTGAATTCGAACAAAGTTTGGATCCAAAGCAAGGGTCACATTATTGGATCATTGAGCATGTACCATTCATCTTCCTCCGTCACAAGGTTCGCAAAGGTATTTTTGGCTATGAGACCCACAATCTCAATTCTAAGTATTTGGAGAGATCAAAAGGGACAACAATCAACCAAGCTAATGATACCAACAACAATAATAGGGATGATATCAATGCTTCAGATGAAAAAGGTTAGTGAAATGTAGCTAAAATCAGTTTCTGAATTTTAGTGAGATTTATGCTTTCTTTGTTTTTTGAAGGAAAAAAAAATATTGGGAACAATGCTTTAAGGATACTTCCTTTTTTGTTGCACTAACTTATTCCAATACTAATTAAACTTTTTTCATTTGTGTAGGTAAACAAATAATTTCTAAATAGTGATGCCAATTGGTAAATCTGTTGGTAGCACCATTTTTTCTTGTGATCCTCTTTAATTTGTTTGAATCTTTCTATATCAATTCCTAGCGACTGAAGTGAACGAAGAGTGGAAACATAAAGCTGCTGTTGGATGGATTTGAGGCTTTTCTTCTCAAATGCTGGTATTTGTATGTTTTGTTCTGCCACAATTAAGGACTTCCTTTTTACCCTCCCCCCTACCCTACTGTTGTAGTAGCTTGTAACTGTTTGTTTATCCTGTGAAAGGATATGAACATCTTTGAATTATGCCTTTCTGGTTTTGCTATCTCTTATTTATTAGTTATTACTGAGCCAACAAAATAATAATAATAATAATCAATAATTGGTTTGTTGTCAAAAAAGAAAATAATATCATCAATTCGTTTGGATTTCGATACTATGATTTAATTTCTTCTATGATATTTGTAATATGTTTGGATTTTGATACCCACCATTAATTATTGCTTTGTTATTATTTATTTTTTCTTTTTTTGATGAGTTATTACTTGGTAATTTTTTTTTTTTCATTTTTTTGGCTTGTGTTTTCTACTTTTCTTGACAAATAATGTCATGGGAGTTGAGTCGTAGATTTGTATCGTAAAAAGCATGTTGTCCTTTTTATTTTGCATTTGTTGAAATATGTAATTCACCACCAACCGCTATATGGTATGTTAATTTGGATTTTGATGGTTCTTCATATTTTGCTTGTATTGCACTATGTGAAAATTTGAAGAATCCACTTTGAGATTCACTTTTGAGATTTTTAGTGATATATATATATATATATATATATTATTATTATTATTATTATTTTGGGGGTGTAAACTTCTTCATTACTAACCAAAGTTTGACAAAGTTGTGGTAGGTAAACAGTCAATTGTTATTGTTGGGACAGGTTGGGCTAATTTTTTTATTTTTTATTCCATGGGTTTACTTCTATATGTTTGCAGTTGTCTCTTCTAGAGTGATGCTCATTGTTGCAGCCCAAATATATGGTTGTTTTGCCACAATCATGGGTTCATTGGTGTTGCTATTTTCCTAAGTACGATTGCAATTGCAGTCACCTGTAATTGTTTTGTTTATTTTGTACAACGATTTGAAAATCTTTGAAAATCTTCAATCAACTATTGCTCTTTAAATTCCCACATGTTAGGCCTCACCTATTAAAAGGTAATTTCGGCCTATACGTGAGGGGGGAGTATTAGAAATATGTGTTTAGTGATTAAATTTAGCATATCCCAATAGTTTAAGTTTTTGGGAAAATCGGTAATTTAACATAGTATTATTTAGAAGTATTAGTTATGATTAAATTTATCATATTCCAATAACTTAAACTTTTGAGACAATCGGTAATTTAACGTAATATTAAAACATGAGATCCTGAGTTTGATCCTTATCTCCTTCACTCTACCTCCCATTTAAATTCACAAAACTAGAGAAATCAAGGGTTGGTTGGTGTTACTATTTTCCTAATTACGAATGGAATCACCTCGTAAATTTATTTTGTTTTGTGACAGGATTTGAACTTCTATGAATTGTTCTCTTTGTGGTTTTGATCTTTCTTGCAAACCTATGCGATGCTTGGGAAAGTATAATATAATTATTTTATAAGAATATAATGTAAGCATACCTTAAGAGAGGAGGGGTCGAACCCTAGAGTACATGTTAGGAACAGAAAAAAGTATTAGCTGATCGAAGGGTAATCAGTTATGGTTTAAACTAATCTTATAGTGTATATTAGTATCAATTATATTCACTTCCCCCTTTTTGCAACTTGCAAGAAGGTATTATATGTTCTAAGTAATGCCCGAAAACAAAGTCCAAGACCAATTGTTACCTCTTTGATTTGAAATTTTATTAGACTACTCCCACAGGGTATCTGAAGGGCAAGTCTAATGTTGCAAGCTAAGATGAACAAGCACTGAGATATAGAGAGACAAACTTTCAGGCAAAGAGGCAGGAGTCCAAAATAGAGGAGTGGAAGATTGCATCAGTTATAGCAACACGAACAGTCCTTTAGTCCAGAACAACAGCTTGTGTAACTTGTAGTTTAGGGTTAGTTCATTTCTGTAGTTTAGAAGTTATTTATACATGTACACGTGTAATGATTTGGTTGGTTATACAGCTTAGATCCGTATAATGTGGAGTTTCTTAGGAGTTTGTTTTTGCTTCAGCTCTTGTATAAAATAACTCTTGTACAATCATTTTCTAATTAATGCAATCAGAGTTTTCTTTCACAAATTCTCACACAGGGCAAGATTGACTTTTACACTGTAACTGTAATCTCTAGCAAGATTCCTACACATCACATTTGCAATGTTCAAGACTTGTTCCTCATATTGCTCCATAATATTTCATAAAATAACCACACTTGATGAAAAAGACAAATGGAGTAGTTATATATGGTAAATTTTTTATCTTTCCCTAGTCGCCCACGTTAAATTCAGTGGGTAGGAGGAGGAGACCCACAAGAAAAGAGCATGGTTTATTAAACATTGCCTCGCTGGCCCACATGTACATGATTAACATACTTGAATAGTTGAATGGTATGTGGTTCAACGTGACTTTTTGAAAGTTAGATTAAATTTGTTAACTTTGAAAATTGGGGGTTTAATTAATATATTATTCTAAAAAAAATATCTTATTTTTTGTTCAATGTATTTTTTTTATATAGGAAATGTTCAATGTATTAATTTTGAAAATATAAAATTTAATTTGTTACAACCCTAACTTTTAGGGTTAAAAAAGATAGTTTTTTGTGTTTATTTTATTTATTTTATTATTATTATTATTTTAAGTTCGTGGCATTAATTTTCAAATTTCAAGATCTAAATAGTAAGCCTAATCGTGGTCAATCTTTCATCAAAGAGAAGAATAAAGAAGAGATGTAATATGGGGGAAACTACAATATTCTCTGTCAGGCTCCCAAGATATTTTATGAAAATACCCACACTTAATATGGGGGAAAAATGGAGTAATTATAAATGATAGACCAAATAATAACCCTCGTCCAGAGGAGCCAGCCTGGACAAGGCAATTTAATACCCCAACGGTTATATATCAGAGATAAGACTGTTGGAACCTCCATTAAGGCCGAATTGAGTAGGCCTGAGATGTTACCAAACCAGCTTTCAAGTCACCATTCAAGAGGGACAACGGCTAGCAAGGTGAGCCTATTTATAGGATCTACCAAATCCTAGACAAGGTACATACACATTGATCACCTCTCACTCTAATCATAAAATTCTTTTTATTCCCTGAGTTCTGTTTGCTAACTTTACCATCGGAGACTCTGTGGCTGGGTCCACACCGGTGACCACCTAGGAGGATCCCCTTTCTTTTTATTGATCGTGCAGGAGGTTAGACAGGCTCGTATTGGTTTAATCTGGACAAACAATATTATGGCATTAACATTAATTTCACATGGTCAATCTTACCACAAACACTTAACATATTGTTAACCCCAATCACGTTGAAAACATTAATTGTGTGAAATTAATTATGTCTCTAGATATATTAGGTGGTTACAACTTTCAAGTAATTATAGACTTATAGTAACAATCATTTATTAATACTAGAAATAAAGGTCGAGAAGAAAAATATTACAGTATTAGCATAAATAAAAGACCTACAATGATCCTTTTTCTTTTCTTGGGTAAAGTCTCACTATAGCATTTTTAATAAAATGAAGAGTGGTTAGTGGATTGTAGGTTGATTTTTGTGTGTGAATGTAAAATTCTTATTTTAATAAAATGAAGAATGGTTAGTGGATTGTAGGTTGATTTTTGTGTGTGAAAGGAAAATTTTTCCCTTCTATTTTTTTTGTTATTTTTTCTCTTGCACACGCCACCCATTAATTTAGAAGGAGTTTTGTCCAATTTAGAAACAGAAGAGGTTGCTTCCTGGATTAAACCAAGAACAAGTCCGCAAGCCCAAATCGACAGCTAGCTTTGCCGGGCTCCATAGTCCATACCAGCAGCATGTTGAATTTGGAAACTGAGCAGGACAAGTTGATCGTTGCAGATCTCAAGGTGCTGGCTCACACTGAGATGTAGTTAGTGAACTTCAAATTTCAAAGATCTACAAAATACACGAGCCCAATACCAACAATATTCAGAAGCAATGATATAAGGTCGCAAGGAGTAAGGAGAAACAATATGGCGGAAACTATAGTATTCTCCATTATCGACAAGCTAAAACCCTTGGTGAACGAAGAAGCCAAACTTCTACGTGGCGTCCATGGAGAAGTTGCTGACATCAAATATGAACTGGAGAGCATTCAGTCCTTCCTCAAGGATGCAGATGCAAGGGCTGCAGCGGAAGAAGACATGAGCGAGGGTGTCAAAACATGGGTGAAACAACTAGCAGAAGTCGCTTTCCGCATAGACGTTGCCATCGACCAATACTTGCTTCAGGTGGCACAACATGGTCCTCATCGGCGTGGTTTTACTGGTTTTGTCCATAAAACAACTCATTCACTCAAAACATTAATACCCCGCCATAAGATAGCAAGTGAGATTCAAGAGATCAAATCATCAGTGCAGAAAATCAAGGCAAGAAGTGAAAGATACGGCTTCCAATCCACTGGTCAAGGATCAAGCAGTGGTGCTCGGAATGTTAGGTGGCAAGACCCTCGAATGGCTTCTCTTTTTCTTGAAGATGTTGACGTTGTGGGCATTGAATCTCCTAAAGATGAATTAATCGGTTGGCTCATAAAAGGACACTCTTACCGTACTGTAGTTTCAGTGGTGGGAATGGGGGGACTGGGCAAGACCACTCTTGCCAAGAAAGTTTATGATCACCATATGATGAGAGAAAATTTTGATTGTCATGCTTGGATCTCAGTGTCTCAGTCATACAACATGATGGATCTAGTAAGAAGCATGGTAAAGCAATTTTGCGAGGCAAGAAAGGAGTTTCCTCCCGAGGGAATTGACTCAGCAGACAAGACGGCACTAATTAGCAAAGCAAGAGAATATTTACAAGAAAAAAGGTATGTAGTTGTATTTGATGATGTATGGGAAATTGATTTTTGGGGGGAGATAGAACATGCTTTACCTGATAATACAAAAGGTCCAAGGATATTAATCACAACACGGAAGTCGGATGTTGCTAATTTTTGCAAAAAATCTTCACATGTTAAAGTTCAAAACTTGCAACCACTACTACCTAATAAGGCATGGGAGCTCTTTTGCAAAAGGGCGTTCCAATTTGAACTTGGAGGACACTGTTCCCCAATGTTGGAGAAATCATCTCATGAAACTCTTGAGAAGTGTGAAGGATTACTGCTTGCCATTGTTCCTATAGGTGGTCTTTTGTCAACCAAGGACAAAACTCTCTTTGAATGGCAAAAATTGCATGATAGCCTTGGATTTGAGTTAGGAATAAATCCTCATCTTGCAAGTGTTAGTAAAATTCTATCCCTAAGTTTTGAAGACCTTCCTTACAACCTCAAATCTTGCTTCTTATTCCTTGGTATGTTTCTAGAGGACTATTCTATTAGTTGCGTAAGATTGATTCGACAATGGATAGCTGAAGGTTTTGTGAAAGCAAAGGAGGGTAAAACATTTGAGGAGGTTGCACAAGAATACTAGACTGAATTAATCCACAGAAGCTTGGTTCAAGTATCAAAGGTCAATTTTGATGGAAAAGTTAGACAATGCCGACTCCATGATCTTTTTCATGAGATCGTCCTTCAAAAGATGAAAGATTTGAGTTTTTGTCATGTTTTGTCAAAACAAGAGTCAAACTTTGAAGGACTAACTCGACGTATGTCAATAGATGGAGATTCATATAGTGTATTGAAGGGATTTGAGGACGCACACATTCATTCTCTTTTATTGTTCAATCTTGATGAATTGCCGAAGTCCTTTACGAGTACTTTTTTTGTTGATTTCAAGCTTTTGAAGATAATGGATTTTGAAGATGCTCCATTGGATTGCATTCCTGAAGATGTGGGAGGTTTATTTCACTTAAGGTATTTAAGTTTCAGAAATACCGAAGTAAAAATGCTTCCAAAATCCATAGGAAAGTTGCAAAATTTGGAGACTTTAGATCTAAAGCAATCCCTAGTGTGTGATATACCAGTAGAGATCAACAAGCTTCGTAAGTTGCGACATTTAATAGCCTACCATCGCAACTATCGAATAACATTCAGTTTGGCTCAAGAAAAAGGGGTAAGAATACCAAAAGGGGTTGGGTCTTTAATGGACTTTCAAAAGTTGTATCATGTTGAGTTGAATCATGGAGGGGTTGATTTCGTTAAAGAGTTGGGACAACTGAGCCAATTGAGGAAGCTAGGAGTGAAAAACCTCTCAAAGGAAACTATGAGTAGTTTGTGTATCTCTATTGAAAGGATGAGCCACCTTCAATCTTTAGATATAACCTCAATAAGTGAAGATGAAATAATTGATTTACAAACTATTTCATCTCCACGTCAATGTCTTCAGCGCATCTACTTAAAGGCGTGTTTAGAGAAGTTACCGGGTTGGATTCCAAGACTTCAAAATCTTGTCAAATTAAGGATTTTTTGGTCAAGGTTGAATGAAGACCCATTGAAAGGCCTTCAAAATCTACCTAACTTATTGGAGCTTGACATCTCACAGCAGGCATATAGTGGAGAGCAATTGCATTTTAGGACTGGAGGGTTTCCAAAACTTCGGAAACTAACACTTAGGTACTTGGATGAATTGAATTCGTTGATTACAGATGAAGGAGCATTGCCCCTTCTTGAAAACCTTGAGTTTGGGCCTAGTCCAAAATTAAAGGAGGTGCCCTTTGGAATTCACCATCTAAGAAACCTCAAAAGGCTACGATTTTATGATATGTCCAAAGAATTCGAAGATAGTTTAAATTATGAGGTGGGACCCTGTTACTGGATCATTGAACATATACCAGCCATTTTTCTATCTTACAAGGTTGGCACGCAACATGGCAGCTATGACTCACGCCGCCTCCATTCCAAGCATTTGGAGAGGTCAAGAGCACAAATAATCAACCAAAATGATGATCACAACACCAACGATAGCAGCAATATCGATGCTTCCATTGAGAAAGGTTAGTAAAATTTTGCTAAAATTTGGCTTTTAGAGTGGGTTGTATTTTGAATTTATTTTTTGGTTGCGTATGTATTGTTTTTCTTCCTGGTGAACAACGCTACAAGAGTTGTGATATTGAGTTGCAGCATAAAATGAAATGGTTGCCGTTTATTATTATCTTATGCTGAAATTGCACTTATGTTTTTGACAAGCATTGGATAGGTGCTGGAAATATTTCCATACAATAACTATACCAAAACAAAACAAGTGTTAAAGAAGTAAAGTCCGTAAAAAAAAAAAAAAAAAAAAGGGAGTTAGGAGGATTTTCTTAGATAGAATACTAAAATGGAAAGAAAAAAAAAAAAAGTTTTGTTGATGCATTTAGTTTGAGATTTCAATCTAGAGATTCTTCAATGATCATACTTCTTGTTTGGTAGTGTAAACTTCTACATTGCTAATCAAAGTTTGTCCATTTTTGGTAGGTAAACAATCAAGTACTACTCACTGATGCTAATCTAAATCCGTAAGTGTGCTTTTTCCCCTAATATGACACTTTAATTGTTTGAATCTCTCAAAATTCCTATTATATCATTTTTATGTGCAACTTAGTTATGGAATTGTTGGGCTTTGTCTATAGAGTACAAACTTGGATGGAGGGTGGAGATGTAATTGTGGCTGCAAGGACAAGTTGGATTTATTTTCTCCAGACTATCTAGAGAATCAGTGGTTTTTCTTGTAACATGTTTGTAATTGTGTCCAATAGTTTACTTTCGTTGTTGTTTCTATTTTCCTCAGTATGATTGCAATCGCCACGTAATTGATTATTATTAGAAATATATGAACCTCTTTGAATTGTTCCCTCTGTGGATTTGATCTCTCCCTTTTATGTGCTATTACTTTTATTGGGAATAGATCCCCTTTGATCAGGTGCTTTAGGTTATACCAATTTTAGGACCTCTAGGCTCAACTTTGGTAACAGTGATAGAGAATGCTCTAGGATTTAAAGATATTGGTAAGATTTTATTTTTTGGAAGTGTTTATATATATAAACAGATGGGAAAAAAAAATTGTAAAAACATTCAGTAATTAAATGTTTAATTATCAGCAAGGTATTTCTATGCTCACTTCAACAATATGACACATTTAAGGTATCTGGAATTTACGTAGAAAGCAGAAAGCTATGCAAAATTTTTCTAATTGGGCTACAATTTATGAATACTTTTTTTATTTCTTTGAAAAAACTAAATTGATCAACCAAGATGATATCAATGATTTACAGCATATTTCATCTACACCTAAATGCCTTCAAGTCATTCACACCTAGTCAACTTATATATTTTCCTATCCAAAAAAAAAAAAAACTAATATATTTATTGGACTAGGTTGAGTGATGATCCATTAAAAGCCTTCCAAAATCTATCTAATCTATTGGAGCTCATATTGGGAACGGAAGTGTAAAATGGAGTGCAATTGCGAATTAGACATTTGTATGGATCAAATTCATTGATTATAGATAAATAACCATATTGTGCTTTCTTGAAAAATTGAATATTGAGCATTGCCAACAACTAAAGAAGTTACCCTCTGGAGTTAAACACCCAAGAAATAATAGAGGCTTCCCAAACCCAATATCGGTGAATTGTTTGCTTGGTCTAGGCCTAGGTGAATTGCTCCGTGGTGTAAATAACATTGATTTGTGTATATTATGTGTGCGTTTGACTCCAGTTTAAAAAATCAGCTTATTTTACTATTCAACTTATTTTTGTTACTATTTATGGGCTCCACTGCACTTTTTTGTACTATTCATGGGTTTCACTGTACTATTTCAACTAACTTCTGCCTATATCTACAGTACTTTTAGTAAAAAAAATTTAATTTCAACAAAATAAGCGAATCTCAAACAGACCTTATATTGAATCCAAAAAAACAATTAATGTGCGTTTTGGTGGCCAAGAAAACCAGAGAAAAAAAATATATAGATTTAGTTTTTATTTTTTTAGTTTAATTTTTTTTTCTTCTACTCTAAAATTAAGGAATTTTTTATGAGGAATTTTTTATTCAAATGTTGATATGATTTTTTTTTAAATTTTAATTAAAATTTTTTAATTTTATTTCATTAGTTATGTGTGTGTATCAACTGTCAAGTGAGCATTCTATTAGTAATATCAACAAGTTCTTTTATTGAGATGATGGTAAGGACTAAAAAGAAATTTTTTAATAAAATCCAAGGACTAAATTGAAAGTTTTGAAAGCATAAGGTCTAAAGTAAAAAAAAATATCTCAAATATAAAAATCAATAAGGTATTTTAACCAAAATCTTCACACGTGAGTTAGGGCATATATAGGGGTTACGTAAGCAATGAATCCAAGAGAAGTGAACAACTAGGAAAAAGTATTTTGTATCAAATGATACCACGTCATCCATATCAAAATCCAATAAATGAGAGTCATGTGTATAAAAATATTTACCCACTAACATATGGGTTATATGTCTTTCATTTACTAGTAGGGTAGTTATTTTTTACTGAAATATTTCACACTTATTAGATTTTGATACCGCTAACATTGTATCTGTTGTAAAAGCGGAAGCTTTAATACCAATTTGTTGAGAATAGTAGAAGCATGAATATCAATTTGTTGTGTGTGTATCCAAATAACAATGGGTTTATGCAAAATAGAAATAGAACGACAAAAGAAACAATCACACAGGAACACAAAGAATTACATGGTTCGTCTTTTGGTCTACGTCCACGGGCGGCGTCGAGAAGAAAGTTTCACTAACAAAAGAAAGAGATTACAAAGGTAGTACCCAAAATACTCTCACAGAACTCAAACCCCAAATACACCCAAAAGAGCTCTCAATCACCAAAAGCATGTGACTAGAGAAAACCTAAATTTCTCTCTCAAAACAAAGCACGGCTTAGAACTCTAAAATAATATGCAGCTGCGTTTTCTCACTAACTTTTTCAATTGCCGCATAACAAATATACTTATACAAAGTATAAGTCGGCTAGGATATATTAATTGAGAGCATATCATCAAAGTCGGCAATACAAGTCCTAATATAACTAGGACTTGGTCAATTCCTTGGACCAAATTAAAAGCCACGTAACAACAGTATCATTTGATACCAAATACCTTCTCGAACAACTAGAGGGTATCATGAATACAAATTTCTTGTTCCACTTTTCATGTTTCACTTTATGCTTCCCATTAGAGTCCTAGACAGATACAAATTTTCGAGTCTCCCTTTTAAAACTCATTGAAAATGTAGACATCATTATCTTACGCTCTTAGCCTAAAATTTGAATTATTAGATTTTTTTTTTTTTTAGAGAGTTTCAACCTATGGTGTTCGAAAGTTCACCGATTGAGCTAACTGAAACCCACAAAATTATTAGATAGTTAGATACTATCCTTTAATAAAAAGTTATTTTTAACTGGCACATAAGATCAAACTTAAAAACTCAATCAGAGACCACAAAGTTAAGTTTTATTTATTTATATATTTATTTAGAAACAAACACACACACACAAGAGAGAGAAAAAGAGGTTCTAATATTTTTTTTTTTTTTAAACGAAACCAATATTCATCCATTCATCCATGCTTAAACAATCCTGGTACAAGGCTTCTATAACCGGGGGAGGGGAGTCCTCTATCCAGTACAATTCATTGTCAACATTTCTAGCATATTTGGCCAAAATATGGGCCACCTGGTTTCCTCCTCTTCTAATACAACCTATATCAACATATTGCAAACCACGGATGCTGCATTTGATATCCTCATACACATGTCCCAGCAAAGAAAGATCGCCTAAAGTGCTTGCTACTACGTTCATGACAGCAACGTTATCACCCTCAATGATTAGCTCAGAAAAACCTGACTCCACAGCAAATTCAAGAGCTTTTTGACACGCCAACGCCTCCGCTTCTTCACTGCAACTGACCGAGGGCCCTTTAACAGACATGGCTGCCATTAATTCACCTGCAGAATTTCTGATTACTGCTCCAAATCCCGATCTCTGAATTCCAATAAAAACCGCAGCATCGAAGTTAAGCTTGTACAATTGTGCAGGGGGTGTTTCCATCTCTGTCCGGTCTGTGGCGCTATGTGTGGAATATTCATATGAGTTTGAACATTTCGATACTCATCTACATACTCCACTGCTCTCTGATTTAGACACTTCGGATCCCTCATCTGTCCTCCATGTATAATTGCATTTCTTTGATTCCAAATAAACCAGGCTTGAACCAGAAACACCTCCATCTCAGCTGTTGAAAACCTGTCTAAAGCATACTCAAACAAAGCCAAAATGTTAAGGAAATTAGTGGGACACTTCTGTAGCCTTATAGCACAGCCAGCCCACACATCTTGCACAACCCCACACTCCCATATTGCATGTATTGCTGATTCAGGCACCCCCGTGCAGCAGCAGCATCCCGTCTCCGCTATGATTTTCCGTCGAGCAAGATTCACCCGGGTTGGTAAAATATTTTGGCAAGCTCTCCACCAAAATATTTTAATTTTGCTTGGCACATGTATCTGCCAAATTTTCTTCCATATTTGCTGACCGCCAGCACCTTCCGAGCTTCCAATCCCATCATCATTCCTTATCACTTTCCTTGCCAGATGATACCCGGACTTAACAGAGTACTTCCCATTCTTGGTATGCAGCCATACCACTGAATCCTCAATGTTCCTTCGGCTCAGTGGGATTTTGCAGATAGCAGCAGCCTCCTCCACACCAAAATTTTCCAGAATAGTATCACGTCTCCACCCATGTAATTCAGTATCAATAAGCTCCGACACCAACATCTCTCTATCAGCATCTTGTCCCCAGTGCAAAATCCTATTTGCTGGACATTTAGGTATCCATTTATCCAAATATACTTTGATGGATTCACCATTCCCAACTCGCCAACAACACCCATTTTTAAGAATAGGTAATGCAGCAACCATACTCTTCCATGCAAAAGAGCAATTTGGTGACTCAGTCGCTTCCAAGAAATTACATCTAGGAAAGTACCTTGCCTTAAAGCATTGAAATAATAGAGAGCTTCTATCATGCAGCAACCTCCACCCCTGTTTTGCAAGCATGGCAAGGTTAAAATATCTTAAATCTCTAAATCCCATCCCACCTTCATTTTTTGGCCGAGACAAAAAGTTCCAACTCTTCCAATGTATTTTCCTCTCATTACCAACTTGACCCCACCAAAATTTTGCGCACATAGCATTCAACTCATCACATAGTTTCACCGGTAATAGAAATACCCCCATAGCATATGTTGGTATGGATTGGGCACCGCTTTTATAAGCACTTCCTTCCCAGCCCTTGATAGCATCCTCCCCTTCCACCCTTGTAATTTTTTCCAAACCCTATCCTTAAGATAGGAAAAGGTTTGATATTTGGCCCTTCCCACCAATGTAGGCAACCCTAGATATGCTTCAAACTTCTCCACTTGCTCAACCCCCAAAATTGCCACAATCTCCTCCCTTTGTTGATTAGGAGTATTACTACTAAAATATACCGATGACTTATCCATATTTATGCATTGACCAGAGGTGTGAGCATAGACCTGCAAAACCTCATTTATCACTTCCACCTCACCCTGTGTAGCTCTACAAAAAAGTAAAGAATCATCAGCAAACATTAAATTTGTAATTTTTGGCGCTCTTCTACAAACGGATACCCCATGAATTCGTCCATCATTCTCAGCCTTTGATAGTAGTGAAGTAACCCCTCTGCACACAGGAGGAACAAATATGGTGATAAGGGGTCACCCTGACGAATACCTCTAGAGGGGTTGATATTTCCATAAGGCTTTCCATTAATGAGAATAGAGAAAGAGGGTGTGGTAACACAACCCATCACCAAACCAATCCACCTGTCAGGAAATCCCATCCGTTGCATCATACCCTGTAGGAAAGGCCATTCAACCCGATCATACGCCTTGCTGATGTCTAACTTCAAAGCAATCGAGCCTCTTTTGCCTTTTTTCCTCACATGCATAGTATGCAAAGTCTCATATGCCACCAAAATATTATCTGTAATAAGACGGCCTGGGACAAAGGCACTTTGAGTAGGAGATATAATGTCTGGAAGAACCTGTTTTAGCCTATTAGCTAACACCTTTGAAATGATTTTGTAACTAACATTACATAAACTAATAGGTCTAAAATCAGCCATTTTCTCAGGATTCTTCACTTTGGGGATTAACACAATATTAGTGTGATTAATATCAGGATGCATAACACCAGAATTCAGATAATCCAACACAGCAGAAACAACATTATCTCCCACAACATGCCAAAACTTTTGGTAAAATAGAGCATTCATACCATCAGGTCCAGGAGCCTTTGTTGGTCCCATTTGAAACAACGCCACTTTAATCTCATCAGCCGTAAAATCACTGGACAATATCTGATGCATGTCAGGAGTAATCCGATGTACCACAGTATTAAGACAGTCTTGAATCTGGTCACATACACCTGCATTAAACAAACTAGCAAAATAGTTAGTAGCTACTTCAGCTATTTTCTCCACCTCCTCCACCTACTCTCCATTCACATCTTTAATTCCATGAATATGATTCCTTCTTCTCTTTTGAGATGCTTTAGAATGAAAAAATTTTGCATTTTTGTCCCTATGCTTCAACCAAGCAATTCTAGATCTCTGGGCCCAGAAAATTTCCTGTTTCAACAGAAGATCATCCAGTTTTTTACTCACAGTTAAAAATTCAGATCTAGTCTCCTCAGTGCTCTCGGCTACATTAAGAATATCAAGTTGTTTTTGAAGTTGCTTTAGTTCCTCATCATTCGGCCTAGACTTTGAAGAACCCCATGCTCTTAAATCTTCTCCACAAACTTCAATTTTCTGTTTAAGCCGAGCCATACCATTCATGCCACCCACATCCACACTCCATGCTTCTTTAATCACCGTCTCACAATCTTCCCATAACAACCAATTTTCTTCAAACTTGAAACCAGATCTCACCTTTGAACCATTCCTCCCATAATGTTTTGTCTGAAGAACAATAGGGAGATGATCCGATACATGTGGAGCAAGATGGTTCACTGTGCTTAGCTGGAATTTATCTCTCCATGGTTTTGTTGCCACAGCCCTATCCAACCTCATTTTTGTGTTAGCATCCCCCGGTCTTTTGTTATTCCAAGTGTACGGATATCCCCTATACCCCAAGTCCTCCAGTTGACAATTCTCCAATGCTTCACGGAATGCATCAATTTGACTCATCTGAGATGGCCGCTTACTGAGCTTTTTCGTAGTTTGGCTTATTGCATTAAAGTCCCCAATACAAAGCCAGGGCCCCTCCACAAAAGTCCTAATATGAGCTAGTAACTCCCAAGATTTATGCCGCTGACATGCCTCAGGCCAACCATAAAAACCTGTTAACCACCATTCAAATCCATCATCCTCCCTAACCTTAACCAAAATATGATTTTCTATGTAATTCACTAACTGTAGTTGTACTTCATTCTTCCATATCAATGCCAATCCACCTCCTGAATTAGGATGTTTAACAATAATCTTATTCGGAAAAGGTAGTTCACCATACAGCTTTTCAAACCCTTCCTTATCTAACCGAGTCTCCATCAAGAAGCACACGGTGGGAGCTTGTTCCCAAAAGAGGTTCTAATATAAAGATACATTACAAACTCCATTTAAAAGCTATGGTAACTTTTAAGAAAATGTGAGGCAAATTATACCATATACAACACACTTTTTTAAGCAATGTGGGAGAGTTTTTTTTTTTTTTTTTTCCTTAATCTGGAGAGAGGTGATTTAATTCCATAAGATGGAAGTTGTAATATTTGTGGCTTCTTGCGTGCAAATTGAGTTAAATACAATCTTGCTTTATGATATGGTATCTTTTTTTTAACAATGCCACACCATTTCTTAGAACCGTGGTTTGGTATCAATTCTTTGTCAGTCCAAAAAACATACGCATAACTTTAATTGGCTCTTAACATATTCTTTGTCAAAGTAGTTCTATTATCCCCGCTTGAACCAAAGTACTAATTTGCCTAGTAACGAGTCCAAAAGTGATCACGGTAACGATATTAGAACGATTTGTATTGTTCTTAAGCATGTACAATTTATACGCACATATATATGTATATATGTCACGTAAGTTCAGATAATTTTTAATCATAATATCGTATTTTATTAATTTTATTGACTTTCAGTGTATATCTTGCTATTAAAAACTTGATTTTACAAGAATTATATATAGAAAATTCAATTTTACGTCCTTTGTTCTTTTTTTGATGAACGAAAGGGGGAGGTCTGTGGTTACCCTGATCTACAGTAGCTATGACTCAATCCAACATTCTTTAGTGGGGGTGCTCGTATGGTCACGCCCAAGGAGTGAGTTGCGCTGTTTGTTCTAAGAAAAATAGAAAACTTTATTCTCATCTTATACGAAATCTAATCTAGCCAAACTTTAACTTTTTATGCTGTGAGTTTATGAAAGAAAGACAAGACAGGCTCCTCTTTATTCAGTTATTCTTCCCTTTTTCATTTTTATTTATTTATTTAATTAATTATATTTTTTTAAATAAAAAAGATGGGCTCTACTTCTTCTTTCAGAAGAGAGAAGTAACGGTTAATTCTTTTCTTTGAGGACATCCTATACCAAAATTACATTGAAAGTAAAGCTAATAAAGTTCCATGCATGGATAAATTTACATCTGAGGTGTGGTGGAAAACGATTGATTTTTCTCAAAATTAGTTAGAAACAAAGAAAGAAGCCAATCTTAGGCAATATTTGACCATAGAGAAGAATTAGATTTAGATGAAACAATTGACGTTTATTCATAAATAAATAAATAAAAACAAAGATATGATTTGCGTTTTCATTGATTAACAAGAGAGGCGACATGGCAGAGACGGCAGTATCCTCTCTTATCGACAGGCTGCTTCACTTGCTGACCCAAGAAGCAAAACTGTTAGGAGGCATACATGGAGAAGTTGCTGACATCAAAGATGAACTGGAGAGCATTCAGTCCTTCCTCAAGGATGCAGATGCAAAGGCCGCAGTTGAACAAGACATTGACGAGGGTGTCAAAACATGGGTGAAACAAGTAAGAGAAGTAGCTTTCCACATAGACGTTGCAATCGATCAATACTTGCTTCAGGTGGCAATACATGATCCTCATCCAAGTGGCTTCCGTGGTACCCTCCAGAAAACCACTCACTTACTCAAAACAATAATACCTCGCCACAAGATCGCAGCTAAGATTCAAGAGATCAAGGCATCAGTTCAGAAAATCAATGAGAGAAGTAAAAGATATGGCTTCCAATCCACTGCTCAGGGATCGTGTTGTGGTGCTCGGAGTATAAGTTGGAATAATGACCCTCGAAAGGATTCCCTTTATCTTGACGATGCAGATGTTGTAGGAATTGAATCTTCTATAGATGAATTGATTAGCTGGTTGGTAGGAGGATCTCCTCATCGTACTGTGGTTTCGGTGGTGGGAATGGGGGGACTAGGTAAAACCACTCTTACCAAGAAAGTCTATGACAACCAAATGGTAAAAGCGCACTTTGACTACCATGCTTGGATCTTAGTTTCTCAGTCTTACAAAATAGAAGATTTGTTAAGGAACATAATAAAGCAGTTTTGCGAGGGCAGAAAGGAGCTCCCTTTGTCGGGAATTGATGTAATGGATGAACAATTGTTGGTCAATAAATTGAGAGATTACTTACCGCAAAAAAGGTATGTGGTTGTATTTGATGATGTATGGAAAACTGAATTTTGGGATAGCATAAAAAATTCTTTACCTAATAATAATATAGGTGGTAGAATTATTATCACAACACGTAATAGTGAGGTTGCTAATTATTGTAAAAAATCTTCACCTGTTCGTGTTTACAAGTTGCAACCACTACCTAGGGACAAGGCATGGGAGCTCTTTTGCAAAAGGGCTTTCCAATTTGATTTTGAAGGACATTGTCCCGCAATTTTAGAGAAATTGTCTCATGACATTGTTGAGAAGTGCGGAGGATTACCACTTGCAATTGTTGCTATAAGTGGTCTTTTATCAACAAAAGAAAAAACTATGTTTGAATGGAAAAACTTACACGATAGCCTTGGCTTTGAGTTTGGAAGAAATCCACATCTTTCAAGTGTGAACAAAATTCTATCCCTAAGTTTTGAAGACTTGCCTTATAACCTAAAATCCTGTTTCTTATACCTTGGTATGTATCCAGAGGATTACTCCATTAATTGTATAAGATTGATTCGACAATGGATAGCTGAAGGCTTTGTGAAAGAAATTGAAGGTAAAACATTAGAAGAGGTTGCACAAGAATACTTGATAGAATTAATCCATAGAAGTTTGGTTCAAGTATCAGAGGTCAATTTGGACGGAAAAGTTAGACGATGTCGACTCCATGATCTTTTGCATGAGTTTTTGTCATGTACTATTGAAACAAGAGTCAAGCTTTGAAGGACTAATTCAACGCATGTCAGTAAACAAAGTTTCATATAATGTTCTCAAAGGATTTAAGGACAAAAAAATTCATTCACTTTTATTGTTCAATCTTGATGAATTGCCGAAGTCTTTTATGAGTCCCTTTTTTTCAGATTTCAAGTTTTTGAAAGTAATGGATTTTGAAGAGGCTCCATTGGATCACATTCCTAAAGATGTTGGAAGTTTATTTCATTTAAGGTATTTAAGTTTGAGAAATACCAAAGTAAAACAGCTTCCAAAATCCATAGGAAAGTTGCAAAATTTGGAGACTCTAGATCTAAAGCAAACCCTAGTGTCTGAATTACCAATAGAGATTAACAGGCTTCGTAAGTTGCGACATCTTTTAGCCTACTATCACGACTATGGACTAGATTTTAGTTTGGCTTCTCAAAAAGGGGTAAAGATACAAAAAGGGGTTGGATGCTTAGAGGAGTTGCAAAAGTTGTATTTTGTGGATTTGAATCATGGAGGGGATGATCTAGTTAAAGATATGGGAAAGTTGAGACAATTGAGGAAGCTTGGAGTGAAAAACCTGTCAAAGGAAACCATGAGGGTTTTATGTGCCTCTATTGCAACAATGAACCACCTTCAATCTCTTGATATAGCTTCAATAAGCGAAGATGAGATCATTGATTTACAATCCATTTCAACTCCACCTCAATGTCTTCAGCGCCTCTACATAAAGGGGCATTTAGAGAAGTTCCCAGATTGGATTCCTAAACTTCAACATCTAGTCAAATTAGGGATTTATTGGTCAAAGTTGAATGAGGACCCAATGAAAGCCCTTCAAAATCTGCCTAATTTGTTGGAACTCGAAATCTCAAGACAAGCATACAATGGAGAGAAATTGCATATTAAGATAGGAGGGTTTCCAAAACTCAAAATTCTAAATCTCCAATTCTTGAATGCATTGCATTCATTGATGATAGATGAGGGAGCATTGCCTCTTCTTGAAAAATTTGTGATTGGGCGTAGTCCGCAACTAAAAGAGGTGCCGTGTGGAATCCTACATCTGAGAAACCTCAAAGAACTGAGATTTATTGACATGCACAAGGAATTCGAAGAAAGTTTGGATCCTGAGCTAGGATCACATTACTGGATTATTGAGCACGTACCCATCGTTTATCTCTTACACAAGGTTCGCACAGGATTTTACGACCTTGAGGCCCGCATTCTTCGTTCCAAACATTTGATAGGGTCATAAGGGCAAACAATAAATCAAAATGATGATCATAACGAGAATGATAGCAACAATATCAATGCTTAGTTGAGAAAGGTTAGTGCCATTTTTAGCTTTGATTATAGTGCTTTTTTTTCTTTTTCTTTTTTTTTAAACTTGTGTTTTCTTTTTTCCTGGTGAATAATATGTCGTGGGAGTTGGTTGTAAATTTGTATGGTAAAAAGCAACGGTTGTCCATTTTATTTTGCATTTGATGAAATATGTGATTCACCACCTACCGCTTTCTTGGTATGCTTGTTTGGATTTTGCTTATTTTTCATATTAAGCTAAAATTGCACTTTATGTAAAATGTAGAGGCAAAAACTACTTTACTAAATTGCGTGTGTGCTGAACATAGTAATGTACAATACTTGTATCAGAACAAAACAAAACAAGTAACAGAGAGAAGTGAACATTGTCAAAACATTGCTCTAAGGATTTTACAAAGTTGCACTTTACCCCTATTCAATGTGTGTTAGGCGAAGATCCGTTTAGATGGAGGGATTAAAAATAAAATATTGAAGCATTTAATTTGAGATTTTTACTTTTTTATTTTTATTTTTTAGTGTTAACTTCTTTACTAATCAAAGTTTGTTCATTTGTGGTAGGTAAACAATCAAGTTCAACTCAGCAATGCTAACTCAAATCAGTAAGTAGACTTTTCCCCATAATGTGACACTTTAATAGCTTGAGTCCTCAATATTCCTATTAGATTATTTTTATGTGAACCTTTGCGCTAGAATTGCTGGGCTTTTTCTGCAGACTCGGATGGAAAGTGAATATAACTGCTGCAGCTGGGCACGTTTGGCTTATTTTTTCAAGAGAATCAAGTAGCAAATCTCAAGGTTTTGCTTTTACATGTTGGTAGTTGTCTCCTCTAGTGTGGTGCTCATTATTTCAGTCCGAATAAGTGGTTGTTTTACCACAATCATGGGTTCGTTGCTGTTATTTTCCTCATTTGATTTGCAATCACCCTTTAATTGTTTATTTTGTAAAATGACTTGAACCTCTTTGAATTGTTTTATCTATGGTTTGATATATATATATTGGGAGTCCTAACCATTATCAGCATCTCATCATTCCTTAGTGAATAATTTAGTGCATCTGTTGATGATTATGAACTAGGAATTCTTTTTTTTTCTTTCTTTTTTTTTTTTTTTTTTTTTGAGCAAAATGAACTAGGAAATCTAAGTCAACAAAGAAGGTGAATAAGGAAACTAAATAAAATAAGATCAATTCAGGATCGTAAAATGTTGGTTTCCTAATATCATGTTCTGAATTTTGACATTGTCTCCTAGATGGTCTGAACCCCAATCTGGTAAATTGTTGACTCTAACATCTAGGAGGATTACCACTGAATGTGGTAGAATTGGGACATCATCAATAACAGCATTGTTGTTGAAACTGTGCTTGAATCAACCCCCCCCCCCCCCCCCCCTTTTTTACTTCTGCATCGAAAATGCCAAGGAGTTCTATATAAGAAATTGTTAAAAAAAATACTCTTGGTGTCACAATAATCAACAAAGATGAGAAATATCTAGGTGTACCCTTGTTTGTGCGATGATAAAATGTACGTTTTTAGAGCCCTCAAAACAGAACCAGATTAACCTAGTTAATTAGCCAAGTGATTACTTAGTCAAATTATCAGATCTAGGTTAACACAAACATACCATATCAATGTAAAGTGCGGAAAATAAAGAACACAAAGATATGATGACCCAGTAAAACCAAACTGGTAAAAAACCTGGGGAAGATTTAACCTAGCTATCCTCAAGGTAAAACTGAATCCACTATGAAAGAATTGAAGTTTACACAATAGCGACTTAGACCACTAACATCCTATTGCTACCTCGAGTAGGAAACTTACTACCACGACCCCATGATAGCTCCAAGTCCACGGACTACTTCTTTCTTGGATTCCCAGCAAGTATAAGCACTCCCGCTTATGTATCTTTAAGCTCTTGAATCTGCAACTGAATGATCGCCAAGTTCTTGACGTAATCTTGAACTTTGGAAACCCTAAGTATGTGTGAAGGAAAACACCTCTAGATCTCACAGAAGATTCACACACACAACATAAAGAGCCTCTTCTAAACGTGGCTAGAGTTTTTCCTTTTATATATAGAGTAAAACATAAAACCCTACACGTCAAACGGGCTTGGGCTGAGTTGGAAATTCTGCAGAAAAAACAATCTGCACGACTTTCGATCAGTCGAGTCTAATTCTCGATCGATCGAGCCAGGCAGATTTACACAGTAAATCCTGCAGCAACTCGATTTCAACTTTACATAAAAAGAATACACTTTGAGCAAGTCTAAACAAGACTAAAAAATGTTTTGATCATGGTTTGCCAATATTACAAAATAGAGTTCTAATACATTAGTTCCTAATTCTTAGAACCTAACAAACTCCCCCTTTGGCAATTCGTGACGAAACACAAACTAACAAAATGCTTAAAGTTTACACAGAACAGCCCATTACAAAAACATTACCCAACAAAACAAATCCAACCTAACTACTATCTATCAGTTGCAAGTGTAGACAGCAACACGACTAAATCAACCTGTACATTTCCTGAAACACTCAACAAACGCATAAATGCATGTGTGAAAAATACAAGTACAACATAAATAACTTCTTGATTTCACATAACACAAAATAAAGACATATATCATGAATAACCTCATTAATATAAATCAATACGCAATGTGAAACAAGAAACATATATAAACAATGTATCTCCCCCTATCATGGACAACCCAAACAAAAATACTTCATAAGCCAAAAATGTAAATACACAATGAAGCACCTAGATATAAACTAATATCTCCACAAGCTCCATAAATACAAAAATCTCTCCCTAACTACAAAATCTCCTCTACAAATGTACTACCCCTTTTTGTGACGGAATGCCAAAGGGTAATCAGAATCCATCATCAAAAGGAGGTGGCGGAGGCGATCGTCTAAAATGCTCCAAATATGCTTGCAAAGCATGAAACTCATCAAGCATGTCCACCAAAAGCTAACCATGAGCCGCCTGAATGGTCATGACAGTCTCTAACGTACGTCGAATGTCTGAATCATCCAAAGTAGATGGTGGAGGAACAGCAGCAGGATCAACAGACGCCTCAGCAAAAGTAGTACCTGTAGAAGAGGGAGGAGGAGGTGCGACACCATAAGTCTCTACCCTAGGGCATTTAGAGTTTGCTCTCAACTAAGCAGCCCTCTGCCGAAGAAATGTGGCACCTATGGGAGCAAAAACATGGACAGGCTCAGACATTGAAAACTCATCTAAACCTAGATGTAACAAAATCCGGTGAATAAAAACAGTGAAGAAAAGAGCATGAGCAGTAGAACTACTCCTATGAAGTTCGTTCAAAGAACAAATAAAAAGATAAGGAAAACTCATAGGAGTATCAGTAACAAGGGCATACAGAAATGCACAACACTCCAAAGAAATGGTGTGCAGATGAGAGATAGGCCACAAGGAATGACAAGCAATCCTAAAGAAGAGATAGTGATTCTCAGTGAGCTCAGCAGTAGTGATCCGAGGATCAGAACCCCACTGGATAGAAGATCCAGTGATGTAAGACATGATGTCGTCTAGGGGAGGAGACTCATCATAAGGGTAGACAGAATGCTGGACCACTGGTACCCCAAGAGCATCAGCCATTACTGAAGGAGTAATGGTGTACCCTACACCCCATACCCAACTCTTAACATGAGTGTTGGAATCATAGGTGTGGATAGAGAGGTTTGAGTAGAACTCTCTAATCAAGGTGGCTAAAGGAGGATGAGAAATGTCCAGCAGAGGAAGCCAACCCCTACGCTCAAAGTTTCTCCTAATCTCACCATCTAGCTCATCTAATAAAACCTTTCTCTCAGCCCAAATGTTTCTCTTAAGGTTCAACTTCTCAAACGTCTCTTGGTTTTTCTCACTCGAAAACCTCTCACTATCAAAAGAAGGAGCAGAGGTGGAGGTAGGTGTCCTATGGGCTCTAGTCTTCCTAACCATGATCTAAGGTTGGAATAGGACAAACAAAAAAGAACCAAGGAAAGAGAAAACAAGAAAACCCAAGGACAGATTGCAAGTTAGCACAAAAATATAGAAATAACAATTCTATATGATGCATGAACAGTAAAAGCAAATGATGCATGCTCTAATGCAGTGAGAATATGTTCAATTGAATTTTAAAATAACAAAATTGGCTTGAGCATAGAGTTTATATCAAAAACCCCAAAATTTGAAAAACCACTTGTACAATTTTCAAGAAATTGGACCAATTGATCATTAAACAAGATAGATAACAGATTATAATGACCAAATCAATCAATCAAACAAGCCAATTTCATCAATTAAAGCTCAATTTAACAATATCCCCAATTCGGGTATATTCAAGCCCTAGAAATTTCAATTTCTCACAAATCACCAAATTGGTCAAATTAAACTAGCAAGAACAGTTATATAGCATCTTACAACAAAAACCCATTGATCAATTTGGAAAGAAAAAGCTTAAAACAATAAAAACCCCAAAAATTCTTAGGTTCAAAATTTTCCCCAAAATGCATGATTTAATGCATAAACCATGAAAATAAATGAAAAAGGAAGGGCAAAATGGTCTTACCAGCCTTGGGAGAGATAAACATTGCAAAAATTTTGGAGGAAAATGACAAAAAATTGCTTTGGTAGCCTTGACCGATCGAATGAGAGAGAAAAGTGTTTTGAAAAAGTTTGAAATAGTGTAGAACATGTGAAAAACAAAGGTTTTAAAAAACTCTCTATACGATTTTCGATCGATCGAAAAATAGGTTCGATCAGTCGAAAATGCTTCGATTGATCCATTAGCAATCAAGAACCGATTGAAACAGACAGAGGCTGACCAAAATTTTAATTGCAATTTCGATTAGTCGAAAAACAGGTTCAATCGATCAAAATTCTGGAAAAATCACATTTTTGAAAAACAAAGCAATTTTGTGTAGAAACTTTTCAAAGCATTGAATTTTAAGAATAAAATGCATGAGTATGAGATGAAATGCTTTTCAAAAACACAAGTTTTAAACCCAGTTTTTCCAAAATTAAGATTTTCAATCAATTCACCTTAAATTCTCAAACAGCAAACATGTTTTGCATAAAACTCAAGGAATTTTCAAACTTGGTTGGCCAAACCAAAATCATACACAATAACATGTACAAAGTTTAGCAAAGAGTAACTTATGTAGTGTGTGCAACTAGCAAAAACTTGAGATACATGTGAGGTGATATGTAAATAGAAATCAAGCACAAAGTCTACAAAATTCATCACATAGAATTTGAAAGAGACTATCACCTAAAGAGTTACATCATATAACTCCCACATCTCCTAAAATAAAAGCTTGCAATCATGTAAGTTTCTTGATTTGCCTCATATTGTACACACCAATTTTAACTTAGCAGAAACTTATTAAAATAGCCGGGATAATGTACACACCAATTTTAGCATTTAAACCGAGGCTACACCTTATTTTCTTTTTGTGCATGTGCTACACTTTCTCGAGCACAAAATCTTACGATATGCACTAAGGTGTTCATGATTGACTAGTAAACAGAGGTGAGATAGTTATTTATGCCTTTCTCAATAAGATCAAGTCCAACAATCAAAGGCGGCTTCAAGATCAAGACAAAGTGATCAAAAACTATAAACATCTTCCCACACAACATGCACTACTAAGCTCAAACTAGTAAAGTGCAAAAAATAAGCTCATCAAAGCTAAACAAGGTACATAAACATGTTATGTAAAAATAAATTGGCCAACATTGATTTCAAATCCAAGAAAAATAATGCAAAACACATTATGCTTCCTTTTCCCCTTTTTTTTGTTTTTTTTTTTTTTTAAATTACAAAAATAAACCTAGAATGAAATGCATGAATGTTATGCAATGCAAATCCTAGAAAACAGAGAAAATAAAACAGCAAGAAAAATGGTCACAAAGAGTAAAGTAATGAAGCACAAAGACCATGTCAGAAAGACACAATTAGATCGAGCCTTTTGCATCCAAAACTTTTTAGATGCACCTCGAGCATTGGAGTTATTCTTCACATTAGAATTCTGAGCAACTCCAGGATTGGAATAAAGGTTTAGAGCCTTTACCAATTCACCAATAAGTACCATAGGATCTTGTGCTTGAGGCACAAGTACTTTTGGCTTATTTGCTCGCTTAGCAGCTTGCAACTTGAAACAGTTTGGATGAATGTGCCCAGACTTTCCACAAAAATAACAAACTCATGCAGGCTTAACTTGAAACTTGCCCTTAGGAGGATTAGGAGCCTTAGGTTTAGACTCTTGAAGATCAACCCTAATCTTCCTAGGAGGTGTTACATTTACAGAATTAGCAACCTCACTCATAAAGGGTTTGACAACCTCACTCACAAGGGGTTCAATAGAATGAACAAAATTTGTGGAATGGGGTTCAGGCACAGAGATGCTTTCTACAAAACCTAAGCCAGTTTTGTCAGAGGAAGTTTTTTGAACACTCAGCATGTGATCAAGTTTGGAACTTACAAACCTATTAGTTTGTTCTTTAGTAACAGATAATTCAAGTTCCAAATTTTTAATTTTATCAAACAAAAGCATGTTCTCAGTCTTCACATTATTCTACAACTCATTAGCATCAAACAGTTTCACAAGCAAATTTTTCTTTTCAAGTTCAAGAGATGCAATTTTCTTTAAGCCTAAATCAACACTTATAGCATCCTTTGCAGCAACTTTGCAAAGTTTATTGTAGGCTTCTTGTAAATCTGCATCCTCAGAGAGTTTCCCATCAGAAGGGTTCTCCTCAACAAAAACACTCTCATCAATTACAGCAGTAGTAGTGAAAGCAATGAAGTTTCCATCATCGTCACAACCAGACTCATCATCGGAAACTTCATCATCTCTAAGGGTTACAGCCATAGCCTTACCCTTAGACCTCAAGTATGTAGGACATTCATATTTCATATGACCATACCCTTGACACCCAAAACATTGTTGCCCCATAGAATTATTTGAAGGTTGACCTACTTTCTCTTTAAGTTTTTCAATATTATTAACCTTAGTGGGATCATTCCTCCTAAAATTTCTAGGTTCAGCAGTGTTCTTACCTCTTGCCCTTCTATTATTGTTCCTAAGAAAATTTCTAAAGTTCTTGGCAAGGTAAGCAATCTCTGTAGCAGAGAACTCATCATCAAATCCACTCACATCAACATCATCAACAGACTTAAGAGCCATTGATTTGGATTTGCTAGTCTTAGGTAGGTCCAACTCATAGGACTGAAGTGATCTTACAAGTTCATCAACAGGGATGGAGTCCTCATCCTTGCTTTCAGTGATGGTAGTTACTTTGGGTCTAAAATCTTCAGTCAAAGATCTAAGAATCTTCCTAACAATTTTAGGTTGATTATAGATTTCACCCTATAAGCAAAATTAACAATATCATTAAGCTTAGCATAAAATTCATCAAAAGATTCATCATCAGACATCCTAATGCTTTCAAATCTAGTTGATAATTGCTGCAACTTATTAATTTTAACTGCCTTTGTGCCTTCATGCACAGTTTGGAGAATATTCCAAGCAGTATAAACAACCTCAACATTAGAGATTCTCTTAAATTCCTCCATAGAAACAGCATTAAAGATAGCATTCATAACTTTGCTATTGAAAGCGGCTGCTTCTTTCTAAGAAGTTTGTCACTCACTCACAAGAGTAGTGGGCTTCTCCCATCCGTATTCAACGGAGTTCCAGACTTTCTCATCAATAGATTTCAGGAATGCTTTCATCCTTACTTTCCAATAAGCATAGTTATTCTCATCAAAGTGAGGTGGGATAACAAAAGAGGGTCCGTGTTCCATGACAATTGGGATCAAGGATCAACTCTAAGATTAAAGGATCTACAGACAGAGAGCTACCTGCTCTGATACCACTTGTATGTTTTTAGACCCCTCAAAACACAATCAGATTAACCTAGTTAATTAGCCAAGTGATTACTTAGTCAAATTATCAGATCTAGGTTAACACAAACATATCATATCAATGTAAAGTGCGGAAAATAAAGAACACAAAGACATGATGACCTAGGAAAACCAAATCGGTAAAAAACCTGGTGAGGATTTAACCTAGCTATCCTCAAGGTAAAACTGAATCCACTATGAAAAAATTGAAGTTTACACAATAGAGACTTAGACCACTAACATCCTATTACTACTTCGAGTAGGAAACTTACTACCACGACCCCATGATAGCTCCGAGTCCACGGAGGCACGAACTACTTTTTTCTTGGATTCCTAACAAGTACAAGCACTCCTGCTTGTGTATCTTTAAGCACTTGAATCTGCAACTGAATGATCACCAAGTTCTTGACATAATCTTGAACTTTGGAAATCCTAAGTATGTGTGAAGGCAAACACCTCTAGATCACACACACAGCATAAAGAGCCTCCTCTAAACGTGGCTAGGGTTTTCCCTTTTATATTAAGAGTAAAACATAAAACCCTACAAGTCAAACGGGCTTGGGTTGAGTTAGAAATTCTGCAGAAAAAACAATCTGCACGACTTTCAATCGGTCGAGTCTAATTCTCGATCGATCAAGTTAGGAAAATTTACACAATAAATCCTGCAGCAACTCAATTTCAACTTTACATAAAAAACATATACTTTGAGCAAGTCTAAACAAGACTAAAACGTTTTAATTATGGTTTGCCAACATTACAAAATGAAGTTCTAATACATTAGTTCCTAATTCTTAAAACCTAACATAAAAAATGCAATCTTTTGGCCAGATCAAACAAAGTGTGAGAAAGAAACTACAACAATGGAAGGAAAACTTTCTCAAAAAAAAAAAAAAAAAAAAAAAAAGGGAGGATGGAAGGAAAAGATTTTATGGAATGTAGAATTTTGATTAAAGTGGTGGCCTAATTTGTACCTATGTATGCCTCATAATCTGCTTTACGCTCCTTGACATCCTTTGTTCTGAACTAATTGCTATAATGAGAGGGTTTTGGTGGGATCAATTAATCTACTTATTTGGGGCAACAAATTTTGGAAAATGGAGTTGGTGTACGAGATGTTCCTTCCCCATCGTGAGGCCGCCATCATTAAAAGCTAACCAATTTCCCATTTCGCATCCCAGAAACTGCACTTTCATTTTTTTTAAACGTCACTTTTGTCCTAGTGCAACTTTTTCTAACAACTCATTTTCAAAATGCATAAGAAATAAGTTATACCAAATGTACACAATGCATGTAGCTAAAGGCTAATTGACTTACGGATTTAGACTAGCACTTTAATTCCAATGGTCACTTCACTATAAGAAGTGCATACTTTATGTTTATGGACAAATATTGGAGAAGAGAAACCATATAGGTGAGAGCTCAAATTCAGGTCGGCTCTAATAAATATATGGGGTTGTGTTTGGTCTGCAAATGTGCCTAATAAAATCAAATTTCTTTTGTGCTTTCTATATAATACTTTGCACACTAAGAGCAATCTGTTTGCCAAGAAGATTCGCTCAAGCTCTGTGTGATCGATCTCAATTGTGAAGAAGTCGAGATAGTTGCACACATTGACACATGCTGTATTCATGCTATAATAGACGTTGGAGGTCTGGACAACATGTAGGTTGCACATTGGTGAGTTGTTGTCAATGACCATGGAGTTCTGTGACATGCTAGAATGGGATCATGTAGCTCACTAGCATGGTATGAATTTAGATCTCTTTTTCAAGATTGTATGGCAACTCTGGTGTCACAGGAATAACACCATGCATTTGTTCATTTACTTTATAAGCAATTAGGGGGTGTGTATGGGTTAAGATTTGGTGTATTTTTCAACCCAATACGATCTACTCGAGTTGAGAAACCTGTGATCTAACCCAAGATAGTTTTAAAAACTAACCCAACCCCAGTCTTAGAATTTCTTTTTCTCCTGATTTCATTTTTAAAAAAAGAAATTGAATTGTCTTTTCAATCTACTATTAAAATTCATTGTTCAATAAATGATTGTAATTTTCATAATTTGATATAATATTACAGCTTTATCAAAACTGTCTTAAATTATCAAAATAAATGAAACTAAAATATTTAAAATACAAATATTTCTGTTTTTTCAAAAAAATAAAAATATATTTTTTAAATTATTAATAGCCTAAATCATTAGATAGGTTATTAAAGCTAACAACAACAAAAAAAGATCGACCCACGAAAATCAAGTCCAGACATCCTGCATCGTGTTGGATATTAGGTTGACAAGTGACTTTAAATGTGGATGTGGGGCAAAATATGTCTCCACACCAAATTGCCCAAAGTAGGCGTTGGTCTGATCCAATAAATCCGGGGGCCTCTCTATACAATATGCCCAATTGTCCATCAAAATGGAGCCGAAAGGCCCGAAACAGCCCTTTTTACTGTTTCTTTTATAAATAAATGTTACAAAATAATATATATAGAATATATTATTTGTACTTTAATTAAGTTTTTTTATTTAATTTACCTGTCATTAACGAAAAATTTTAAATTAATTTGTGCATACGGCAAAGTTTGAACATACAAAAGTTCTACCAAAAAAAACATACAATTTTTTTTTTTTTTTTTGCCCATTTTTTTTTTTTTCTTTTCGTGTTGAAAGAGAGAAGTTTGCGTTGGAGATTGCAGTTGGGCTGCCATTAGCAAAATGAGATTTTCCAAGTCATGACAAGAAGCAACGACTTTTCTTCTAAGACAAATTAGTACTGTCAAATTTTGCAAGCTGTGAATATATATATATATAGAGAGAGAGTGAGAGAGAGAGAGAGAGAGAGAGAGGGGGTCCAAACCTTTAAATTGAGTCTTAACACCATTCATGAACTTTTGTAATTCTTTTATTTTTTGCTAAATGAACAAGCTCATGATATATATTCTAGTAGGGGCGGAGCCAAGAATTTTTGTTTGGAGCCCAAGTTGCAGTACTCATATATTTATCAAGTCACATACATATATAAATATATACACACACGCTTTTTTATTATATATACACACTTTTTATTTGATAAGTTATATATATACACACACCCAACAAAAAAAAAAGACCTTAGTATTTTCAATCAAAATTATGTTTAATGGCGATTTTTCATAAAATAAAATTCATTTTTCCATTTTCATAGTGAAATTCTTAAAAAATTTCATTTTAAATACAAATTGTCAAATTTTATACTAAAGTAAGTAAAAAATATTTCAATTGAACTAATGAAATTTTCAAAAACATAAGTAATCCAAAACTTAGAGGAATAAATTAGGTTCCAAACATATTTGAAGCTATCTTGCTCTAACCCATTATGTGACAACTAAAAACACATTTCATGTGTAGTTTTAGTGATAATTTTTTTTAATGAGTCAATGACTTGTTAATCTCCACATAATGGGTTGAAAAAGATAGATTAAACATATTTGATACCAAACTTTATCAAATATTTAATAGATATAAGAATACGTTTTACAATAAAAAATAGAATTGCAAAAAATAAAGTTATATCTCTATAACTATTAGATCATTTATTATTTTTTAAGAGCATCATTGGACTAATTCAAATATTTGGGGGGGAGGGCAACTCTTATTTTTGTAGATTAAATTTTGAAAACATTAAATTAATTATATATATATTTAAAAAAAAAATCAAAATTTTGGACCTTCTACATAGCTGTACCCCTATATTCTAGGAAAATATTGAAGTTATTATAAATTTTATTACTAAAAGAACTTACAAATTAACTGACGCGACAATAAATATAATTAGTACATGATATTAACAATGATAAACAAAATTTTAAACTAGTCATTTATATTGTGTTTAAAAGTTGACATATCAGTTTATAATGTTAATGCACGAAACTTTGTATTAGTCATAACACATCACTCTCTTTTCTTTCTTTCTTTTTTTTTTTTTTTTTTCTTTTTTGAGAGGGCACTCTCTTGTATTTCGATGGTTCATGATTGGACTGATTAATACGTTAAATGATTTGGCTTGCACCTAATAAACTGAAAGCAACATGCACAAAATACATGTTCAAATATGATTAGTTTCAATCCCGTGTCCCATACTCCCATCTATTGCATGCAGGCATTGCATTATTGGACGTGTCCCACTTAGTGCATTGCATTATTGGACGAAAGCTCCATCTAACATATATATTAAGTACATGTTTCAGTGTACAGTGAAATGTAATGGTCTACCAAAACGAAGGCACTAAAGCATAAATGTTGCCAACAAAAAAGAAGGCTAGTTAAAGTGAATATTTCAAAGTACACAAGGCAGATACAAGTAATATGTAATGCAGCATATATGCACATGGAATTACATTAATATACAGGGCATACAGGGATACCAACTAGACTATTGGTTATAAGGAAAACCTATTATAGTACATTACTCATCAAAATTATCAAATTTATTGGGGTAACACCCTTTTGTGAAAGAATTAATTTAGGAGATAGGCAAAATTGGTTAATGAAAAATTAGAGAAGACTGAAATTAAAGTGAATTGTTGGGCAGAACTGGCACGATCTGTAGGACTCAAGCATTTGTCATCACAAAAACAATCAACTAGATTATATGAATACCCATTCTCCATGGCTATAATAATTACTGCATGTACAATGCACCTATAAAGTTGAACAATTTATACTCTATTTTTTTGTACTAGATGAGATCGTGATTTCACCTCACAATTTCAATTAATTTTTCAGTTGTGTACAAAGGTATGTGTGTGCGCAACAATATTTGTCCTCTTTTTTTTTTTTTTTTTTTGAGCTTAAGTAACAAGTATATTCACCAACAGGCTATATAAGACCTACAGTTCTTTTTTCCCCATTAACACAGATTAAGCACATTGTAGTTTTCTGACAGAGGCTGCAGCTTGTATCGTTGCCTGCTTTAAAACATGAAGGTAAACTTCAATACTAATTACACCATATTCATGCTGTAGAAAGAAAAAAGGCTTTGGAATATACTTAGATTTTATTACAATATTGTGAGCTTTTTATCTTATATGGTGTAGCAAAAAATAGTTATCAAGGTGCAAATGGCCTGTGACAAATGCAGAGCCAAGGCCATGAAGATTGCATCAATAGCAGATGGTTAACACCAAATCACTCCTAGCTTTATGGCTTTTCAGAAACAATATATTGTCAACAAGGTGGTACTTAATTACATGTTCATTGATTTTACAGGTGTGATCTCAGTTGCTGTTGAAGGAGCAGATAAAGATCAATTGGTGGTGATTGGTGAAGGTGTTGTCTTCTTCCACACCCAATAAGGTGGCATAGCAAAGCTTCTTCCTTAACGAGCAGGTCAGGTTAGCCGAGTCAACACCTTCACCAATCACCACCAATTGATCTTTATCTGCTCCTTCAACAGCAACTGAGATCACACCTGTAAAATCAATGAAGGAAAAAGAGAAAGGGCTCGAACCAGTGATAACAAAACAAGAAGAGGAAAAGAAGACAAGTACATCTTCAACTTGTTCTAGTGGATGTATTCAGTTACCCGCGTGCCCTCAATATCTACCATATCCCACATTCTATGAAGTGGCAGTGTATGATCCGAGTCCAAGTTACTGCTACATCATGTGATCTACATTTTTCTGATTCTTGCAACCCCGATTTATGAGATCTGATTTTTTTTTCTTTTTTGGTTTCTCTCTGTTCTTTTTTTAAGTTCAATGCATTATGTCGATTCGAGTGTTACCTTGAGATGGGTTAGATTGTAGTTCTTGTTTGGTTATTATTTTGGCCAATGCCTGAAATATTTACTCGTTTGATTTGACTTTTATATATTTTTAATTTGTTTAAAGTGTTCTAAAGAATTTACTCTTGAGATTGGGAAAAAAAAAGTTTTAAGTTGTTTTCAAATTTTAAAAATAAAAAATAAATAAATAAAAACTATTGGAAACATGTAAATAAAAATAAATAAATACAAAAGTGTTTTTAAGACAAAAAGAAATTGAAAACAGATTTGAAAAAAAAAAATGATTGATTTGTCTCAATTAAATGAGATTGCCTAAAGTCACTCAACCTATGGGTCAACCCATCAAACATGAACAAACCAATACTCTCGATCAATAATGCCTTCCTTTAGATAGGTTGAGCATGTTGGTCGAACGGGCTTCGGTTGAATAAGTTAGTATGAGTTGCACTTGATTTATGATCCTAACCCATCTACCTTCCCCTATCAATGGCCAACTTAATCATAATCCTATGAAGGGCAAGCTTGGGGGTGCCCTAGTAGCTCTGTCTCTCTCTCTCTCTATATATATATATATATGATAATCACTAGTTCACTTCCTCTCACTTTTGTATTTATTGCTGAAAGTTCAATATGTGTGTAAAACACCCTTGAACGTTTAGACTCCAAATTACAAATTATCAATTCAAGCTTATTATTAAACAATTAATGTGCGGAACATGAACATAAGCCAAACACAGAATTGATAAACTATCTAAGCCAATTATAATCACATCCACAACAGAAAATAAAAGGCAAAGATAAAGGGAAGAGAGATGCAAACACAAGGACAACACACGATGTGTTATCAAAGAGGAAACCGAAGCCCTCGGCGTAAAACCTCTCTGCCGCCCTCCAAGCGGTCAATAATCCACTAGAAAATGTAGTTGGGATACATGAACAGCAATAGACCCTCCAAGCCTAATCTATCCAGGTACCTAAGCCCTCCAAGTTTCTTGCTCCAACGAGGTTGTGCCCAACCTTTTTCTTCTCTAGCTTACCGGATTCCGCTATAGCCATAGCATCAACCAATAACCATTGGTTCCTTCGAAACTGCTTCCCTTAACACCAAAAGGCCTTCTCATAGACGTGGGTGTGGTGAGACAAGGATTTGGTCAATAACCTCTCAAGGATGTATCAATGGAGAGGAAGAGAGTAGAGGAATTTGATGAGTCTCTTAGTGAAGATTGGGGATGAGGCAATCTTGTTTTTCTCTAGGGTTTCTCTCTCAATTTTTCTCTCTAGAAACTCTCTACATTTTGTGGGTATAAGGGTCTATATATACTGGTGTGTGTTTGGAATACGAAGAGACAGTTTTTGCCAAACAAGGCTGGTTGGCGGTTTGGCCTCACGGCTTGTCCAAGTCACGAGTTCAAGTCGCGAGATAACGGCCTAGCTAGCCTGGGACTTTTGTCCTGTAGTACGACAGTTGGCGCGACCCTTCAGCTCCCTTGTGTGCTTCTCACGTGCCTGCAGTTGGCGGCTTGCCAGTCGCGAGTCAGCCGCGAGTCCTAACCGCGAAACTCTGCTTCTTTGCACAAACTTGAGCTTTTCTTCACGCTCTCTTCACACACTACCCTTACATGAATCCCACCTAAATATAGGGTTACTGAGTGCTAAATTACAAGCAAATTGGCACGGAATAAAGCCAACAAGATGGTTGATAAATTTCAACCTTCCAATTGCATTCACTTACTGTCAATCATATTAGATGTTATTTAAGATGAGCCGTATTTCTGCAAGAGAAAATATCTCATCCCGTGTCATTTCTGATAGGCCAAAAACGTATTGACCCCTTGTGATGAATTAATTGATTAATTAGCCAAGTTTATTAATTAACCAAATTAACCTGCAAAGCGCATGGTAGCACAAAAAAATCACCAATTAAACTAAGTATGCAGCAGAAAATAAATTGACACGGTGATTTGTTTACGAATGGTGAAAACCTCCAAGAATTCACTATTAAAATCACCCCACCGGGTGATTTTAAGGTCACCACTCCTGAGAATCCGCTATTATCAAAACAAGCGGTTACAAGTAAAAGAATCACAGTACCTTATACCAACCTACAGTTAAACCCTTACCCTAATACCCAATTGGACTTGTTCTGTAATGACAATCTCTCCTTTTCAATGCACGGCTCCCAGTACATGACTAACCAATTGCGCAGATCCCAATACGCGACTAGATCACCAACTTGAGAAGGATGTTAGCTGCAAAGTTCTTCAGTTCATCCAAACGATGAAGATCATGAATTTGCTTGGTCACAAAACCCTACAGTGTACAAACACAGCAACTTCTTGAAGAGAAATATGAACTAGGGAAAATTCTATCTCTGGTCACAATTTGCATGAACAAGACTTTGCTTCACACTTGCACAACCCTAGACGGCCCTTAAAATAATCCTTATATATGTTTAGGGTTGTGAGAAAAGAAACCCAAACATACATTCACGGATTGGATGAAAAACAGTCCTGGAGAACTGAACTTCATAAACCTCGACAGATACCCTATCTGTCAAGCAGCTGTCAAGCCTCGGGCTGAAACAGCTCTCTTTAAGTCTCAATAAATGCTAGTTGTCGAGCTTTAATGAATAGCACTTTCTAACTTGATTCTTGGATAAACTTGCATGGCTTTAACACTTGAACTTGAAACCTTGTTTCTTGAAGCATTAAACACATCCTAGATCTAGCCAATTACAAGTAAAATGCATTTTGTCAAAGGATTAGTCAATTACATAAAATAGTGACATATGTTCCTAACATTGATCACATATGTCATAACAATCTCCCCCTTTGGCATTTCGTGACAAAACCATAACAAACAAATGAGATATGAGAGACGTCATAAATCACTCAACTCATATTCACTTGTTGAATACAATAAAATCTATCCTAACACAAACTCTTGAAAAACTTTGCAAAAAGAGAGTTTATGGCAAGAAGATTTTGACAACCTGCATTTCTGAAACACTTTAAACAAAACTCATCATTGCATCTTAGTGTGAAACGGAAATAATAGATTGCATACAATAAAATAAAAAACATGTGTATAAAGAAAGAAAAGAAACAATACATGGAGAGATACGTGAAAGAACTGTAATAACAACCTCAAATGTATATATATCAACAAGTACAAGGTTTACTATCACAATATGATCACATGATCTAAGGTACATGAACAATGTATCTAAAATAGAAAGAAAAAGATACATAAAATCATCACTACATCCCTCAAAAAACATGAACACTCCCCCTAACAAAAATCTCCTATGCTAACCCTCCCCCTATGAGAAAGACTACTCTGATATCCAAAACTACTCCCCCTTTTTGTCACGAGTGACAAAGGGTAAGAGTATTAAGTAAACATCTCGTCATCGTTAGGTGAGCTAGCATCTCCATCAGCGTCATCATCATCGTCGTCGGAGTCATCATCATCCTCGAATGCCTCGGAAGGAGGAGAGGGAGACTCTACAAAGCCACCAAGGCGAGCTTGTCGTCGTGCAATACGGTCGACACAGGTGTTCACCTGACATAACTCATCAGTGAGAGTGTCAAGACGAGCATCCATGCACTGAAGCTACGCCATGATCGCATCAAGAGTCACACCACCCACAAAAGAGGAGGGAGCGGAGGTGTATGGAGCTGAAGGAGTAGAAGGAGCTGCCGAACTGGACCGCCTCGAACGAAGCTGCGCCTCGCTCCGTTTAACGGTAGTGGCGTCTATGGCACACATAACAGAGAAGTGGTTGGAAATGGGAAAGGGAAAAGAAAAATGGCGTAAAATCCTCGTAATAGCCGAAGGGAAGATGAGTTTATCACGGGTCACCGTATCCCTATATACATCTATGATAGAAAGAATAAAATGAGAGGAAAAATCTATAGTGAGATGCTTTAAAAGAGAAAGCAAAAATCGAGCATAGGCTCGGTAATAGAGTTATAGTGAGAAAGATGATGCAACACAAAAGTCATCATCATTTTCATGAATCTAGGATCTTTAGCAAAGGTCGAACATGGAGTAAACTGACGCTCGCCCCAATCAGAGGGACGCTCACAGAAAAGCGAACATAAACTCGTCTTTGGATACAGTCCTCAAATGCTCACAATCGAGGTAGTCAGGATGCTCTACCCTTGGGACATGGAGCATATCGGATACAATATCCGGTGTAACCACAATGCACATACCTTGAATGCGAGTAACAAAAAGAGGTACTGAATAATCAAATCCATGCATGTTGGAGTAGAACTCCTAGGTCAGCACGGATGGACAAGTGATCGGGACATCACACAATGACTCCCAACCCCTACTGTGAATGACAGTGGGTAGGTCAGTGTCGGAGAAGTCTGACAAAATGACTAGGCGTTCCGAACGAACGCCTTATCTAGAAAAGTTCTCCGAGAAGTCCTTTTGGGCTTGCTTATCATGAAACCGAACAGAAGAAGGAGTAGGATCAAATGAATTGGATGCCCTGGAACGAAGAGGGTTCCGGGATAGAGTAGATTTGCGTTTGGGTGCCATAGAAGCAGACTAACGCAAACAGGAGAGAAAGAGGGAGAAAGAGACAATTAGAAAAGTCCCAAGCAACAAAAATATATCAAAATATATTGAATAGAAAGTACATATGCATGGAAATGGATGAACATGTGATATGCAAAGGTAATTGCATCATGGGCCCAACCCAATCCAATCCTACCAGCACACAAGTTTACAACAAAGTAAACACACATCTAAGAATGCATGAAACAGTGTTATAATGCAAATGAGATGCAATGCATGAAGTTTTAAGATGAAAAACTCAAAATCCATACCAAAAATTTTGCAAAAACCTCTTCAATTTGAAAAATCCTGAACATTTTCTAAAAACCCCAATTTATAGGTCAAAAGATATGAAAATGCATGAAAAAGAAGGATTAGAACACTTATCAACTTGATTAAGGTCGAAAAATCCTAGAGGAAGAGGTTTGGAGTGAGAGAGAGAGGTTATGGGAGGTGAGGAGTCAAGAGAGGTCGAGAGAGATCGAGCGAAATGAGTCTGAGATCGCAAAAACCCTTTATATAGAACCTCAGTAATTCTCGACAGATCAAAAGGTGTCAAGAGGTGTCGAGCTTTAAAGGGTTCGACAGATGCAGCTATCAAGCAGGTGTCTAAGGCAAAAAGAAGCTCGATGGATCGAGGATCTGTCGAGAAGCTATCGAAGGGACAGAAAGTTTCTTAATCGATTGACCTAGCTATCGAGAGGTGTTGAGATTGTGATAAAAAGCAACTGAAGAGCTCGATAGATAAGTTAGGTGTCGAGAGGTGTTGAGGAGCTGTCGAGACTACTTAAAAAAGGTTTTTCAGAGAAGAGAAAAACACAAACAACAAGAATCCAAACAACATTTTGAACTCTCAAAATCATCTCTCACCAAAAAAATGTTAAGCACAATGATCCCAAAACACACACACACACACACACACTAAACAAGTCTAACTAATTTTATATTTCAAAAACAAGTCAAAACAGTTTAGTGAGCATACATTAACACATATATTCCTTGTTATGGCCAAATTACACTATTCCTGCACATGTATCAAGAGTAGCAATGAATATTGCGTGTTATGTGTGAAAAACATAGATTGCATAAGTGTCTACATATTATGACGATTTGATATATGAGAAAATCACTTTAGCTCACACACAATCATAACTATTTGATAGGGACTTATCACCTTCAAGGTACATTCTATGACTCCCACATCTCCTAGAATACACGCTTGCAATTATATATAAAGCATTTTGTTCTTTTTGTTTCTTATTTTTCTTTGCATATTTTTCTTTTAAGCAAATCATGCATGGGCATATAAGAGATAGAAAAGAAATACCAAATGATGTTAAGTATTTGACATTGCACTTTTGCTATGCCGAAGCATACGGATGTCATTTCATGATTGGCGAGCAACAATGGTAAGATGGTTATTTATGTCTTTCTCTTAAGATTTTCTAGTCCTTCCCGTCAAAAAGAGTGATACGAGTGTTGAGTACAAGAGATCACTTAACCTTACTCATCACAAACACGAGCCACAAAACTCACTTGCTTAGTTGTGCATAAAGATGCTCATCTAAGCTACAAGAGATATAAAGTTTAGAAAACTTTGTTTCAATAGTCATCCAAGATACACAAGTACCAATGTACACAAAACACACACTGTTTTTGTATTTTTCTGATTTTTCAATTATTTATTTATTTATTTTTATATGAAAAACAAAATTGAAAACAAACAAAAACATGTTAAACAAAGAAAAGCATAAAACTAGACTGACTCAAAACAATAAAGCAAAACACACAAGTAATGCAAAAACAAAAACAAGAAAGGGAGAGAAAGATAAGAAGTGACAAAATCACTTTGAGCCATTTTCCTTCCACACCTTGGAAGAACCTTTCCGTCTAGAAAACCCTTGATCCGGCGGTGAAGGGAAAGAGTTAAAACCGTTCAAGTTTGAAAGGAACATGAAAGCTTTGAGAAGATCTCCAAGAGGAGCGAGAGAGGATGGAAGCTGATTATGATCTCCCGACGCGATCATGCTATTGCTCTTTTGAGTGGCTAGCCACTTGTAGCAATTAGGTTGAGTATGTCTAGCTGCACCTCAGTGATGACAGAAATGCTGCTTTTTCTGTTTTGGCTTTTGAGAGTTTCCCTTCTTAGCCCTAGGGTTTTTAGTCTCATTATTAGTAAGTTTAGGGGGTACTCCTAAGATAGACTTACCCTTATCTATGTTCTCACTAGCTAATTCATTTTTAATTTCATTATTCTCAGTTTCAACATTATTAGCAGGAGAAACAAAAATGGTAGTACTAGTAGAAGCAATACTAGGAGAAGAAAAGTCATACCCTAAACAGATTCGATCGGAAGCAGATTTCTGAAGACTGAGCATCTCAGCGCTTGACGTCCTTTCCAGCTGAGCTCTGACTTGGAACAGTTCTGCCTCAAGCTTCTTGGTTTTTTCAGCCAAGAAATTATTGCTGCGACTTAAATAATGCTCCAAAGTGCAGGATTGTCGTGAAGTAATAACTCGGTAAGTCCAAGATCGAATCCACAGGGAAAAGGGAATTGATTAGCAAACCACAAGAGAATAAAACTAAAATAACAAAGTTTAATTGAAGAGATTTTTTATGGTTTAGTAAAGTTATTTTAAATTAAGAGAAAATAACAATATATTAAGGCGCTAAGGTTTAGAGATCCACACACACCACATCTATTGGTAGTCTTAACAATATTTATTTTATAACTCAACTAAAATTCATACGAAGGATGATCTTAGTCGGATGATTTAACAATAATAACTCAAGAAGAAATTGTCTAAGGTAGTTTCATGCAATTGATTGATTTTAGGCAAAACAAAACTAGTGAATTAGTTCGCAGGGAATACTAAGCATTTAACGTGCCTAGAGTCTACGATAAATCAAAGGATTATACAGAACTAAACACTTTTCTAGATGAGTAAAACAATCAAAAACATAAAAACATAATCATTAAAACCAATAAATAATTGTTAAGAACATACCAATAAATGGTTGGGTTTCACCCCTTGCCTTAGCAAGGCTTCTAGCAAGCTATAACACAAATAAAACTCTAAAAACTATAGGTTGACCTTAATTAACATGTCTTCTTACTCATCATCTCCTACAACCAACACAGCTTCAAATTAAACAAATTCATTGCATCAAACATTATTGCTCATTCTCTCAAACATATCCAACCTTGTATCAATATAGCTAAAGGCATACTCTCCTTGTATAATTGGCTCATCAATAACACCTTCAAAAGTCCTAAAATAAACAAGTGACAAGATTTGCACAATAGTATAATCCTCAAGCCCACCCCAAAAGAAGTACGCTAACTTATAAAGTAGTATTAGCACTTATAAAATCAACATTCAACTTCCCCTCCTTAATAATGTAGCAGAAAATTCACAAACTACTAAAAACTTTATAGCTCAAATGATACTTCTCAGTGTTTTAATAAAAACATTTAGGATTCAAATCTCCTCTACTCTATATATCCTATTGTTGTAACTATCAAATTAAAATAATAAAAAAAATGCAAAAAAGACTTTTAAAATATGTTCTTTTTTGTTTGTTAAGTAATTTAAATAAATGAGAGGAGTGTGGATTCCAATTAGTTCAACTGGTAAAATCTCTGATGGTTGTATAAGAGATCTGGGATTCAATCCCCGCCTACACCAAAAACTGATTGGTGTCTTGGTCTGATAATAAAGAGCAATTATCAGGAGCGGACGCCATAAGTTGAAACTCTCTCAAAAAAAAAATAAATGAGAGGAGTCAATTAATGACTATTCCGTATTCTATCCTTTGTCTCCCCATTTATCCATAACATTAGATATTGAAAAAAAAAAAATTGGCAAAAATACTATTTTGGTCCTTACATTTTGAGATCATAGTCAATATGGTCCCAATATTTTGGTAGCAATCAATTTAATCTCTGTTATTTTCAACTTGCAGTCAATTGAGTCATTGCTGTTAATCTACTAATGAAAAATGCTTATGTGGCAAATGGTGTGTACAACTGACACATTTTAAGCTTACATGACAACTAAATTATAATAATAATAAATTTGGATAGATATTAAATAACTCCAACTCAGCATTTAAATTATATATATATATATATATATATATATTTAATTTCTCAATTTTAAAATCCATTCATTTTCTTGTCCTTTCTTGCCCTTTCTCGGAAACCAAACACAAAGAAAATTTCTGTCATTTCCTTTTGCTCTCACTTTCTTGGCAACCAATCAACAGCACTCAAATACTCTCTCTAAAAATCCAGAAAAATTCCAAGAAAAACAGAGTAAGTGTCTCAGAAAATCCCAATACATCTTTTTATCTTCAACCTCAAGCTAAAATCTAAAACTCCTTTGTAAACCCGTACCCACATCAAGCACTCTCTGAAATACTGTCAAAGAATTCATCGCTCGCTTCGTCATTAAGCGTACCCACCTTCCCAACACCAATCAGTTCAGCCCGAAGGTCTCCCCTTTCTCTCGATTTCTCAATTTCTTCTTTATTTCAATTAATCTCTATCTCTCTGTCCTGGGTTCAATTAGATTGGCATTTATGGAGATTCAATGGCAATAGCGGACAGATCAGTGATTGACGCGGTGTTTTGGGCTCTCGAGGATTTGGAAGGATGTGGGTCTTAGGTTTTTGAGTTTATTGGACATTGGATGAGCTGAGATGTAAGCAACAGTGGGTGGGTCTGTTCACCTTGAACATGTTGTTCATTTCCAATTTTTTTGAGGCATATATAGCATAAAAGCTCTCTCTTTCTTTTGGTTTTTGAGTTTCATTTGTGATTTGTTCAGTAGTACTCTACTTAAATGGCCATGCAACAGCAAAATCTTTACCTTTGTTTTGTTGTTCATAAAATTCTGTTGCACCATCGTGTACTGCCAAGAGAGAACAATTTCTAATCCATCTAAGTTGAATCGTTTGACCTGGGTTTTTGCATGTTTAGTTATTAAGAAAATGCAATAAAATAAAAGTAAATCTTGATGTTTTAATTTTTGTGTTTTTAATTTTTTCTGATTTAGATTTTTAATCCTTTAATTGCTGAGGTGGAGTTTTTTTTAATATTTATCCAAATTTATTATTATTATTATTATTTAGTTGTCATGTACGCTTAAAATATGTTAACTGTATAAACTGTTTGTTATGTAAGTATTTTTCATTAGTGAGATAACAGTAAGAACCAAATTAATTGTAAGTTAAAAATAATAAAGATAAAATTGACTGCTACTAAAATATAGGAACCAAATTAACTAGATGGAATGTGGAAGATACCAAAAAAAACCTCGTCTTAGACTACTGCCCCCACATTCACCTCCGCAGACAGGAAAGTAACCTTGAACAATTGATGGCCAACATGGCAGACTTCACGTCGTCTTAAAAGTGCCAAACATTTTAGAATTTTCGTTGCTTGAGATTAGGAGACTGATTAGCAAATTGACAAAGTATGACCAAAATTTCCTATTCTAAACATTCAAGCTTTCACATATGCACGAGGTACACTTTCCAATCTTCCAATTCATGAGATATTGTCTTGAAGACACAGAAGTGATAGAACCAATTTATGGTTGTGCGAGCAATGCTATAAACACAATATTTTTTCGTGTTGATAAGTTGTTATTGATTCTCATTTATTTATTACAAACATCACTTAATAATCTACTATTAAAAACTTGTCATCTTAACATTTATTTTTAAAATTTTAATTATTTAATTTAATTTAATTTTTTAAATAAAAAAGAGAAAAAGTTGTGACTCTAGAATTATTGATAGTCAAGAATTATCTTAAAACATATAAATATTATTATTATTATTATTTTCTAAAGGGATAATTACAATTTACCCACCTGTGGTTTGACCCGATTTCTATGTGCCTACCCGTGGTTCAAATTTTGACACTTTACCCACCTGTGCTTCTGACCGTTAGCCCTCCGTAACCCACCTCTCCACTCTCCGTTACTCTAACACGTTTTCTTTCAAAATCAAAACACAAAACAGATCAAAAAGTTAGGGTTTTGGATTGCTTAAGAACATTTTTATGAAAGCTGAATTCAAGTCCCGAATTGTCCAACAAGGCTGTAATCTCCGCCTCACCCTCCAGTTTTAATTACCACCATTATTATACCACCGTAACAAACATATAAGGAAAATAATCATTTAGATTCTTATGCTTTAAGCTCTGTTTTGATTGATCAGAAGGCAAACGAAAACTTCAACAACAAAAAGAAAGAGAAATCCAAGCTTTTCACTGAGTTGAGCACTTGAGCTGAGATTTTCGCTTCGTTGGTTCCATTTGTTTCAACAGAAAATAACTCCAGCTAAGTTCTCTAGTAACTAAGAAAAATCTTTAATTCGAAGAAAATTAATTTCTATCAAATATTTCACAGTACAAAATGCAGAAATTCAAAATTTCACAGTACAAAATTTCTATCAAAAATCTTTGTCCCTCAATTTTTTCCGCAACCAAACAGAACTTCACCTCATGTCACTGCATATTTCAGTTTAAGAATATCAGTTACAAAGTTTCAAACTCTATGCCCCTGCCACCAGCCACCACAACCCACTGCCATAGCCACCACCGCCCTCAACCTCAAACCCCAACCACCAAAACCACAAACAAGTCACAAACCCAAAATCAAACCACAATCAAATCACAAACCCAAAATCAAATCACAAACAAGTCACAAACTCTAACCCACAACTGCTAAACCACCAAGAAAAAATTTCACAAACCCAGACCCACCCACGATGAACGAAAAAATTTCACAAACCCAGACCCACCCACGATGAACGAAAAAATTTCACAAACTCAGACCCACTAAGCAAAAATTTTACATACTCAGACCCACGATGAGGATGAACGAGGCGCTGATGGGTCTGCTACTGAAGCTGGACTCTGTGCTCGGAGTTAATCCGATGGTGAGGGAGGCGAGGAGGAAGGTGAGCCGTCGGATCGTGGCGTTGCAGGAAATAGTCGACGCCGTTTTGAAGGCAAAGACGGTCTACGACGACGACTGTTACGAATATGGGTTCGTGAGGAGCTGGGACGACGTCATTGCGAAGATGGAGGAAGAAGTTTGTAGAGAAAGAGGAGGTGATGAGATGGAGAGGTTTCGTGCTGAGCATTTGGGGTTTTGTTGCTTGCAGAGATTTCTCTGTGGGCCCTGATCTTCTGTGCTTCAAAGACACTGATTTTGCCCAGTTTGTTCTTTGTTGTGTGAGTCTCAGAAAGAAACGTCTTTTTTTTTTTTAATTTCTTTTTCCTTTGGCAAATAAACGCTTTAAAACAATATTTAAAATGAAAATTTCCCCATTTCAATTTGACTAAAATTATTTTAGTACTCTAACGAGTTCTTTAAGTTTTATTTTTTCTCATGTTTGTGTATGTTCTTCATGTTTGTCCATGTTCTTCGTGTGAGGAGTGTTTTGATCCGTTTATGGTTTTATTTTTTACATTTTCTTTGTTAGAGTAACGGAGAGTGGAGAGGTGGGTTACGGAGGGCTAACGGTCAGAAGCACAGGTGGGCAAAGTGTCAAAATTTGAACCACGGGTAGGCACATAGAAATCGGGTCAAACCACAGGTGGGTAAATTGTAATTATCCCTTTTCTAAAAGATTACTTTTTTTTAGACTTTTTTTTTTCTTTTGAAAATTTAGTTTTAGCCAAGAAGCATATAGTTCAATTCACACCTTTTGATATTTTCCAACAAAAACATTCAAATTTCAAATTCCTCAACCCAGTTATTGAATTATCAAAACAAGAAAAAAATATCAATAATTTTTATTAGCTAACCCATCTTGAAGATTGATAGTGAGTAGTGATGACATATGTGTCAATTTTATTATTATTTTAGATGAGTTTTTGGGTATCTTCATTTTTTTGTGAGGTTATAGTCATCTTAGATCTATTACAAAGAAGATGATGCCAGAGCAGCCCTTGTGATTCAATAGTAAATTTGAGAAAATTACATAAATTAATACCATAGACCCTGGGAGACATCCTATAATTGATTTGAGCTTGTTCTAAATTTTAATTTGAAAATTATAACAAGAGAATATTAGTATATATAGAAAATTTGGATTAATGGAGGTCTAAACAAAGAAAATTGGATGAAAAACAACATACGTCACAACCATATATGCTACGAGCCTGTTATCCTCACACGATTATTAGTTCCTTTTCCTTTCCACATTTCTTGCTATTTGACATATATAATAGTCCCTTAGTTCTACAAAACTTGAAAGTATCAAATATTTTGACAAGAGCGATAATACTCTCAAATTCGTTTTTTTACATTTATTTTTTATGTTTTAATTATGGACTTTTTTTTTCATAATTTTTGTATGTTTTGTTTAGACCTTTGAATGCTCAAATTGTTTAACCTAATTAATTAACCAAGTTGACACTTAGGTTTCTTGTTCATATCTATGCTAAACGATAATAAATCATATCAAGTGCAGAAAAATAAATAAGACAACGATATGATTACCTAGAAAAACCAATAAAACCGTCTAATCTCAAGGTAAAAAACTTGAAAATGATTTGACCTTGTTATCCTCAAGGTAAAAGATTTACAATGACAGAATTGAAGGTTTTACAATAGACTTAACCCTAAATCTACTACTACCTCTTGTAGTACTTACTCCCACAACCACGTGCAGCTCTGAATTTACAAACTCTTCTATCTTAAATCTATTGCACACAAACATCTACGTTTGTGACTTTGAGATCTCACTCAAAGGTTTCAAATCACCAGCAATTGTTGATCTTGTATGGTAGCAACTTCTACAACACCGAATTTTGAGATTCTTCAAGGAATACTACCGATAGAAGACTTGAGAAAAATTTGAGTACAAAAACCCTAGATCTACAATTGGAGGGATAAAAAGCACAAGTTAAGATTTCTTGACCACATAAAAAATGAGAGAGAGAGAGAGATGACTATTATTGATTATTGATTATCAATAAGCCAATCAAAATGTGCACTGCTGGACAGAACTGTAGGAGACTAATAAGTAATCAACTTTACAATTAAATACCATTCCCCACTGCTATTAAACTGCACATGTAGATGTAGGTGCAACTCTTTCGCCTCTTTGCGTCAGTTTCAGCAATCTTAAGTCTTCAGTTTCAAAAAAAAAAAAAAAAAAAAAAAAAAAATCCTAAGTCTTAATTGGTAAAATATTTTATTATCAAACTAGCCTTATCAAATGCACTTTGCGCATGCGATGAGACATTTTTTTTAGCCAAAAAAAAAAATACTCTGTGTTTTTATTTTGAAAATCTAATTTATAAGTGGATAAAATAATTTGGAAATTAACAGCAGAGCGGTCCTATTTTTTAGGCAATGTTTTAGTGGAAGTTAGAGTTGCATATTTACCGAATTTTCCATTAGAGTCCTTTTTTTTTTTTTTTTTTTTTTTTTTTTTTTTTTTTGTTAGTGGTCCTACTTTGTAGAAAAAAAAAATTGTGTTTTATTTTATTTTATATATATATATATATATATATATATATATATATAATTTTTATTTTGAAAATCTAATTTATAAGTGAATAAATAAATTTGAAAATTATTAGGAAAGTGGTCCTATTTTTTAAGCAGTGTTTTAGTGGGAGTTAGAGTTGCATTTTTACCGGATTGTTCTTTAGTTTTGTCTCTACTTAAACATAAAGGTGTAGGGGCATTTTTGAACTAAAAAAAAATGAGGAATCCAAACAGGGAAATCCCCTTAAATAATAGTATAGATAAAGAAAAATCAGTTAATCTCTTGACCTTATGAGAAAGAATAATCATTATAGTGTGGATGTAATAAAATAAAAAAAATCGATTAGTATCTTGACCTGATAATAAAAAACAACTATTATGAATGGAATACAATAGATTTAAAATTCTATCGTATCTTTTTTTTTTCAACGATGTTAAGGACACTATTTTTCATAAATTTTTTACATCATTGTTGACATCATTTTTCAATGATGATAAGGACACTATATTTTTCAAAACAAAATTATGTAATCGTTGATATCATTGCAACTTCATTATATCATTCTTAGTATCTATTTAAGATCCATTTATTTTGCTGAAACTGAAAACTTTTTGCTAAAAGTACTATAGATAAAAGTAAAAGTTAGTTGAAATAGTATAGTGAGACCCATGAATAGTACCAAAAAGTGCAGTAGGACCCATTAAAAATAGCAAAAATAAACTCAACAGTAAAATAAGTTGGAAAAAAAATCCATGCCAAACGCACACTTATTATACATCAATTACAATTAACAATTGTGAAAAATACTATCCATAAACTTATATATATATATATATATATTGTACGGTCATCGGTCCATTAAGTGATGGCCCATGGGCCGTAGGTCAGATAAAGGTCATTCATTGAGCCTAGCCCACACTGCTCGGCCGAGGTGCCTATGATCTCAACCTCGAGGTCTAGTGTTGCTCGAAGCCCGCTCCAAGGTGTCTCGGTAATGCCTTGGGAGAGGTCGCTGTCGAACAACATCCGGCGTCAACTGCAAGTCCCAAAACTAACATGCTTGTTTCTAAAGTGGGGCCCTCTTCTGTCAGGAATAATCCAAAAGGGCCTCACCTACACGAAAAACCATCTAATGTAATCATCACTAACCCACTAAGGAAGCCTATAAATAGAGGGAAAGAAGGAGAAATGTTGTAGAGTGGGTGGTGAGGAATCAAAGAATTCGAGTGAGAAAACTAAGAAGAGGATACAAGAAGAGAGAGCTTACTCAGGAGGGCAATAGGGAACTGCTTGAAGGGTACAAGAATCATGCCCTTAGGAGTTTCCCATTGTAGGATATCCACACACCCACAACAACAAATAGATTGTGAGCTTAGCTTAGCAGTCAACCTATTAACTGAGCTATACTTGTCACAACTGGCGCTGTCTTTGGGAATCTCCTACTCAGTTGAAGCTTCCAAGCGAAGCTAGTCACCTTTGAGCATGGCCGACTGGCACTCGACAAGTTCCACGAATAGTCGATCTGGGGGCTCATCTCGGGGCTCGAGATGGCATGGAAGAAGGCAAAAGAGGGACTAGGATTACAGGCATGAAGAGCACGTAGAGCGGCCAGATTCGAGGGAAGGATCTTCGCAGGGGTATAGATCAACATCATACATCCTTGAGCAGGAACAATATGAAAAAAGCGATTAGGAGTTAAACTGTTTACATAAGCAAGTCAGAAACTTGGAGTTAGAAGTACGGGGAAGGTGCTGGAGAAGGAACCGTGATGAGTCTCCCGAGGACTCTGATAACACAAGGGAGAGTATAGGGGAGTTTTCCCACCAGGGTAGTTCGCGTCAATCGAGCGAGTTCGTGGAGCGACTGTCGAACTCTCCCAACTGACATGGGCGTCATAGTGCTACAATGGACGCGATGAGTCGGGCACTACAAAGATCTACTCGGTCGCCATTCTCTAATGAAATTGAGCATACTCAAATGCCAAGACGTTTTAACCTACCGCCGTTCATCTCATGTGATGGTAAGGCGAACCCTGTTGAACATGTCAGCCATTACATCCAAATGATGTCGCTTTATAGTCAGAATGATGCACTTATGTGGAAGGTATTTCCTTCCAGTCTCAAACCTACAACTTTTGAGATGGTTTAATGGGCTAAGGAAAGGGTCAATCCACAAATTCAGAGAGCTGATTCAAGAGTTCAGGGCTTAATTCATTACTTGTAGTAAAGTGCCCTAGCCCATTAATGCTTTGTTTTCCATGAAAATGGGAGAGGGAGAAACTCTTTGAAGTTATGCCAACCGATATTGGGAGCTGTACAATGAAATTGAGGGAAGTAATGAGAAGGTGGTCGCCAGCATCTTTAGGTTGGGACTCCCTCAGGATTTCGAGCTGAGGGACTCATTAACCATGCAGCCCCCCGAGAACATGTATCAGCTAATGAGGTGAATTAAAGAGCATAAGAGGTTGGAAGATGACCGGCAGCAAAGTAAGGGCAAGGCTCCTGCCACTTCGCAGTACGTAAAGGATTCACGTCCCGAGGGATTTCAGTAGAGGCCAAGGAGAGAAATAAGGATTCAGGAGCCTAACACTCGAACTGGGGAGATTAATGTGGCATTTAAAGAACCCATGCATAAGATTCTAGAGCGGATTAAAAACGAACCCTATTTTTGGTGGCCGAGTAAGATGGGAGGTGACCTAGCTAAAAGAAATCAAAACTTGTATTGTACGTACCACCAGGAAAAGGGACACATGACCGAGCAGTGTAGAGTATTTAAGGATCATTTGGAGCAACTGGTGAAGTCTAGGCACTTAAAGGAGTTTATAGTTGCACCAGAGGAAAATGCGACGAGGCAGGAATCAAGAAATCGAGGGAACACTCTTCCACTGTCGTTGGGGGTTATTGAAGTTATATATATGGCTTCAATTAGCACAAATTTAAGCCAACAAAAGGGGATCCTGAGCGTGGTTTTGGTGGAGAATGCCGAGGATAATGATCGGCCAGGTAAAAGGCCGAAGTTGAGCAGGGAACCGATTGAGTTTGGGGACGAAGATTTGGAAGGAACAATCGCATGACGATTCCCTCGTAGTCACCTCTAGAATTTGTGGCTTTGTAGTAAAAAGAGTATTGATAGATCAAGGGAGTGGGGCTAAAGTGATGTACCCTGACCTTTTTAAGGGGTTAGGGTTAAAACCAAAGGACTTGTCTAAGTATGACACTCCCTTAGTAGGATTTGACAGAAAGGTGGTGATCCCTGAGGGGCAAATCTCATTGCCTGTTAATACTGAGGGGAAGGAGGTGATGGTAAACTTCATTGTGGTGAATGCTTTCTCCCTGTACATCGCTATTCTCGAGCGACTGTGGATTCACGCTATAGGAGTCGTGTCATCTACCCTACATGTGAAAGTGAAATTTCATACTGAAGAAGGAATTGCCGTAGTAAGGGGAGATTAACAGGTTGCAAGAAAATGTTTAGTAGCGGTTGTCAACCATGAGATCAAGTAGAAGGAGCCAGTTGAGCAAGATCTAACATAGCAATTACAGGAGCCCGTGAAGGGCAAAAGGCCTGAAAGTGCCGAGGATCTCATTAAGGTCCGGATACTTCCTTATGAGAATAAGAGCTTCTAGGTAGGTAAAAGTATGAGGTAGGAAGATCTGGTAGCCCTATTGTTAACCCTGGTGTAGAACTTGAATATTTTTTCCTAGAGCTCGTATGACGTTCCCGGGGTAGATTTAGAGTTCATTACTCATAAGTTAAACATGGACCCATTGTTTCCCCCCAAGAAATAGAAGCCGAGGAGGTCGGCCAAGCAACATGTTGAGGCTGTAAAGGAAGAGGTAACAAGACTGAAACAAGCTAGGGCTATTCGGGAGGTATTTTTCCCAGAATGGTTGTTGAATACCGTGGTGGTTCAAAAGAAGAACGGTAAGTGGCGAGTTTGTGTAGATTTCATCGATCTCAATCGGGCATGTCCTAAGGACCCCTTACCTATCTTGAAGATCGATCAGTTAGTCGATGCAACATGTGGACACCCGAGGATGAACTTCTTGGATGCTTTCCAAGGTTACCATCAGATTGCGTTGGCAATCGAGGATCAGGAGAAAACATCATTCATAACCCTTGAGGGTAATTGCTACTACACGGTGATACCCTTTGGACTTAAAAATGCAGGGGCCACTTATCAAAAGATGATGACCCAGATGCTTAGAGATAAGATTGGGAGCATAGTGGAGGTGTATATAGATGTCATGGTTGTGAAGAGTCGGGAGAGCCAAAGGCATGTGGAATGGAAGTGAATCCCGACCAGATAATTGCTATTGAGTGTCTCAGGCCACCAAGCAACCTGAAGAACATGCAGAAGTTGACAAGGATGATAGTTGCTTTGAACCATTTCATATTGAAATCGGCGGGCAGATGCTGACCCTTTTTTCAATTGTTGAAGAAGTGGAAAGAGTTTCAATGGACGGAAGAATGTGAAGAAGCATTCCAAAACTTGAAGAAATATTTGGTCAGTCTGCCGTTCTTATCTTACCCAGACCCAGGGGAGGGTTTATTTATGTATCTTGCAATGTCCGAGCATGCCGTGAGTGCAGTCTTGCTAATAAATCAAGAAGGAGTGTAGAGATCGATCTATTATATTAGTAAAACATTGGTCGATGTAGAAACCTGGTATTTGCCCCTAGAAAAGCTTGCACTAGCATTGGTCCATGCCACCAGGAAGTTGCCCCATTATTTTCAAGCATATATTGTGTACGTATTAACAGAATACCCACGGTAGTCTTTGCTAAAAAGATTTGATTTTATAGGAAGGATAGTAAAATGGGGCACTAGGCTCAGATCGTTTGACATTAGGTACAAACCAAGGAACTCGGTCAAGGGACAGGTGCTTGCAGATTTTCTCGCGGAATTCACACCCATAGAGAAGGGCCCTAGTAGGATTTATAATGTTTCTGTCCAGGCGTGGCGGGTGTTCATTGACGGTGCATCCAATGCTCAGGGTGTGGGAATTGGCATTGTGTTTATGTCACCAGAAGGAGTGAAGCTAGAGCATTCCTTAAGATTAGGTTTTTGAGCATCAAATAACGAAGCTGAGTATGAAGGACTTATTGCGGGACTTAAAGCTACACTGAAACTAGAGGCGATGGATGTAGAGATCTATTCGGATTCTCGATTGGCAGTGAATCAGATTGATGGAAATTTTGAGGCCAAGGATTCCCAGATGGTTGAATATTTGAGGTTGGTAGGTCAGTTGATGTGCAAGTTTCAGAAGGCAAAGGAGATCCAAACTTCTTAAGGGCAAAATAGGCATGTTGACTCATTAGTAACGTTGGCCACATCCTTGGATAATTGCATTCCTCGGTTGATTATAATAGAAGTGTTGCACGAGCCTAGCATTGACCTAGGTGTGGGAATCTCGGTAATATCGACACTCGAATCAAGCTAGATGGATTTGTTCATAGAATTTCTAGCTGAGGATGTGTTGTCAAACGAAGTCAAAGAGATTGAGAGGGTACGAATAGTAGCTGTGCGGTTCTGGTTATCCCAAGACCGGTGGTTATACAGAAGGTCGTTCAGTGGGCCCTATCTATTGTGCCTCCACCTATCAAAGGTTAATTATCTTCTGACCGAGTTGCATGAAGGAGTGTGTGGCAGCCATGTAGGGGGTCGTTCTTTAGCACACCGAGTAATGACCCAAGGGTTTTGGTAGCTGAGGATGCAGAAAGATGTTGCTGAATACGTAAAAAGGTGCGAGTAATGCCAGAAGCATGCACCGATTATACATCAACCAGGTGGGAGTTTAAATCCAATAAGTAGCCTATGGCCCTTTGCTCGGTAGGGATTAGACATCATTGGACCATTCCCCCAAGCAACCAGAAATCGACGAATTGTGCTGGTAGTTGTTAACTATTTTACCAAGTGGGTTGATGCTAAAACCTTGGCGAATATTCGAGATGTTGACGTGAATAAGTTCATATGAAAAACATACTAACAAGGTTTAGAGTACCAGAATCTCTAGTGTCGAATAACGGGTTGCAATTCGATAGTAAGGCTTTTTAGCAATACTATGGTGACCTTGGGATTAAGAATAGGTATTCAACTCCAACATACCCGCAGAGTAATGGCCAGGCCGAGGTGACGAACAAGGCAATTGTGAGCGGGTTAAAGAAGAGGTTGGAGGAAGCAAAGGGTAGGTGGATCAAGGAGTTGCCTAACGTACTGTGGGCTTACCGAACAACACCACAAAGATCTTTTGGCAAAACCCCTTATTCCATGACTTACGGAACTTAGGCAGTCATCCCTGTGGAGATAAATATGTTTAGTATGAGGGTCTCAGATTTTTCTCCAACCAATAATGAGGAGTTAATGACGGAACAGTTGGATTTATTAGAAGAACCCTAAAAGATGGCTACTATCCGGCTAGCATATTATCAATAGAAGATGGCTTAAAGGTATGATACAAAAGTAAGATCGAGAGAATTCAGTCTTGGGGACTTAGTGCTGCATAGGGCGGTGGAAAGTACTAAGGACCTTAACGCTGGGAAGCTGGCTTCGAATTGGGAAGGGTTGTACAGAGTCACAATAATAGATAAAGTGGGGGCTTACTACTTGGAAGATTTGGAGGAGAAACCACTCCCCCAACCCTAGAACGTGCAAAACTTAAAAAGATATTACCAGTGAGCATGATAGGTTTAAAGAAGTGTTGTATTTAACTTAACTGTTGTTTCTATATCTACAATATTGCATATTCATAAAGTATGATCTGCACTTATTCAAAATTGTATCCAGGACAGAAGTCTACCCTTGGCCTAACCCCGGTCACCGAGTAGGTGGAAACCTTACCAAATACTCCAATGGACAAAACCCTAGCCTCGGCTTAACTCTGATCACTAACTAGGTGCAAACCTTACCAAATTCTCATTAAGACAAAAGCCTACCCTCCTGATCCTGGTCATCGAGTAGGTGAAAACCTTACCAAATACTTCTAAGGACAGAGGCCTACCTTTGGCCTGGCCCCAATCACCGAGTAGGTGGAAACCTTACCAAATGTTTCTAAGGACAGAAGCTTAGTCTTGGCTTGACCTCGGACACCGACTGGGTGGAAACCTTATTAACTATATGGATGGATTCGTGGAGGTGAATGTTGTCCATTAATGAGGAGGAAGTAGTGAATTGATTTAAAACCTCGGTCTGCGCTATTCCAAGTTCACATGAACCTCGGAGGGGAACATTTATAGCAAATCACATAGGACTTGAATTATGTTAAGGTGTGACAAGTGTTTACATAGTGCATCCGATGAAAGCTAGGCTTAGCAAAGAGTCATTATACAAAGGAAAGGAAAAGAAAAACAATGACTTTTAATTAAAAATAAATTTATGAATCCATATTGTAAATAACAAAGTGTCTAGTCCACCAAAGACTTAACAAAATTGAGTCGGACTTTAAATTCAAACACCAAACAAAAAATAATAACAAATAAATAAAAAGGCGTTAAAAGAGTTCTCACAAGCAAGATAGTAAAAATAGCTCTTGACCTTCTACAGTGGCCGGATTGCTCGGAATGTCAAGGTCAATCACCTTGGTATGAGAGTCAATTTCTTCGACCAACTTCCTCATACTGAGGCTATCTTCTTCTTCATTTTGGGCAAGGTCTTGAACGGGAGGAATATGCGGGGGCTCAGGCAAGGGTATCTAATTGGGATCCCTAAAGGGAGAATCCTCGGGGAGACCCAGGGCGTTCATAACTACCATCCATCCCTCCTTGAATCTGTAGTGCCGAGATTCGAGCATAATGGGTTTGTTGGAGTTCTCGGTGTCAGCAAAACCCATGTTGTAGAATTTGTCTTCTCTCTGTGCCACGGTGATCTTCAAGCCTGCTATCTCCTTATCCCTTGCCGAGGCTCTCAGCTTGAGTAAGCCTCACTTTTGCCCTCCAAGTTTGCCACCCTCTTCTCGGCAGCTACATGGGCTCTCTCGGTCTCTGCGGATCTTCGCTTGGCAGCTACTAGCTCAGCGGCTTGGTCCTGTAGAGTGGCCTCAGACACCTCCTTAAGGGCCTTCTCCTTTTCAGCTTCCTCCATGGCACATTTGAGCTGGCCTTCAACCATATGAGTCATTTAGGCATCCTGGTAGGACAGTTGAAAGAATAAAAAGGAAAAAAGGGGGGAGACGAGTTAGAGGCAAAAGTGCAAAGAATGCATAAGTAAGTGAACAGTTTTTAGACCCCTTAACACAACCGGATTAACCTAGTTAATTAGCCAAGTGATTAACTTAGTCAAATTATGCAAATCTAGGTTGAAAGCTCGAAAATTGTGTTGAAAACACAAGAGCTGTTTAAACCCCCAAATAAAACTTACGGCTTGATAGATTTTTACACTAACTTAATACTAAGTGCGGAATAGTGTAAATGCGAGCGGATAAACAAATAAGCTACTCTAATCCATAAACTAAGCAAGACAGTAGTATAATGGAATATAAAAGAGTAGGGAAGAAGGATGCAAACACAGATAACACCGAGATGTGTTATCGAAGAGGAAACCGAAGAACTCGGTGAAAAACCTCTCCGCCACCCTCCAAGCAGTAATCGATCCACTAGACAATCAGTTGGGATACATGGGTTAGCAAGAGACCCTCCAAGCTCCTACTCCAACAAAGCTTCTCGGAACCGTGTCTTGTCCTAGTTCTCCGGATCCCGCAACAAACTCCATGTTGCATCTGCCATCCTTGGCTTCTTGTAATGCTTCCCAGCAACTCCAAAACACTCTCTACACTCTGAATAGGTGTGGGTTGTGTTTGGGTACAAATCTCCTCTCAAGGTATGATAATGGGAGAGGGATGGAGAAAAGGCTACAATGATTTCTCACTAAGGAGGAGTAGCACTCTCTCAAAAGATGGGTGTGTGTGTAGTAGAAAACCTATTTAGGGTTTTTCTCTCTGAATAGCCTCTCCAACATATGTGGGTAATGAGGGTATATATAGAGTGGGCAAGGATAGAGTGTATCAGAAAGGACAGGCTGGCAAAACAGAGCGTTTCGCGGGTATCTCACGGGAACGCCTTACCAGCGAGCTACTTGCAAAACACAGCTGTCTACATCTGTCCTGACTCTTCGCATTCCAGCATGTGCAGGGCACATGTGTCACTTCGCGGGAAGCTAAGTCGCGACATACCCGCGAGAAATCTTCAGTCTTCAAATGCTTGAGTCTTCACACTCTCTCTCTCTAACACACAACCCTTACAATGAAATCCCACAATAAATACAGGGTATAAATGATTGAATAAAATTACAATCAAATTTGGCACGGAATAAAAGCCAACAAAATACATAGTTGTAAATAACAACTTCACATAGGTTATCACAATCAAATAATCATATCAAGTATATAGCAGCGAAAATATAAATAACACAAAGATATGATGACATAGGAAAACCAAACCAGTAAAAAACCTGGAGAGGATTTAACCTAGCTATCCTTAAGGTAAACTTGAATCCACTATCTTGAAAGAATCGAAGTTCATACAATAAGACTTACAAGCCCCCACGCTTGACTTCTTATTGCTACTCACCAGTAGAACTTACTGACACGACCACGTGCAAGCTCTGAATCCACGGACTCCTTCTTTCTTGGATTCTCCAGCAAGTACAAGCACCCCCGCTTGTGTATGTTTAAGCTCTTATGGTAGCAACTGAATGATCATCAAATTTTTGAAGAAATCTCCTCTTGATAATCCTAAGCTTGTGTGAAGGAAAGCTCATCACAGATCTCACAAGAGATTCACACAAATAGCAATATGAGCAACCTCTAAAACGTGGCTAGGGTTTGCCTTATATACCTAGGGCAAAAACATAAAACCCTAAACGTTTTAGGAGTTAGGGCTGAGTTGGAAATTCTGCAGAAAAAAATGCATCTGCCCGATTTTTGATTGATCGAGCCTAAGCTTCGATCAATTGAGCCAGGCCGAGATGCACAGTGAATTTTGCATCAGCTCGATCCCAACTTTACATAAACAACACTACTTTGAGCAAGTCTAAACAAGACTAAATAACTTGTTTTGATCATGGTTTGCCAACAATACATATTAGAGTTCTAAATACATGAAATCCTAAGTCTTTAGAACCTAACAGTAAGTATATAAAAAAAAATAAAAAATAAAAAGAGAGAAGAAAAGGCAGTTGGAATTTACCGCGATGGTGTGCCATATAAGCCTGAGGGAGATAGCCTCGTCATTGCCCTCGACGAAGTATTGCATATTGTCAAGCAACAGAAGTGCCTGCTTGAGACTATCTGTGATCCAACCACCCTACCCGCTAGCGTAGTTTCGGATGAAAGAGTTAGTGGGAAAGGGGTGGTCTCCTAGCATGAAGACACTCTACCAACCTTTGGAGGGAGGTGCAGAGGAAGAGGCAATGTTGGAGCCTACCAGCTCGGCAGGCCTCGATTTGGAGGGTGGTTCCCGAATGACAAGAGGCACCGCAGTCGGGATCGGAGAAGGGCCTAAGGACGAGTTAATGGGAGGCTCGGTAGGGTCAGAAGAGTCCCAAGGCCTTTTGCGTCCACGGGGAGTGTAGACACTGCATTTTGTACCCCTTACAACTCGGGCCCCCATTCACTAATGATGCTCGAATTCTAAGGCCTAAGGCCAGTTTTGAGCCCAATCAGATATCAAATTGACTTAAGGAGTGTTAAAATGGAAAATATAACCTTTCAAATGAGCAAAAATCTATTTTTGAAAATAAAATGACAAAAGTGGCCCTCGGCCGACGTACGTGGGTAGCGGCCTGCATACGTGGGCCAAAGCATGCGTACGCAGACACTTTCCTATGTATGCAGCTAGGGTTTCAAAAACATAAGAAACACAAGTTTTTTGCAATAATGGTTGAGGTTTGGAATGAATCCCACATCGTCTGGGAGCCGTTCTAAACCTCATTTTTTCCACTATAAAAAGCCTTACATGGTATATTTTCAAAACACACAAAAATCCCACGGGAAAACCTAAGATTCACTAGAAAATAGTGAATCAAAAGAGAGTTTTTCACAAAAAACCCTCAAGTCAATTTTATTTGATTGGGACCTTTTCTGGCCCCAATCCTTTTAGTTTTAGATTACTAATCACATGCTTATTGACTGTGATAGATTTAACTGAGGGGAATGGTTAAAATCAAAGTTTGGGAACTTCTTTTTGAGGTATCAAGCTTCAACCCTCTCTTTTTATTTTCTGCTTTTCTTTTTGCGTTTTAATCTTGTTTTTTGCTTAGTTTATGTTTATACATGTCTGCTTAGGTTAGTTTTATAGTTCTTTTTATGTTCTAAGCATGCTAGGTTTTTAGAATTAAGGTTTCCTTTATGCTTTGTTTTCTATTTTGAGCTTCACCAAGCGTCAGACCTCTCGGAAGAAAGCCTCAGAGGTGAATGTCGATATAGCAGAGCAAAAGGCTGCCAACTGTGAGAGCTTGCCTGGGGTCTTGGTAGTTGGTGTATGATGGAATGCAGTCGAGGATGAATGGGATGCTCTTAGTTAACCATTGTAATGTACAAAAATCTCCGAGCGTAGCACAATATTTAGGTCCCGAGGATGTGCAGAGTTAAAATTACGCTTAAAATGCTTAGTAACTGCATAGACAAGAAAAGACATCATGTTAGGAAGGACTATAAAATCTCACGAGGTGAGGTCGGGCAATCCTTGGGTAATATTAAAAGAGCAATACCAAGCATTAATGTCCTACGTGTAAAAAAATAATAATAAATAAATAAATGAAGAAAGAAGGGGGAAAAGAATATCGACCAATTTCCCGAGGTGAGGTCGGGCAAGGGTATTCTCCGACAAGCCAGTTGCCACTCACTTTGACGTACTCTCCAGCCGAGTTCCTGTTGGAGTCAAGGTGGAACGATATAAGCCAGACTATAGTGTCTTGGACTTTAAGGTAGCATCCAGACTGCGCACCATCATAGATGTTGTACATAAAGTTGATGTTGCGATGGTTGAGTCTTAGGTCGTACAAGTTGTTGTTGGGATTAGTGCCCTAGAATCCTATTGTATGATTTTGACATTATGTTTGACATGATGTATGACTTAATATTGTAATTAATAAAGTTGTTTTATTATTATCTAAAATAATGGTAACATGAATATTCGGACATTATCATTTAGTCCATGAGATGCCTAGTATGTGATTTAGTCACAGAAAATATAAGTCACAAGTTCTTTGTAAATTCAGAATTTTAGTTCGTAGTCGGTGATGAAATTGGGGGTTTCATCTGCAAAGACTATAACATATCAACTAAGATGATTTGTCTTGATCATGGAAGTGGAGACTTCTAGTTGATATGTTGATATGTTTTAAGAGTTAAGACATATTGAACTGGACCGCTGTGAGATTTATTATTCTCCTAATGACTGTCAATTAAATAATAAATCTCATGACTTATATTTGCATGAACTCTTAATCCTGAGAGAATAATGGACCTGAACATGAAGTGTAGGTTGCTTTGATATATCAAGAGTGAGATCCAAAGTAACAGTCAAAACCTCAGTATGTTGGGCAGCCACATTTAGTGTTGATGGAACATATATTCTCAAGATGGAATTCATAGTCTCTTAACGGAGATATAAAATATTCTCTTGAGATAAGTTTAATGGGTTCACTTATTCAGAGAGTTAGACCTAACCACTTTAGAAAGAAATTACTAAAGTATATATATATATATATATATATATATATATATATATATATTTATGAAATTGGATTTCATAAATATATGGTGAATAACTTAAGAGGATTAAATCGGGTACTCAAGGATTAAGATGTAGTAATTTACAAAGTGGCAGTCTACTTTCATAACTTTGTATTACTACGAATATTTTATGAAGGGGTTTCATGTATAATAAAGTCTTGGGATATAATTTATTAATAAGGCCTAGAGTGCAATTATATTTATATAGTGATATTAAATATAATTAATGGTAACTTTAGACTTGTCAAGAGTTGACAGAAAAGCCCAAGGCCCATTGGAGCTAGTGTCTTATTGGTCCCTTTTGGTCCCACTCCAAGCCACATACTAAAGCCCAATTGGAAAGGCCCAAAAGGCTAGCTCAATTAGACAATCAGTTATTAGGAGAGAAACATACAGAATTTCATACGACACAACAAGTTTGTGAAATGGTGTGTATGTGTGAGTGAAGCCACTCAATTACTCTCCCTTGGAAATTGATTAAGAGACCACACATCTTGGGCGATAGTGGAATTGGAGTAAAGATTGAAAGTGTTCCTGAGAACTTCTGATCTTTGGTTTTGAAATTCACTACACCAAGGTACACTCTCTTGTTCTATATTCTGAAACTTACTTAATGCATGTTATCAATTCTGAATGAAGTAGATCCGTTATTTTTCCGATGCGTTTATGCATATTTCCAACAATTGGTATCAGAGCGGTCTTCATTTTTGAATCTGTATAATATTTTTAGTGAGTTTTAGAATTAAAGAGAACTATTTTCATAGTTGTGAAAATTATGTAGTCATTTTTCTGCATATTATAGTTTTTGAAACTATTGTTTGATTAAAACTGATTTTGATGTTATGATGTTGTTTTAGTTTGATTTTAATAATGTAAAATTGAATTTTAACACTTTAACATCAATGAAATTCAAGTTTTTATCTTAATCTCATCGTTTTTGTTCGTTAAGAATGTGTTTTGTTTATTGGAAACGTCAAAAACGGTTAAACAGAAAAACGGCTATTTCTGGGTTTTTTCGCGACTGGCGAGTCATGAGGTAAGTCGCGAGTGAGTCGCCAAAACCAGTCACCAAAAATTTTGACACCTGTTTATAACATGTATAAAGAGCAAGGCTATGTGTAATTAGTTTACATATGCATTAAACAATTAAAAAACCGTTATTTTAAAACATCTAGTGGGAGAGACATACAAGGGTTGCATCTCACAATCTCCATTATTAGTTCATAGTAGTATGAGGTAAGCACCTCGTCTTGGCATATATGCCTCGCAATCCCAAAGGAGGGTGTTTTGTTCCATGGTACTACAAGTTTAAACACCATAAAGGGAGATGAAATGTGGCTACACATGATTCTAGATAATGGTATACACTAGACTAAGTGTAATGTTAACCTCCCAAAGGAGCTATGTCATTATTACTTAGAGGCTAAAGTTAATACGGCATATTATTAGTGTTTGATAAGAGTTATCATGATAGCACTAGTAATGAGAATAGTTCTCAATCAATTAATGTGTTTATAATAAACTTGCTACCAAGGAATTATAGACATGGATTGGGTTGCCGTTGCATATATTATTTTATGGTTTTATTAAGGTTCCATATTATATGTTTATATGCTAAATTGATAATGTCCAGTTTATTTATTATATTCATTTTTATTATTTTCAGATTTGAACATGGCATCATTTAACCCACTTGTCACTATTCTTAATCAAAACAAACTGATTGGATCCAACTATGTTGACTGGAAAAGAAATTTGGACATAGTTCTCACTGCTGAAGAGCACAAATATGTGCTTACTAAACCATGTCCTAGCTTTCCCTCATTAGATGCTCCTCTTGAGGATAAACAACGATATGATCATTGGCAGAAATCTAATGAGATGGCCAAGTGCTACATCCTAGCATCTATCTCAAATGTTCTACAGCATCAAATGCAGGATGTAGAACTAGCTTCGGACATTATGCTAAGTCTGAAGGAGATGTTTGGTGAGCAAGGCCGTTCAGCAAGGCAAGAAACCATGAGGCAAATTTATAATACCAAAATGGTTGAAGGTAGTTCAGTAAGGGAGCATTGTCTTACAATGATCTCTAATCTGAATACATTGGAGGTTTTAGATGCCGATATTGATGGAGAATCCCAAGTGGATATGATACTCCAGTCACTACTAGAATCATTCAAGGAATTCAGACTCAATTATAATATGAACAAAAAGATTTACTCTTTGTTTGAATTAATGAATGAATTGGTAGCGGCAGAAGGCATCCTTGGTACTTCTAATGTTGAAGCCAATGTGGGTGAAGCTTCTACTTCTCAGCCTAAGTCGAAAGTCAAGGGTAAGAAGAAGAAGAAGAAGAAGAAGGACTTCACCAAGCAAGAGGGTAAACAAATTACCTTAGGGGTTGCTGACAAAGAAAAGAAGCTCAAAGGAAAATGTTTCCATTGTGGTGAGAAAGGACATTGGAAGAGGAATTGTCCAAAATTCAAGGCTGCCAATAATAAGGGTATGAATAGTTCATTCCTCCTTGAAATATGTTTGGTACAAAATCCCACAGATTCCTGGTGTGTGGATTCAGGTTGTACTAATCATATATGCAATTCTTTGCAGGGGTTCCAGGAGACCAGAAAGCTTAATGAAGGAGAATTGTTTCTTACTTTGGCTGATGGGAGCAGGATTCCAGTTGTAGCTATTGGTGTTTATAATTTATGTTTTAAGTCTAGAGTTTTAATATTGAAAGACTGTCTGTATGTATCTAATGTTCGTAGGAATTTAATTTCTGCAACTTATTTAGGTAAACATGGATATTGTGTTATCCTTAAAGATAATGTTGTAATAAAGAAAGGTAAAGTATTTATCTGTTCTGGCAATATTGTGGATGGTCTTTATATTTTAACTCCTGATAAGCATGAATTATATAATTCTGAATTAGATAATGAGTCTTATGTAAAATCATTAAAGAGAAAGTTTCCTTCTACTAATAATGCATATCTTTGGCACTTGCGTTTGGGTCATATTAATCTAAACAGAATTCAAAGACCGATCAAAGATGAACTCTTAGGGCCTTCGGAATTTGATAAATTCCCAGTTTGTGAATCTTGTTTGGAGGGAAAAATGACCAAACGACCTTTTAATGCAAAAGGTAGAAGAGCCCAAGAGTTGCTTGAATTAGTTCATACAGATGTTTGTGGTCCTATGTCAACATAAGCAAAAGGAGGTTATGAGTACTTCATCTCTTTTACCGATGATTACTCAAGGTATGGTTATGTGTACCTAATGAGACGGAAGTCTGAAGCCTTTGAAAAGTTCAAAGAGTTTAGGGCTGAAGTTGAGAATCAAATAGGTAAACACGTAAAAGCCATTTGATTTGATCGTGGTGGCGAATACCTTCTTGGGAATTTCAAGGATTACTTAACTCAAAATGGGATCATATCGCAATTGACTGCACCTGGAACTCCCCAACATAATGGTGTAGCAGAAAGAAGGAATAGGACTCTTTTGGAAATGGTTAGGTCCATGATAAGTTACTCAACTTTACCAGTTTCTTTTTTGGGGATATGCGCTAAAAACTACAATGCACATTTTGAATTTAGTTCCATCAAAATCTGTTCCTAACACACCTAAGGAATTGTGGAGTGGGCGTAAGCCTAGTATGAAATATCTTCACATTTGGGGACTTCCAGCACATGTGTTGAAAAGGAAGTCTGATAAGTTGGAATCTAAAACCGAAATATGCATGTTTTTAGGGTATTCAAAAGAAACAAAGGGTTATTTATTCTATAATCATAAAGACAACAAAGTGTTTGTTAGTACACATGCCAAATTTTTAAGATGATTATATGAATAATTTTGATCCTAGAAATAAAGTTGTATTGGCTGAAATGAATGAACCTGTAGTTGAACAACCAATAGATGAAACTAGGGATGATGTGGTTGTATTGGATACACCACAAGATACTACTCATGAGATATCTAGTATACAGGTGCCTCGTCGTATTGGGAGGAATGTTAGGCCACCTATAAGGTTTATAGGTCTGGGAGAAACTTATGAAGCTATCTCAGAAGAGGCCGAAACCGATCCTTACACTTACGAAGAAGCAATGAATGATATAGATGCACATCATTGGGTTAAAGCTATGAAATCTGAATTAGATTCCATATATTCCAATCAAGTTTGGGATCTTGTAAAGGCACCTAACGGCATTAAACTTGTTGGTTGCAAATGGGTTTACAAGAGGAAGAGAGGGAAAGATGAAAAGGTTGAAACCTTTAAAGCAAGGCTAGTGGCGAAAGGGTATACTCAAAAAGAAGGTATTGATTATGAAGAAACCTTTTCACCATTAGCAATGCTTAAATCTATCAGAATTCTTTTATCCATTGCTACTCATTATGATTATGAGATTTGGCAAATGGATGTCAAGACTGCATTTCTTAATGGCAATCTTGAAGAGGAAATCTATATGATGCAACTAGAAGGTTTCATAGCAAATAACCAAGAGCATATGGTATGCAAGTTGAAAAGGTCCATTTATGGACTTAAGCAAGTATCTAGGTCATGGAATATCAAATTTGATCAAGCAATCAAGTCATTTGGTTTTGAACAAAATCTTGATGAACCATGTGTATACAAAAGACATCGAGATAAAGTAGTAATGTTCCTAGTACTTTATGTTGATGATATTCTACTCATTGGAAATGATGTAGGGGTAATGTCATCCGTAAAGGTTTGGTTGTCTAGCCAATTTGATATGAAGGACTTGGGTGAGGCTAACTTTATTCTAGGGATCAAGCTTTGGTGAGATCGCAAGAATAAGATGTTAGGCTTATCACAAGCTGGATATATAGATAAGATTCTAGAACGGTTTAGCATGCAAAACTCCAAGAAAGGATTGCTTCCTTTTAGACATGGAGTTCCTCTGTTTGATGACCAAAGGCCTAAGACTCAAGAGGAAGTAGATATGATGAGACAAGTTCCTTATGCTTCTGCAGTGGGAAGTCTTATGTATGCCATGCTATGTACTAGACCAGATATTTGTTATTCAGTTGGCATGGTCAGCCGATATCAATCAAATCCAGGACCAAAACATTGGCAAGCTGTAAAGCATATTCTCAAGTATCTACGGAGAATGAGAGATTATATGCTTGTTTACCGTTGTGAGGATTTGATTTCCATTGGCTATATAGATTCAGACTTTCAATCGGATCTAGATTTCAGAAAGTCCACATCAGGATGTGTTTTCACCTTGGGAGGTGGAGCCATAACATGGAGGAGTGTCAAGCAATCTTGTACTGCGGACTCCAGCATGGAAGCAGAATATGTTGCTGCTTGTGAAGCAACAAAAGAAGCTGTATGGCTCAAGAAATTCCTTTCTGAAAGTGCAAATAATCTAGCAGATCCCTTTACCAAAGCCTTGCCTCAAAGGACTTTCGAGTCGCATTTGGAGGGAATGAGAGTTAGATTAGTGCACAACAGTCTTTAGGGCAAGTGGGAGATTGTTGGGATTAGTGCCCTAGAATCCTATTGTATGATGTTATGTATGATATTATGTATAACATTATGTTTGACATGATGTATGACTTAATATTGTAATTAATAAAGTTGTTTTATTATTACCTAAAATAATGGTAACATGAATATTCGGACATTATCATTTAGTCCATGAGATGCATAGTATGTGATTTATGTGATTTAGTCACAAAAGATATAAGTCACAAGTTCTTTGTAAACTCAGAATTTTAGTTTGTAGTCGGTAATGAAATTGGGGGTTTCATCTGCGAAGACTATAACATATCAAATAAGATGATTTGTCTTGATCATGGAAGTGGAGACTTCTAGTTGATATGTTTTAGGAGTTAAAACATACTGAACTGGACCGCTGTGAGATTTATTATTCTCCTAATGACTGTCAATTGAATAATAAATCTCATGACTTATATTTGCATGAACTCTTAATCCTGAGAGAATAATAGATCTGATTATGAAGTGTAGGTTGCTTTGATATATCAAGAGTGAGATCTAAAGTAACGGTCAAAAACTCAGTATGTTGGGCAGCCACATTTAGTGTTATGGAACATATATTCTCAAGATGGAATTCATAGTCTCTTAATGGAGATATAAAATATTCTTTTGAGATAAGTTTAATGGGTTTAGTTATTTAGAGAGTTAGGCCTAACCACTTTAGTAAGAAATTAGTAAAGTATATATATATATATATATATATTTATGAAATTGGATTTCATAAATATATGGTGAATAACTTAAAATGATTAAACCGGGTACTCAAGGATTAAGATGTAGTAATTTACAAAGTGGCAGTCTACTTTCATAACTTTGTATTACTACGAATATTTTATGAAGGGGTTGTATGTATAATAAAGTCTTGGGATATAATTTATTAATAAGGCCTAGAGTGCAATTATATTTATATAGTGGTATTAAATATAATTAATGGTAATTTTGGACTTGTCAAGAGTTGACAGAAAAGCCCAAGGCCCATTGGAGCTAGTGTCTTATTGGTCCCTTTTGGTCCCACTCCAAGCCATATACTAAAGCCCAATTGGAAAGGCCCAAAAGGCTAGCCCAATTAGACAATCAGTTATTAGGAGAGAAACATACAAAATTTCATACGACACAACAAGTTTGTGAAATGGTGTGTATGTGTGAGTGAAGCCACTCAATTACTCTCCCTTGGAAATTGATTAAGAGACCACACATCTTAGGCGATAGTGGAATTGGAGTGAAGATTGAAAGTGTTCCTGAGAACTTCTGATCTTTGGTTTTGAAATTCACTACACCAAGGTACACTCTCTTGTTCTATAATCTGAAACTTACTTAATGCATGTTATCAATTCTGAATGAAGTAGATCCGTTATTTTTCCGTTGCGTTTATGCATATTTCCAACAGTTGTTAAGCCAACTCACATAACTCACCACTCTACAGAAGTTTGGTCGAAGCTGGTCAGGGGAAAGGCCGTAGAAACTAAGTGTCCTAAGTAGGAGAGGGTCCACGGGAAATCTAACCCCCACCCCCCCCCCCCCCCCCCACTTCTAAGATAGCCATCAAGGGAAAAATACTACCCGAGGACGCCTATCATTCTCTATATTGCCCTCCGGGTAGTATTCTATATCTACATCTAAAGAAATGTTAAATCTAGCTCTGAAGGTTGCCAAAGAAGCCTTAGTCCTAAGGTGTGAAAAACCCATTTTCATATAAGGAAATGTGGGGAAAATTTAAATGAGAAAGCAGAGAATAAGGAATTTACAGTAATACGTTGAGAAAAATGATCTCGAGACGAAGAAAGAGATGCTTGGGAAATATGAGTGCTGAAAGAGAGAGGAGTGAAGTAAGAAATGTTCAATAAGAGGGAGGACCTTAATTTATAGAGGGGAATCATGAGAAGTATTAAATAGGTTTTATGTGGGAAAAGCATTTATTTCTCTTTTTTGTAACCATTGCATGCGTGGCCTTGGTATATGAATCGTAAGGAAATGATGGTTGTTTGATATGACAACTTGTTACCCCGCACGCCAAAAGCATAGGTTGATTTATTTGTAATTAATAGCTGACGGTTGATATGCCTAAGAAGTAACCAGTCATTTAATGTGAGTCCTTGATTCCATCCCCGAGACACGGGGAAGGAATCAAGGGGGCCCATTGTATGGTCATAGATCCATTAAGTGATGGCCCATGGGTCATAGGTCGGATAAAGGTCATTTGTTGGGCTCAGCCTACACTGCTTGACCAAGGTGCCTGTAGACTATCTCAACCTCGGGGTCTGGTGTTGTTCGGAGCCCGCTCCAAGGTGTCTCGATAATGCCTTGGGAGAGGTCGCCGCAGAACAACATCCAGCGTCAGCTTCAAGTCCTAAAACTAACACTCCTGTTTCCAAAATAGGGCCCTGTTCTGTTAGGAAAAATCCAAAAGGGCCCCACCTGCACGAAAAACCATCTAATGTAATCATCACTAACCCACTAAAGAAGTCTATAAATAGAGGAAAAGAAGGAGAAATGGGGTTGGAGAGTGGGGGATGAGGAATCAGAGAATTAGAGTGAGAAAACTAAAAAGATGAGAGAAAAAGAGAGAGCTTGCTTGGGAGGGTAATAAGGAACCGCTTGAAGGGTACAAGAATCACGCCCTTAGGAATTTCCCATTTTAGGATATCCACACACCCATAACAACAAATAGATTGTGAGCTCAGCTTAGTAGTCAGCCCATTAACTGAGCTGTACTCGTCACACACACACGCGCGCGCACGCGCCCACACACATATATTTTGAAAAGGGGATTTGAACACGTACGTACGCTTTATGAGTATTAGGGAATGAACAAGTGTCATTTGGATTAATAGTACTTTTTAAGAAGTTATTTTTTTGCTTAACAAAAGTAAGTATATTGCATACCAAGCTATATAATTATAGACCTAAAATTTCTTCCTCCACTAACACAAATTAAGCCCACCAAAGCTCTCTACACAGAGATTGCTTGTTGTCCCCTCTTATAAAAACATGAAGGTAGGTAAACCTCGTTAATTATAAAAAGCTCTAAAAAACAAACAAAAGCTTTTGTATATATTCTAGAATTATTAATTACACTGTGAGTTTTTATCTTATTGTGTAGCAAAAAATTGTTATCAAGGTGCAAATGACTAGCGATAAATGCAGAACCAAGGCCATGAAGATTGCCGCCAAAACTTGTGGTTAGCACCAAACACTCATAGTTCTTTTTGGCTTTTGTGAAACTACAGTTATGTTTTTTTTTTTTTTTTTTTTGAGAAACAAGTAAGGAATTTTATTTAAAGCAAGTCAAACTGAAAAACATCCTCCAAATCATGTGGTAGATCTTCCAACCACACATCAAATTTTGCAGATGCAACTACCCTACGGGCATGGGCATAAGCAAGCTTATTGCCCTCCCTCTTAACATGACAGAAACTACAATTGATATTAGACACTAAACAATGAATATCAGCAATAACATTTCCAAACATAGTCCTGGAAGACCTGGTTGCAACAATAGCTTGGATAACCCTCAAGGAATCACCCTCCACCACCACGGATTGAAGATAGAGCTCCTTGGCAAAGACAATGGCTCTTCTAGCAGCTAAAGCTTCTACCATGTCCACAGAACCCGGATGCCTAATTTTCTGGCTCAACACACCAATGATCAACCCCGTCGAGTCCCTGATAACCACCACAAGACCTGCACAAGCCTCCTCCTCAAATAAAGCCCCATCAAAGATAACTTTATACAAACCAGAGGCAAGTGGTTTCTACTGAGTATCCCCACATCGAACAACCACCCGAGGGACCTTTTTATGTATATCATGGAACTCCTTCAGCAAATCCGAAGCTAGATGACACACCTCATCAATGCCCCACAACTTTTGTTTCTCTCAAACCCGCTCTTATCGAGAAGCTGATTTCCTTGTTGGGCGAAGAAGCAACACTGTTACGAGACATCCATGAAGAAGTAGCTGATATCAAAGATGAACTGGAGAGCATTCAGTCCTTCCTCAAGGACGCAGATACAAGGGCCACAGCAGACGATGACCTGAGCGAGGGTGTCAAAACTTGGGTGAAACAAGTAAGAGAAGTAGCTTTTCACATAGATGTTTTCATGGACGAGTATTTGCTTCAGATGGCTCAACATCATCCTCATTGGCGTCTTGGATTCAGTGGTATCCTCCAAAAATCAGTTCGCTTGATTACAATGTTAAAATCTCGGCACGAAATAGCCAATAAGGTTCAGAAGATCAAAACATCGCTCCAGAGAATCAAGGAAAGAAGTGAAAGATATGGATTCTGTTAGAAATACAGAATGTAATTGTATTGTATTTCTTCAATGAAAGAATGTACATAGGTGCCTTTATATAGGAGGCATATTTGTGCTATACAAGTAACCTAACTGGGCCTAAAGCCCACAATATATTATACATGTTAACAGCCCCCCTCAAACTCAAGGTGGATGTGAGACCAGCTTGAGGTTGTCAACCAAAGTACGAAAGCGTGCCTTAGGATGTGACTTGGTGAAGATATCTGCAAGTTGATATTTAGAGGAGACTGAGATCAGCTTGAGAGCACCATGGACAAGATGAAAACGGATAAAATGACAATCGATCTCGATGTGTTTAGTCCGTTCATGGAAGACATCATTGTGAGCAATATGAATGGCACTCTGGTTGTCACAATAAAGAGGAGTAGCAGAGGATGTAGACACACCTAAGTCTTTGAGAAGCCATCGTAGCCAAAGGAGCTCAGATGTGGTATCAGCAAGGGCACGATATTCTGCTTCAGTATTGGAGCGGGCCACATGAGTTTGTTTCTTGCTTCGCCAAGAAATCAGAGAAGAACCAAGAAGAAAGCAATAACCAGTGGTGGACCTGCGATCAGTGGGATCTCCTGCCCAATCAGCATTAGAAAATGCACGGAGAATAAGAGGAGACTGGGCAGAGTAGAAAAGACCATGGAAGAGAGTGCCCTTTAGGTATCGAAGAATGCGCAAAATAGCAGCATAGTGAGTCGATCGTGGAGCAGACAGATATTGGCTCACCTGGTGAACAGCATAGGAAATGTCTGGACGAGTGATAGTGAGATAAACTAGGCTGCCAACCAAGCGTCTGTAAAGAGAGGGATTAGGCAATGGTTTCCCTCCTGTGGGAGTCAGATGCGCATTAAGCTCAACTGGAGTGTCAACAGTCTTGCTATTAGTGAGTCCAACGCGAGACAAGAGTTCAGAGGCATACTTGGCTTGAGTAATATAAAGTCCATCTGTAGAATGAGTGATTTCAAGACCCAAGAAGTAGCTGAGATGTCCAAGATCTTTCATCTCAAACTGCTGACTGAGAAAAGCCTTGAGTTCTTGAATGCCACTGAGGTCATCACCAGTTATGATCATATCATCCACATATAGGAGAAGTAAAATAGTGCCTTTGTCAGTACGACGAAGAAATAAGGCAGAATCATAATGACTGGCCATGTAACCCAAGCGAGAGATGGTAGAGCTGAATTTGGCAAACCAAGCTCGTAGAGCTTGTTTAAGGCCATAAAGTGCACGTCGAAGATAACAAACCTTATTTGAGTCAACAGAGAGACCAGGAGGAGGTTGCATATACACCTCTTCACTTAAATCCCCATTAAGGAATGCATTTTTGACATCCATCTGAAAAAGATCCCATTTACTGGCAGCAGCAACAGCTAAGAGGGCACGAACAGATGAGATACGAGCAACCGGAGCAAAGGTCTCTTCATAATCAATCCCATACTCTTGTGTAAAACCTTTTGCAACAAGACGAGCTTTGTAGCGCTCAATGGACCTATCATAGCGAGTCTTAATCTTGTAGATCCACTTACAACCAACCACAGAGTTTCCAGGAGGAAGTGTCACCAAATCCCAAGTATGGTTTTTAGATAATGCATCAAGTTCCTCTTTCATTGCAATCTGCCATAAAGGATCAGTGGAAGCCTCGCGATAGGTGTGAGGCTCGTGTAGTGTAGTAAGGGCAGTGTAACAATGATAGTCAAGTAAATGTGTAGGAATAGATCTTACCCAAGTTGAGTGACGAGGTGGAATGTCTTGTGCAAGATCTTCAGGCGGAGCAGGAGCAGGAGACCCAAGCTCAGGATTGGGGCTGGGTAGCTCGTCTTCAATCTGTTCATCTTCCACCTGTTCATTAAATGGTGAACTAGGAAAAGGATCAGTGATATCTGGTGGTTGGACAGAGAAGTCTACAGCAACAGAATCAGGAGCAACTACAGGAGGATCAGGAGCAGCTACAGAAGGAATATGTGCCTCATCTGGAAAAAGATCTAAGATAGATGAGGAATACAGGGAAGTACTGAAATGAGAGAGCTCGACAAAAAGGCGATTTTCCCAAAAGACAACATTGCGGGAGATACGAAGACGATGAGAGACAGGATCATAACACCTATACCCCTTTTGAATTTCTCCATAGCCAAGAAAACAACAAAGCCTTAACCGAGACTCAAGTTTGTTATGTTCATGTGGCTGAAGAAGAACGGAACAAGCAGAACCGAAGGAGCGAAGGTGGTCATAATCTGGAGGTGACCCAAAAAGGCGCTCATATGGAGTTTGATTTTGGATAACAGGACTCGGAATGCGATTAATAGTATGAACAGCATGAAGAGCAGCTTCACCCCAAAAAGGAGCAGGAACTTTGGCAGAGAGAAGGAGAGCACAAACAGTGTCAAGAATATGACGAAGTTTTCGTTCAGCTCTACCATTTTGCTGAGAGGTACCTGGACAAGTTAGTTGATGAACAGTGCCATATGAATGCAAAATAGCTTGGAAAGCATATTGAGTATATTCAAGAGCATTATCAGATCTTTGATGCGTCTGGAAAACTGAGTTTCAACCATTTTTGCAAAATTAGAATATACTTCCAATAATTCAGAACGATGTTTCATATTAAAAATCCAGCTATAGCGAGAGTAATCATCAACAAAGACAACAAAATATCTTGACCCACCAATACTAGAGACAGAGGACGGCCCCCAAACATCAGAATGAATAAGGTCAAAGATATCAATGGATATTGATTCACTAGTATTGAAGGGCAAAGCTAGTTGTTTTCCTAACTGACATGAAACACAATCAAAATTTTCTGTAGACACTGAACCTAACAAACCTTTAGAAGCCAATTGTTGTACCCAAGAGGAAGATGCGTGACCGAGTCGAGCATGCCAAAGTGCAAGGGAAGGAGTGGAAGAAACTGCAGCAGCTGCAGCAACAGAAACAGGAGCAACAAGTGGAAGACGAAGGTTGTCCACGGGAAACATACGCCCAACTCTGGGACTAGTCCCAAGCTCCTGTCCCGTCCTAGGATCCTGCACAATGCACCCAGAATAATCAAAGGTAATGCGATAACCCAACTCAGCTAATTGTCCCACAGAAAATAAATTATAAGAAAGGTTAGGAACATTAAAGACTCCGGGAACCGAGAGGTTGGAGGTTGAAACTAAACCTATATTATAACCAGACATTGTGGAACCATTTGCTGTGCGAATATTAAGAGAGTGCGGTGCAGGTTTAAGGTCAGAAAATAAGGACGAGTGAGGTGTCATGTGATTGCAACAAGCAGAATCCATAAGCCAAGAGGTAGGAAACATACCAGATAAAGCTGAGAGAGAAGAGGAATAAGATGCATTACTAACCATACAAATGACATTGGCGATGATATTTATAAGATCATCTCTGGAAATGGAGAAAGTGGATCCAGAAGACTTAGACTGTGCAGAGACAGGAGCCATTGGTTGGACACTTTCAGTGTTAGCAACAGTAGCAGCAGAAATTGAAACAACCGATTTGTTGCAATTATAGCAAGTCTCAATATTGTGGCCAAAACGTTTGTAAAATTTGCAAAAACGTTTGATGGATTGGCAGCGACGATTGTTGCAATAAGAAGAAGACCTGTCCTTATTCTTCATTTAGAAGCAAAATATGCAAAAATGGACTGCAAAAATGAAATCTACATGAAAAACTGAGCAAGGAGCACCTGGACTTCAAAAAAGTCAACCCCTAAAAAAGTCAACGGTCAAACTGCCCAAAAGCCAACAGTCAAAGCTGAGAGAATAAGTCAACTGCCGGATGATGCGCAAAGATGACATCAGCGGATGACGCAAGCGGATGATATCAGCAATTAGGGCTGACGTGGCAGAATGACATCATCAGTGACGTCATCAGGCGCGTGTCATACATACTGGGCGCGTGAAAGCGCGTGATGGCGCGTGGACTACAACCGTGATGGTTGGCGGCGCGTGGCTTCGGACACAGATTACTCTGTCGGCGCGTGAGAGCTCCGTTGGTTGCGGGACTTCAACGGCTGAGTAGATCGACGTAAGATGAACTCAGTGGTGCCTGCAGAAAATTAATCGGAGCAATGTTCGAGGCGGTGATGAGAAGAGTAGTGGTCGTTGCAGTGTGGGACTCCTCAACGGCGGTGTCTGCAGGTCCAGAACCCAAAGACGACGGCTGGGATACGGCGAAGGTTCAACGGCGAGAGACTGCAGCTACTGCCGTGATGGCGGAAGCGATGTTGAGAATGGAGTAACACCAAAAATGACAAGACTGCTAAGAAAGAAAGGTTAGAGCAGTGGCTCTAATACCATGTTAGAAATACAGAATGTAATTGTATTGCATTTCTTCAATGAAAGAATGTACATAGGTGCCTTTATATAGGAGGCATATGTGTGCTATACAAGTAACCTAACTGGGCCTAAAGCCCACAATATATTATACATGTTAACAGATTCCAATCCACTGGTCAAGGATCAAGCAGTGGTTCACAGAATCTTAGGTGGCATGACCCTCGAATGACTCCTCTTTTTGTTGATGATGTTGACGTTGTGGGCATTGAATCTCCTAGAGATGAATTGATTGGTTGGCTAGTAGAAGGACAATCTCACCGTACTGTGGTTTCAGTGGTGGGAATGGGGGGTCTGGGCAAAACCACTCTGGCCAAGAAAGTCTATGATCACCACATGGTGAGAGGACACTTTGATTGTCATGCTTGGATCGCAGTGTCTCAGTCATACAACATGGTGGATCTACTAAGGATCATGATAAAGCAATTTTGCGAGGCAAGAAAGGAGTTTCCTCCAATGGGAATTGACTCAGCTGACAAGATGTCTGTAATTAGGAAAGCAAGAGAATACTTACAAGAAAAGAGGTATGTAGTTGTATTTGATGATGTTTGGGAAATCAATTTTTGGGGGGAAATAGAACATGCTTTACTTGATATAATATGAAAGGTGCAAGGATAATGATCACAACACGAAAGTGGGAGGTTGCTAATTTTTGCAAAAAGTCTTCACTTGTTCATGTTCACACTTTGCAACCACTATCACTTAATAAGGCATGGGAGCTCTTTAGCAAAAGGACATTCCAATTTGAATTTGGAGGACATTGTCCCCCAGTGTTGAAGAAATAATCTCATGATATTCTTGAGAAGTGCAAAGGATTACCGCTTGCAATTGTTGCTATAAGTGGTCTTTTGTCAACCAAGGACAACACTCTAGCTCTTTGAATGGCATAACTTGCATGATAATCTTGGCTTTGAGTTAGGAAGAAATCCACATCTTGTAGGTGTCAACAAAATTCTATCCTTAAGTTTTGAAGACCTACCTTACAACCTCAAATCTTGCTTCTTATACCTTGGTATGTATCCAGAGGACTACTCTATTAATTGCATAAGATTGATTCGACAATGGATAGTTGAAGGCTTTGTAAAAGCAGTGGAGGGTAAAACATTGGAGGAGGTTGCACAAGAATACTTGACTGAATTAATACATAGAAACTTGGCACAAGTATCAAAGGTCAACTTTTCTAGAAAAGTTAGAGAATGTCAACTACATGATATCTTGCGCAAGGTCATCCTTCAAAAGATAAAGGATTTGAGATTTTGTCATATTCTCTCAAATCAAGAGTCCAACTTTGATGGACTAACTCGACGTATGTCAGTAGATAGAGTTTCATATGATGTATTGAAGAGATTTGGGGACACTCACATTCATTCTCTTTTATTGTTCAATCTCGATGAATTGCTGAAGCCTTTCATGAGTACATTTTGTGCTAATTTTAAGCTTTTGAAAGTTGCAGATTTCAAGCATGCTCCATTGGATTGCATTCCTGAAGATGTAGGAAGTTTATTTCATTTAAGGTACTTGAGTTTGAGATATACCCAAGTAAAAATGCTTCCAAAATCCATGGGAAAGTTGCAAAATTTGGAGACTCTAGATCTAAAGCAATCTCTAGTGTCCGATATACCAGTAGAGATTAACAAGCTTTGTAAGTTGCGAAATCTTATAGCCTACTATCGTGACAATCAAAAAGATTTTAGTTTGGCTTGGGAAAAAGGTGTAAAGATACAAAATGGTGTTGGGTATTTAACAAAGTTGCAAAAGTTGTATCACATGGATTTGAATCATGGTGGGTTTGATCTGATTGAAGAGTTGGGAAAGCTGAGACAATTGAGGAAGCTAGGCATGAAAAACCTTTCAAAGGAAACAACAAAGGCTTTGTGTGCCTCTATTGAAATGATGAACCACCTTCAATCTCTTGATATAGCCTCAATAAGCGAAGATGAGATAATTGATTTACAATCCATTTCATCGCCGCCTCGATATCTTCAACACCTCTACATAAGAGGGCCTTTAGAGAAGTTCCCAGATTGGATTCCAAAGCTTCAGCATCTAGTCAGATTATGGATTTTTTGGTCAAGGTTGAATGATGACCCATTGAATGCCCTTCAAAATTTGCCAAATTTGTTGGAGCTCAAAATCTTAGAGAAAGCATACAGTGGAGAGCAATTGCATTTTAAGATAGGAGGGTTTCCAAAACTCAAGAAGCTATCTCTCCTACACTTGAATGTATTGAATTCGTTAATGATAGATGAAGGAGCATTGCCTCTTCTTGAAATTCTTTCAATTGGGCTTTGTCTAGAACTAAAAGTTGTGCCATTTGGAATATATCATCTGAGAAGCCTCAAAGAACTAAGATTTCATGATATGCCCCAGGAATTCGAAGAAAGTTTGGATCCTAAGCAAGGACAACGTTATTGGATCGTTGAGCATGTACCAATCGTTTATCTCACTCACAAGGTTCGCATAGGATATTACAGTTTTGAGGCCCACATTCTCCATTCCAAGCATTTGATGGGGTCCGAAGGGCAAACAATAAACCAAAACGATAATCATAATGAGAATGATAGCAACAATATCAATGCTTAGTTGAGAAAGGTTAGTGCAATTTAGCTAAAAATTGGCTTTAAATTTCATGGTTATTTTTTTTTTTTTTTTTTTCATTTTTTGACATGGGTTTTCTTCTTTTACTAGTAAATAATGTGGTGGGATTTGTGTTGTAGATTTGTATAGTTAAAAGCAATTGTAGTCCATTTTATTTTCCATTTGTTGAAATATGCGATTCACCACTTGTTGCTTCCATGGTCTGTTTGTTTGCATTTTGCTGATTTTTCATATTTGGCTTAAATTGCACTTTGTGAAAAATGTAGAGGCAGAAGCTCATTTGTTAAATTGGGTGAATACTGTATAAAAACAAAACAAAGCAAGTGACAGAGGGAATTGACCATTGTTAAAACATTTGCTCTTATTAGATATAGTGATTAAAATGAATTTGTTGAAGCATTTAATTTGAGATTTCAATTATGAGATATTTAGTCATATTTTACGTTGTTTTTATTTTATTATTTTCTAGTGTTAACTTCTTCATTACTAATCAAAGTTTGTCCACTTGTGGTAGGTAAACAATCATTTTCTACTTAGTGATGCTAATTTAAATCTGTAAGTATGCTTTTCCCCATAATATGATTATTTAATAGTTTGAATCCTCAATAGTCCTATTAGACCATTTTTTTTATATGAATCTTGACACTAGAATTGTTGGGCTGTCTACAGACTTGGATGAGGAGGTGATTATAATTGTTGCTGCTGGGACACGTTATTGGGCTTGTTTTTGAAGAGAATCAAGTAGGAAATCATGTGGTTTTCTTTTACATGTTTGATGTTTGTCGTTTTCTCCTATATTTTGCTTCTCATTGTTTTGGCCCAAATAAGTGGTTTTGAGCCCTTTTTTTTTTTTTTTTTTTTTTTGCTACAATGATGGGTTTGTTGGTGTGACTATTTCCTCGTTAGAATTGCAATGACCCTGTAATTGTTTGTTTGTGAGAGGATATGAACCTCTTTAAAATGAGACATGGTGACTAAGCTATGGAATTTAAAATAATAATAAGAGTTTGCTATTTTGAATTCCGCAATGTTCGATAAGAAAATAATACTTGGCCTTGTAGCAAAGGAGTTAGAAGAACGGTCAAAACATTTGCTTCAACTCATGCAAATTATTTTGTCTATTTTAATATAAGAACTTACATTTTTTTTTCTCTAATCACTTTTTAAAACACCTCACATCAGAGTATTTATTCTACATTATATTTTATTTAAATAATTATATTTCATTCTTAATTATTTTTATTTTCATCTATTATTATTATTATTTTTTTCCCTTTATGTTTCTTTTGTTTTCTAAGCAAACAAACAACTCAACTCAAATCCCCATACAAGGCAACCCAAACTACGTCCGCAACAACTTCCTGCCCTTCCTTTCAATATTCTTCCAAATGTACCCGCCAAGCTCCATTTTTCACTCTTTCATTGAAGACACAAAGCTATATCAGGTTAGCTGAGATTGTAGATAAAGCCCAACAATTATGTAGCCAGCCAGGTACTTCAAATCCTAGCATGGTTTGCGTACTATAATGAGGCTGGGGGATCAGGTGGGCGAAAGCCCAACTCATCAGTTCAGATTGAAGAAGACTAGGGGTTTGAAGAGGGCCTAGGTAAATCAAAAGGCCGACTGGAGGAAAATCAAGAGACATATTTACTCAAGGCCTGAAGAGTAGTTAGAAGTTAGAAGTAGCCAAGTAGGTAGAATCGTGAGTTGTTGGGTGGATTTATGTAAAACAAACACCTAGAAAATCAATGGCATTTCTTCTCAAATCAAATGCCTGTATTTGTATCTTTTGTTAAGCTCGTTGTTACCCCCAAATAAGTGTTGTCTTTGCCACAATTAATGACTTCCTTTCCTTTTATTTTATTTTTCCCTATTGTTGCAATCACCTTGTAAGTTGTAACTGTTTGTTTATCCTGTGAAAAACCTCTCAAAGGAAACCATGACTTCTTTGTGTATATGAGAAGAAAAGATGAGCCACCTTCAATCTCTAGATATAAGCTCAATAAGCGAAGATGAAATAAATGATTTCCAAACCATTTCATATCCACCTCAATGTCTTCAGCGCATCTACTTAAAGGCATCTCATAGCAGGCATACAGTGGAGAACAACTAAACTTTAAGACTGGAGGGTTTCCAAAACTTGGTGAACTAACGCTTAGGAACTTGGATGAATTGAATTCATTGATTATAGACATTGCCCCTTCTTGAAAAGCTTGAGATTGGGCCTAGTCTGAAATTAAAAGTGGTGCCTTTTGGAATTTTCTATCTGAGAAACCTCAAAAGGCTGGAATTTTATGATATCTCCAAAGATTTCGAAGAAAGTTTAAAGGCCAAAATGCAAAACTGACCGTCTAAGTTTTATCTTTTGTCATTTCAGTTCTCTAAGTTTCAATTTTGTCATTTCAGTCCTCTAAATTTCAAATATAGTCAATTCAGTCATTCGTTAAGTTTTTGTTAAGTGCTGTCACCTACTAACCAAAACAATGTTGTTTTGGATTTTTTTTCTTAATTAAAAAAAATAATAAAAAAAAGTTAATTACGAGAAAAAAAAAAAAAAAAAAAAAAACTAAGGAATCCCCACTCCCGCCCACCCATACGATACCCTTGCTTAGATGAAACCAATATCTGAGAAATTTGAGGGGCTGAGGTAATTGAAATTGGGTAAAGAGAAACTTGGATGATATGGGCCACAACTATTGACAAGTACAACATTTTTCCAAAAATTCGGTTGGCAACTATTTTCCTTCCATTTACTCCACTTTGCCATAGACTCAGATGAACTAAGGTTTGTGGGTCTTGGAAGACCCATTGAAATGGCAAATGCCGAGGCCTACTCGCCAACAATCCAAGTGCGTTTTGTATGCTCAATTACTAACCTAGCAGCTCTGATGCCATCCTTCACATACCTCATAGCGGCGACAGCTCCAACCTCCATTGTCACCTATGTCCTATGCATCCAACTTGGTGTGATTATACTCTAAATCTAACAACGAGTGTGATTACAAACCATATGCTCAGAATCAATAAATGAACTAATAAATTGGTTTAACATTTTTTTCCTCAGATATCGGTTTCATTTGAGGCTAGCCGCTAGCGTATTGTATCGGTCGGTGGGGGTGGGGGTGGGGTCGTGGGGATTTGTTTGGTTTTTCAGTGGGCAGGGGAACGACATTAATCCTTTTTTTTTTTTTTTTTGGTGTGTGTGTGGTAGTTAACGTTTTTCAATTTTTTTAATTTAAGAAATTAAAAAAAAAATATATCTAAAACGACGTCATTTTGGGTAATAGAGGGCAACACTTAATAGAAAACTAAACGAAAGATTGAATTGATTATATTTGAAACTTAGAGGACTAAAATGACAAAATTAAAATTTAGAGGATTGAAATGACAAAAGATAAAACTTAAAGAGTTAATTTTGCATTTTTGCCAAATTTAAATTATGAGGTGGGACCCTGTTACTGGATCGTTGAACATATACCAGTCATTTTTCTATTTTACAAGGTTTGGCACACAATATGACGGCTATGTCTCGTGCCGTTTCCGTTGCAAGCATTTGGAGAGGTCAAGAGCACAAATAATCTCCCAAAATGATGATCAGAACACCAACGATAGCGGCAATATCGATGCTTCTGTTGAGAAAGGTTCGGGGAATTTTGCTAAAATTTGGTTTTAGAGTGGTTTGAATTATTTATTTATTTTTTTGGTTGCGTATGTATTGTTTTTCTTCTTGGTGAACAACGCAACAAGAGTTGCGATGTTGAGTCGCAGCATAAAATGAAATGGTTGCCGTTTATCATCATCTTATGCTGAAATTGCACTTATGTTTCTGACAAGCATTGAATAGGTGTTAAAGAAGTAAAGTCCGTCAAAAACAGAAAAAAGGGAATTAGGAGGATTTTCTTAAATAGAATGCTAAAATGGAAAGAAAAAACAAGTTTTGTTGAAACATTTATGATTCGTTTGGATTGAGGGGGAGTAGAGTAGATTTAGCACAAGATTGGCTTATTTTTAGCCAACTCTACTCTACTCTCCTCCACTCTCCCTCCTTCCCCCCTCCATCCAAAAGTTTGAGATTTCAATCTAGAGATTCTTCAATGATCATACTTCTTGTTTGGTAGTGTAAACTTCTACATTGCTAATCAAAGTTTGTCCCTTTTTGGTAGGTAAACAATCAAGTACTACTCACTGATACTAATCCAAACCTGTAAGTACATTTTTTCCCCTAATATGACACTTTAATCGTTTGAATCTCTCAATATTCCTATTATATCATTTTTATGTGCAACTTAGTTATGGAATTGTTGGGCTTTGTCTACAGAGTACAAACTTGGACGGAGGGTGAATATGTAATTGTAGCTGCAAGGACAAGTTGAATTTATTTTCTCCAGACTATCTAGAGAATCTGTGGTTTTTCTTGTAACATGTTTGTAATTGTGTCCAGTAGTTTGCTTTCGTTGTTGTTTCTATTTTCCTCAGTAAGATTGCAATCATCTTGTAATTGATTATTATATTAGAAAGTATATGAACCTTTTTGAATTGTTCTCTCTGTGGATTTGATCTCTCCCTTTTATGAGATATTACTTTTATTGAGAATTCTAGAATTTGTGACAAATCCCCTTTGATCTGGTGCTTTAGGTTAGACCAATTTTAGGACCTCTATGCTTAACTTTGGTACCAGTGATAGAGAATGCTCTAGGATTTAAAGTTATTGCTAAGATTTTATTTTTTGGAAGTGTTTATATAAACAGATGGGAAAAAAATTATAAAAACATTTAGTAATTAAATGTTTAGTTATCAGCGAGGTATTTCTATGCTCACTTCAACAATATGACACATTTAAGGTATCTAGAATTTACGTAGAGAGTAGAAAGCTATGCACAATTGTGAATACTTTTTTTTCTTTTTTTCTTTTTTTAAATTTCTTTGAGTGAACTAAATTGATCAACCAAGATAAAATCATTTATTTACAGCATATATTTCATCTGTACCTAAATGTCTTCCAACTCATTCACACCTAGTCAACTTATATATTTATTGGACTGGGTTGAGTGATGATCCACTCAAAGCCCTCCAAAATCTACCTAATCTAGCTATTGGAGCTCTTATTGAGAATGGAAGCATAAAATGGAGTACAATTGCAAATTAGACAATTGTATGGATCAAATTCATTGATTATAAACAAAACAAAAAAACATTGTGCCTTCTTGAAAAATTGAACATTGAGCATTGTCCACAATTGAAAAAGTTACCCTCTAGAGTCAAAACACCCAAGAAATAATAGAGGCTTCCCAGACTTGATATTGGTGAATTGTTTGCTTGGTCTAGGCCTAGGTGAATTGCTCGGTGGTGTAAATAACATTGATTTTTGTATATTATATCGAATCCAAAAAACAATTGATGTGTGTTTTGGTGGCCAAGAAAACCAAAGAAAAAAAATATACATATTTATTTTTTATTTTTTAGTTACATTTTTTTTCTTCTAGCTACATTAAAATTAAAGAATTTTTTATAAGGAATTTTTTTATTCAAATGTTGATATGGATTTTTCAAAATTTTAATTAAATATTTTTATTTTATTTCATTAGTTATGTGTGTGTCAACGGTCAAGTGAGCATTCTATTAGCCACATCAGCAAATTCTTTTATTGAGATGATGGCAAGGACTAAAATGAAATTTTTTAATAAAATCCAAGGACTAAATTGAAAGTTTTGAAAGCATAAGGTCTAAAGTAAAAAATATCTTAAATATAAAAATCAATAAGGTATTTTAACCAAAATCCTCAAACATGAGTTAGGGCATATATAGGCGTTACGTAAGCAATGAATCCAAGAGAAGTGAACAACTAGAGGGTATCATGAATATAAATTTCTTGTCCCACTTTTCGTGTTTCACTTTATGCTTTCCACTAGAGTCCTAGATAGATACAAATTTTCGAGTTTCCTTTTTAAAACTCATCCAAAATGAAGACATCATTATCTTCCTCTTTATAAAAAAAAAAAATTAAAAAAAAAAAAAAAAAAAAAAAAAAAAACAAAACAAAAAAACAAAAAAAGACACTCTTAACCTGAAATTTGAGTTATTAGATAATGAGCTTTAATAAAAAGTTATTTTTAACTGGCACATAATATCAAGCTTAAAAACTCAATCATAGACCATAAAGTTAAGTTTTTTTTTTTTTTTTTTTCATAATTTGGAGAGAGGTGATTTGAACCATGGATGTTTCCCATAAAAATACTAGAATGTGTCAAGCCTTAAACTATGAATTCTTTATTTTTGTTTTGATATGAAATATATATTTGTACTTAATTGAAATTATGGAAAATCATAAGTATTGTAAGGTCCGAGTTTGAGCACTTCTGCTATTGAGAGAGTGGACTCAAGCCCGGTTAGCCCATTACAATGAATTTGTAGAGAGTGGGTTGAAGAATTAGGCCCTAACAGGCGGGCAACGTGCAATGTAGTGTTCGTTGAGGGCTGGGCAGCCAAGGCTTTCTTCCTAAATCTGTCCTCGGCACCGGTCCGAGGAGCTTGGCAATGGCCTGGCTCTTAGGGGCTACTCCAGGGGAAAAATCCCCCCCTTCTGATCTCTTCTCCTTCTCTCTATATAGTCCCTTTGTCTACCTCCTTTCCCATTTGTTGATCATCAATGCCTTTTTCCTCTGACTGCCCATCCCATCAGCCACTTTCCCAGTGCTCCTGTGAGTTGCAGCAACCAAGGCAGTCCTGTCCAGCGGTCACATCTCCATCAATGCGGCTGTAGGGGTGGGCGCATTTAGTGTGGAGATGACAGCCTATCCTGGACATGTTCCCCCGCCATGCTGCTATGGCTGACGTGTCGGTCTCGGTTTGCCGAGGACAGGATCGTCCTCGGCAGGATTCTTGGCTGTTCAGACCTCTATGCTCTTTCCTCGGGCTCTTCTTCCTCCTCGACATGGGCCCTAGGCCGAATACAAGATGGGCCGGGGTTGCCAGCTTATTAGGCCCCACAATAGCCCCTCGAAATCTAGCTGTCCTGATCCTCGGGCGGGGAGGAGGATTTTGATGTCCTCGGCCCTTCATCATAATTCACCCTTCCGTGGCCTACGTCAGCGTTGGAGTCTTTCTGTCTGCCCAACGCACGTTTCTGGCGCCTTGATATACGGTGCGCACCCGCATTAAACGCCCGCATTAAATTCTGGCGGCTCTATACTCCCTACGTTCAATGGTGTGATGCTAATCAGTCGGTGGGGATTGCCTGCCTTTATGAGTGGGAAACTTCGCCTGATTATCTTTAACCGAGACTATAAATGCTCGTTTGAACCGATTTGCCTCCTCATTTGTGCACTCGAGAACCCTCTGAATCCGGTCAAGTCTCTACATCAACCAGCGCTCCTTTCCAGCATAAAAAGCCTGTCCGAGGAGCTTTTCCTCATTTCTGTAAGTCTTCTTCCCTCTTAGCTCAAATTTCTCTTCCTGTCTCCTTCTTTTCCCAGTCCTTTCTCGAGTCTTTTAGTCGTTATTAGGGATGGGTAAGTTTAAGAAACTAGTTGAGTCTGAGGAGATGATGGAGAAGTTCATCGCTGATCACGAGATACCCCGTAATGTGGGCGTGAGGTACTGCGAGGAAGGGGAATGGTACCTTAGGAGGAATGAGGGTGAAGTTGTGATCCCCATAGTAGCCTTCTTAGAGGGAGGCATGAGAATCCCAATGAGGCCGGTGACGAGTGGCTACCTTAGGCATTTTCGGTTAGCTCCCACCCAGTGCGCTGTGAATATGTTTAGGATACTAGGGTGTGTAGACACCTTGAATGAGAAGTTGGGGTTGGGGTTAACCCACTATGATGTAAATTGGTGCTACAACCTCCAACACCTGAAGGGCAAGACGTACTATATGAAGACGAGGGATGATAGGGTTCGTCTAATCCAGTGTCTCCCCGACTCTAGCAAGGGATTGAACCTTGATTTTCTCATCGTGTCTGGGGAATGGCACGATGGTCTCCATTGTCTGACAACAGAGGGAGAGCCAGGTAGGATACTTGGGGTAGGAGAGGATCTAGCATTTTTCTCTTTGCTTTGTTGTAAACCTGCTTTGTTCGGCTGATGATAGGAGTTTGTTCTTCTCTTTACAGATCCGCACGCCTTCACACGCCATTTTAGCCTGGTCAACAAGGAAGACCTGCAATCCGTTCTTAGGGCGGAGATTTTTGTGAACGACGGCGACAACCAAGTCAGGGTTGCTCACAAGATCCTCGGGTGCGATCCGGCCCAGAAGGTGTTTCCGGTCCCGAAGCACATGATCAGGGCTCGTGACCCTCGGCTTAGGCAAATCACCGTGGTGGCGCACGGGTTTTCGTTTTTTGAGGGGTCATCCATCCCGGAGGGCATCCCGTTGGCTGGTTCCTCCTCGTCCTATCAAGCTGCGGAGCCCGAGGGAGAGGATTTGGAAGAAGAGAAAGAGGTGGTGGATCTAAGTTCGTCCAAGGACGAGTTTGCTGCGTTCGACCAGGCCTATCTGTCCGAGGATCCTTCTGGTGATTTGGGGGATCCCTACTTGTCCGAAGCCGATCTTCAGCCTCCAAGGGTTAGTACCCAAGTCGAGATGGGTTCCAGGAGACAACCCCAAACCAACTTGCTGGACTTGCTCGAGGGCAAGACGAGGAAGGGCGCGCCGAAGGAGAAGCAACCCGAGCCCCCTTCGTCTAGGCCCAAGCTTCCTCCTGCCCCACCCAAGCCTTTACCTGCGCAGACCAGGTCATCCACCATTCTGCCCATCCCAGAGCCTCGGCTCGAGTCCTCTGATCCGAAGAGGAAGAGGTCTTTTAAGGACAAAGAGCCAGTGGATGGGGGAAAGGCTCGTTCCTCCCAAGAAGAAGGTGAAACCCGCCGACCCTCTAAGCAGCTGAGGATTGGTGGTCAGGACAAAGGGAAAGAGGTTATCCAAGCGTCCGAGCCCCAGGCCTGGCTACCCGCTCCCATGCTTCACGGGAAGCCTCTGATGGACGATGCCACTCTCAGGGACTTCCGAAGGGGCGATGGGGCTCGCGTGGCCGATGCCCTGGAGAGGTCCCTCCTCCTTCCCGTCGATATGGCTGAGTTGGGGGGCATGAGGAGGCAAGAAGTAGCCCACAACCTCAAGAGGTACCTGGGCATGGTAAGCCTTCTGAAACTTGTTCTTTCGTTTCGATTTCATTGCTTAGTACTTAACATACAGTACTTTGGTTTTGGTTTGCAGGCTATCCAGGTAGCCTTTAGGTTGGACGAGGAGGCCGACAACCAGGGCAAGGCTCTGGATCAAGAGCGCCATAAGTACCTGAGTGCCGCAAGAGACAAGGCGGCGTCTGACCTGGCCGGCGCCCTGAAGCATGCCGAGGACCGGGCAGGGTGCTTGCGGGATGTTGAGGGCCAGCTGCAGGTTGCCAAAGAGGATGCTGCCGACCTAAAGAAGAAGCTGGCCGAGGCCGTGGCAGAGAGAGGCGTTACCGAGTACGCCAGGGACGAGGCTGTGAGGGCCAAAGACGAGGCCGTGTTTGCAAGGGTAGATGCTGAGCGCTCCGTAGAACAAGCGGAGGAAGAGGCTTTTGCAGAGGGGGTGGCCAAGACTAAGGCTACTCTTAAGGCCCAAATCCCTGAAGTATGCAGGCGCTTCTGCTCCGAGACCTGGGAAGAGGCCCTTAACCAAGCCTGGGTCGAGGCCTCATCTGACCTTAGGAGGGCCGAGAGGGTGTATTACCCTTCGGCTATCCGAGAGGTTGCCTCCGTTGCTCCCGAGGTTGGACCCACTTTACAAGCGGCAGATAAGGGCCAAACCGATGCTGCCGAGGACTCAACTCCAGCTGAAAAGCCTGTTGAGGGGGCAGAAGCTGGTAGTCGAGAGGTGCACCAGGATGTGGTGGGGCCTCCTGCTGACTCTCAAGCCCCACTCGTCGCCCCCCAGATCCCTCCTGCTGAGGAAGGGTCCTCAGAAGCAGCCCCTCTAAGCCAGAGCTCCGAGGTACCGGTAGAAGCTCTCCAGCAGACTCTTCAGGACAAGCCGTCTACCGAGTTGGAGGAGTAGGCCACCTTGTCGGGCTATCCCATTCTTACGGCCTGGGCCATTTCAACTTTGCTGTTGTTCGTTTTGTTGTTGTTGTTGTTTTTTTTTTTCTTCTTCTTCTTTTTTTTACTTCGCCTTTTGTCTTGGCGACATTGTAACAGGACTATGGATTTTCCCTTTATAATACATTCAGTTGTTTGCTTTAGTTCCTCGGATGATGTTTCCTTTTACTTGTTGTACTTGAACGTTTTGCTCAACATCTTAGTTGTGTCTGGGACTTAGCCTTGTGAAGTAATTTGCTTTCCCGCAAGTTTGAGTCCGAGAACCATGCCACACCTTGGTTCTATATGATGCTTCTGTCCTCCCGTAGGTAGTTAGTTTCCCCTTAGGTTTGAGTCATTGGACCACGCAAGACCTAGGTTCAGTCTAATACCCAGGTACTCCATGCTGTGGTTAGTTTTCCCAGAAGCTTGAGTCCGAGGACCATGCAAGGCCTTGGTTCAGTCTGACGCTTGTTTTCATCTGTAAGTAACTAGTTTTCTCATAGGTTTGAGTCCTTGGACCATGCAAGACCTAGGTTCAGTCTAGTACCCAAGTACTCCTTGCTATGGTTAGTTTTCCCAGAGGCTTGAGTCCGAGGACCATGTAAGCCTTGGTTCAGTCTAACGCTTGTTTTCATTTGTAAGTAGCTAGTTTCCCCTTAGGTTTGAGTCCTTGGACCATGCAAGACCTAAGTTTAGTCTAGTACCCAGGTACTCCTTGCTGTGGTTAGTTTTCCCAGAGGCTTGAGTCCAAGGACCATGCAAGGCCTTGGTTCAGTCTAACGCTTGTTTTCATCTGTAAGTAGCTAGTTTCCCCTTAGGTTTGAGTCCTTGGACCATGCAAGACCTAGGTTCAGTCTAGTACCCAGGTACTCCTTGCTGTGGTTAGTTTTCCCAGAGGCTTGAGTCCGAGGACCATGCAAGGCCTTGGTTCAATCTAACGCTTGTTTTCATCTGTAAGTAGCTAGTTTCCTCTTAGGTTTGAGTCCTTGGACCATGCAAGACCTAGGTTCAGTCTAGTACCCAGGTACTCCTTGCTGTGGTTAGTTTTCCCAGAGGCTTGAGTCCGAGGACCATGCAAGGCCTTGGTTCAGTCTAACGCTTGTTTTCATCTGTAAGTAGCTAGTTTCCCCTTAGGTTTGAGTCCTTGGACCATGCAAGACCTAGGTTCAGTCTAGTACCCAGGTACTCCTTGCTGTGATTAGTTTTCCCAGAGGCTTGAGTCCAAGGACCATGCAAGGCCTTGGTTCAGTCTAACGCTTGTTTTCATCTGTAAGTAGCTAGTTTCCCCTTAGGTTTGAGTCCTTGGATCATGCAAGACCTAGGTTCAATCTAGTACCCAAGTGTTCTTCTGAAAGTAGCTAGTTTCGCCGAAAGTTTGGGTCCGAGGATCGCGGGAGACCTTGGCTCAGCCTAGCACCCAGGTGTTCTTCTGAAAGTAGCTAGTTTCGCCGCAGGTTTGGGTCCGAGGACCGCGGGAGACCCTGGCTCAGCCTAGTACCCAGGTGTTCCTTGCTTGGAGTGAAGGGATTTGCCCTCAGCGTCGGGAGGTTAGTTTTTAGTGTGATTGCTGCCTCGGCCTTGCTTCGCCGAGAATGGGCTATCCATCGGACTGGACCCTTGACCCCGCGCTACCCCTGGCAGGGGTGGCTCGGGTTTCTATCCCCACGCGTGACGACAGCCCCTACTTCGCTCCAATTTTCCACCTTCTTTGATTACGAGGCGTCTCCTGACTGTTCGCGTTCTGCGCTTGACGCTTCGGTGTGCGAGGCGCGCCCTCATTAATATCCCCGTGGATTAATGCAGATCCAGCGGTTGTAGGCTCCTTTGGAATTAGGTCAGGATTAGTGTCGTCGTTGACTCTTTCTTCGAGTTCTGGATGGACCAATTCCCATCAACCTCCGCCCTCTATTTAAGGCTTTCTAGGAGAATCGTCCTTCCACACTTCATGAATCCACCAGTCAAACAGGAAGCATGACTCTCCCACCCCCTAAGCCCTTTTGATGACCTTGCCACCAGGGTTGTGATCTTGGCAGAATGGGACGGCCCTGGATGAGGGCGGAGGGAGGCAAGCTCAGGGTTCACCCCTATCGGTTGAGAACCGCTGCGGTTGTGGTCCAAGTCAGACTTCCGGCGCGGCGAGGTTTGGGCATCATGCTGGTGGTATCGTGCCTGGTGGTCAGGAGGGAGGTTCATGAAGCACATAACGTCTTTCTCCGGCGCGCATCCGTGCCTGCCCTTCAGGCTGGTGGTGCCTCGTTCCCAACTTATCTGCCGGTGGAGGCTTGCAAGATTACGTCATGCTTGGTGCCCGAGTGTTGCCGTCTCCAATGTTCAGGCATTGTGAGGCTGGGGGGGCATCAAGAGAACATCATGGGGCGGGGCCACCGGGCGTCGTTGCATCTGCTTCTCTCTTCCTGTCGGTACCATCCATACTGACCCGGGGGTCACTGGTGGCCTTGAAGCAAGCCTGCCTCAGCCCCTTTTCTTTTTGGGTTAGCTTTTGGACAAGTCCGTCTGAGCCTCTGTTTGTATAGTTGGCTTTAAAACAAGCCTGTCTGAGCCACTGTTTGTATCTTGTATTTACTCTTTATTAATAAAATGTTGCAACGCTTGTTCTCTTTTCGTTTTCTTTGAATCTTCTACTTTTCTGCAATCATTCTTTTTTTTGCAAACGCGCCATTGTTAACCTTTCGCAAACTAGCCATCTAGGAACGACTGTTCGTTGCGCCTGCTAGTGCACAAATTCTTCCCACAGACGGCGCCAATTATAGGGTCCGGGTTTGAGCACTTCTGCAATTGAGAGAGTGGACTCAAGCCCGGTTAGCCCATTACATTGAATTTGTAGAGAGTGGGTTGAAGAACTAAGCCCTAACAGGCGGGCAACGTGCAGTGTAGTGTTCGTTGAGGGCTGGGCAGCCAAGGCTTTCTTCCTAAATCTGTCCTCGGCACTAGTTCGAGGAGCTTGGCAATGGCCTGGCTCTTAGGGGCTACTCCGGGGGAAAAATCCCCCCCTTCTGATCTCTTCTCCTTCTCTTTATATAGTCCCTTTGTCTACCTCCTTTCCCATTTATTGATCATCTATGCCTTTTTCCTCTGACTGCCCGTCCCATCAGCCACTTTCCCAGTGCTCCTATGAGTTGCAGCAACCAAGGCAGTCCTGTCCAGCGGTCACATCTCCATCAATGCGGCTGTGGGGTTAGGTAGGCGCATTTAGTGTGGAGATGACAGCCTATCCTGGACGTGTTCCCCCGCCATGCTACTATGGCTGACATGTCGGTCTCGGTTTGCCGAGGACAGGATCTTCCTCGACAGGATTCTTGGCTGTTCAGACCTCCATGCTCTTTTCTCGGGCTCTTCTTCCTCCTCGGCATGGGCCCTGGGCCGAATACAAGATGGGTCGGGGTTGCCAGCTTATTAGGCCCCACAAGTATAATAATGAGTCCAAATCAAATTCTAAACAAATTGGTATGCTGTTTTTTTTTTTTTTTTATTAATTTTTTTTTTAGAAATAGTCTTTAAAGCTTGCCCCCTAAATTGAAATCTTGGTTTCGCCACTGGAAGAAGTGTTAGAGCATTTGCATTAGCTCATTCAAAAGTTTGTTTTTTGGGTTTGTTTTAACATAAAACCGACTTTATCTATTTCACTTAATGATTTTTCAAAACATCTCACATCAGAGTATATATTTTACATTATCTTTTATTTAAATAATTATTTTTTTATTTTTATTTTCATCTTATTTTTTCCTTTATCTTTCTTTTTCTTTCTGAGCAAACAAACAACTCAACTCAAATCCCCATACAAGTCAACCCAAACCGCGTCCGTAGCAACTTCCTACTCTTCGTTTTAATATTCTTCCAAATGTACCCACCAAGCCCCATTTTTCACTCTTTCATTAAAGACCCAAAGCTATATCAAGTTAGCTGAGATTGTAGATAAAGTCCAACAATTACATCTAGTTGTGAAATTTTTTTTTACAATGTATTGGTAGGGTTCAAGTCATAAGATTCAAAAACTCGCCTAACTTAACCCGTCTCACTTATATTTAATATATATTTAAAATTTAAAAAATATGTTATGCAATTTTTGTTTATTTTTTACCTTCCTTCCTAAATAAAACACAATCCTTAAGTTCTACTTATATAGTTTGTGTTAGTTGGTGTTATGCTTAAGATTATTTGGTTATAAATTAACCCTTATATCAAAGGTTTTGGTGCAACCATTTACTGTCGTATTATTGTCTTAACTGGTTTTACTAATCTACAGGTTGGTTAAATTATCTTTAGGGCATTGGTTAACAATCCAGTTAAAGAAAGTTTTTTATGGGGAAAGGAAAAAAAAATTAATGTTTTGACAGCTTTTTTCATTTCCTATAAAAGTAATGTTAAAATTTTCCTAAAATTGATTATTAACAAATGCCCTAAAGGCACTTGTTAGCATTTTCCTATTATTATTATTATTATGTTTGGTAAAATGGCATTTAATGAGGTGACCCACTGTTACTTAAAATAGGCAGCAGGACTGCCATGTCTAATTTTCTAGCTCTAGCAGTGGCAATGGGAACTAGCTCTACTTAATTATGTGAATTTGTGAGGGATTTCATAACTTGCTCCAATACCAATGGGCTTGATCAATGATCGAATGCTATAAAAGATTTGTGCCCCCTCATCCTTCACCAGTTGGTCGTTGGATGGATCGGTAAGGCACACGATCCGACAAGTGGTATCAGAGTCCAATCATAGGTTCAAGTCGTTGGAGCCGCATTGTGAGGGAGGGATTGTGAGGGATTTCACAATTTGCTCCAATACCAATGGGCTTGGTCCGCGACCGAATGCTATAAAAGATTTGTGTTAGGTTCTAAAGATTTAGGATTTTATGTATTTAGAACTCTAATGTGTAATATTGGCAAACCATGATCAAAACAATATGTTTAGTCTTGTTTAGGCTTGCTCAAAGTTGATTAATTATTGTAAAGTTGGAATCGAGAGGCTGCAGATGCATTGGTGCATTTCGGCCTGGCTCGATCGATCGAAGGATAGACTCGATCGATCGAATCTCGGGTTAAATGCGTTTTCTGCAGAATTCCAACTCAGCCCAAACTCTATTTAAACGTCTTGGGGTTCAAGTAAAACACTCCTATATATAAGGAAAACCCTAGAACGTTTTTGAGTTTTTTTAAGAGAGAGATTAGACTGCCTCTTGTGCCTCCTTTTATTTTTAGGGTTTTGTACCCAAACCTCTCTAAGTCTTTGTTACTCATACTTTGCTGTTTATGCGAATCTCTTGTGAGATCTTTGAGGAGCTTTCCTTCACATAAACTTAGGGTTTTCAAGGTAGAGATATTATCTACATCTTGATGATCAACTCGGTTGTTGCCATTGGAGCTTAAAGAATAACAAGCGTGGGTGCTTGTAGCTGATTGGAGAATCCAAGAAAGAAGGAGTCCGTGGATTCGGAGCTTGCACGTGGTCGTGTCAGTAAGTTCTACTGGTGGGTAGCATTAGGAAGTCAAGCGGGGAGCTTGTAAGTCCTTTTGTATGAACTTCGATTCTTTCATAGTGGATTCAAGTTTGCCTTGAGGATAGGTAGGTCAAATCCTCCCTAGGTTTTTACCGTGTGGTTTCCTGGGTGATCATATCATTGTGTTATTTCTATTTCCGCTGCTTTATATTTTTGATATGATTGTGTAATTGTGTTAACCTAGATTTGCATAAATTGACTAAGTTAATTACTTGGCTAATTAACTAGGTTAATCTGGTTGGTTTAAGGGGTCTAAATTTCTATCAATTTGTGCCCCCTCATCCTTCGCCAATTTGTCATTGGATGGATTGGTAAGATACAAGGTCTGACAGAATTCAATCACTCTGTAGTGTCAGTAGTAAAGACTTAAGAGATGCCACCCAATCAAATTGTACTATAATGCTTCACAGCTTATGTGTTAGGTTTCACATTCATTTGTTTAGGTGGGAATTATTCAGTGAAAGATAATATTGCAGCACTCAAGCTTGTCCAACACTATGGAGACCACGTATTTATCTCCCATCTGTACAGAAATTTATGGGTATCACAAAATATTTCTCAATCTTTTTTAGAATATTAGTATCTTAACACACACGGTGAGGAAGATCACAATTTTTTTTTAATAAATTGTAATTAGGGTATAATAAAATTGAAAGTAATGTCATATAGTTTATCACCTTAAAAATTTATAAAATTTGTTGTGCATGCATTAATTCTCATATAACAAAAATTTGAAGTGATATAATTATATGTAGAAGTGTGCATGGGTTGGATTAAAAGATTATTTCAACCCACCTCACCATGATGAGTTTACCCACCTCACCATGACGAGTTTAAAAAAAATTCAATCCAACCCATCACAAGAGTCCAACCCAACCTAAACCACCTTAATCTGGTTGAACCCATGGGTTTGACATATTTTTTTAATTTCTATTATTAATATTAAATTGAGAATTATAACACCACCACCACAAATAAGTGTAAATTTATAACCAAATAATCCTAAGCATAACATCAAATCAACACAAACTATATGAGTAAAAATTAGGGTTTGGGTTTTATTTAGGAATGGGGTAAAAAGTAAACAACAAAATTGCATAATATATTTTTTAAATATTAAATATAGGTGTGTCAGGTTGGGTTAGGCTATTTTTTGAATTTTATGACTTAAACCTAACCCAATCCATTGTAAAAAAAATAATAGTAATAAAAAAATAAAAAATAAAATTCACAACAATTATATAAATTCAAATTCTGACATTAAAAATAACTAAGTATTAACTTAAACAAAAATAAATACTTTTTTATTTCTTTGAATAAACTAAATTGATCAACAAAGATGATATCATTGATTTACATCATATTTCATCTCCACCTAAATGTCTTCAAGTCATTCACACCTAGTCAAATTATATATTTACTGGATTGGGTTCAATGATGATCGACTCAAAGCCTTTCAAAATCTACCTAATCTATTGGAGCTCATATTGGGAATGGAGGTATACAATGGAGTGCAATTGCAAATTAGACATTTGTATGGATCAAATTCATTGATTATAGACAAAGAAGCATTGTGCATTCTTGAAAAATTGAACATTGAGCATTGTCCATAGCTAAAGAAGTTACCTTCTGGAGTCAAACACCCAAGAATAATAGAGGCTTCTCAGACCCGATATCGGTGAATTGCTTGCTTGGTCTAGGCCTAGGTGAATTGCCTGGTGGTGTAAATAACATTGATTTGTGTATATTATATCGAATCCAAGAAATTGATGTGCGTTTTGGTGGCCAAGAAATCCAAAGAAATCTTTTTTACCGATTTAGTTTTTATTTTTTAGTTTCATTTTTTTTTTCTTTTACTTTAAAATTACGGAATTTTTTTATGTGGATTTTTTATTTATCCAAATGTTGGTATGGATTTTTTAAAATATTAATTAAATATTTTTATTTTATTTTATAGTTACTTGTGTGACAAGCATTCTATCAGCCATGTTAGCAAGTTCTGTTATTAAAATGATGACAATGATTAAAATGAAATTTTTTAACAAAATCCAAGCACCAAATTGAAGTTTTTAAAGCATAAGGTCTAAAAAAAAAAATTAAAAAAAAATCTTAAATATAAAACCTAATAAGGTATTTTAACCAAAATCTAAGGCTCTTCACACAAGTTAGGGCATATATAAGAGTTACGTAAGCAATAAATCCAAGAGACGTGAACAACTAGAGGATATCAAAAATACAAAATTCTTGTTCTATTTTTTTGTGTTTCATTTTATAATTGCTTTATCAATTATCGTATGTTAGACTAATTGATTTTATAAATTTATTTTAAACATTTTATTATTTTATAAAAAAAAGTCAAATAAATTTATAACAAATTATTATCTGAAGCATAAAGACAAAAAATTCACACCCATTTGTAACTCTTTAATTATATGTGTCGCATTTAAAATTGATCAAACCGCCTCATCAGCTAGCTGCATTCATCTTGAATTGGACAAAATGTGATTTAATATGTTAAGAATTGGACATAAAATGCGTTTTAGTGGACTCGTTTGAAAGGAAGCATCAAGTTCCAAGGTGTGGGGTAGCGATGGCCAGCAAAGTCAAAAAGTCTAACATGTTATGAGTTGCTTCACAGCTATGGCGTGGTTAAAACATGATTGATTTTTTTCCGACAAAACGTGGGCGAAATTGGCCAAATACCACCTTTTTCTGAAATTTTTAGCAAAAAAACACTGTTTTGGAAATAAATGGCGATGTACCACTTTTCTTAGTACTCGAGTTTATGAAACTCGAGTTCCTCATCAGTTCTGTCACCGTGGCACTGCTGAGCTGGAATTTGTGCGATTAAAAAAAATAATGTGGTACTCAAGTACCATGCAACACAATACTCGAGTATACCAGACTCGAGTACCTTTTATAAATAAAATGCAAATTATTTTATTTCTACGGTACTCGAGTTTATCAAGCTCAGTAGTGCCACAGTGGCAGAACTGATGAGGAACTCAAGTTTCATAAACTCGAGTACCAAGAAAAGTGGTATATCATCATTTATTTCCGAAACAGTGTTTTTTTTGCTAAAAATTTCAGAAAAAGGTGGTATTTGGCCAATTTTGCTACAAAACATGACTAAAGCATAATAATCTAACTTAAAAGCGAGAAAGAAGAAAGCAAAAAACTATAGGGAAAGTTGGTGGAAGCTTTAATCATAGAGAAGAACACAAATAGTCCATTTGATCATAGGGAAGGAAAAGCCAAATTCAGATGAAATAATGTACGTTTCGTTGGAGTAAGAAGAAAGTCGCATGGCAGAGACGGTAGTATCCTCTCTTATCGACAGGCTGGTTCCCTTGCAGACCCAAGAAGCAAAACTGTTACGAGGCATCCATGGAGAAGTTGCTGACATCAAAGATGAACTGGAGAGCATTCAGTCCTTCCTCAAGGACGTAGATGCAAGGGTGGCAGCAAAAGAAGACACCAGTGAGGGAGTCAAAACTTGGGTGAAATAATTACGAGAAGTTGCTTTCCGCAAAGACGTTGCCATAGACCGATGCTTGATGTGGCACAACATGATCCTCATCGGCGTGGCTTCACCGGTTTTGTCCATAAAATAGCTCACTTACTCAAAACATTGAAAATCATTCTGAAGGGTTAAATCAGGCTACCCATACAGACTAGCTCAGAAACAATGGAGGTGGACTTTATAGTGGTAGATGCTTATTCCCCCTACATTCCCATAATGGGCAGGCCCTAGTTTCATGCCTTAAGGGCTGTCTCTTCTACCTTACACCAAAAGGTGAAATTCTGATCGGGAGACCGAATTGAAGAAATTGTTGGGAGTCAGTCTGTGGCTAGACAATGCCTAGTGGCTACCATTCGGCATCAACCCGAGGCCGAATCCTCGGCCCATGCTGAAAGAAGCTCATAGAAATTAATGGCTCCGACCTCGCCTGCTGATGGACCAGCCGAGGAGGCAAAATGTGAAGATCTAGTAAAAATTGTCAATGGCGACGACCCTGAGAAATTCTTTCAGGTTGGATCTCAACTGCCCATTGAAGAGAGGGAAGAGCTGTTGGAGTTTCTTAGAAGAAACATAGATGTGTTTGCCTGGAATGTTTATGAGGCCCCAGGAGTGGATCCAAACTTCATCTATCACCATCTGAATGTCAACCCATCTATCACTCCCAAGAAGCAACCACCTCGACGCCCTTTCAAGGAATATGCTAATGCCGTTAAGGACAAGGTGACTAAACTTAAACAAGCAGGGGCTATCAAAGAGGTCTTCTACCCTGAATGGCTAGCCAATACCATGGTAGTAAAAAAGAAGAATGGAAAGTGGCGAGTGTGTGTGGATTTCACTAGCTTGAATAAAGCATGTCCAAAAGATCCTTTTCCTATGCCACAGATAGATCAGCTAGTGGATGCAGCTGTGGGCCACCCTCGGATGAGCTTCTTGGACGCCTTTCAAGGCTATCATCAGATACCACTAGCTTTGGAAGATCAAGAAAAAACAGCCTTCGTTACCCCTACGGGGAATTATCACTACAAGGTAATGCCTTTTGGTCTGAAAAATGCTAGGTCTATGCACCAAAGGATGATGACCCGAATGTTCGAACCACAATTGGGTAAAAGTATTGAAGTCTATATAGATGACATGGTGGTAAAAAGCAAGGTGATCTCTGAGCATTTAGGAGACCTCGGAAACATCTTTGAAATTCTGGGGAAACATAAATTACGCTTGAACGCTTCCAAATGCATCTTTGGTGTAGGGTCAGGCAAATTCTTAGGTTACATGGTCACTCATCGAGGAATTTAAGTTAACCCTGATCAAATTAAGGCAATTAACAACCTTCAACCACCTCGGAATCCCAAGGAGGTTCAGAAGCTTACTGGAATGACCGCTGCCTTGAATTGGTTTATTTCTCGATCAACGGATAGGTGCAGACCCTTCTATCTCTTGATGAATAAGTTGAAGGGATTTGAATGGACAGAGGAGTGTGCTTTGGCCTTCTAACAGATGAAAGTGTATCTATCTCGGCCACCTATTATGTCAAGTCCGGAGGTGGACGAAGTCCTGTTTGCTTACATTGCTGTAGCTCCTCATGTAGTAAGTCTGGTGCTAATACAAGTTGACAGTGGCATACAACGGCCAGTTTATTATGTAAGTAAATCCTTACAGGAAACTGAGGTCCGGTATCTACCGCTGGAAAAGCCATCTTAGCAGTGGTACATGCTACACGAAAGTTTCCCCATTATTTCCAGGCGCACACGGTTATTGTCCTCACTCAGCTTCTGCTTAGGTCCATATTACAGAGTGCTTATTACACAGGAAGGGTTGCTAAATGGGGTACTATCCTGGGCACTTTTTGACAACAAGTACATGCCTCGTACTTCTATCAAAGGCTAGGTTCTCGCAGATTTAGTGGCCAAATTCGCTGAACCTTCATTAGAATAAGTAGCAGAGACGCAGCACATGGATGGAAAATCAGTTGGCACCGTATCTCTACAAGCACCTTTACCTTGGAAAGTGTATGTTGATGGGGCAGCGAGCCAAAGGGGATCCGGAATGGGGCTAGTTCTGATCTCACTTGAGAAGCTCACTATTGAGAAATCATTAAGACTGGACTTCTCCACGACTAATAATGAGGTTGAATATAAAGCCTTGTTGGAAGGAATGTCCATGGTTCATAAAATGGGAGGCAAGGTAGTAATGATATTCTCTGACTCAAGACTGGTCGTCGACCAGGTGAATGGTGAACTAGAGGCAAGAGATGAAAGAATGCAAGGGTACTTAAGCCAAGCTAGGCATTTACAATCAAGATTTGAATCATTCAGCCTACTGCACGTCCCTAGAAGTGGAAACACACATGCTGATTCCTTAGCCACACTTGCTGTGGTTTAATTACCTAAGTGCATTCCTTGACCCCGTTTGAGATGGATCGATCTCAATCGTTAAATGCTTCACCATATTTTGATGGCAGCAACTATGCCTTTTGGAAAGTCCGGATGAAGGCATTCCTATGTTCAATTGATGAAATTGTTTGGGATGCGGTAGATGTAGGATGGACTAGGCCGGAGGCTGCTAAATCCACATGGGATAAGGCAGCTCTTGCGGCAGTAAATGCAAATAGAAAAGCACTAAATGCTATTTTCTGTGGTGTTTCTCCAGATGAGTTTCACAAGATATCTCATGTAACAGTTGCCAAGGAGGTGTGGGAGATATTGGAGACCACTTATGAAGGCATGAAGAAGGTGAAGGATACTAAGTTACAGATGCTAACCACTCAATTTGAAGAGCTAAAAATGAGTGAAGACGAGTCATTTGACTCATTTTATAGCAAGCTGAATGAAGTGGTTATTGGCAAGTTCAACTTGGGTGAAAAGACAAAGGACTCAAAGATAGTGAGGAAAATCCTTCGATCATTGCCAGAGAGCTTCTGTGCAAAGGTTACAGTAATTGAAGAGAGCAAGGATCTCGATGATATCAAAGTTCAAGAACTAATTAGCTCACTTCAAACATGTGAGCTGTCGTTGCCATCACAAAGGAAGAGCAAATCCCTTGCTCTTAAGACAATTAATGAGTGGATAGCTGCTCACGACTCATCAGATGAGGATGAGGTCGATAAAGATGTGGCATATGTTATGAAGAATTTTCAAAAGTTCTTGAAGTTCAAGAAGAATGGAAAGTTTGCTGAGAAGGGAAAATTCCAAAATTTTGGAAAGGAGAAAAAGGATTTCAAGAAAAAGAAGGGAAGGAATCTCAATCCTCTCAAGGAATCACATGCTTCGAATGCAATGGACATGGACATCTCAAGAGAGAGTGTCCCAATTATTTGAGAGGGAAGGGCAAGGTGTATGCCACTACTCTTAGTGATTCAGACTCTTCTAATTCAGATTCAGATGAAAGCTGTGATAGAGAGGGAAATTTCTCTGCATTCATGACCATTGCTTCTGTGGAATCTTCGGATGATTTGAGTGTGCTAGTAGAAGAGTTTGGTGAGCACACTGAATTGGAGTCAATAGTGATAGTAGAAGAATCTGATGATGAGGAAGATGAAGGAACAGTGGGACTGCAAGAGACCTACAATTCCCTCCTTGAGAAGACCGGTGAATATGCAAAAGTGGCTAAGGCAACCATTGAAAAGATGAAGAGAGCAGAACAAGATTATAGAAGTCTTCTAGTGCGATACAAGGAGACCAAATGTGAAATAGAGACACTGAACGGAGAGTTAACCGAAGCTTATTCAAAGATCAAATTCCTTGAGCTTGAGGTGGTTCAAGCCAATGCTAAAGTAGAGCGAGTTTCCTCCAAGAAGCTTGATGAAGTACTTGCTCATCAAAAATATTTCTCCGACAAAAGTAGATTGGGATACACCGGAGAGAGCAGTTCGGCTGCCAATATATCCAAGGAAATGAAGTTTGTGAAAGCCAAGGAACCGATGGTAGTTACCACTGCTGCTGAGAAAGTGAAAGTGGAAAAGAAGAGGAATGTGAATGACCAACGAGTGCTGATAAAGCCTCATAACCAATTAGTGGTCAAACCTGAAGCTAAAGGGAAATCACTTCCAAAATCACAAAGAGGTCCGAGAACAAAACATTTCTGCCATCATTGTGGAATTCAAGGACACACCAGACCCAATTGTCATAAGCTTAGAGCATTGAAGAATTCAAGTGCTCAAAGGCAAGAGGACCAAGAAATGACAAAAGGAATTGGACTGCTGAGCAATCAAAAGGTCAAGAAGGTGATCCCGGAGTGAGGGATGTGATGAGGATGATTGATGCATTCACCACCTGTTTGGCAAGCTTCACCAGAAGGTTTGAAAGTCACAACGATCATACCCAATCCACTAGGGATATCACCCCAAACGCAAGTGTCGTGTGGGTGAAGAAGGGTACACATGCGTAAGCATTATAACATGCTCATGCATTAATACTTCCAATGTTTAGGGTCATAGGTTCATGCATCATGACATGCATAATTCAATTTGTGTCATTTGCTTCTGGTTTATAGCGTGTTTCTTTTACAAGTTTTGGTTTATACCTATTTTTGTTGATCTTACTTAACTTGTTCTGTTTTTGAGTGTGTTCAAAAATTCAAAAACCCATAAAGCCTCGTAACCACTGCTACTGAGAAAGTGAAAGTGGAAAAGAAGAGGAATGTGAATGACCAACGCGTGCTGATAAAGCCTCGTAACCAATTAGTAGTCAAACCTGAAGCTAAAGGGAAATCACTTCCAAAATCACAAAGAGGTCCAAGAACAAAACATTTCTGCCATCATTGTGGAATTCAAGGACACACCAGACCCAATTGTCATAAGCTTAGAGCATTGAAGAATGCAAGTGCTCAAAGGCAAGAGGACCAAGAAATGACAAAAAGAATTGGACGGCTGAGCAATCAAAAGGTCAAGAAGGTGATCCCGGAGTGAGGGATGTGATGAGGATGATTGATGCATTCACCACCTGTTTGGCAAGCTTCACCAGAAGGTTTGAAAGTCACAACAATCATACCCAATCCACTAGGGATATCACCCTAAACACAAGTGTTGTGTGGGTGAAGAAGGGTACACATGTGTAAGCATTATAACATGCCCATGCATTAATACTTCCAATGTTTAGGGTCATAGGTTCATGCATCATGACATGTATAATTCAATTTGTGTCAATTGCTTTTGGTTTATAGCATGTTTCTTTTACAAGTTTTGGTTTGTACTTGTTTTTATTGATCTTACTTTACTTGTTTTTTTTTAAGTGTGTTCAAAAAATTCAAAAACCCATAAAAATTGAAAAATCTACAAAAAGTTTGATCACTTGTATCGTGTATATCACATGTGAGTTTGGCCTAGTACCTTCATACTAATGGCGTAGTGCATTTACTTGTTTATCTTATTTTGTATGAACATATATCTGTGTGGGAGAAATTTTGAAAATTATGTGTGATTGTTGTAAATAGATCTTTAAGCTTGTCATGAATAATTGGTCAATGGTCTTGATACTTGCATAGACTTGTGCCTATATCTCTTCCCACTTTATTTTTATGTTTTTGCTTAAAGAGCTCAACAAATATAAATCTCAAAATGAAAAGAAATAATGAGCTGCAAAAGCCGTCGCACACATTAGTATTTGACTAGGAAAAAGGAAAGCGACTTTTTAATTTGAAATGTATGGTGCTCAGAAAGCCAAAGTCTAACTCTCAATGTTGAAATATCAAAAATTTCAAGCACCGATTTCAAAAAGGAGATGTATTGTTCAAAAATGATCAAATGTTATGATTTGTGCTGAAGCCAAATGAAAAGCTTCTAATATTTGTAATCATTCTCTTATAGGAGGTCATATATGCTCATTTCTATAATTAAGATAGTCCACTTGACTAAGTACCAGTTGTGTATGACTTGATTGAATTGATCATTGAATCTTCACTCTGGTTTAAGGACTATTCCACATTTGATACTCACCCACAACACACAAGACTTTGTTCAAATAATGCTTATTTCATTTGTGTGATTATACATGTTCAAATGTGATGTGTATGCTCAAGTACTTGCCGATTAAATCCAAAAAGATTTTTGAGTATTTTATATGTTTTTGAAAGTGATTTTATACTTTCGTGCTTTTAGTTTTTGTTCAAAATGCATATTTGTTTTGTTCGTCAAAAACTGGTTTAGTGGCAGTTTCATGAGAAGCTCGCAACTAAGAGCTTTTCGCGAAAAGAGCTTAAGGAAAATAAAAGTTTTTCTAATTTCATATAGAGAGTCTTGCGACTGTCTCGCAAGTATTTCGCGATTAAACCTTTCTCGCGAAATGTTTTTAGGCAAAAACTGGAAATTTTTCAATTCATACAGAGGCTATCGTGACTGTCTCGCGACTGTTTCACGACTAAAAGCTTCTCGCGAAAGTTTTTGTGCTTTAATGGTGTTTTTTGTAACTAATTTTGCGACTGCCTAACCCGCGAAAAACGCATGTTTTCAGTTTTATAAGGTAGATGTGACAGGTTTTCAAAAACTCTCTATTTCCCTTGCCTTACCTCTCTCAAACCCCTCTCAACTCAAATCTCTATTTCACTCAAAAACCCATCATTCTCAAGCTTGTTTTCTGCATTTTCAACTTTAAGGTATGTTTTCTAAAACATTTTACTCATCTTTGTCTTAGATTATGCAGAAATTAAGTTAGGGTTCTAAAAATTGGGGATTTTTCGAAAATGGGTTGGGGTTATGTCTTAGATTATGTAATTAAGTTAGGGTTCTGCATTAGTCCCATTTCACTTGTGTGTAACTGTGTTGGCCCCGTGTGGCATTCTAAACATGTATTGAGGCATTTGTACTTATGTTCATGTATTGTTCGTTGGTGTAGTGCAATGTTGCATGCTATGTGTTTGACAGAATGTCCATGTGACATGTTTATGTTGTTTTGGACTCAAATGATTTCCATTGCTTGGGTTTACTCTTGATTGAACATGCTTGACATGTTTTGATCAATGAGTGTGTGTTTTACACACTTTCCCATTTTTGTGCTTCACAATGCCTTGGCATGCATCACCTAGGCACCCACTAGGCACACCCCATGCATCACCTGCTGCACACACATGCACAGCACATGCACAGTCACTTATTCCTTACATTCTGCTAAGGTTCACATGTTCTAACACTTATAACATGTTGTTTTGAGTATGTTATGCTCTGTTTTAAGTTTTTTTACTTCTGTTTTGGACTAACTTGAATCTAATCAAGTTTTGTGGTCTGTTTTGTGTTATTGCATTTTTTTTTCCTCTTACTTAGTAATTATGTGTGTAGATGTCTCCATTCAAGACCTCAGTCGTGAAAGGGGGCAGCAACAAAGGAAAGGAGCCTGTGATTGATGTTGATAACCTCTCACCAAGGCCAAAGAGGACTCGATCACCGATAGGAATTTTTTATCCGAACTACTTCAGATCCTATGCTGCATCTTAGAACTTTGAGAACTACTTTATGGAAGCTTCATTGTTGGTTGAAAGGGCTGTTGATCAGCCATCTCTCCTTGACACCAATATTCCAAAATGGTTTGCCACCAAGGATTGGAACTTTCTTCTCTCCAATCTTGATGACGCATATGAGAACTTGGTGAAAGAGTTCTATGCCAATGCCATTGTTGAAGGAGAGGAGCTAAAATGTTGGGTTAGAGGAAAGAGTTTCTCAGTAACATCGGTTTATCTGGTAGAGATCCTTCACATTAACCGGCCAATACTCCCTACACCACCGGTATATGATGAGCTGAATCTGGATGAGGTGGTTCTTAGAGAAGCTTTAGGAGATAATTTGGAGTTCGCATCCAATGGAAAGCCAGTAAGTGTGGCATTTCTATCTCCTGACTTGAGGCTGCTCACGATGATCATGTTTAGCAACCTCTATCCTTTGTCAAGCACTGGGTACATGAATCTCGGTCAAGCACTATTCTTGCATGATCTGATCACTGATGAGGAGATTGATGTGTGTTCTCATATTTTTCACATCTTGGCAAAAATGGCTGAATGGACTGCTTCACGGAACCGTCTTCCTTTATGTCACCTTATCTCAAAGATTTTGAAGCTCAAAGGCGTGCATCCCTCGGAAGATGAGCATCCATATCCTCAGCCAAGTCCTATTAACATCCGCACATTCCATGCCAGTATGAGTCACACCAAAAAGTGTACCAAGCAAGAAAGTCATATTGCTCTGGGAAGTTCAAGCTTTACCTCCCATGCCTATGATGAACAACTAGACAACATCATGGCTGCACTTCAAGAGATTAATACCAAAATATTCGGACTAGTTACCATCATGCATTCCCAGCATATTCACTTTGACACAAAATTCACATCTCTCTAAAGTCAGATGGATCAAATTCAAAGGAAGCTAGAAGAACATGGAGACTAGCTATTCCATGACAAAAAGGGGGAGATGGTGTCATTGATAGGGGGAGGAGAAGCTAGAAGCTACTGTTTGTTTATTTTTTTTTATTGCTTTCTTTTAAAGCTTAAGTACTTTGAATTTATCTTTCAGTTTTATATTCAGTACTTGTGGTTATCTCATTGCTTTTGTAGCAATTTTTTTCATACTTTTAGATGTTGCAAAACTATCTTAAGTACCTCACACTTGTACCCTAGTAGGATCTTATTTCCTAGATGCAAATACTTCATGTATTTTGCATTGGTTGAGTGTTGGACATGCAATTGATCCTTGTGATTGATCTTAATTGCATTGCGTGTCTGGATGAGCATTTACTAGCTAAATGTTCATTGTAGTCATTCTCTAATGACTGTTCTTGTTTGATCAAGATATGCTTACATGTTTTATAGTGTTTACAAACTTGATCGCATTTTACTTGCTCATGTACGTACCATGTATTCAACTTGTCATAAGCTTAATGAAAGTTTTGTTTGTGTGCGAGTGTTTCAGGTTACAGGTATATACATGCAAGTGCTTCACAGCTTCTAGATTAGGTGTGAGTGAGTTTTGCCACTGTTCCCAAACTCACGTTTAAGTCTAGAGTCTGTTTTAGGGGTTTTGTCACGGAATAGCCAAAGGGGGAGATTGTAAAGTTGTAATTTACAACTATGTGTTTTGTTGGCTTTTATTCCGTGCCAAATTTGATTGTAATTATGTTCAATCTTTTGTACCCTGTATTATTTGTGGGATTTCATTGTAAGGGTTGTGTGAGAGAGAGAGAGTGTGTGTGAAGACTCAAGGCATGAAGACTAAAGCTGTTTTCGCGGGTAGCTCGCGACTAAGCATCCCGTGAAGTGAAGCATGTGCCCTGCACATGATTGGAATGCGAAGAGTCAGGACAGGATGGAGACAGCTGGTTTTCGCGAGTATCTCACGAGTAAGGCCTTCCCGCGAGACACCCGCGAAACATTCTGTTTTGCCAGATTGTCCTATCTGATACACACTTTCTGTACCCACACTATATATACCCACATTACCCACATATGTTGAGGAGTGCTTCTGAGAGAAAACCCTAGCCACAAACCTTGAGAGTTAGAGATTGTTATACCCACATTTCTCTACACAATTGCTTGTGGATTTTCCTCAACTCCTACCTCTCCATTTCCATACCATTGAGAGGTTGATAGCCTAAACACTTATCACACCCTTTCAGAGTGTTTAGTGAGGTTTTAGTGCTGCTAGGAAGCATTGGAAGAAGCTAGGCTTTGGTGGATGCAATCGAGCGTATTGCAGGATCCGGAGAGCTAGACAGGACACAATTCCGAGAAGCCTTGTTGGAGTAGGAGCTTGGAGGGCTTAAGTGCATCGGGTAGATTAGGCTTGGAGGGTCTCTTGCTAACCCATGTATCCCAACTGATTGTCTAGTGGATCGATTACCGCTTGGAGGGCGGCAGAGAGGTTTTTCGCCGAGTTCTTCGGTTTCCTCTTCGATAACACTTCGACGTGTTATCTTGTGTTTGCATTCTTCTTCCCTACTCTTTTACCTTTCATTTTACTGCTGTGTTATTATGATTATGGGTTAGAGTAGTTTGTTTGTTTATCCGCTTGCATTTACTCTATTCTGCATTTAATATTAAGTTAGAGTAAAATCAATCAAGCCGCAATTTAATTTGGGCGTCTAAATAGCTCTTACATTTTAACACATTTTCGAGCTTTCAGCCCTCAAGGTAAATCAAGTGATAAAAAGACAAGTATAATGTAACAAGTAAATTGCGATCAAGTAAACATAATGTGAAACATGTGAGCAACTTGATCATACACCAAAACAGTCATATGGAAATGATTACAATAATCATATAGCAAAGCAAATGATCATCCGAACATGCAACCAATAAATCATAATAGCGTAAGGATAAATGCATGTCCAACACATAAACACGATGCGATGAGAGCAATAAAGCATAGATACTAAAAGTAACTCAAAGCACCATAAAACAATGAGAAAACAAGCATAAACACCTCTCATACACTTCTCTGCTCTCATATCCTCTCTACTCGATACTTCCACACCATCACCATTTCCACCATCATTTTCCAGCAAGATCACCGAAAAATTCTTGGGAACCCATAAACACCTTCACATCCTTTTTTTGAGATAAAAATTTCTCATCTTTTTGGTGGGTTTTACACTTTTGCTTGAGATTATTTTTATCTAATCTTTAATAATGATACCCATATGATTTATGAGCATTAGAAGTGATATTTATGTGTTTTTATGTATGGGTTTTGTATTGGTGGAATTATTTGATGAGTGGGTATCTATTTTGTGCTATTGATGACTACTTAAGGTTTATGTATGGTGGAAAAATTTAGGGGTTTTAAGTTATAACATGTGATGGTTGGTGAATTTAATTTTCCATTGCCATTGGGTTTATTTGGAGTTAGTTGAAGTTCTAAATTTCTTGTCTTTGAGGATATTTTGATTTTGCTTTCATAGGTCTCTTAATGATGTGTAGTGTAAATTTTATGGAAGCTAGTCATAATGTTGGAGATGATATTAAATGGGTTTACTCTATAAATTGGAGTTTATGGCTTGTGAATCAATTTGTTGAGAAACTATGGAAGTGGAATATATTATTATAGATAAGGTTAAATACTAGGCTTGCCTAATTAAGTGATTATTTGGCAATTTCTAAATTGTGGCTAGATGCAATTTCAAGCTCTATACTTATTGTGATAGGTTTACTTGATATTGTTTAGGTTCTAGCTAATCTCCTTGGAGCTTGGAGAATTAGGATTTTGCGGTTGCGAGGTAAGTAGCTTTTTAATGGGATTTTGGAAAATAACTATGTTTTGTAAATGTTGTTTTTGGGTCAAATACATTTTGGAAAATTATATATGGATATATGTTTTCTTAAAAGCATTGTGTTGTGACCCTATTATATATTATTATATATGAAAAGAGCATCATATTTGGTATTGCATTTGGGGAAATGCATGAATTGTTGATATGGAAAAATGAGCATCTTTTATTTAATCTTGATAAGAAAATCTTGGATCTTATGGTGTATTGGAAAATTTAAGATGCTTATTTTATCTTAGTACTTGGGAAATTGATAGAAAATCTTTTTGACAAGAATGAAGTTGAAACCTTACAAACTTTGTAGAAGTTAGATTATTTAAGGTTTTCTGAAACTACCTGGATATGAACTATGTGTTTCAAAGTAATATAACCTATGAGTTTATGTTATTTTAACACCATGCCATGTGTGATTTCCTAGTGATCACCCAATTTGGTTTTCGTGGTCTTTGTGACAACGGAATCAAGTTTAGGTCAGTGCCCTTTCACTTTGGATGACACGTTCTTCCCTGCTGTGCATGGGGGGAAGAGGATTCCTTGATTGTGTGTGGGTGAGGTTGCTACCCATGGGGCCAAGAGACCACATGCAAGAGAGGTCCTATTTGACGAGCTCTTTCTGCTGCCCATGGGGGGAGAGAAAAACCTTGAGGGTATGGGTGAGACTGCTGTCCATGGGGCCAAGAGTCTGCATACCAGAGATGACAATATCATGCCAGTTGTGAATGGGTGGATCCCCTAACCGGTCTATGTGGTAGTATGATATATTTGTGATAAATTACCGTATGTTAGATTTTATGGCTTTGGAAATTATATTGTTAGTGCTCACAGATTATAGCATATGGTTTCAAGATATTTACTTTGAGGAACTTGTATTTCATTACTAAATCATTCTTGTCATATTATTATTATCATAGTAGATGAAACTTGCATTTCCCCCACCCCCATTAAATATGCTACTTACTGGGCGTTAGCTCATCCCACCCTTTAACAGTTTTTCAGAGTAATTAGCTATACCTTGGATATGAAGCTTACATCATTGGTGATGATTGAAGTGCTATATTAAATTTTGAGACTTTTACTGTAAATGGTTGGTGACTTGACTTTGCTATGTTCACCGAGACATTAATTTATTCTATTGGAGGTTGGTCACTTGTGGTTTGTTAGCCTTAGGCGTGGTAGGCCTAGACTTGATATTAAGATTCTTTATTATTGATAAGATTGTAACTCTGTGTAATCTAAGAGTTTTGTAATATATTCATGTATTATGTGGAAGCACATGAGTTTTAGTTATTGTTCGTAAATGTGTTATAGAGCTCTGACTTGTAATGTGGAGATTTATAATTATATATCATTATCATGTGGAAATGAAAGGAAAATAAAGATCTCCTATAGTTGGTTGTCCAAAAAGGAAAAATCTACAGGTATCTTTGAGATGTATTTCTCATGCTTTGGACCCCTTTGGGTTTAGGGCGTGACAAGGTCAGCTCTGATAAATATATGGCGTTGTGTTTGGTCTGCAAATGTGCCTAATAAATTCCAATTTCTTTTGTGCTTTCTCTATAATAATTTGTACACTAAGAGCAATCTATTTGCCAAGAAGATTCGCTCATGTTCTATGTGATCGATCTCAATTGTGAAGAAGTCGAGATAGTTACACACGTTGACACATACTGTATTCATGCTGTAATAGACTTTGGAGATCTGGACAACATTTAGGTTGCACATTGGTGAGTTGCTGTCAACGACAATGGAGTTCTGTGACATGCTAGAATGGGATCATGTAGCTCACTAGCATGGTATGGATTTAGATCTCTTTTTCATGATTGTATGGCAACCTTGGTGTCACAGGAATAACACCATGCATTTGTTCATTTACTTGATAAGCAATTAGGGGGTGTGTATGGGTTAAGATTTGGTGTTTTTCAACCCAATATGATCTACTCAGGTTGAGAAACCTGTGACCTAACCCAAGATAATTTTAAAAACTAACCCAACCCCAGTCTTAGAATTTTTTTTTCTCCTGATTTAGTTTTTTAAAAAAGAAATTAAATTGTCTTTTCAATCTATTATTTAAATTTATTGTTCAATAAATGATTGTAATTAACATAATTTGATATAATATTACAGCTTTATCAAAACTATGTCTTAAATTATCAAAATAAATGAAACTAAAATATTTAAAATACAAATATTTCTGTTTTTTCAAAAAAAATAAAAATATATACTTTAAATTATTAATAGCCTAAATCATTAGATAGGTTATTAAAGCTAACAAGAACATAAAAGAGATCGACCCACAAAAATCAGGTCCAGACATCCTGCATCGTGTTGGATATTGGGTTGACAGGTGACTTTAAATGTGGATGTGGAGCAAAATATGTCTCACAACAAATTGCCCAAAATAGGTCTGATCCAATAATTCCGTGGGCCTCTATACAATACGCCCAGTTGCCCATCAAAATAGAGCCGAAACAGCCCTCTTTACTGCTTCTTTTATTTTTTATTTTATTTTATTTATTTTATTTTTTGCTGGGTAATTATTTATTGCAGGGGATAGAACCCCTGTGGTAGCGGTTACATGGTGAACCGGGTACCACTTAGGCCATAAGGCGCCGTGGTTTTACTGCTTCTTTTGTAAGTAAATGTTACAAAATAACATATATAGAATATATTATTTGTATTTTAATTAAGTTTTTTTATTTAATTTACATGTCATTAATGAAATTTTTTAAATTAACTTGTGCATACGGCGTAGTTTGAACATACTATAATTCTTTTTCTTTTTTCTTTTTTCCTTTTTTGTGTTGAAAGAGAGAAGTTTGCGTTAGAGATTGGAGACTGGAGTTGGGCTGCCATTACTTCCAAGTCATGACAAGAAGCAACGACTTTTCTTCCAAGACAAATTAGTACTGTCAAATTTTAATTTGCTAGCTGTTATATATATATATATATATAGAGAGAGAGAGAGAGAGAGAGAGTCCAAATTGAGTCTTAACATCATTCATGAGGTTTAGTAATTCTTTTTATTTTTTGCTAAATGAACAGGTTCATGATATATATATTCTAGTGGGGCAGAGTTAAGAATTTTTGTTTGGATCCCAAGTTGTAGCAGTAATATATTTATCATGACAATCCCCACACACATATATAAATTTATACACGCACGCTTTTTTATTTGATAAGTTATATATACACACTCCCAACAAAACAAAAAGAAAAAAAAAGACCTTAGTATTTTCAATCAAAATTAGGTTTGATGGCAATTTTTTATAAAATAAAATTCATTTTTCCATTTTCATAGTGAAATTCTTAAAAAATGAAGAATGCAAATTATCAAATTTTATACTAAAGTAAGTAAAAAATCTTTCAATTGAACTAATGAAATTTTCAACAACATAAGTGATCCAAAACTTAGAGGAATAAATTAGGTTCCAAACATATTTGAAGCTATCTTACTCTAACCCATTATGTGACAACTAAAAACACATTTCATGTGTAGTTTTAGTGATAAATTTTTTTTTAATGAGTTCATGACTTGTTAATCGCCACATAATGGGTTGAAAAAGATAGATTAAAACATATTTGATATTAAACTTTATCAAATATTTACCAAATATAAGAGCACATTTTACAATAAAAAATAGAATTACAAAAAATAAAGTTATATCTCTATAACTATTAGACCATTTTTTTTTTTTTAAAAGCATCATTGGACTAATTCAAACATTGGGGGGAGGGGGAGGAGGGCAACTCTTATTTTTGTAGACTAAATTTTGAAAACATTAAAATAATTATATATATATTAAAAAAATTCAAAATTTTGGCCCTTCTACATAGCTCTACCACTTACAAATCAACTGATGCGACAATAAATATAATTAGTATTAACAATGATAAACAAAATTTTAAACTAATTATTTATGTTGTGTTTAAAAGTTGACATATCAGTTTATAATATTAATGCATGAAACTTTGTATTAGTCATAACACATCACTCTCTTGTATTTTTTTTTTTTTTTTTTTGAGAGAGAGCACTCTCTTGTATTTCGATGGTTCATGATTGGACTGATTAATACGTTAAATGATTTGGCTTGCACCTAATAAACTGAAAGCAACAAGCCCAAAATACATGTTCAAATATGATTAGTTTCAATCCCGTGTCCCATACTCCCATCTATTGCATGTAGGCATTGCATTATTGGACGTGTCCCACTTAGTGCATTGCATTATTGGACAAAAGCTCTATCTAACATATATATTAAGTGCATGTTACAGTGTACAGAGAAATGTAATGGTCTACCAAAACGAAGGCACTAAAACATAAATGTTGCCAACAAAAAAGAAGGCTAGTTAAAGTGAATATTTCAAAGTAGATAAGGCAGAAACACGTAACATGTAATGCAGCATGCACATGGAATTACATTAATAATATCAAGGTAGTCAATATCGTACCAGTACCAGCCAGTATGTACTGTACCAGTATGTATACTGGTATCAAAATATCAACGTTTCGTACCGGTTTAAATACCGGCCATACCGGCTAATTTCAGGCAATACCGGCCGGTGCAGAAAAAAGTTTTTTTTTTTTTTTTTTTTTAAGTTTTGTAATTTTTGAATTTTTGTTAGGGCAGAATGATAATTTATTTGCATTAACTTATTAGTATTATTTGTTTTCTTAGTATGCAATGGTAACTTTTAAGCTCTCTATTTTTTATATTGTATTTTTTTTTTTTTTTTAATTGATACTAAAATCTAAAACCATGAATAATTAGTTCTGAATTGAGAAAATGTTTTATGGTAAACTTTTATATTTATTATAATACACACACACATATAAATATTTATAAATATAAAAAATAGCGGTAAATCCGAAACAGTACACCGGTATTGACTGGTATCCGAAATATATCGTACCGCTAGCCAAACTGGTACAGCCTCCGGTACGGTATTGACTCCCTTGATTAATATACAATGCATACAGGAATACCAAATAGACTATTGGTTATAAGGAAAACCTATTATAGTACATTACTCATCAAAATTATCAAATTTATTGGGGTAACACCCTTTTGTGAAAGAATTAATTTAGGAGATAGGCAAAATTGGTGGTTAATGAAAAATTAGAGAAGACTGAAATTAAAGTGAACTGTTGGGCAGAATTGGCACGATCTGTAGGACTCAAGCATTTGTCATCACAAAAACAATCAACTAGATTATATGAATACCCATTCCCCATGGCTATAATAATTACTGCGTGTACAATGCACCTATAAAGTTGAACAATTTATACTCTCTATCTTTTTGTACTAGTTGAGATCGTGGTTTCACTTCACAATTTCAATTAATTTTTCAGTTGTGTGTAAAGGTATGTGTGTGCGCAACAATATTTATCCTTTTTTTTTTTTTTTTTGTGGTTAAGTAACAAGTATATTCACCAACAGGCTATATAAGACCTGCAATTCTTTTTTGCCCATTAACACAGATTAAGCACATCATAGTTTTCTGACTAAGGCTGCAGCTTGTATTGTTGCCTGCTCTAAAACATGAAGGTAAACTTAAATACTAATTACACCATATTCATGCTGTAGAAAGAAAAAAGGCTTTGGAATATACTTAGATTTTAATACAATATTGTGAGCTTTTTATCTTATATGGTGTAGCAAAAAATAGTTATCAAGGTGCAAATGGCCTGTGACAAATGCAGAGCCAAGGCCATGAAGATTGCAGCAATAGCAGATGGTTAGCACCAAATCGCTCCTAGCTTTATGGCTTTTCAGAAACAATATATTGTCAATAAGGTGGTACTTAATTACATGTTCATTGATTTTACAGGTGTGATCTCAGTTGCTGTTGAAGGAGCAGATAAAGATCAATTGGTGGTGATTGGTGAAGGTGTTGACTCGGCTAACCTGACCTGCTCGTTAAGGAAGAAGCTTTGCTATGCCACCTTATTGGGTGTAGAAGAAGTGAAGGAAGAAAAGAAAGAGCCAGAACCAGTGAAACCAAAACCAGAAGAGGAAAAGAAGCCAAGTACATCTTCAACTTGTTCTACTGGATGTATTCAGTTACCCGTGTGCCCTCAATATCCACCATATCCCGCATTCTATGAAGTGGCAGTGTATGATCCGAGTCCAAGTTACTGCTACATTATGTGATCTACATTTTTCTGATTCTTGCAACCCCGATTTATTGTTATGTTTTGTTATGCTAGACGTTAGGTTGCTTTAGTGGGCTGTTGGTGGGCTGTTGCCAATCTGTCAATAAATCCCTATTGTTAAGGGTAAGTTGTTTAATTGAATTAGTCTTACCACGTTATTAGGAGCTGTGAAACGTGGGCTGTTATTTCTTTTGTTTTTCAAGTGTTGCTCTGTAAGGCTATAAGATAGCCAAGTTGGTTTTTCATGAATAACAGAGATTTCTCCCAAATTTCCTTATATGTTTCATAAGTTTTTCTGATTCCTAACATTTATGAGATCTGATTTTTTTTTTTCTTTTTTCTTTTTTGGTTTCTCTCTGTTCTTTTTTTAAGTTCAATGCATTATGTCGATTCGAGTGTTACCTTGAGATGGGTTAGATTATAGATATTGTTTGGTTATTATTTTGGCCAATGCCTGAAATATTTACTCGTTTGATTTGACTTTTATATATTTTTAATTTGTTTAAACTTTAAAGTGTTCTAAAGAATTTATTCTTGAGATTGGGAAAAAAAAAAGTTTTAAGTTGTTTTCAAAATAATAAAAAATACTATTAAAAAAAAAAAAAAAAAGGTGTTTTTAAAACCAACAGAAATTGAAAACAGATTTGAAAAAAAAAATATGATTTGTCTCAATTAAATGAGATTGCCTAAAGTCACTCAACCCATGGGTCAACCCATCAAACATGAACAAACCAATAGTCTCGATCAATAATGCCTTCCTTTAGATAGGTTGAGCATGTTGGTCGAACCGGCTTCAGTTGAATAAGTTAGTATGAATTGCACTTGATTTAAGATCCCAACCCATCTACCTTCCCCTATCAATTGAATAAGTTAGTATGAAAAACACTCTACCAAACACCCCTTACTTTCTCCGAAATCCTTTTTATTGACTTATCATGGGAGCTGTTTTGTCCAATCGCACTAGTTGGTCTCTAAGGTAGTGAGTACGTTTCATACTGGCTAAGGCATTTTTACTCTAGTTTTCTTCCCAGCCTTCCCTGTAGCCTGTAGGCTGTAGGTAATGGATGAATTGGCAGTTAAGGATTCTTTGCGATAGTGACCTACAATCATTTACAATGGACATCAAAATCCTTATTATAATTCCATAAAATCAAATTTATATAAGATGGTTTTGAACCGGAGTCTGTTTTATATACAAATTTGCCACCATGAAAAGAATGTTGTTTTTTTTTTTTGGGGAAAATGTTAGTAAATGCCTTAAAGGTATTTGTTTAACTATTTTTAGAAACATTTTTATGAGTAATTGATAAAACAATTAATTTTTTTGTCAACTTTTTATATTTCCAATGAAATTGATTTTAAAACTTTATTAATATAGTTTATTAACAATTATCCTAAGGACACCCGTTAACATTACTATTTTTTTTTTATATAAAAAAATAGTTAGGAAACTTCATTTCTTTTTTAAGTGAAAAGACTTCTTAATTAAATTAAGGGTCATGCTAACGAGTGCCCTTAGAATAATGGTTAACAATCCATTTTAGGAAAGTTTTGACACTGTTTTTATTAGAAATGGAAGAAGCTGTCAAAACATTAATTTTTTTTTTTCATTTTCCCATAAAAACTTTCTTTAAATTGATTGTTAACCATTTCTCTAAGGGTCCGTTTAGTTGGAGTGGTTGAAAAGTGGGAGAATAAAAAATGGTGGGAGGGTGGAAAAGTGGGAGGATAGAAAAGATTTTAATTTCTCTCATTTTTGTTTGGTTGGGAGTAGGAAAGTGGAGAGATGGAAAAAGTGAATTTATATAAATTTACTCATATACCCTTGTTAAAAAATGATGTCCAATTAAAACAAAAAAAGTGACAAGCAACCACCCAATTTATTAAAAAAAAATCGTGTCCAAAAAAAAAAAATTCATGTCTAGTTAAACCAAAACAAAAAAAAAAAAAAACAAAACAACTATCACACCCATAACCCAAAAAAAAAAAAAAAAAAAAAAAATTAAAGAAAGGAAAAAAAAAAAAAAAAAAAAAAAAAAAAAAAAAGGAAGAAGAAGAAGGAACTGGACATGGGTATTTTTGTCCATTAAGTAGCTTTATTTTCCCTCTTCAATTTTCTCTCCATTTTGGAGAGAAAACTTTTTGGTGGACCCGAAGAGAAAACACCTAGACCCCACTATATATTTTCCTTCCTCCCCACCTAACTAAACACACTTAAAAAAAATTTCTTCCCATTTTCTCTCCAAAGTTTTCCATCCACTCATTTCACCTCCAAACAAACACACCCTAAGAGTATCTGTTAGCATCTCACTTAAATTAATAGACCTTACTTATCAAAAATAAATAAATAAATAATATAGCTTAAAACATCATTGTAATGTCCACATTGTCGCAATTATGAAAAGTCAGTTTCATTGTGTTTAAAGATTTTTGAGTTAGTTTTTACTAATTGCACAGCTAAGCCTGTCTCTTATGGCCAATTAAGGATGTTCCAATTGTCCAAGTAACCCAAGCACCTAAGGGGTTGTTTGGATTTGTTGTTTTCCATCACTCATTACTCTGTTTTCATCACCTATAACTCAAAACTGATGGGTCCCATGGCTGAAGGGTTTGTTTGGATTTGTTTTCAATTTTTGTTTTCATCACTCAATTCTTTGATTTTTGAGTGATGAGTTATGGAAACTGAAAACACATTTTAGGTGTTTTCAAGTTATGGAAAATTGAGTTATGTTGGTATTTTTGTAATTTTACTCAATCGATAGGACCCACTTATGCCTTGTCTCATCAATCTGACTTCATGAGCATGTGCTCTCCCCCTCTCTCTCTCATCTTTTTTTTTTCCTCTTCAAACACACAACTCTCATCTCCTCTCTTCACCGAACCTCCACAAAACCCATAACTCACCGCCATATAAGCATCACATGCCACCTCCATAGACCCATAACTCACCACCACCACAAGCATCACAGCATCACCGGACCTCACATGCCAAAAACATAAATTAGATCCATTCACAAGCTGAGAGAGTACAAAAAGGGATGAAGTAGCACCGTTTTGGGTTGGAGGAGATCGTCTGTGACAAACCAAGGAAATGGGTCACGTTTCTTCACAGTTCATCGACGCCGTTGGGTCACGCCGGCGCTACACGTCAGAGGAGATTAGGCGGCCCTGGTGACGGTGGAGATCGGTGTCCGAGCTGTTTGGATTTTAGCTGGGTTCAGGTTTGTGTTTTGGGAGAGTAACAAGGCTGAAGGGGTGAAGGGGGAAATGAGCAGTGAGGAAAATGGTGGGGAATGAGGGTGAGGTGGGTAGACTAACGATACTCACTGACATGGTGCTCAGATATGGGTCCCACAAAAAGTAAAAATATTTGAGTGGTGAGAAGTTGAAAACAGTGTGCCAAACGTGCATGGTTTAGGAAGTTTGGGTATTTTAAGTGATGAGTGATGAGTAATGAGTGATGAAAATTGAGTAAAGAGTTATGAGTGATGGTTTTTTAAAAACCAAACAGCCCCTAAGTAATTAATGACTGCCTTTTGAATTAGCTCCATGGCTTTCGCTTGTATCTGCCAAGCTAATATAAGCAAAAGAAATGTTAATGGATACTCTTAGAGTAATAGTTAATAATTTATTAAAAGAAAGTTTTTATTGGAAAAGATGAAAAAGTAATTAATATTTTGACAATGTTTTCTATTTTCCATAAAAGTAATATCAAAACTTTCTTAAAATAGATTATTAGCCATTGTCTTAAGGATACTCGTTAGCATGATCCTATGAATAAAATCATTTTCTAATAGCATAATGGAACGCTTCAATATGTAGTTATAGAGTAATGTCATAAACACAAAAAGTTTATAACTCTTGTCACAATTTGCCACGTGACAAATTTGTAGCAAAAATTAGTGACCTTTTTTATTTATTTCTCTAGCATTTTTCGTAGTTATATATTACACGTATTAATTTCCAAAATTATGGTCCATTTGAATTGAAAGAAATGAATGAGTAATATAGAGTGGAGTAAATTTAGTTTAAAATTAACATATTTCTAGTTAACTCTCTTCTACTTCTCTCTATTACTCTCTTTTTTCACCTCCATCCAAATTGCCCTATTTCCCAACATTATAAATGTTTATTAAAATTACAAAAAAAAAAAAAAATCATATAATTTTATTATATATAAATTTGCCGACATTACGTCAACGATGCACGTCATTTATACACGTAAAGCATGACACAGTCACAACTCGCTTTCCCATTGTAGGTCATATCTATCTCCTATCATATGTTAGACAATCGTAAAAGCCTAGAGAATAAGGGCAAGTACGATACGCATCCAGCTAGAAGCGGCAGACTATTGGTACTAATTAAAATGCAATACAAAAAGTGCACTGCTGGACATCAGAACTTGCACGATGTGTAGGAGACTAATAAGTAATCAACTTTACGATTAATAAATACCATTCCCCACTGCTATTAAACTGCACATGTAGATGTAGGTGCAACTCGTCGGTTTCAGTAATTCCAAGTCCCAACTGATAAAATATTTTATTATCGAATAAAAAAAATTAATTATTCTTTTAATTTGATGATAAAAAATAATTATTAAAAAGTAGATAATATAAAAAATAAAAAAAAATTAATTAGTTTCTTAATTTGATAATAAAAAGTAATCATCATAGATTAAATACAATAGATTTAAAATTCTATTATTTATATATTTTTTTTCAATGATGTTAAAGATGCTATATTTTTATAAACTTTTTGCGTCATTGTTGACCTCATTTCTTCAATAATGTTAAGTACACTATATTTTTCATAAACTTTTTCCGTAATTGTTGACATCATTGTAACATCATTATATCATTCTTATTATATATCAATTACAATAAACAAGGAAAATTAACAATTGTAAAAAATGCTATCCATAAACTTATAATATATATATATATATATATATATATATATATATATTGAGAAGAGGATTTGAACACGTAAGTAGACATGGCAAAACAGGTCAGAATTTTCTGATTCGATCCGAAAAATACCTGACCCAAACCTGATTTTTTTTACCCGAAGAAAAAACAGGTTGACCCGTGACCCGACCCGTATTTTTTGTGGTCAACTCAACTTGACTTGAACCTGAACCATTTTTTTTAAACTTTTTTTTTTGGGGTAAAAAAATAGTAAAATTAAAACAATATTAGTTTAATTGTTTATTGTGAGCTTTAAGGAAACAATTGATACATTTACATAATTGCATGCAAATTAATTGAAAGATAAATGATTGAGCATTCTATAATGAGTAAATATTTTTAGATATCAAATAGTAAAGTATATGCCAAGATAATTTGGTTAAAGCAGAGTTAAAAATATAGATTTAAAATTGTAGACATGTGTGAAAAACATTCATAAGTTTGAAAATAATGAAGCCAAAATATCAAATTAGCATAAATTATGAATGCTTAGACCTATTTTTTTAACAATTTATGTCCAAAATAAATAGTTTTTCAAAATAAATTATTATATTTCCTAGAGTGTGTGTTGCTTAACAATGATATGATATTCATAAAAGAGACCATGTATAAATAAGTAAGCAATCAAACTTTAATGTATATATCTCAATTGAAATAGAGTGTCAACTACAATTGATAATAGATTATAAAATGAATTTTCAATATTGTAAATTTCTTAATTTTAAAATTATTGAATAAGTATTAATAAATTTAATTGAGTTCATTCTTGATATAAGTGGTGAATTCAAAATGATGCATTTTACATCAAGTAATTTGTTGCATAACTTTCCAAATGGCAAATACATGTTGTTTTCTTTATTTTTTTTTAATTTAAAAATCATGTGAAAAATACAGGTCAACTTGACCCAACCCACAACCTAATTGACCCGAACCCATTTTTAACCCGCTTAAAATGACCCCCTTTTGACCCATGACCCGTTTGACCCATAACCCGATTGACCCAACCCGAACCCGACCCGCCCCGCCCATTTTTCCATACCTACATGTAGGTACCGATATGATTATTGGGGGATGAACATGTGTCATTTGAATTAATTGTACTTTTTATGAAGTTATTGTTTTGCTTAACACGTAAGTATATTGTATACCAAGCTATATAAATATAGACCTACAATTTTTTCCTCCCTTAACACGGATTAAGCCCACCAAAGTTCTCTACACAAAGGTTGCTTGCTGTCCAATTCAAAAAAAAAAAAAAAAAAAAAAAAAAAGGTTGCTTGCTGTCCCCTCTTATAAAACTTGAAGGTAGGTAAACCACGTTAATTACAAAAAGCTCTAGAAAACAACAAAAGCTTTTGTATATATTTAGAATTATTAATTACAGTGTGTTTTTTTTTTTTTTTTATCTTATTCTGTAGCAAAAAATTGTTATCTAGGTGCAGATGACTAGCGACAAATGCAGAACCAAGGCCATGAAGATTGCCGCAAAAACACGTGGTTAGCATCAAACACTCATAGTTCTTTTTGGCTTTTGTGAAACTATAGTTATGGTTTTGTTTACATGAGCTTATTTTCACTTTAAAACATAATGTACAGTTTTCTTAAAGCATCATCGCATTTTTTTTAAGGTACAATCGTAATGTACCTTAGAATAATAAACAAATAAATTGATGAAAATAAACTTAGCCAAACACATAAACGCTCATTATTTATTCTATAGGTGTGATATCGGTGGCATTAGAAGGGTCGGATAAAGATCAGTTGGCAGTGATTGGTGAAGATGTTGACTCAGCCAAGTTGACCTGCTTGTTAGAGAAAAAGAAAAAATTGGATGATGAGAAGCCAGAGAGTCTGAATTGTACCATTACACCGAGTTATCCACCATTTCCAAGGTTCTGTGAAGTAGTAGTCTATGATCCGACCAAGTTCCTGCTCCATCATGTGACTAACATTTTATTGATTATTGAAACCTAGATCCGATTTTTTTTTTCACTCTTTGTTTTTGCTAATTGTGTAGTGTATTATGTTCATTCTATTGTGTTAGAAATTGGGTGTCTTAGAAATAGACATGGCAAAACGGGTCAAAAAATTCTGACCCGACCTGTTTGACCCCCAATTCGTTTGACCCGTTTAAAAATGACCAGTGACCTGTTTTGACCCGCGATTCGATTGACCCAACCCGAACCCGACCCAACCGGCCCGTTTTGCCACGTCTACTTAGAATACAATTCTTGTTAGGTTGACCTTAATTAACATGTCTTCTAACTCATCATCTCCTACAACCATCACAGCTACAAATTAAACAAATTCATTGCATCAAACATTATTGCTCATTCTCTCAAACATATCCAACCTTTTATCAATATAGCTAAAGGCATGCTCTCCTTGCTTAATTGGCTCATCAATAACACCTTCAAAAGTCCTAAAGTAAACAAGTGACAAGATTTGCATAATGGTATAATCCTCAAGCCCACCCGAAAAGAAGTACGCTAACTTATAAAGTAGTATAAACACTTATAAAATCAACATTCAACTTCCTCTCCTTAATAATGTGATATAAAATTCACAAACTACTAAAAACTTTATAGCTCAAATGATACTTTTCGATGTTTTAATAAAACCATTTAGGATTCAAATCTCCTCTACCCTATCTATCCTATTGTTGTAATTATCAAATTAAAATATTAAAAAAAAATGAAAAAAAGACTTTTAAAATATTTTCTTTTTTGTTTGTTAAGTAATTTAAATAAATGTGAGGAGTCAATTAATGACTATTCATTATTCTATCATTTGTCTCCCCATTTATCCATAACATTAGATATTGAAAAAAAAAGGTTGGCAAAAACACTATTTTGGTCTTTATATTTTGAGGTTATAATGATCCCAATATTTTGGTAGCAATCAATTTGGTCGCTGTTATTTTCAACTTGCAATCAATTGAATCCTTATCAATAATCTACTAATGAAAAATGCTTATGTGGCAAATGATGTATACATCTAACACATTTTAAGCTTACGTGGCAACTAAATAATAATAATGGATTTGGATAGATATTAAAAAATTCCAACTCAGCATTTAAATTAAAAAATATATATATAATTTCTCAATTTTAATATCCATTCATTTTCTTGTCCTTTCTTGCCTTTCTCGGAAACCAAACACAAAGAAAATTTCTGTCATTTCCTTTTCTCTCACTTTCTTAGCAACCAATCAACAGCGCTTAAATACTCTCTCTAAAAATCCAGAAAAATTCCAAGAAAAACAGAGTAAGTGTCTCAGACAATCCCAATACATCTTCTTATCTTCAACCTCAAGCTAAAATCCAAAACTCCTTTGTAAACCCAAACCCACATCAAGCACTCTCTAAAATACTGTAAGAGAATTCATCGCTCGCTTCATCAGTAAGCGTACCCACCTTCCCAACACCAATCAGTTTAGCCCAAAGGTCTCCCCTTTCTCTCGATTTCTCGATTTCTTCTTTATTTCAATTAATCTCTATCTCTCTGTCCTGGGTTCAATTAGATTGGCGTTCATGGAGATTCAATGGCAGTGGTGGACAGATCAGTGATTGACACGATGTTTTGGGCTCTCGAGGATTTGGAAGGATGTGGGTCTTAGGTTTTTGAGTTTATTGGGCATTGGATGAGCTGAGATGTAAGCAACATTGGGTGGGTCTGTTCACCTTGAACATGTTGTTCGTTTCCAATTTTTTTGAGGCATATATAGCATAAAAGCTCTCTCTTTCTTTTGGTTTTTGAGTTTCATTTGTGATTTGTTTAGTAGTACTCTACTTTTTTTTTTTTTTTTTTTGATAAGGCCATGCAACAACAAAATCTTTACCTTTGTTTTGCTGTTCATAAAATTCTGCTTTCATTGCACCACCGTGTACTGCCAAGAGAGAACAATTTCTAAACCATCTAAGTTGAATCGTTTGATCTGGGTTATATTGTGAGAGAGAGAGAGTGTGTGTGTGTGTTTTTTTTTTTTAAAACGGGTCTGATCTGGGTTTTTGCATACACCTTGCCAAAGTTCCCGGCTTTTGTAAGGGGTAAGTTGTGTGATATTATGCCTGATATTATGTCTTTGTCCTCATTCCCTATGTGTGTTGTAAAAATTTACATTCCTTCTAAAAAAAAAAAAAAAGTTAATAGTTATAAGAAAATGCAATAAAATAAAAGTAAATTTTGATATTTTAATTTTTGTGTTTTTAATTTTTTCTGATTTAGATTTTTAATCCTTTAAGTGCCGAGGTGGAGTTTTTTTAATATTTATTCAAATTTATCTATACTACTTTTTAAGGGGCTTCTCTTGTTTGGATTCTTCATTTTTTTAGTTCAAAAATACTCCTACACTCCTATGTTTTGTTTAAGTAGAGACAAACTAAAGGACAATCCGGTAAAAATACAATTCTAACTTCCACTAAAACATTGCCTAAAAAATAGGACCACTCTCCTGTTAATTTTCAAATTGCTTTGTTCACTTGTAAATTAAATTCTCAAAATAAAAAATATATATATAAAATAAAACACAAGATTTTTTTTTTTTTTTTTGCTAAAAAAAAGCCTCATCGCACGTGCAAAGCGCGTGTGATGAGACTAGTTATTATTACTTAGTTGCCACGTAAGTTTAAAATATGTCATCTGTATAAACTGTTTGTCATATAAGTATTTTTCGTTAGTGAGTTAATGGTAGAAACCAAATTAACTATAAGTTAAAAATAACAATGACCAAATTAACTACTACTAAAATATTAGGACCAAATTGACTCTAGCCACAAAATATAAGAACAAAAAAAAGTTAGATGGGTTGTCGAAGATACCAAAAAAAAGTCATCTTAGACTACTGCCCCCACATTCACCTATGCAGGCAGGAAAGTAGGGGCGGAACTACCCTTGGACCAAGGGGGCAATGCACCCCCCCCCCCCCCCCCAAATTTTTTTTTAAAATATTATTATATATATGTGTATTGATTTTAGCAATTTTGTTCTATAAAATTACATTTTATTTCCCTTTAACAATATCATTGATTCTTTTAAGAGTAATGTTATACTCACAAACTTTTTTATAACATTTTTACAAACCTTTTTGGTAGCAAATTCTTATTGGTTTGCATATGAACACACCATTTACATCATTTTTTTACTTACTAGTAACTACTTATTACATAAGTAATTTATAAAAAAAAAACTTGCAGCTCTAGTATTTTTCTCATTTTAGTGACCATAAAAAAATTTATAGATCTAAAATCTAAAACAAAATATACAAGCCAAAAAAAAAAAAAAAAAAAAAAAAAACTCAACAACAAAAATTACCAATAAAACTAAAAACAAAATTAATCTTAATTAACTAATTTTATTCAAAATAAATAACCCTGCCCTTTAAAAAAAATTCTAAACAAAAATAATTTTATTCTTACCTACAAAAAAAAAAAAAAAAAATCTCAGCAGTTAAGTAGTAGAATTAGAAGTTAAAATTACTACACATAGCCAACAGTAAAACCGCTCTCCTAACTCAAAGTTCTGGTTCGTTCATGCAGGAAAGTAACCTTGAACAATTGATGGCCAACATGGCATACTTCAAGTCAGAACTACTTTTTACTTAAAAAAAAAATTGAACTTTACGTATAAAGCTTCATCAAAATATATTACCTCTTATCTTTCCCACCAAATGCTGAAACTTCATACGATATTCCTCGGTCTTCTTAAAAGTGCCAAACATTTTAGAATTTTCGTTGCTTGAGATTAGGAGACTGATTAGCAAATTGACAAAATATGACCAAAATTTCCTATTCTAAACATTCAAGCTTTCACATATGCAAGAGGTACACTTTCCAATCTTCCAATTCTCGAGGTTTAGACTTTTAGAGAAAAAAAAAACTCAGCTACTAAAAGGTACATGTAAAGTTGTTATTTACAACTATGTGTTTTGTTGGCTTTTATTCCGTGTCAAATCTGATTGTAATTTTATTCAATATTTTGTACCCTGTATTTATTGTAGGATTTGATTGTAAGGGTTGTGTGATAGAGAGAGAGTGTGAAGACTCAAGCAAATTGAAGACTGAAGAGTTTTCGCGGGTAGCTCGCGACTAAGCATCCTGCGAAGTGACCCATGTGTCTTGCACATGCTGGAATGCGAAGAGTCAGGCCAGATGGAGACAGCTGTGTTTCGCGAGTATCTCGCGGGTAAGGCCTTACCACGAGACATTCTGTTCTGCCAGCCTGTCCATTCTGATACACACTTTCTGTGCCAACACTATTTATACTCACATTACCCACAAATGTTGAAGAGTGCTTCTAAGAGAAAAGCCTAGCCAAACACCTTAAAAGTTAGAAATTGTTATACCCACAATTCTCTACACATTTGCTTGTGGAATTTTCTCAACTCCTACCTCTCCATTTCCATACCATTGAGAGGTTGATAACCCAAACACTTACCACACCCTTTCAGAGTGTCAAGTGAAGTTTTGGTGCTGCTAGGAAGCATTGGAAGAAGTTAAGGATGGCAAATGCAACATGGAGCTTGTTGCGGGATCCGGAGAACTAGACAAGACACGGTTCCGAGAAGCCTTGTTAGAGTAGGAGCTTGGAGGGTTTAGGTACATCGAGTATATTAGGCTTGAAGGGTCTCTTGCTAACCCATGTATCCCAACTGATTGTCTACTGGATCGATTTCCACTTGGAGGGCGACGGAGAGGTTTTTCGCTGAGTTCTTCGATTTCCTCTTCGATAACACATCGGCGTGTTATCTTGTGTTTGCATCTTTCTTCCCTACTCTTTTACATTCCATTTTACTACTGTGTTGCTTTGTTTATAGATTAGAGTAGCTTATTTGTTTATCCGCTCGCACTTACACTATTCCGCACTTAGTATTAAGTTAGTGTAAAATCTATCGAGCCGTAACTTTAATTTGGGGGTCTAAACAGCTCTTTTGTTTTCAACACATTTTCGAGCATTCAATTGGTATCAGAGCGGGTACACTCGCTGTGGTTTAAATACCTGAGTGTGATCCTTGACCTTGTTTGAGATGGACCGGTCTCAATCTCTAAATGTTCCACCATTTTTTTATGGTAACAATTATGCTTTCTAGAAAGTCCGAATGAGGGCATTTCTATGTTCTATTGATGATACCGTTTGGGATGCAATTAAAGTAGGATGGACTAGGCCAGAGGCTGCTAAATCCACTTGGGATAAAGCGGCTCTTGCGGCAGCTAATACTAATAGTAAAGCCTTGAATGCTATTTTCTATGGTGTTTCTCCAGATGAATTCCACAGGATTTCACACATAACAGTTGCCAAGGAAGCTTGGGAGATATTGGAGACTACCTATGAAGGTAGATATGGTGAGCTATCAGAAGCTTACACGAAAGTGAGATTCCTTGAGCTTGAGGTGGTTCAAGCAAATGCCAAGGTAAAGAGGGTCTCCACCAAGAAGCTGGATGAGGTCATTTCCTCTCAAAAGCAATTCTCAGATAAATCCGGATTATGATATACTCGAGAAAGCAATGCAGCTGCTGTGAATATCTCCAAAGAAGTAAAGTTTATGAAGGTCAAAGAGTCGGTTGTAGTTGCTCTCCCTATGGAGAAGGCGAAGGTTGAAAAGAAGAAAATTGTGACTGATCAAAGGGTGTTGAATAAACCCCAGAACCAATCTATGGTCAGGACTGAAGTAAGAGGGAGATCTCTTCCATGACCACAAAGAGGTCCTAGAACAAACCACTTTTGTCATCATTGTGGTCTTTAAGGACACACCCGACCCAACTGTCATAAGCTGAGAGCATTGAAGAATGCAACTCATTTGTGTGATTGTACATGTTCAAATGTGATGTGTATGCTTAAGTACTTGCTAATCAAACACAAAAAGATTTTTGAGTGTTTTATTTGTTTTTGAAAGTGTTTTTATACTTTCGTGTTTTTAGTTTTTGTTCAAAATGCATTTTTGTGTTTTCCCACAAAAACTGGTTCAAATGCTGTTTCGCGAGAAGCTCACGACTTAGAGCTTCCCGCGAAAAGTGCTTAAGGGAAATAAACTTTTTGTAAATTCACACAGAGACTCTCGCGACTGTCTCGCGAGTATTTCGTGACTAAAAGCTTCTCGCGAAATGAGTTTTAGGCAAAAACTAGAATTTCTTCAAATTTAGACAAAAACTCTCTTGACTGTATTGCGACTTAAAGCTTCTCGCGAAAGTTTTTATGCTTCAGTGGCCTTTCTTGCGACTGTCTCGCTACTACCTAGCCCGCGAAAAACGCGTGTTTTCAGTGTTTATGTAGCAGACGTGACAGATTTTCAAACACTTAGACTTTCCCTCGCTCAACCTCTCTTCGAACCCTTCTCAACCCAAAATCAATTTTCACTCAAACCCCATCATTCTCAAGCGTGTTTTCTGCATTTCCAACTACAAGGTATGTTTTCTAAAACATTTTTTTCATGTTTCTCTAAGATTATGCAAAAATTTCAGTTAGGGTTTCAAAATTTGGGGATTTTTTCAAAAATGGGTTAGGGTTCTCTATTTTGTGAATTTTTCTTTAAATCTTTGATTGGGCTGAGTCCCATTTGCTATTTGTGTATTTGTGTTGGCCCCATGAGGCATTTTAGCATGTATTGAGGCAAGATTTCACTGTGTTCATGCATTACTCATACTTGGATTGCATTGTTGCATGTTAGGTGTTTAACAGAATGTCTGAATGACATTTTTGTGTTGAATTGGCACTACAAAAAACTAGGCCTATAGTGGCGTTTTTGAAACGCCACTACAGGTCCAAAAAACACCACTATAGGCCCATTTAGGCTATAGTGGCGTTTGTAAACGCCACTATTGTACCGCTATTATAGACCTATAGTGGCGTTTGTAAACGCCACTATAGACCAGTCTCCAAACGCCACTATAGACCAATTTTTTATTTTAAAAAAAGGCTATAGTGGCGTATGTCAAACGCCACTATAGGGCAGACCTATAGTGGCGTTATAGCCTTTTTTTTTTTTTTTTTTTAAAAAAAATTGGTCTATAGTGGCGTTAGTTTATAGTGACAGTACAATAGTGGCGTTTATACAAACGCCACTATATCCAAAAAAACACCAAAAAAAAATTAATTACCAAAAATTAATTTTTGGTAATCAAATTTTTTTTTTTTTTTGACGTGAAAGTTTTTTTTTAATTGAATTAAAAGATTAAAAAAAAAAAAAAAAAAAAAAAAAAAAAAAAAAAAAAAAACAATATAGCTATCCTAGCAAATTCAAAATCACAGATAAACCCACCTAAAAAAATTCAAAAAAAAAAAAAAAATAGCAACTACAAATACAAACACTATGGCTATCCCAGCAACACTTGAGATCTGTAAACCTCAAAGACCCACGAAGCAACGTTAACAACAGACAAAGAATAGACCAAAATTATTATCAAAAAAGGAATAGACTTTACAAGCATTAAATTTTTTTTTTTAAAAAATACCTACTTGCAACTATACAACCAATGGCATCAAACACAATAGCATTCTTCCTTCAATCACAAATCCCATATTAGTAGCACCATTTACAAATTTGAACAAAATTAACTAGTTGCAACACCATCTTCAAATCCAAAACCCACTAACATTAACACCATCACAAATAAAATAGGGGAAATAAAATCAAATAGGAGAGAAAGAGAAAATAATAAATTTAGGTGTGTAGTGAAAGAAGAGTGAAAGAAGGAAAAAAATAGAAACAGAAAAGAAGAGAAAGAAAGAAAGAAAGAAGGCTGAAGAAGCGGAGATGAGGGAGCTAGAAAAAGAAAGAAAGAAAGGTAAAAAAAAGAAAAGAAAAGAAAGAAGAAGAGTACTGAAGAATTAAGCTACGTGGAGACAAGGATATAAAAGGTGAGTGGGGGTGGGTGGGATTAGGTGGGTTTTGATTTTGAATTTAGAATTTATTTTGTTTAGTTCTTTTATATGTATATATATATATATATATATATATAAATGATATGTAGATAATATTTTTACAACAAATTTTAAGTGGCAGGTTGTTGCTGGTTATTATTATTATGACAAAAAAGAAATTTTAGTGTTAAGTTCAAATTTTAACTAATAACAAATAACCACTTATGATTTGGTGTAAAAATATTGTGGACGTAGCACCTCATATATATATATATATATATATATATATATTTAAATAGAGAAATAACATGTTCACAATATTTTCACAACAAATCTTAAGTTGCATATTGTTACTTGTTGTTATTGTTGGGGTAAAAAATGTTGTGAATGTAACATTTCTAATTTAGATATAAATATATAATAATATATACATTTAAATATATAAATATAAATAAATAAATAAATAAATATATATATATATAAAAAGCTGAACGCTGAATCAATTTTCGGATTGAGTTTTTTTTTTTTTTTTTTTTTTTTTTTTTAAGGATAGTTTGGAATATGCCATAGAATATTCTATGGCATATTCCCAGAACATAACATAGTTTTTCTTTTACGGATGGATTTTTTTTTTTTTTTTTTAAGAATAGTTTGGAAGAATATATCACAGTTTTTTTTACGGATTGAATTTTTTATTTTTCTTTTTTTAGGAATAATTTAGAATATGTCATAGAATATTCCTAAAACATGCCATAGATTTGTTTTACGGATTGGGTAATTTTTTTTTTTAATTTTTAGAAATGATATGTATATAATATTTTTACAATAAATTCTAAGTGGTGAGTTGTTATTAGTTTTTATTGTTGGGTTAAAAACTAATCATCCATGATTTATTGTGAAGAACGTAGCATTTTTTTTTTAATATCTTTAAAAACCTATAGTGGTTTCTATAAAAAAAATAAAATAAAGAACCTATACTCTTTTTTCTAACGGCCAAAAAAACCCAGCTGAAAAAAAAAAGAAAAAAAGTGCCTATAGTGGCAACTATAGGTCCTTCTCTCACAAGGGCCTATAATGGCGTTTGGGAAACGCTACTACAGGAATGCCTATAGTGGCGTTTGACAAACGCCACTATAGGTTTTTCCTCTGACCATTATAAATTAAAGAAAAACCAGCCCAAAAAAAAAAAAAAAAGGTACCTATAACAGCGTTTGTAAGACCATGACAAATGCCACTATAGGCCTTTTACGAGCAAGACCTATAGTGGCGTTTGTAAAACGCTGCTATAGGCCCTTGGAAACGCTGCTATAGACCCTTGGAAACGCTGCTATAGACCTATTGTTTTAAAACGCAGCTATAGAATGCCTATAGCAGCGTTTTCAGAAAACGCCACTATAGGGTACCTATAGTGGCGTTTTTGACAAAAGCCACTAAAAAAATGCCACTATAGACCAAGTTTTTTGTAGTGTGGACTCAACTGAGTCCCAATGCTTGGAATTGGTCTTCATTGATCATGTTTACCATGCTTTGGTCAGCATTTGTGTGTTTTACACACTTTGCTCTCTGTGTGCCTCAATGCCATGCCATGCACACACTATGCACACACCTGAGCACCCTCTAGGTACCCCCATGCATCTCATGCTGCATTCTCATGCATTAGCACATGCACACACATGCATCAGCACAGGCAGAGACCTTCACACACATGCATTGTAATTAAAGTCATGCATTATGCTTCTGTGTACATGTTTTATCATTTTTAGCATGATGTTTTAAGTTAATTTGCTCTATTTTAGGTTGTTTTACCTTTGTTTTGGAACTAACTTGAATCTAATCAAGTTGTATGTTTTGTTTTTGTGTTTTTGCACATGTTTCCTATTTGTTTTTGTGTTACTTTGCACAGATGGCTCCTATTAAGCATGCAACCACCAAGAAATCATCTTCCAAACGTGCACGCACTGACTCTGATCATTTCAAGTTTGCTGAGGCTGATATGAAATACAATGATTGCTACAAAAGAGCAACCATTATCATGGAGAGGGTGGTTTAGCTAGAAACCCTTGAGCACTTTCATTCCTGAGGTGTTCAAAGAAAGAACGTGGACCAAGCTGTTAAACCCAGTTGGGTCTGTTTATTCAGAGATAATCAAGGAGTTTTTCTCCAATGCTGCTGTCGAAAGGGATTGTATCGAGTGCTGGGTAAGGCACAAAGAATTTGTGATTACAAGGGAGATCATCCAAGATTTTTTGGAGGTTCGTCCTCCATCACAGCCAATTACAGTGCCGTATGAGGACAGATTGGGTTCTACTGATGAGATGATAAGAATACTTGGTGGCACACCAAAGAAATCATCCATGAACACAATAAAATTTTCATCGGAGATGAGGGCTTTAGCATATGTGATGATCCACAACTTGTACCCGGTTACCAACCTCACTACACTGTCAGCTCCAAGAACAAGATTTCTGTATGATCTCTTTACCCATAAGGAGATAGATATTTGTGGCCATACCATCCATGTGCTGAAAAAGAGCATTACGAAGCAGAATTCAAGGACTGTAATACCTTTTCCCTCTCTGATTATGGGATTAATTGCTAAGGCAAAACTGAAACTTCTGAGTGGTCTCACTGTGGTTCAAAGGGACTATCCCATTGGTGCACACACAGTCAATAGGAGCATAGCTCACATCAAGGGCTCCAAAACAGGTGTGCATACGATACCACAGGATCGTGTTGAGGATGAGGGTGGTGATACAGAAGAAGAGATTGATTGATTTAGTTCTGCTCCAGAGACTTTAGCACAGCCATCTTCTTTTGCACCAGCACAAGGACCAAATAGACTAGATCGTCTCCTGGAGAGAGTGGACCAGATGTTCATCATGCTAGACTCCCATGTGCAGCACACCTCGACCCAGTTTACATACATTCAGGGACAGATCACCGCATTGTCTTCACAGATCGAGGACTTGTCCATGGCACGGAGATCAGATTTCGAGTCAGATCAGTTCTAGCCCTTTGGCCATTCCGGTCAAAAAGGGGGAGAAAATTTTGAGGGGGATCTGAGGAAGAGGTTGCACAGTGTTAGGGGGAGCATAGGTTTAGGCTTAGAAACATTGGTTATTGGTTCACAGGCGGTTTACTTCTGTTTATTTTTAGTTTTTATAACTGCTATTTCATGTTTATAGTTTTTACTGCCTTCGTTTAAAGCTTTATTACTCTGTTTTATTTTTAGTTTAATTTCAATAATTTGTGACTATCTCTATGCTTTGTAGCATTTTTCTGTACTTTTAAGATATTGCTAATATGTCTTAAGTACCTCACTCTTGTGCCCTAGTAGGATTTTGTATCCTAGATGCAAATACTTCGCGTATCTTGCATTGGTTGAGTGTTGGACATGCAATTGATCCTTGGGAATACTCTTTATTGCATTGCGTGTCCGGATGAGCATTTACTTGCTAAATGTTCATTGTAGTCATTCTTTAATGACTGTCTTTGTATGATCAAGATATGCTTACATGTTTTATATTGTTTACAAACTTGATCACACTTTACTTGTTCATGTACATACCTTGTGTTCAACTTGTCATAAGCGTAATGAAAATTTTGTTTATGTGCAAGTGTTTCAGGTTACAGGTATATACGTGCAAGTGCTTCACAGCTTCTAGATTAGGTGTGAGTGAGTTTTGCCACTGTTCCCAAACTCACGTTTAAGTCTAGAGTCTATTTTAGGGGTTTTGTTACGGAATAGCCAAAGGGAGAGATTGTAAAATTGTTATTTACAACTATGTGTTTTGTTGGCTTTTATTCTATGCCAAATTTGATTGTAATTTTATTCAATATTTTGTACCCTGTATTTATTGTGTGATTTGATTGTAAGGGTTGTGTGATAAAGAGAGAGTGTGAAGACTCAAGCAAATTGAAGACTGAAGAGTTTTCGCGGGTAACTCACAACTAAGCATCCCACGAAGTGACCCATGTGCCTTGCACATGCTGGAATGCGAAGAGTCAGGCCAGATGGTGACAGCTGTGTTTCGCGAGTATCTCGCGGGTAAGGCCTTCCCGCGAGACATTCTATTCTGCCAGCTTGTCCATTCTGATACACACTTTCTGTGCCTACACTATTTATACTCACATTACCCACAAATGTTGAAGAGTGCTTCTGAGAGAAAACCTTAGCCAAACACCTTAAGAGTTAGGGATTGTTATACCCACAATTCTCTACACATTTGCTTGTGGAATTTTCTCAACTCCTACCTCTCCATTTTCATACCATTGAGAGGTTGATACCCCAAACACTTACCACACACTTTCAGAGTGTCAAGTGAAGTTGTTGTGCTGCTGGGAAGCATTGGAAGAAGCCAAGGATGGCAGATGCAATATGGAACTTGTTGCGGGATCCGGAGAACTAGACAAGACATGGTTCCGAGAAGCCTTGTTGGAGTAGGAGCTTGGAGGGCTTAGGTACATCGAGTAGATTAGGCTTGGAGGGTCTTGCTAACCCATGTATCCCAATTGATTGTCTAGTGGATCGATTTCCGCTTGGAGGGCGGCGGAGAGGTTTTTCGCCGAGTTCTTCGGTTTCCTCTTCGATAACACATAGGCGTGTTATCTTGTGTTTGCTTCTTTCTTCCCTACTCTTTTACATTCCATTTTACTACTGTGTTTCTTTGTTTATGGATTAGAGTAGCTTGTTTGTTTATCTGCTCGCACTTACACTATTCCCCACTTAGTATTAAGTTAGTGTAAAATCTATCGAGCCGTAACTTTAATTTAGGGGTCTAAACAGCTCTTGTGTTTTCAACACATTTTCGAGCATTCAGTACAAGATATTGTCTTGAAGACACAGAAGTGATAGAACCAATTTATGGTTGTGCAAGCAATGCTATAAACACAATATTTTTTGTGTTGACAAATTGTTATTGATTCTCATTTATTTATTACAAACATCACTTAATAATCTACTATTAAAAACTTGTCCTCTTAATATTTATTTTTAAAATTTTAATTATTTAATTTAATTTAATTTTTAAATAAAAAAGAGAAAAAGTTGTGACTCTAGAATTATTGATAGTCAAGAATTATCTTAAAACATATAAATATTATTATTATTATTATTATTATTATTATTATCTAAAAGATTACCTTTTTTTAGACATTTTTTTTTCTTTTGAAAATTTAGTTTTAGCCAAGAAGCATATAGTTCAACTCACACCTTTTGATATTTTCCAACAAAAACATTCAAATTTCAAATTCCTCAACCCAGTTATTGAGTTATCAAAACAAGAAAAAAATATCAATAATTTTTATTAGCTAACTCATCTTGAAGATTGATAGTGAGTGGTGAAGACATATGTGTCAATCTTATTATTATTTTAGATGAGTTTTTGCTTATCTTAATTTTTTTGTGAGGTTATAGTCATCTTAGATCTATTACAAAGAAGATGATGCCAGAGCAGCCCTTGTGATTCAATAGTAAATTTGAGAAAATTACATAAATTAATACCATAGACCCTGGGAGACATCCTATAATTGATTTGAGCTTGTTCTAAATTTTAATTTGAAAATTATAACAAGAGAATATTAGTATAAATAGAAAATTTGGATTAATGGAGGTCTAAACAAAGAAAATTGGATGAAAAACAACATACTCACAACCATATATGCTACGAGCCTGTTATCCTCGCACGATTATTAGTTCCTTTTCCTTTCCACATTTCTTGCTATTTGACATATATAATAGTCCCTTAGTTCTACAAAACTTGAAAGTATCAAATATTTTGACAAGAGCGATAATACTCTCAAATTCGTTTGTTTACATTTATTTTTTATGTTTTAAATATGGACTTTTTTTTTCATCATTTTTGTTTGTTTTGTTTAGACCTCTGAATGCTCAGATTATTTAACCTAATTAATTAACCAAGTTGACACTTAGGTTTCTTGTTCATATCTATGTTAACTGGTAAAAAATCATATCATGTAGTGCAGAAAAATAAATAAGACAACGATATGATTACCTAGAACCAATAAAACCGTCTAATTTCAAGGTAAAAAACTTGAAAATGATTTAACCTTGTTATCCTCAAGGTAAAAGATTTACAATGACAGAATTGAAATTTTTACAATAGACTTAACCCTAAATCTACGGACAAAATGGGCTTTTGCCCTTTTTAAAAAAACAATCCAGCATTTTGCCCCCTTTCCCAAACTAATTAGGGAAATGCCTCTCTTTTGAAACTCGATTTATGATAAATCAAGTTAGACCCTATAGTAGCGTTTTTAAGGAGCCTATAGTGACGTTTTTAGAACCTATAGTGGCGTTTTGTAACTCGACCTCTATGATATCGAGTTATAGGTAAAAAATAAAAAAATAAAAAAAAATAAAAAAAAATAATAAAATTGCCTATAACTCGATTTCATAGAGGTCGAGTTACAAAACACCACTATAGGTCCTAAAAACGTCGCTATAGGTACTTAAAAACGCCGCTATAGGGCTCCAATTTTTTTTTTTTATAACTCGATTTATCATAAATCGAGTTACAAAAGAGGAGCATTTCCCTAATTAGTTTGAGAAAAATGGTAAAATACTGAATTGTTTTTTTAAAAAGGGCAAAAACCAATTTTTTCCCTAAATCTACTGCTACCTCTTGTAGTACTTACTCCCACAACCACGTGCAGCTCTAAATTTACAAACTCTTCTATCTTAAATCTGTTGCACACAAACATCTACGTTTGTGACTTTGAGATCCCACTCAAAGGTTTCAGATCACCAGCAATTGTTGATCTTGTATGGTAGCAAATTCTACAACACCGAATTTTGAGATTCTTCAAGGAATACTACTGATAGAAGACTTGAGAGAGATTTGGGTACAAAAACCCTAGATCTACAATTGGAGGCATAAAATTAAAAAGCCCAAGTTAAGATTTCTTGACCACATAAAAAATGAGAGAGAGATGACTATTATTGATTATTGATTATCAATAAGCCAATCAAAAAGTGCACTGCTGGACAGAACTGTAGGAGACTAATAAGTAATCAACTTTACAATTAAATACCATTCCCCGCTGCTATTAAACTGCACATGTAGATGTAGGTGCAACTCTTTCGTCTCTTTGCGTCCGTTTCAGTAATCTTAATTCTTAACTGGTAAAATATTTTATTATCAAATAAAGAAAAATCAGTTAATCTCTTGACCTTACGAGAAAGAATAATCATTATAGTGTGGATGTAATAAAAAAAATCAATTAGCATCTTGACTTGATTATAAAAAATAATTATTATGAATGGAATACAATAAATTTAAAATTATATTGTATCTTTTTTTTCTTTTTTTTTTCAAAGGATGTTAAGGACATTATCTTCATAAATTTTTTACATCATTGTTGACATCATTTTTCAATGATGTTAAGGACACTATATTTTTCAAAAATAATTTACGTAATTGTTGACATCATTGCAACATCATTATATCATTCTTAGTATCTATTTGAGATCCGCTTATTTTGTTGAAACTGAAAACTTTTTGCTAAAAGTACTGTAGATAAAAGTAAAAGTTAGCTGAAATAGTACAGTGAGACACATGAATAGTACCAAAAAGTGCAGTGGGGCCCATTAATAATAGCAAAAATAAACCGAACAGTAAAATAAGTTGAAAAAAAAATCCACGCCAAACGCATACTTATTATACATCAATTACAATAAACAATTTAAATTAACAATTGTGAAAAATAATATCCATAAACTTATATTTATATATTGTACGGTCATCGGTCCATTAAGTGATGGCCCATGGGCTGTAGGTCGGATAAAGGTCATTCATCGGGCCTAGCCCACACTGCTTGGCCGAGGTGCCCGTGGACTATCTCAACCTCAGGGTCTGGTGTTGCTCGGAGCCCGCTCCAAGGTGTCTCGGTAATGCCTTGGGAGAGGTCACTGTCGAACAACATCTGGCATCAACTGCAAGTCCTAAAACTGACACGCTTGTTTCTAAAGTGGGGCCCTCTTCTGTCAGGAATAATTCCAAAGGGCCCCACCTACACAAAAAAACCATCTAATGTAATCATCACTAACCCACTAAGGAAGCCTATAAATAGAGGGAAAGCAGGAGAAATGGGGGTTGTAGAGTGGGGGGTGAGGAATCAGAGAATTATAGTGAGAAAACTAAGAAGAGGAGATAAGAAGGGAGAGCTTGCTCGGGAGGGTAATAGGGAACTGCTTGAAGGGTATAAGAATCATGCCCTTAGGAGTTTCCCATTGTAGGATATCCACACACCCACAACAACAAATAGATTGTGAGCTCAGCTTAGTAGTCAACCTATTAATCGAGCTATACTTGTCATAATTGGCGCCGTCTGTGGGAATCTCCTATTCAGCTGAAGCTTCAAGCGAAGCTAGTCACCTTTGAGCATGGCCGACTGGCACTCGATAAGTTTCACGAATAGTCGGTCTGGGGGCTCATCTCGAGGCTCGAGATGGCATGAAAGAAGGTAAAAGAGGGACCAGGATTACAGGTATGAAGAGCACATAGAGTGGCCAGATTCGAGGGAAGGATCTTCGCACGGGTATAAATCAGCATCATACATCCTTGAGCAGGAACTATATGAAAAAAGGGATCAGGAGTTAGAGCATTTACGTAAGCAAGTTAGAAACTTGGAGTTAGAAGTGCGGGGAAGGTGCCAGAGAAGGAATCGTGATGAGTCTCCCGAGGACTCTGATAACACAGGGGAGAGTAGAGGGGAGTTTTCCTACTAGAGTAGTTCACGTCGATCGAGCGAGTTCGTTGAGCGACTGTCGGACTCTCCCAATTGACATGGGCGTCATAGTGCTACAATGGACATGATGAGTCAGGCACTACAAAGATCTGCTCGATCGCCATTCTCTAACGAAATTGAGCGTACTCAAATGCTGAGACGTTTTAACCTACCGCCGTTCATCTCATATGATGGTAAGGCGGACCTCGTTGAACATGTCAGCCATTACATCCAAATGATGTCGCTTTATAGTCAGAATGATGCACTTATGTGGAAGGTATTTCCTTCCAGTCTCGAACCTACAACTTTGAGATGGTTTAATGGGATAAGGAAAGGGTTAATCCATAACTTCAAAGAGCTGATTCAAGAGTTTGGGGCTCAATTCATTACTTGTAGTCGAGTGCCCTAGCCCATTGATGCTTTGTTGTCCATGAAAATGGGAGTGGGAGAAACTCTTTAAAGTTATGCCAACTAGTTTTGGGAGCTGTACAACGAAATCGAGGGAAGTAATGAGAAGGTGGCCGCCAGCACCTTTAGGTTGGGACTCCCTCAGGATTTCGAGCTGAGGGTCTCATTAACCATGCAGCCCCCCGAGAACATGTATCAGCTAATGAGGCAAATTGAGGAGCATAAGAGGTTGGAAGATGACCAGCAGCAAAGTAAGGGCAAGGCTCCTTCCACTTCGCAGTACGCAAAGGATTCATGGCTCGAGGGTTTCAGTAGAGGCCAAGGAGAGAAATAAGGATTTAGGAGCCTAACACTCGAACTGGGGAGATTAATGTGATTTAAAGAACCCGTGCATAATATTCTGGAGCGGATTAAAAACGAACCCTATTTTTGGTGGCTGAGTAAGATGGGAGGTGACCCAGCTAGAAGAAATCAAAACTTGTATTGTACGTACCACCAGGAAAAGGGACACACGACCAAGCAGTGCTAAGTATTTAAGGATCATTTAGAGCAACTAGTGAAGTCTGGGCACTAGAAAGAGTTTATAGTTGCACCAGAGGAAAATGCGACAGGGCAAGCATCAAGAAACTGAGGGAACACACTTCCATTGCCATTGGGGGTTATCGAAGTTATACATGCAACTTCAATTGGCATGAATTTAAGCCAACGAAAGGGGATCCTGAGCGTGGTTTCGGTGGAGAATGCCAAGGATAATGATTAGCCAGGTAAAAGGCCGAAGTTGAGCAGGGAACCGATTGAGTTTGGGGATGAAGATTTGGAAGGAACGATCTAAACGCATGACGATTCCCTCGTAGTCACCTTTAGAATTGGTGGCTTTGTAGTAAAGAGAGTATTGGTAGATCAAGGGAGTGGGGCTAAAGTGATGTACCCTGACCTTTATAAGGGGTTAGGGTTAAAATCGAAGGACTTGTCTAAGTATGACACTCATTTAGTAGGATTTGACGGAAAGGTGGTGATCCCTGAGGGGAAAATCTCATTGCTTGTTAATACTGAGGGGAAGGAGGTGATGGTAAACTTCATTGTGGTGAATGCTTTCTCCCTGTACATTGCTATTCTTGGGCAACTGTGGATTCACGCTATAGGAGTCGTGTCATCTACCCTACATGTGAAGGTGAAATTTCATACCGAAGAAGGAATTGCCGTAGTAAGGAGAGATTAATAGGTTGCAAGACAATGTTTAGTAGGCCGTTGTCCATGAGATCAAGTAAAAGGAGCCAGTCAAGCAAGATCTGACATAGCAATTACAAAAGCCCGTGGAGGGCAAGGGGGCTGAAAGTGCCGAGGATCTCATTAAGGTCTGGATACTTCCTCATGAGAATAAGAGCTTCTAGGTAGGTAAAAGTATGAGGTAGGAAGATCTGGTGGCCCTATTGTTAACCCTAGTGTAGAACTTGAATATTTTTGCCTAGAGCCCGTATGATGTTCCCGGGGTAGATTTAGAGTTCATTACACATAAGTTAAACATGGACCCATTGTTTCCCCCCAAGAAACAGAAGCCGAGGAGGTTGGCCAAGCAACATGTTGAGGCTGTAAAGGAAGAGGTAGCAAGACTGAAACAAGCTAGGGCTATTCAAGAGGTATTTTTCCCGGAATGGTTGTCGAACACCGTGGTGGTTCAAAAGAAGAACAGTAAGTGGTGGGTTTGTGTAGATTTCAACGATCTCAATCGGGCATGTCCTAAGGACCCCTTCCCTATCCCGAAGATCGATCATTTAGTCGATGCAACATATGGACACCCGAGGATGAACTTCTTGGATGCTTTCCAAGGTTACCATCAGATTGCGCTGGCAATCGAGAATCAGGAGAAAACGTCATTCATAACCCTTGAGGGTAATTGCTACTACACGGTGATACCCTTTTGGACTTAAAAATGCAGGAGCCACTTATCAAAGGATGATGACCCAAATGCATAGAGATAAGATCGGGAGCATAATGGAGGTGTATATAGATGTCATGGTTGTGAAGAGTCAGGAGAGCCAAAGGCATATGGAAGATTTGAAGGAGACATTTGAGATACTTAGGTTGCATAAGCTATGCCTCAATGTTGATAAGTGTGCCTTCAGTGTAGGGGCCGAAAAATTTCTGGGGTATATAATTATGCACCGAGGAATAGAAGTGAATCCTAACCAGATAATTGCTATTAAGTGTCTCAGGCCACCGAGCAACCCGAAGGACATGCAAAAGCTTACAGGGATGATAGTTGCTTTGAACCGTTTCATATTGAAATCGGCGTGCAGATGCCGACCCTTTTATCAATTGTTAAAGAAGTGGAAAGAGTTTCAATGGACGGAAGAATATGAAGAAGCATTCCAGAACTTGAAGAAATATTTGGTCAGTCTGCCGATCTTATCTTACCCGGACCCAGGGGAGGATTTACTTATGTATCTTGTAGGGTCCGAGCATGCTGTGAGTGCAGTCTTGCTAAAAAATCAGGAGGGAGTGCAGAGACTGATCTATTATATGAGTAAAACACTGGTCGATGCAGAAACCTGGTATTTGCCCCTAGAAAAGCTTGCACTAGCATTGGTCCATGCCACCAGGAAGTTGCCCCATTATTTCCAAGCATATATTGTGTATGTATTAACAGAGTACCCGCTGTAGTCTTTGCTAAAAAGATCTGATTTTACAGGGAAGATAGCAAACTGGGGCACTAGGCTCAGATCGTTTGACAATAGGTACAGACCAAGGAACTTGGTCAAGGGATAGGTGCTTGCAGATTTTCTCGCAGAATTCACACTCGTAGAGAAGGGCCCTAATAGGATTTATAATGTTTCTGTCCAGGCGTGGAGGGTGTTCGTTGATAGTGCATCCAATGTTCAGGGTGTGGGAATTGGCATCGTGATTATGTCACTGGAAGGAGTGAAGCTAGAGCATTCCTTAAGATTAGGTTTCTGAGCATCAAATAACGAAGCTGAGTATGAAGCACTTATTGTGGGACTTAAAGCTGCACTAAAACTAGAGGCGATGGATGTAGAGATCTATTCGGATTCTCGGTTGGTGGTAAATCAGGTTGATGGAAATTTTGAGGCCAAGGATTCCTGGATGGTTGAATATTTAAGGTTGGTAAGTCAGTTGATGAGCAAGTTTCAGAAGGCGAAGGAGATCCAAACTTCTTAAGGGCAAAATAGGCATGCTAACTCATTAGTAACGTTGGCCCCATCCTTGGATAATTGCATTCCTTGATTGATTACAATAGAAGTGTTACACGAGCCTAGCATTGACGTAGGTGTGGGAATCTCGGTAATATCGACACTTGGATCAAGCTGGATGGATCCGTTCATAGAATTTCTAGCTGAGGATGTGTTGTCGAACGAAGTCAAAGAGATTGAGAGGGTACGAACAGTAGCTGTGCGATTCTGGTTATCCCGAGACCGGTGGTTATACAGAAGGTCGTTCGGTGGGCCCTATTTGTTGTGCCTCCACCCATCAAAGGTTAATGATCTTCTGACCGAGTTGCATGAGGAAGTGTGTGGCAACCATGTAGGGGGTCGTTCTTTAGCACACCGAGTAATGACCCAAGGGTTTTGGTGGCTGAGGATGCAGATGGATGCTGCTAAATACGTAAAAAGGTGCGAGCAATGCTAGAAGCATGCACCGATTATACATCAACCAGGTGGGAGTTTAAATCCAATAAGTAGCCCATGACCCTTTGCTCGGTAGGGATTAGACATCATTGGACCATTCCCCTAAGTAACCGGAAATAGACGAATTGTGCTGGTAGTTGTTGACTATTTTACCAAGTGGGTTGATGCTGAAACCTTGGCGAATATTTGAGATGTTGACGTGAAGAAGTTCATATGAAAAACATACTAACAAGGTTCAGAGTACCAGAATCTCTAGTGTCGAATAATGGGTTGCAATTCGATAGTAATGCTTTTCAGAAATACTATGATGACCTCGAGATTAAGAATAGGTATTCAACTCTAACATACCCACAGAGTAATGGCCAGGCCGAGGCAACAAACAAGGCAATTGTGAGTGGATTAAAGAAAAGGTTGGAGGAAGCAAAGGGTAGGTGGATCAAGGAGTTGCCTAACACACTGTGGGCTTACTGAACAACACCACAAAGATCTATTGGCAAAACCCCTTATTCCATGACTTACAGAACCGAGGCAGTCATCCCTGTGGAGATAAACATGTCTAGTATGAAGGTCTCAGATTTTTCTCTAGCAATAATGAGGAGTTAATGACGGAACAGTTGGATTTACTTAAAGAACCCTGAGAGATGGCTACTATCCGGTTAGCAGATTATTAACAGAAGATGGCTTAAAGGTATGATACAAAAGTGAGATCAAGAGAATTCAGTGCTAGGGACTTAATGCTACGTTGGGCGGTGGGAAGTACTAAGAACCTTAATGTTGGGAAGCTGGCTCCAAACTGGGAAGGGTTGTACAGAGTTACGGCAATAGCTAGAGTGGGGGCTTACTACTTGGAAGATTTGGAGGAGAGACCACTCCCCCGACTCTAAAACGTGCAGAACTTAAAAAGATATTACCAGTGAGCATGATAGGCTTAAAGAAGCGTTGTATTTTACTTAATTGTTGTTTCTATATCTACAATATTGCATATTCATATAGTATAATCTGCCTTTATTCAAAATTGTACCAAGGACAAAAGCCTACCCTCGACCTGACCCCGGTTACCGAGTAGGTGGAAACCTTACCAAATACTCCAATGGACAAAAGCCTAGCCTTGGCTTAACTCCGATCACTAACCAGGTGGAAACCTTACCAAATGCTCCTTAGGGCAAAAGCCTACCCTCCTGATCTTGGTCATTGAGTAGGTGGAAACCTTACCAAATACTTCTAAGGACAGAGGCCTACCTTTGGCCTGATCCCAGTCACCGAGTAGGTGGAAACCTTACCAAATGTTTCTAAGGATAGAAGCTTAGTCTCGGCTTGACCTCGGACATTGACTAGGTGGAAACTTTATTAACTATATGGATGGATTCGTGGAGGTGAATGTTGGCCATTAATAAGGAGGAAGTAGTGAATTGATTTAAAACCGAGGTTCTATCCTCGATCTGCCCTATTCCAAGTTCACATGAACCTCGGAGGGGAACATTTATAGCAAATCACATAGGACTTGAATTATGTTAAGGTGTGACAAGTGTTTACATAGTGCATCCGATGAAATCTAGGCTTGGCAAAGAGTCATTATACAAAGGAAAGGAAAAGAAAAACAATGAATTTTAATTAAAAATAAACTTATGAATCCATATTTTAAATAACAAAGTGTCTAGTCCACCAAAGACTTAACAGAATTGAGTCAGACTTTAAATTCAAACACCAAACAAATAATAATAATAAATAAATAAAAAGGCGTTAAAAGAGTTCTCAAAGCAAGATAGTAAAAATAACTCTTGACCTTCTGCGGTGCCCAGATTGCTCGGAATGTCAAGGTCAATCACCTTGGTATGAGAGTCAATTTCTTCAACCAACTTCCTCATACTGAGGCTGTCTTCTTCTTCATTTTGGGCAAGGTCTTGAATGGGAGGAATATGCAGGGGCTTAGGCACGGGTATCTAATCGGGATCCCTGAAGGGAGAATCCTCGAGGAGACCTAGGGCATTCATAGCTACCATCCACCCCTTCCCGAATCCGTAGCACCGAGATTCAAGCATAATGGGTTCGCTGGAGTTCTCGGCGTCAGCAAAACTCATGTTGTAGAATTTGTCTTCGCTCAGTGCCACAGTGATCTTCAAGTCCGCTATCTCCTTATCCCTTGCTAAGGCCCTCAACTTGAGTAAGCCTCACTTTTGCATTGCCCAATTTGCCCTCCAAGTTTGCCACCCTCTTCTCAGTAGCTGCATGGGCTTTCTCGGCCTCTGCAGATCTTTGCTTGGTGGCTGCTAGCTTGACGGCTTGGTCCTGCAGAGTGACCTCAGATACCTCCTTAACGGCCTTCTCCTTTTCAGCTTCCTCCATGGCATCCTTGAGCCGGCCTTCAAGCATATGAGTCATTTAGGCAGCCTAGTAGGACAGTTGAAAAGAAAAGAAAAGAAAAGAAAAAGGAAAAAGGAGGGAGACTGAGTTAGAGGCTAAAGTGCAAAGAATGCATAAGTAAAAAAAATAAATAAATAAATAAATAAAAGAAGAAGAAAAAAGAGAGGAGAAAAGGGAGTTGGAATTTACCGTGATGGTGTGCCATTTAAGCCTGAGGGAGATAACCTCGTCATTGCCCTCGACAAAGTATTGCATATCGTCAGGCAGCAGAAGTGCCTGCCTGAGACTATCCGCGATCCGACCACCCTACTCACTAGCCTAGTTTCGGATGCAAGAGTTAGTGGGAAGGGGGTGGTCTCCTAGCATGAAGACACTCTGCCAGCATTGGGAGGGAGGTGCAGAGGAAGAGGCAATGTTGGAGCCTACCAGCTCGGCAGGCCTCGATTCGAAGGGTGGTTCCCGAATGATAAGAGGCACCATAGTCGGGATCGGAGAAGGGCCTAAGGACGAGTTAATGGAAGGCTCGGTAGGGTCAGAAGAGTCCTGAGGCCTCTTGCGTCCACAGGGAGTGTAGACACCATATTTTGTACCCCTTATGACTTGGGCCCTCGTTCCCCAATGATGCTCGAACTCTAAGGCCTAAGGCCAGTTTAGAGCCCAATCAGATATCAAATTGACTTGAGGAGTGTGAAAATGAAAAATATAACCATTTAAATAAGCAAAAATCTATTTTTAAAAATAAAATGACCATAGTGGCCCTCGGCCGACGTATGTGTGTAGTGGCTTGCGTACGCAGACACTTTCCTGTGTATGCAGCTAGGGTTTCAAAAACATGTTGAGGTTTGGAATGAATCTCACATTGTTTGGGAGCCGTTCCAAACCTTATTTTTTCCACTATATAAAGCCTTACATGGTACATTTTCAAAACACACAAAAATCTCGTGGGAAAAACCAAAGATTCACTAGAAAATAGTGAATAAAAAGAGAGTTTTTTACAAAACACTCTGAAGTCAATTTTATTTGATTGGGACCTTTTCTGGTCCCGATCCTTTTAGTTTTAGATTACTAATCACATGCTTGCCAAATGCCTTATAGCTGAATTGGCACCTCCCCATGCACAAAGTACTTGGGGGTCTAGAGGGGAAAGGGTTTGAACTGCAGGGTTAGTAGTATGTTGTAATTATTTCTTAAAAAAAAAATATTACTAATCACATGCTTATTGACTGTGATAGATTTGACTGAGGGGAACGGTTAAAATCAAAGTTTGGGAACTCCTTTTTGAGGTATCAAGCTTCAACCCTTTCTTTTTATTTGCTGCTTTTCTTTTTGTGTTTTAATCTTGTTTTTTGCTTAGTTTATGTTTATACATGTCTGCTTAGGTTAGTTTTATAGTTCTTTTTATGTTCTAAGCATGCTAGGTTGTTAGAATTAAGGTTTCCTTTATGCTTTGTTTTCTGTTTCGTGTTTCTGGGTTAGGGTTGTTGAACAAGTCCCACGCATGCATACGCAGCTTAAACCTTGTTTACACAAGCCTTTAGCTACATACGTAGGCACTTGTCCAAAAACCCTAATTCAGATTCTAATGTTGTTTGGTTTGCTTGTTTCACATGTTTGTCTCTATTTAATCCATTTTCATATGTTTATACGTATCTGAGTCTTTGTCTTGTATGCTTGCTTGTCTTTAACATGCTTAGATTAGGGTTTTATGTTTATGTCTTGTTTAAATACCATGATCATGCATTCACATGTCCATGCACAATGCCATAAGTGTTGAGATACTGCAAGGTAAGTAAGGTAAGCCATGCTTTCATATGAACATGCATGTTGTTTGTCTAATCCTCCCTTGATATATGCATACAAGTTTGATGTCCTGTTTTTATCCATGATATGATTTGTTTGCTACCATGTTAATGGGATATGCCTGCTGCCATGCTTAGGTTGTTGCCTTATTTTAGATATATGATAGGGTTTTCACATGCTAGATGAATGCTAGGGTTTGTATATATGTGTGGTTTGGCTTCTTTTTGCTTTATGGATAGATAAGTATGTGTTTTGGGATAATAATGCCATGATTTTATGTTTAGATGCATGTTAGTGTGTGTGTGAGTTTAAAAACCAAGTATTGAATTTGTTTTTAATGAGGTTAAGACATAAGACACAATGATAGGAGACCAACCTTAAGGTTGGGCAATCTTAGGTGCCTAACACCTTCCCAAGAGTGTACCTAAACTCCGAACCCATACTCTAGTAGTAAGATCAAAGGTCCTTCTTCGAAAGGACGCTATATATATGGTTTCTAGACCATTGCAAAAACTAGGTGGTAACTCCAAGACCCTTTGCGTCCACAGGGAGTGGGAGGAGGAGGTTGTTGCTAGGGAACCATCCCCCAGGCAGAAAATGGTCAGTGGTTATTTTTCTCCAGACCACCATCTCGGGAGTTGACTCTTGAGACTCAGTCTCCTCGTTTAAGGGGACTACAGGCTTTTTTACGATTGGCTCCTTAACAGGGATGTGCTTAGCTTTACCATGGAATACTCAGTTTGCGAAATCGTCCTTGACAGGAAGCAGGAATCCCTCTCTTATCTGTTGAAGACTGAGCCTCCGAGATTCACCAAGCGTCAGACCTCTCGGAAGAAAGCCTCAGACGTGAATGTCGATGTAGGAGAGCAAAAGGCTGCCAATTATGAGAGCTTGCCTGGGGTCTTGATAGCTGGTGTTTGATGGAATGCAGTCGAGGATGAGGTGGGATGCTCTTAGTTAACCATTGTAATGTACAAAAATCTCTGAGCGTAGCACAATATTTAGGTCTCGAGGATGTGCAGAGTTAAAATCAGGCTTAAAACGCTTAGTAACTGCATAGACAAGGAAAGACATCATGTTAGGAAGGAATATAAAATATCATGAGACAATACAGTGTCATAATGAAATTAAAGAGGGAAATCCTTGGGTAATATTAAAAGAGCAATATCGAGCATTAATGCCCTACGTGTAAAAAAATAATAATAAATAAATAAATGAAGAAAGAAGGGGGAAAAGAATACCAACCAATTTCTTGAGGTGAGGCCGGGCAAGGGTATTCTCCGACAAGCCAGTTGCCGCTCACTTTGACGTACTCTCCAACCGAGTTCCTGTTGGAGTCGGGGAGGAACAATATAAGCTGAACTACTGTGCCTTGGACTTTAAGGTAGCAGCCAGATTGCGCACCACCATAGATGTTGTACATAAAGTTGATGTCGCGATGGTTGAGTCTTAGGTCGTACAAGTTGTTAAGCCGACTCACACAATTCACCATTCTACAGAAGTTTGGTGGAAGTTGGTCAGAGGAAAGGCCATAGAAACTAATTGTCCTAAGTAGGAGGGGGTCCTTGGGAAATCTAACCCCCCCTTCTAAGATAGACATCAAGGGAAAAAATACTACCCGAGGATGCCTATCATTCTCTATATTGCCCTATGGGTAGTAATCTATATCTACATCTAAAGAAATGTTAAATCTAGCTCTAAAGGTTGCCAAAGAAGTCTTAATCCTAAGGTGTGAAAAACCCATTTTCATAGAAGGAAATGTGGGGAAATTTTAAATGAGAAAGCAGAGAATAAGGAATTTACAGTAATACGCTAAGAAAAATGATCTCGGGAAGAAGAAAGAGATGCTCGGGAAATATGAGAGCTGAAAGAGAGAGGAGTGAAGTAAGAAATGTTCAATAAGAGGGACGACCTTAATTTATAGAGGGGAATCATGAGAAGCATTAAATGGGTTTTAGGTGGGAAAAGCATTTATTTCTCTTTTTTGTAACCGTTGCATGCGTGGCCTCGGTATATGAACCGTAAGGTAATGATGGCCATTTGATATAACAGCCTGTTACCCTGCACGCAAAAAGGATAGGCTGTTTTATTTGTAATTAATAGCTAACGGTTGATGTGCCTAAGAAGTAATCGGTCATTTAATGTGGGTCCTTGATTCCATCCCCGTGACACGGGGAAGGAATCAAAGGGGCCTATTGTATGGTCATCGGTCCATTAAGTGATGGCCCATGGGCCGTAGGTCAGATAAAGGTAATTTTTCGGGCTCAGCCTACACTGCTTAGCCAAGGTGCCCGCAGACTATCTCAACCTCGGGGTCTGGTGTTGCTCGAAGCCCGCTCTAAGGTGTCTCGGTAATGCCTTGGGAGAGGTCACTGCCGAACAACATCCGACGTCAGCTATAAGTCCTAAAACTAACATGCCTGTTTCCAAAATGGGGCCCTCTTCTGTCAAGAATAATCCAAAAGGGCCCTACCTGCACAAAAAACCGTCTAATGTAATCATCACTAACCCACTAAAGAAGTCTATAAATAGAGGAAAAGAAGGATAAATGGGGTTGGAGAGTGGGGGGATGAGGAATAAAAAAATTAGAGTGAGAAAACTAAAAAGATGAGAGAAAAAGAGAGAGCTTGCTCGGGAGGGTAATAGGGAACCGCTTGAAGGGTACAAGAATCATGCCCTTAGGAGTTTCCTATTGTAGGATATCCACACACCCACAACAACAAATAGATTGCGAGCTTAGCTTAACAGTCAGCCCATTAACTGAGCTGTACTCATCACACACACACACACACATGCACATATATATATATATATATATATATATTTTGAAAAGGGGATTTGAACACATACGTATGCTTTATGAGTATTAGGGGATGAATAGGTGTCATTTGGATTAATAGTACTTTTTAAGAAGTTATTTTTTTGCTTAACAAAAGTAAGTATATTGCATACCAAGCTATATAAATATAGGCCTACAATTTCTTCCTATAAAAACACAGAGATTTCTTGTTGTCCCCTCTTATAAAAACATGAAGGTAGGTAAACCTCGTTAATTACAAAAAGCTCTAGAAAACAACAAAAGCTTTTGTATATATTTTAGAATTATTAATTACACTATGTGTTTTTTATCTTATTGTGTAGCAAAATATTGTTATCAAGGTGCAAATGACTAGCGACAAATGTAGAACCAAGGCCATGAAGATTGCCTTGAGGAGATAAAATACAGCCACCCCCTGCTGAAGGCAGCCAACGATGTTGCCAAATCAAGATGTCTTTCCCATTGCCCACCCTTCACCTAGCTCCCTTCAAAACCCCCATCTTGGGCTTGTAAAATACTACACCAAGCAAAGGAACACCTCGGTGACTCCTTAGCATTAAAGATATTACTGAATTGAAAATATTTAGCCCGAATAACCTTATTCACCAAGGAATTTCTGTCATGGAACAAACGCTAAACTTGCTTTCCCAACATAGTATCATTAAACATTCGAAGATCCCTAAACCCCATGCCTCCAACCGATTTAGAAGAACAAAGAGTCTCCCACTGAACCCAATGAATTTCCTTATAATTTTCTGAACAACCCCACCCTAACTTCCTGATCATAGCTTCAATATCCTTGAGCAAACCAATAGGTAGACGAAATACACTCATAGAAAAAGTAGGGATGGATTGAACCACCGCCTTGATCATTATTTCCTTACCGGCCCGAGAAAGTAATTTCTCCTTGCAACCTTGCATATTGATTACCGGCACCCCTAACATAACCTTTAACTCTTCCTGAACCTCCTTAGAAGTATTCCTACTAAAGAAAGCAGTGGTTTTATCAGAGTTGACTTGTTAACCCGAGGCAACTTCATACCAAGCAAGAATGCTCTGAATTTTAGCACAATTTGAAGGAGTTGCTCTACAAAATAACAAGCAATCATCTGCAAAAAAAAAGATGAGAAATTCTCAGCCCAGCTCGACAAATAGAATACCTTCTAATATCACCATCACAAGCAGCTTTAGAAAGAAGAGCGTTCAAACCTTCTGCACAGAATAAGAAGAAAAAGGGAGAAAAAGGATCCCCTTGCCTTAAACCTTTAGAAGGATAAATAAGACCTTGAGGCTCACTATTTACCAGAATTGAGTAAGAGACTGTAGTCACACATTGCATAATCAAGCCAACCTACGATTCTTTGAAACCCATCTTCAAAAGGATCTTTTCTAGAAAAATCCATTCAACTCTATCATAAGCCTTACTCATACCAAGTTTTAAGGCCATGAAACCTGTCTTGCCTAAACATTGTGTTTTCATATGATGCAAAGTCTCAAAGGCAATCAAGATATTATCAGTTATAATTCTATCATCAATAAAAGCACTCTGGCTTCCAAAATAATAGAATTCAAAATAGGTTTCAGTCCATTTGCAAGAACTTTACTCAATATTTTTATAAATAACATTGCAAAGACTAATAGGCCTAAATTGAGCAATAGTTTCGGGATTAGTTACCTTAGGAATCAAAGTAATGAAAGTGTGATTAATGGACTTAAGAAAAGTACCAGAATTAAGGCAAGAGAGTACCGCATCAAAAATTTCCAATCCAATATCTAGCTAAAAGTTCTGATAAAAAATGGGAGGCATCTCATCCGGTCCGGGGGCCTTTAGGGGGGCCATCTGTTTAATAGCAACATCCACTTCCTCACATACATAGGGCTTAGTTAAGGCTGCATTCATGGAATCATCAACCACGGATTGAACCCCTACTAGTACTCTCTCTACATCTGCTGGGTTGGAAGTAGTAAAGAGCCGAGCATAAAAATTAACAATGAGATCAACCACTACCTCTTCATCCGTAACCCATGCACCATCCCTATCCCGAACCCCCTTAATAAAATTTCTTCTCTTACGTTGTGTAGCCACCCCATGAAAGAACTTTGTATTTCTATCACCTTCTGCCAACCATAAAGCTCTTGACCTTTGAAACCACATACGATTCTCTTTATCAAGCAAAACATTAAGCTCTAGTCTCAATTGAACCACCATATCATGATTTCCACCCTTGACCAAAACCTCCTTAGCCTTCCATAGGAGTTCTTTTTTCTTCTTAATCTAATCCTTCACACTACCGAAATGGTTCTTACTCCAAGAATGTAGCATTTTTTTACATTTTCTTAATCTTGTTCACCACCCTATACATAGGTTGCCCCCTTGGCCAAGCCTCCCAAGCCTTTTTAACAATATCACTACAACCTTGATCAACCAACCACATCTCCTCAAAGTGAAAAGGCTTACGTTTCCACCTAATAGACTCACCATTTGGGTCAAACATGAGTAGGATTGGCCGATGATCGGAAGCAATACAGTGAAGATGCCAAACAGACGCTGTAAGAAATTTTGCCTTCCAATCATAATTAGCAACACCCCTATCCAATCTCCCCCAAACTACATGCCCATGTCTATTGCCTTGCCATGTAAATTCAAGACCAGTAAAACCTAGATCGACTTAACCACAAGTATCAAAGACATCCCTAAAAGCCTGCATCTGCCCATGGGGGCGCACCCTACGCCCTTACTTTTCTTCAGTAAAGAGAATTTCATTAAAATCTCCCATGCATATCTAGGGTAAATGTGGCTTTGAATTTAGCATGCGAAGCATATTCGAAGCCTCATCCCTTGCATTTGTGTCCAGCTCGCCATAAAAACCTATAAATCTCCAAATGTCGTTAGTACCACCATTAACCAAAGCATCAATATGAAATTTAGAAAAACTATCAACCTAAACTGAGACCCCTTGTTTCCACAGAAGCGCCAAGCCACCCCCTTTATCTTGACTATGAGCACAAAATACACCTGCATACTTAACCTTACACTTCAACCTAACTAACTGCTCTTTATCAACCCAAGTTTCTAATAAAAAACCAATTAAGGGAGCTTGAGCCTGAATTAAATCTTCAAGCTCTCTTTTTGCACACAGGTTCCCAAGCCCGCGGCAATTCCAGGCTAAGCAACTCATTGCTCTCGGCGGGGCTAATCAACAACCTCCACCGTTTCAATATTTTTTGTACTGACACAACGTCTCTTAGTAGGGACTAAATCCTCCTCCACCTCCATACCCTCCTAAAGTCCATGCTTAGTAGAAAATGGACCCCCATCTTTCATAGTTTCAGCTAATTCTCGTGCCAATCTCTTCCATCTTTGAATCTGCCCTCCTAATGGAAAACTCCCCTCTATAGGTGACAGCAGCTGAACCTCTGGACTCTTAGCAGCACCTGAAGGAAGTATCAAACTAGTCTCTGTTCTTGGCAGAGAACAATTCATAGCTGGACCATCATACTTAGATAACCCCACGTCGATCTCATTAAGAATTTCCTGGAAGTCCTCATTATTCTTGCCAAGCTCGGCACTGAGATGCTCAGAGGTGTCCATTCTATCATCAATTACACCCTTACTTCTACCTGGACCTATGGGAACCAATCAGACCAACTTACACCCTGATCGTCTTCCTCGTTATTGTCCCTATCCTCATTAGCTGGAGCCACAGGAGGTCGTGTTACTTCCCTCGCATCCTCCCTATCGTGCCCCTTAACTTTCACCATTAAACACTTCCTAGCTAGTGTAGTAGGAGCTCGCAACCATCCACCGAATTGCTAGTCCTGCTCTATCAGACTGCCACGACTCCGCACCCATAAATTACAATCCTTATCACTGTGCATTAAAAGCCCACACCAATAACAAAGATTGGGTAATCTTTCATACTTAAATCGAACTCAACTAACCTTACCAACCTCCAAGCATATTTTATGTCCCCGACACAGCAGTTTCGATGTGTCAACTTGCACTCGGATGTGCATGTAACTACTACCATCCTGAGAACCCCACTCAGTCCTCCCAAATTGTACTTCCCCGATAATCTTGCCAATCTCACACGCTGAACGTGGGTTCATATCGCCCAAAGGAAGATCATGAAGTTGCACCCAAAATGACATTCGGTTAAATTCTAATTCCTTCACGGGAACATTTGATACCAAGCATCGAAGCGAAACTAGGTGTTTGTCATAGTTCCATGGCTCCCCCATGAGAACTCTATCAGCATCGACTTTATCACCAAAGACAAAAAGAACCGTGTGATTACCAACGTCCTTAACTTTGAAACCCTACTTCATTCGCCAGAGAGCTTTGAAAGCCCTTGCAATAGCCTCCATGTTTAGAGCTCTGTGTGTGAAAAATTTTGTTGCAATTACACATCCAGACCCCCCCCTCCATAGCTTCAGACTTGTATGAAGACCCCTCATCCTCAAACAGAGAGAGCCACTCCCACAACCCTGCCAAATTCTCCATGACTCCTTGATAAACCTAAGAGACCCTCTCACTCGCGGCAAAGCAGTGAAGAGAACAAAATAGCTTACCCGAAAGCAAGCACAACGTTCTACTGCACGTCTAGGGTTTGACCGCCGCCCCCCAGGTTAGAGAAACTCCTAAAAAAATAGGCTACTTCTTATCTAGTTACGGTTTTGTTCACATGGGCTTATTTTCACTTTAAAACATAATGTACAGTTTTCTTAAAGCATCATCACTTTTTTTTTTTAAGGTACAATTGTAATGTACTTTAGAATAATAAACAAATAAAATGATGAAAATAAATTCGTCCAAACGTATAAACGCTCATTGTTTATTCTATAGGTGTGATATCGGTGGTATTGGAAGGGTCGAATAAAGATCAATTGGTAGTGATTGCGTGAAGATGTTGACTCAGCCAAGTTGACTTGCTTGTTAGGGAAGAAACTTTGCTATGCATCCATATTGAGTGTGGAGGAAATGAAGCCCGAAGAGAATGAAGAAAAAGAATTGGATGATGAGAAGCCAGAGAGACCGCAATGTACCATTGCACCAAGTTATCCACCATTTCCTAGGCTCTGTGAAGTAGTAATCTCACTAATCTATGATCCAAGTCACTATAAGAAATTTGGTCTTTAGCGACAGCATATTGTCGTCGCTAATGCTTTAAATATCGTCGCTAATTACATTGGCGACAAAAAATGTCGTCACTAACTTTCGTTAAACGAAAATGGTAACAAAAAAGTTTTTTAGTAACGATATTAATGTCGTCGCAAATACAATACTATCAACGATGACAAAGTCGTCGCTAATAGTGACAATTGTCGTCATCAATAACTCAAGAACCCAAGACCAAATGTCGTCACTACTAGCTCATTAGTAGTGACGAATTTTTTTGTTGTCGCTAGTGGATTATTATTAATGACGACATTTTTGTTGTCGCTAATATATCATTACTAGCGATGACGCATGCTGTCGTCACAAATAATGATATATAAGTGACCACAAACATGTCATCACTAAAAATTGCATATTAGTGATGATATTGTTTGTCGTCACTAATGACATGATAAAATATTAGCGTTGACATTGTCGTCGCTAATAATATTTTACATTTTTAATTCTTTAAAATTTACATTCGGAATTTTACATGGGTACTTGTTAGGAAATAAGAAAGCACAATCCTATGGACATAAAAATTTTCAATCACAAATACTCATATAAGCATAACAACTGCTGAATCAATAACTACTAATAAGGGAAAATAATACCTAAGTTCAATATCATATACATAATAAAAGCTCCAATCTATTCACTTAAATACTAATCAAATGATAACGAATTCCTCGTGAAGATATGCAACCAAGCTGAAACTTGTTGCAATGAAATATATCTCCCCTCTTCTTCATCTCATTAATGCATGGACATGTGCACTTCCATGAAATCATAAAGAGAATGATGAAAAGAACCAGTCAATGGCGAAGTTCCTTTGCAAGTTTCTTTAGCAAAGGTCGTGGATGAAACTCTGCAGGGGAAAAAATGGTCAAAAAATTTAGAGAGGTTCTGTGACCCATAGCCTAAAATTAAAATTTCATGACCTGAACACAATTCAATGTCATTGTTGATGCCTTGAGCACAACCCCTTTTAGGCTTTTACATCACCAATATTGCACTAAGAAAAACCTAATATGAAGTGGCTCCAAGGCTCAACCAATCCAATCATCCCCAGTAACCCTTAATAGGAAACATCTTTTTCCGTAAGTTTAAAATCCATCAAAATAGTGCAAACCAAACCCATGATAAAATGCATGATTCTTGAAAAAGATATTTGTTCAAAGTCTATACGATGAAAAAGATATCTACATGAAAAATTACACTTGCACTTGCAAGATACACTAAAGCCTCCTTGCTCATTTGAAAGGGGCGTTGAGTCAGTCATCTCAAGTGGTGGTTCATTAGGTGGAGAAAACATTTTTAGCCTAAAACTTGTTGCTTTGTAGATGTGGTTATTTGTTAATATGTAGTATAGTCTTTACAACAACAAAAAAAAGTAGTGTAGCACGTAATGGAACCTAATTGTCAAATGTTTAGGGAAACTAATTTATGTAGTAACATACCTTATAGAAATAGTGTCTTCTTTGAAGCTCTCTTCCTAACCAACAATTCCTATCAAAAGCAATCAATAGATGCCTACATAAATACCTCAAATGACAAATTCTCAAACTGCACAAATAAAATTCCAAACAATCACAATCACATTCTATAAAAAAAATTACAAGAATCCGAAAATGAAGACATACAAGGATACTAAAAAAAAAGGCTAAGAATAGGATCAACAAATGGCTATAGCTCATGCTTGAGGAGACTCCCCATCAAACTAAACTTAGTAAGTTATTCTAACTAGCTTAGGGGCACAATTTTTAATTTTCTGATTAATTTTTTGATAAATGATTGTTGTTTATAACCATATGAAAACAAAGAATGTAAATAGATAACATAATATTTCCAAAAAAAAAAAGTAAGAAAAATAAATATTTTTATAAAGAAAATTATTAACATAATGTGGTTCATAAGCTCACTCCAACTGTAACAATGAGTAATAAGTTTTTTTTTTTTTTTTGAAGATGATATAATTATTCCATTAGTTTTTGCATCTTCAAGTATGTGACCTATTAGGGAAATAATTTCTTCCTTGTCACAGATAGTCAACTTCTACAATAAGTTGAATGATTATACTTTGCGGTAAAAGTAAGACTAAGGGTTCATTATGGAAGTGAAATAAGGACTACAATATAGTTGATATGATGAAACTTATGACCTTACAAACAAAACATTTGCATTGTTTGTCCTTATCTCACTCTCCTAATATTGGAAGATATACATTTTTTTCCTTAATAATTTAAACTCACAAAAAACCCCCCCTCATCGTAATAAGCAATATCAAACAATAAAAATAAGGCCTTCAACAAGTAGATGAATGGAACTACGCATTAAGGACATAAAATGGATTTGTGAATGCAGAGCAATCCTAATGCACCATCTTCTTGCTTTAGACATTGTCGTCAAAGTTTTCTTTTCAAGAATATCACAAAATAGTTTTGCAAAGTAAGTTTGATCAAGGAGTGCACATTCTCACCCGAAAATGACAAATCCTATGACTTGTCTTCTGAAGATGAAGCATTTTCATTTTCACTCAAGAGGCAATCTAGTCGCTTTGCAACAAAAGGCGCAACTCTTAGTATAAACTGCTCCTCCATTACTACCAAAACCAACACCAAATCAAACCAATTCCCAAAAAAAGAAAAACAAAATGATAAAATACGGTGTGATTTAACTATGCAATGAAAAAACAGTGAGGCAAGGGGCATAGAAAAATAAAAAGAGAAGGAACTTGTGATAACAAAAGGGCTATCCCCATAGAACACAGTGATGATTTTCAAGTTTGAAAGACTATTTGGATTCCCAATCAAGCATATGAGATCAATGTATATTCTATTTGACATTTAAGGCTTAAATACAAGGTAGTGGACAAGGTATACTTTATTGCACAACCAAAACACATGGATTTATAATGTCTTTTGTTAACCTTGTAATAGCATATTAGTTGCCAAGAATTTTGTAGCTCAATGACAATGGCATAACAGTTCAAATTCCCCTCATTGTAGCTAGTGATCCTTGATGCATGTATAGTCTTTCATTAAACTTAAATAATAATCTTCTACTACTTCTTTGCCACCAAGAAGTCTAAATTGTTTACTGAATAATGCAATCATCCAAGTCAAAGCTTGCAATTTGTATGCAAGACCAATTAAATTCTTTTGTGTAACTGCTCTAACATAAGGTCAATAAAATAATGGACCATGAGAATGACTATTAGCAAATAATTGGTCAACCTCTTCACCCACAATTTCAAAATTACTCATTATTATGAGAGAATTTATTCTAAATGAATAAACGGTACCAAAGAAAAAACGGTACACTTATTTTCATTTCATATAGCTTTTAAAAAAATCATTAATCTCAAACATTAACAAAAATTGGGAGATTTCATTTCGCTACTTTTACATAATTACATGACACTTTCAGGAAAGCATAATGTAGTCATTGCATCATAGTAAAGTAAAAAACTTATCAAAACAGTAATTAGACAATTTTTTACTCTAATCATAATAGTGAATGGGCAGCTAATGCACCTGTATTTTATACATGCTAGTGTAGTTTTCACATGGCCTCCATCTATAAATCTGCAGGTGGTCATAAATTGATCATATGAATCTTTTCTACCTATATGTAGTATTGTGAGAGAGAGAGAGAGAGAGAGACTGAGATCATTACTCACAGCTCATAGTCCTCCATGTCCTGAGAGTGACTTTAGTAATTGCTCACTGACTACTGTCCAGAGTAACTTACTTGAAAAAATTCTATTGTAATCAACGCAATCTGAACAAGAACACATATATTAATACACATTATACACTTTCACCAAATTTCTCATTGACTACAATCCATATAATTAATTTTTTAAGCGGAGTGGAAGGCCTGACAAAAGAAACTCACACAAACACCATTACAACCAATATCTTGACCCGCTTGGTTATACCCTCCATCAGAAGTTGGATTTCCATAAATCAAGCACAAATAAAGTTAATTTAAACTGAAAATTGTGAGTTCTACAACATCAGATTTTGGATGACAAAAACTAAGATAATGCAATTGAAAGGACTCTAATATTGTAGATTAAGAAACACTACTATGAAAATACAACAATATAAGCAGACCAACTTTATTGAATTATTTTGAAACTAGAAAGGATAAATGGCAATTCACCAAGGTATAAGAATCCTAGACATAATCTCAGAGGTTACTATTTCTCCTGATCTCAAGACAACCCACTGTGCTCAAGAAGAACCTTTGTATCATTACATTGCTTCCTCAAATGTTTGTATCTATGCCACAGTGCATCTTTCTGATGGTGAGACAAAATTTCATCTTTCTGATAAAATTTCCTAGACCTTTAACCCAGTTTTTTTACCAACTTTGGAATCACACCTACCTAGTACGCACCCTTAGAAATCAACCACCAAGTGTAAGTAATTAAGGCGCGTTTGTGTAAGGCTTATTGCGTTTGCGTTTTCCTAAGTTGCGTTTTTTGGCTGGTCCATGGCACTGTTCATGGACCAGCCAAGTGCAAATTGCAGGTGAACAGTAAATTTGAGCAATAAAAAATATTTTGTTACAGTGTTTTCAGCAATAAGTTTTCAGTTTTCAACAAAATCAGTGGTATCCAAACGCACACTAAATTCATTTAATGGAAATTACAATAAATTAATATTTGGAATCCGATTGTAAAGTTTGCAATTAAAAAGGCCTCTATCTCAATTTGATAGTACCAAATAATAAAGGAAAAATCAATGGAGTTTATTAAAAATAGAAATAATCTCAATTAATCACTGAAAAAAGGCATAAGTGAAAATCATATAAATAATTAAAACTAACAAACTAGATAACACATTTGTATACAAACTAGACTCAACGTTACAATAAGTCTATATAAATCAATATTATTTGTGTATGTATACTTATGGTTATATACTTATATGATATATTAGGTGATATATATGTTATATTATAGAACATATACAATTAAACAAAACAAAAAATTTCAGCAAAAATAAAAATAAAAATAAAAATAAACAAAACAAAAAAGGATCTTCTTAAAAATAAAACCAAAAAAAAATTAGAAATTTAAGAGGAGTCACATCACCTACATGGAGAGTAGATAAAATAGTGTTTGCTGTGTACCTTTTGAAGTGTCTAAGTTTTCACCACACACGTGGAGGTCATCCTCTTAGAATTTGAGAGTAAAAAGCCCAAGGCTTTGGGCATCAGTACTGAAAAACTTGTAGAATAAAACAACAAAAAGCTAAAATGCAAATAAACTGGCGTTGTTTTCTGAAGTCTATGGAGACAAGCACACGGAACACAGCCTCCTTCGACCTTAATTTCAAAGTAAGCCAAGTAAATTTTTTGTTAATGAGGTCTGAGGAAGAGCAAAAAATTGAAACCCCTTTTTTGTCTCCTTTATTTTATGAGATAATTGTAAAAATAAATATGTGCTTTTATTGTATAGATATCTTGATAATTACTGTATTTTTGTTTTTGAATAGTTATGTTGACAATATTTTTGCAATAAATTTGTCATTTTGGATTTAAGTGGTGGGTAAAAAGGTAATAATAGTGGTGGTTTCACATTAGAAACACTTATAACTCATCACTTAAATTTATTATAAAAAATCTTGTGGACATATCATTTTATTTTAATTTTTAAAGAAAATTTAGAAAGGAAAATAATTTTAATAGCAAGATTAGGGGGGACGGGAGCTTATATTGGGAGATTGGTTTCATAGATTTTGGGATCTCATATATATAAATGATTTTTTTTTTTTTTTGAAAAAAGTGGGGGGGGGGGGGGGGGGGGGGGGGGGCATGCCACTAAGAGATGGAGAGAGGTGTCAATAATTAGTGATTTTTTTTTTTTTTGAAATCTTAGTGCTTGGTGATAAAGAATGAAATTGGAAACTAATGTGAAAATACAGGCGTGGGAAAAATATTTTGGTTTGGCGCCCTTGAGAAACGAAGTCGTTTGGGCTTTTGTCAATGGTCCAATACTTTTATTCATTTTATTTTAAAATTTATTATTTTTAATGGTAATAAATTTTTTTTTAAGGAACTTTAATGGTAATGAATTAAATTGATTAGTTTGATAGGAACGTGGCAGGTTTCACCTAAAAAAAAGTTTTTTAATTTTTTTTTGGAAGTTTTTCCAATAAATTTTACTTATTATTATAAATTAATAATTTATTTAATTCAATTTTACTAGTAAACAATTATTACAAAAATTATGACGTATTACTAGTTATTTCACCTCAATCAAATCAGAAAATTGAAAACAAAAAAAACACACCCAAACCCACACAAAATAATAACTTCAAAGCTATTTTAGAGCACTCACATTAGGTTATAGGAGTGACAATTTGTGTTTACGTGTCAGGTTTGTATTGTACTACCAACTCATGAGTATTTGACTAAATGGGTCGACACTAACCCTATAAATTTATTAAATAGGTCAAGATTTCTCAATCTCATATTCGATCCAAGGGAGCACCTACTAGTATCTTCCCTTTAAAAATGAATTTTTGAAAATTAGTATTTTTTATGGAAAATATAATTTTAAAGGTAGTACTTTGAACTAATACTTTTGTCATTCCCACATGTGATCCAAGGGAAAACATAACTTTAAAGGAAGTAATTTGGGGAACATAATTTTAATCGGATGGTCAAATTATGAGAACAAGGGTAATTGAATCTTCATGGGGCCACATGGCATGTGACCATCATGCTCCAATTCATATTCAAATCTTGATCATTGGATTTCAAGAGTATGGTGGTGACATATTAGTGTTGGCGAAATTTGAGATCAATTGGATGGTTAGATTGAGAGAATAGAATCATACAAGTACACAACACATGTCCATCACTCGCCATAATTAGATTTGGAATCTAACTATTGGATTTGAAGAATGTAATGAAAGGTTAATTCTAGTAAATTATGGTCACAATCAAACGGTTGGATTTAGAGAAATGTGTGGTCAAAGTTTAGTTAAAATTGGTCAAATCCGGTCAAACCCAGTCAAACTTAATAAATGGTCTCGAGACTGTTGGAGATTTCGAAGGTATTTTGGTCATTTTAGAGGTTTGGGGGTATTTGGATCATTTTAGATGTTTTGAGAGTAAGAGTATTTTGGTCATTCTAGTTATTTTGGGAGTATTTTTATTATTTTAAAATATACTTACCTAGCCTTAAGGGCATATGTCTCATGATATCTCACATGCATCAAGAATAAGACATGTGTTTAGATAATAATGGTTTTGATTTTAGAGGAAAAACAAAAATAACTTTAGTTTGAAAACCATTTGAAAAATCCACAATTAGTAAGGGTTAATGTCAAGATAAACTGAAAATCTCATGTTTGATCTAGGGGTGTCCAGGACCCGCTAGAACCGCTCGACCTGAGGCCACCAAAATCGAAGGCCGACTAACCCGAGCACCACCATGGTTGGTGACAGTTTTGTCCAACAAAACCCAACCGTCGTTTCGAGTTTCGGTTTCACTTCTCTTAACCTGCCGGAGTCGAGCCGACCCGACCAAAGAATAGGTAGATTTGTTTGATTTTCCTCCCTTTCTCTCTTTTTCTCCTTTAGATCAACCCAATTTTAGTGGAGATCTCCTTTTCTCTGCCCAAATCCGGTGGAGATCTTGAGGTCTTCACCCAGATCCAGTGGAGATCTCAAGATCTCCGTCCAAATCGGAGATCTTGAGTTCTCTGCCCAGATTCGATGTAGATCTCATGATCTCTGCCCAGATTAGGTGGATATCTCGAATTCTCCATCCAAGTCCGGTGGTGATCTCGTGATCTCCATCCAAATTCGATGGTGGTCGATCATCTACCATTGGTCTCTCGATTTTGAGCGAACTCGCCAATCTGCCACTCGATGGAATTGGGTCAATTTTGGGTTGGGCATAAACCCAACCCAGACCGACCTGTGGACACCCCTAGTTTGATCCAAGGAAGCAGCTACTAGTATCTTCCCTTTAAAAATGAATTTTTGAAAATTAGTATTTTTTATGCAAAATATAATTTCAAAGGTAGTACTTTGAACTAATACTTCTGTCACTCCCTTATGTGATCCAAGGCAAAACATAACTTTAAAGGAAGTAATTTGGGAAACATAATTTTAATCGGATGGTCAAATTATAAGAACAAGGATAATTGAATCTTCATGGGGCCACATGGCATGTGACCATCATGCTCCAATTAATATTCAAATCTTGATCATTGGATTTCAAGAGTATAGTGACATATTAGTGTTGGCAAAATTTGAGACCAATTGGATGGTCAGATTGAAAGAACAGAGCCATACAGGTATGCAACACATGTCCATCACGCGCCATAATTAGATTTGGAATTTGACCGTTGGATTTGAAGAGTGCAATGAAAGGTTTATTCTGGTAAATTATGGTCACAATCAAACGGTTGGATTTAGAGAAATATGCGGTCAAAGTTTAGTTAAAGTTGGTCAAACCCGGTTAAACTTAGTCAAACTTAATCAATGGTTCCGAGACCGTTGGATTTGGTGAAACTAAGTTCAGTGGGAAGGTTTTGGGTGGATTATTGAGTATTGGCAAAGTTATTAGAAAATATCAATGAAGAAATAATTTTACAAGATGATGAATATCATGTTAACATTGACTTAGACAAAGTTGATTAGACAAGATGCATGATGAAAAAATTATTATTTTGGCTCATATATCATGTATTATCACTTCTGATTTTAATCAATTTGAATATGTATGTTATAAATATATTTTAATTTGATTTACTTAGTTAGTTTTGGTAAATATTATTACAATGAATATACCTTTCATATATGTATATCTATAATTTTTTTTATAATTTTATTAAGTATTTGTGTATCTTATGCCACATGATACACAAAAATAAAAAATTGATTCATGATACGATTCACATTTTGATAAGTATGGGTATTAGTCAGTATTTTGAGTGGAATTAGAACTTTCTTGATTTTTGTTATTTTATCGATTTTGAGTTTCAAATGGTAAAATTATGATTTGAGAGTATTTTGAAGCAACAAGCCCTCCCTAGTCTCTTTGTTTTTATTTTTTATTTTTTTTTATTTAACAGATTGTAGAGTTTTAAATTACTTTAGAGGTTTCAAAGTTATTTTAGTCAGGGTATAATTGTTGGGGTATTTTGGTCATTTTAATGAGGCTAGTGGTATTTTAATCATTTCAAATATTTTAAAGGAATTTATGTCATTTTTAATATTTTAAGAGGCATTTTGGAGGATTTGATAAAAAAAAAAAAATCATATTATATCAAAATTATTTTGGCCACATATTAGTGACGACAATCTTTGTCATCATTAAAAGATTTCTAATAGCGACGACCTAATTCGTCACTAATATATAATCTGCTTCCCTCCATTAATTCTCTCCACTTTTTGAGAGTGAAATTTTTTCCCTCCATTATATTTTGGTAGATATATTTGCGACAACATGTTGTGTCGTTGCTAAAAGATGACTATCAGAGACGACAAATTATATCGTCGCTAATAGCCTTCTATTAGCGACGACCAATGTGTCGTCGCTGATAAAGAAAGTATATATATAATATATTTACTATATATTTTTGGTGACATATCAGCGACGACACACAAGGTCGTCACTAAAGATGATTATTAGCGACGATAGATGTCGTCACTAAAATAAATCTTATTTTAGTGACACAAATGTCATCACTATAAAATTTATTGTCGTCGCTAAAAGTTTCCTTCCATTTTCCAAAAGTTTCCTTCCATTTTCCAAAAGTAAATAAAATTCCCTTCATGATGTTAGTGATGACTTATTAGCGACTACCTTAGTGTCACATAGCCACAGAGCATGGATACTATCTTTATTTGAGTCACGACACTGCTCGCAAAGACCTTTATCCACCACTTGCTGCTTGAACAAGTTAAACTTGGTAGGCATCGCCTCTCGAACAGCTCTCCATAGAAAATGTCGAACTTTCTGAGGCACTTGCGATTTCCAAAGGCCATTTTACAGCCCTTTACCCACCGCCACAATTGAAGGACTAGGCAGGTTATGTCTACTGATCTCAACAAATAATCTATATGCACTCTGAACTGAGTATACGCCATCAGGTGATAAGGGCCAGACTAGCGTATCCAAGTCCACAAATTGACTAACCGGTATGCCTTTAATTACTTCAACCTCCCAAGGATAGAAGCTCAAATTAATAAGCTACTCATTCCATCTCTTAGACCTGGGCAGAAACAAATCGTGGACCACTTGAAGGGACTGATCCCGCTGAGGAGATAAAATACAGCCACCCCCTGCTGAAGGCAGCCAACGATGTTGCCAAATCAAGATGTCTTTCCCATTGCCCACCCTTCACCTAGCTCCCTTCAAAACCCCCATCTTGGGCTTGTAAAATACTACACCAAGCAAAGGAACACCTCCGGGACTCCTTAACATTAAAGATATTACCAAATTGAAAATATTTAGCCTAGATAACCTTATACACCAAGGAATTTCTGTCATGGAACAAACGCCAAACTTGCTTTCCCAACATAGTATCATTAAACATTCGAAGATCCCTAAACCCCATGCCTCCAACCGATTTAGAAGAACAAAGAGTCTCCCACCGAACCCAATGAATTTCCTTAGAATTTTCTGAACAACCCCACCATAACTTCCTGATCATAGCTTCAATATCCTTGAGCAAACCAATAGGTAGACGAAATACACTCATAGAATAAGTAGGGATGGATTGAACCACCGCCTTGATCATTATTTCCTTACCAGCCCGAGAAAGTAATTTCTCCTGGCAACCTTGCATATTGATTACCGGCACCCCTAACATAACCTTTAACTCTTCCTGAACCTCCTTAGAAGTATTCCTACTAAAGAAAGCTGTGGTTTTATCAGAGTTGACTTGTTGACCCGAGGCAGCTTCATACCAAGCTAGAATGCTCTGAATTTTAGCACAATTCAAAGGAGTTGCTCTACAAAATAACAAGCAATCATCTGCAAAGAAAAGATGAGAAATTCTCAGCCCTGCTCGACAAATAGAATATCTTCTAATATCACCATCACAAGCAACTTTAGAAAGAAGAGCGTTCAAACCTTCTGCACAGAATAAGAATAAAAAGGGAGAAAGAGGATCCCCTTGCCTTAAACCCTTAGAAGGATAAATAAGACCCTGAGGCTCACTATTTACCAGAATTGAGTAAGAGACTGTAGTCACACATTGCATAACCAAGCCAACTCACGATTCTTTGAAACCCATCTTCAAAATGATCTTTTCTAGAAAAATCCATTCAACTCTATCATAAGCCTTACTCATACCAAGTTTTAAGGCCATGAAACCTGTCTTGCTTGAACATTGTGTTTTCATATGATGCAAAGTCTCAAAGGCAATCAAGATATTATCAGTTATAATTCTATCAGCAATAAAAGCACTCTGGCTTCTGAAATAATAGAATTCAAAATAGGTTTCAGTCTATTTGCAAGAACTTTACTCAATATTTTATAAATAACATTGCAAAGACTAATAGGCCTAAATTGAGCAACAGTTTCAGGATTAGTTACCTTAGGAATCAAAGTAATGAAAGTGTGATTAATGGACTTAAGAAAAGTACCAGAATTAAGGCAAGAGAGTATCGTATCAAAAATCTCCAATCTAATATCTAGCTAAAAGTTCTGATAAAAAATGAGAGGCATCCCATCCGGTCCAGGGGCCTTTAAGGGGGCCATCTGTTTAATAGCAACATCCACTTCCTCACGTAAATAGGGCTTAGTTAAGGCTGCATTCATGGAATCATCAACCACGGATTGAACCCCTGCTAGTACTCTCTCTACATCTGCTGGGTTGGAAGTAGTAAAGAGCCGAGCATAAAAATTAACAAAGAGATCAGCCACTACCTCTTCATCCATAACCTATGCACCATCCCTATCCCGAACCCCCTTAATAAAATTTCTTCTCTTACGTTGTGTTGCCACCCCATGAAAGAACTTTGTATTTCTATCACCTTCTGCCAACCATAAAGCTCTCGACCTTTGAAACCACATACGATTCTCTTTATCAAGCAAAACATTAAGTTCTCGTCTCAATTGAACCACCATATCATGATTTCCACCCTTGGCCAAAACCTCCTCAACCTTCCATAGGAGTTCTTTTTTCTTCTTAATCTAATCCTTCACACTACCAAAATGGTTCTTACTCCAAGAATGTAGCATTTTTTACATTTTTTTAATCTTGTTCACCACCCTATACATAGGTTGCCCCCTTGGCCGAGCCTCCCAAGCCTTTTTAACAATATCACTACAACCTTGATCAACCAACCACATCTCCTCAAAGCGAAAAGGATTACGTTTCCACCTAACAGACCCACCATTTGGGTCAAACATGAGTAGGATTGGCCGATGATCGGAAGCAATACAGTGAAGATGCCTAACAGACGCTGTAGGAAATTTTGCCTTCCAATCATAATTAGCAACACCCCTATCCAATCTCTCCCAAACTACATGCCCATGTTTATTGCCTTGCCATGTAAATTCAGGACCAGTAAAATCTAGATCGACTTAACCACAAGTATCCAAGACATCCCTAAAAGCTTGCATCTACCCATGGGGGCGCACCCTACGCCATCACTTTTCTTCAGTAAAGAGAATTTCATTAAAATCTCCCATGCATATCTAGGGTAAGTGTGGCTTTGAATTTAGCATGCGAAGCATATTCGAAGCCTCATCTCTTGCATTTGTGTCCAGCTCGCCATAAAAACCTATAAATCTCCAAACGTCGTTAGTACCACCATTAACCAAAGCATCAATATGAAATTTAGAAAAACTATCAACCTAAACTGAGACCCCTTGTTTCCACAGAAGCGCCAAGCCGCCCCCTCTATCTTGACTATGAGCACAAAATACACTTGCATACGTAACCTTACACTTCAACCTAACTAACTGCTCTTTATCAACTCAAGTTTCTAATAAAAAAACAATTAGGGGAGCTTGAGCCTGAATTAAATCTTCAAGCTCTCTTTTTGCACATAGGTTCCCAAGCCCGCGGCAATTCCAGGCTAAGCAACTCATTGCTCTCGGTGAGGCTGATCAACAACCTCCACCATTTCAATATTTTTTGTACTGACACAACGTCTCTTAGTAGGGACTAAATCCTCCTCCACCTCCATACCCTCCTAAAGTCCTTGCTTAGTAGAAAATGGACCCCCATCTTTCATAGTTTCAGCTAATTCTCGTGCCAATCTCTTCCATCTTCGAATCTGCCCTCCTAATGGAAAACTCACCTCTATAGGTGACAGTAGCTGAACCTCCGGACTCTTAGTAGCACCTAAAGGAAGTATCAAACTAGTCTCTGTTCTTGGCAGAGAACAATTCATAGCTGGACCATCATACTTAGATAACCCCACATCGATCTCATTAAGAATTTCTTGGAAGTCCTCATTATTCTTGCCAAGCTCGGCACTGAGATGCTCAGAGGTGTCCATTATATCCTCAGTTACACTCTTACTCCTACCTGGACCTATGGGAACCAATCAGACCAACTTACACCCTGATCGTCTTCCTCGTTATTGTCCCTATCCTCATTAGTTGGAGGCACAGGAGGTCGTGTTACTTCCCTCGCATCCTTCCTATCGTGCCCCTCAACTTTCACCATTAAACACTTCCTAGGTAGTGTAGTAGGAACTCACAGCCATCCACCGAATTGCTAGTCCTGCTCTATCAAACTGCCACGACTCCGCACCCATAAATCATGTCTAGGGTTTGACCGCCGCCCCCTAGGTTAGAGAAACTCCTAAAAAAATAGGCTACTTCTTATCTAGTTATGGTTTTGTTTAATTACATGAGCTTATTTTCACTTTAAAACATAATGTACAGTTTTCTTAAAGCATCATCACATTTTTTTTTAAGGTACAATTGTAATGTACTTTAGAATAATAAACAAACATTTTTTTAAGGTACAATTGTAATGTACTTTAGAATAATAAACAAATAAAATGATGAAAATAAATTTGTCCAAACGTATAAACGCTCATTGTTTATTCTATAGGTGTGATATCGGTGGCATTGGAAGGGTCGGATAAAGATCAGTTGGTAGTGATTGCGTGAAGATGTTGACTCAGCCAAGTTGACTTGCTTGTTAGGGAAGAAACTTTGCTATGCATCCATATTGAGCGTGGAGGAAATGAAGCCCGAAGAGAATGAAGAAAAAGAATTGGATGATGAGAAGCCAGAGAGACCGCAATGTACCATTGCACCAAGTTCTCCACCATTTCCCAGGCTTTGTGAAGTAGTAATCTTACTAATCTATGATCCAAGTCCAAGTTCCTGCTCCATCATGTGACCGACATTTTATTGATTATTGAAACCTAGATACAAATTTTTTTTTTCTCTCTTTGTTTTTGCTAATTGTGTAGTGTATTATGTTCACTCTATTGCGTTAGAAATTGGGGTCGTGTTAGATTACAATTCTTGTTAGGTTGACCTTAATTAATTTTGTCAATTGGCTGAAAATAAATTAGTACTTCATTGGCATCATTCTATTGCGTTAGAAATTGAGGATTTTGACGAAGAATAGATAAACCAACACATTTTATATTTTATGAACTCAAAAGTCCTCACTGTTGCCATCATGATCGTAACCAAGCTCGTTGTATTAAAAAATTCAAAAGGTCTAGCTAATTAATTAATAGCCCATGTGCACCATCTTTAAGCTTATTCTTATGGCCAAGGAGGTTCCAAGTCTCCCATTCAAGCGAGGTAGCTGAAAGCAGATCAGCTTCCACGACAAGAACATTCTCTCATTACATCCAATATTTTAGCTATGATGCATGGATTGCAAGTCAAGACTAATTTGTTAACCTCCAGTTAACACTTTTATTCATGGCATCAAAGCCATAACCTAAGCTAAAACGTAACCTAAGCCAAACATGTCTTCTAACTCATATCTCCTACAACCAATACAGCTTCAAATTAAACAAATTCATTGCATCAAACATTGTTGCTCATTCTCTCAAACATATCCAACCTTGTATCAATATAGCTAAAGGCATACTCTCCTTGCTTAATTGGCTCATCAATAACACCTTCAAAAGTCCTAAAATAAATGAGTGACAAGAGTTGCACAATTAATGGTATAATCAATCCCACCCTAAAAGATATACGCTAAGTAGTTTAAGTACTTATAAAATCAACATCTAACTTTCTTTCCTTAATAGTATCAGTATGGCATAAAATCTACAAACTACCAAAAATTATGCTTCTCGGTGTTTAAATAAAAACGTTTAGAATTCAAATCTCTTCTATTCTATTTACCTTGTTGATGTAACTATCAAATTATATATTAAAAAAAACGCAAAAAAGATTTTTAAAAGGTTTTCTTTTTCATTTGTTAAATAATTTAAATAGATGAAAGGAGTCAATTAATAACTATTTAATATTCTATTTTTCGTTTCTCTATTCATCCATGAACAAAGATTTTTTTTAAACTAATTTGAAATAAAATTTTTCAAACTTCTTACCTATCTCTTTTTAAATATAAATTTTAAAAATCTAATTATTACAAAACTTTGTTGGAGAGGAACTTTATTCTTCGTCGGTAACATTAGTTATTGAAGAAAAAGTTAGATGGAATGTGGAATCTACCAAACAAAATGTCAGACTAGTGCCCCCACATTCACCGACGCAGCCAGGGAAGTAAAAGTAAAGGCCAACACGCGGCAGACTTCAAGTCAGACTACTTTACATATAAAGCTTCTTAAAAAAGCATTACCTTTTGTCTTTCCTACCAAATGCTGAAACTTCATACGATATTCCTCGGTCTTCCTAAATGTGCAAGACATTTTAGAACTTTCGTTCCATGAGATTAGGAGACTGATTAGCTTTCACATATGCAAGAGGTCCACTTTCCAATTAATCTTCCAATTCACGAGGTTTAGACTTTAGGAAAAAAAAAAAAAAATCACACCTACTAAATGATACAAGATATTGTCCTGAACCAAACTATGGTTATGCAAGTAATGCTAAGATACAATATTGTTTTCATGTTGACAAGTTGTTATTATTTTTTATTTAGATTTATTACAAGTATCTTTAATTATTTATTATTAAAAACTTGTCATCTTATCATTTATTAAAAAATTTTAATTTTTTAATTTAATTTTTTAAAATAAAAAAGATTTTTTTTTTTACTTTAGAGTTATTGATAGTCAAGAATTATCTTAAAACATATAAAGATTGTGCTTATTATTATTTTTTTAAAATTACTTCTTTTACATGGTTTCTATATATATATATATATTGTAGGGTCAGTTTTTGTAGCCCAAGCCCAAAAGGTATGGATTGTGAACCCAATGAACCCAAGACAATGAATTTGTAGAGCGTGGGTGAAAGAACTGAGTTGGATGTAAATTAAACAAGAGCTGATTATGGTATTTACGAATGATCTAACATGCAATCATACTCGGAGAAGGGCAAATGTAAAAATCCGAAGAGACATTTTATTGAATGAATGTTTGTTACAGTTCTTAGAACTATAGTAATGATGTTTTCTTCTTTTTCTCTTTCTTTTTTCGATCCCCTTTTTATCAGAGGCCTCTCCCCCTTATATAGTACCCTGTCCCTTCATCTTCATCGTCCACTTGTTCATCATCTAGACGCCCACTTGAGTGCATGTCCCATCATGTATCCTCTTTAGCCTTGTGTGAGTGGCGGTAGCTGAGAGTGCACTGTTCAGGGGTCTTCTCCACATTAATGCGGCCAGAAAAGTAGGTGCAATGCATTTAATGTGGTGGTTGAAGTCTGTATTCTAGATATTTCTCCGTTCCTGTTATCCTCATGCGCGCCTGAGGTTCATCTCTATCATTACACTTGTCAGGAGGATCATTTGAACTTCCCAGACGTCTGTTTGACCAAGCTTCTTTGGATCCGAGGATAATGGCCTCCTCGGACTATGCCCCCGACTCCTCTCCAGACATGTTTATTTTACATGGGCTTCTTCTCAAGTATTTCCATCTCTTCGAACAAACAGTAGTCCTCAAATAGGACCTTAGGCCCAATATGTTAGGTTGAGCTTCACCCCCCACACACATATATATATATATTTTTTTTTTTTTTTTTCTTTTAAAAATTTAGTTTTAGCCAAGAAGCATGTAGTTCAAGTTGTACCTCAATATTTTCCAACAAAAATGTATAAAATTCAAATAGCCCAACCAAGCTATCGAATTATCAAAACAAGAAAAAGATTAGCTTTAATTTTTATTAGCTAACCCAGCTTGAAAATTGATAGTGAGTAGTGATGACAAATGTGTCAATCTTATTATTATTTTACATAGGTTTTTGCGTACCTTAAGTTTTTGTGAGGTTATAGTCATCTTAGATTTATTAAAAAAATTAGGTTACGGAAGATGATGCTAGAGCAGCCCTTGTGGTTCAATAGTAAATTTGTGAAAATTACATAACGTAATACCTTAAACTCTAGGAAACATCCTATAATTGATTTGACCTTGTTCTAAATTTTTACTTGAAAATTATAACAAGAGAATATTAGTGTAAATAGAAAATTTGAATAAATGGAGGTTTAAGCAAAGAAAATTGGATGAAAAAAAACATAGATCACAACCGTATGCTAAGAGCAGTTATCCTCACACGATTATTAGTTCCTTTTTCTTTCCACATTTCTTGCTATTTAACTTATATAATAGTCCCTTAGTTCTAGAAAAGTTGAACTAGCTATCAAATATTTTGACAAGGGCAATATTACTCTCAAATTCGTGTTTTTATTTATTTATTTTTTTTTTTACATTCATTTTTCTTTTTTCATGTTTTAAATATGGACGTTTTTTTTCATCATTTTAAAAGTGAACATTTCTTCATTAATTATGAATATTTGTATTAGTGGGTATAAACAAGTGTGATATTTTCCCTTTTGACAATATGCTCACACTTCTGGACAGCAAATAAGTAAAAGAATCCATAATGACAAGTGACAACAATAGGCCTCTACCACTGTCTAAGTTTTCTTCCAATATGTTATTGATGTAATGTAATAGCTCCAAAATGAAAATAATAATAATAATAATAATAAAAATTAGAGGGATAGAACTGAACGAGTGAAAAATTAGAGTAATACAAGAGCATAGATACATAAATAATTACAAATAAGAAAAGGATAAATAATATAGTACATTTTATATAATTAAATTGCTTAGAGAGGAAATTACTGACTTCGAAACTGCAATGTAATGCATGCATGGGATTGACCCGGTCTCTGGAAAACGCGGGTTTGTAATTGGTTTACTGTTTTAATTATTTGTTTAAGTAGGAACCGTGTGTACGAGTCCGCAGATTTATTTATTTATTATTATTACTAAGCACTCATATGCTATAAATAGACACTGTGATCTCTTTTTCCATAAACACACATTCATATCATATTTAGGGATTCTCTTATTACTTGCAATTTGTTCCAAACTATCAAACATGAAGGTAATCACATTTTCGAGTTTCCCTCCTAAAACAAGCTATATGTATCAATAAAATGAAAGTACGTTCTGAGTATTTAACACTAAAGAAAATGGTTTTTCTTTTCTCTTTTTATATTTTATTGCAGTTAAAAGATACTAATGCATTATATGTTATGCATATCCAATGGTGCAGCAAAAGATAGTAATGAAGGTGCAAATGAATTGTGAGAAATGTAGAACCAAGGCCATGAAGATTGCTGCTGTGGCAGAAGGTGTGTAACTGCATATCAAACTTCGAATCTCTTTTGCTTTTGAAAACTGCATTCTAGGCTGTATGTTAACGGGTTTGAAATGTATATATTTAATTATTTAACCATTATTCTAACATTTTTACTTAGACACAAGCCTAAATTCCCTCTTAATATATAGGGATCAACAAATTAGATTTTTAACTTTTTATAATTATATGGAAGGTAGAGAGCCTAGTAATGGTTTGAACTCAAAACTACATGTTCTAATATAATGATAAATTATCAATTTATCCAATATATAGTTTAAGTTACTAGAAAATAGTGAATTTAATCATTTGACTATTATTTTAACAATTTTCAAACAGGTGTGACCTCAGTAGCAATCGAAGGAGCAGATAAAAGTCAAGTTGTAGTGATTGGAGAAGGAGTTGATTCAGCTAGTTTGACCCGCTCATTAAGGAAGAAGCTTGGCTACGCCACCATAGAGAGTGTGCAAAAACTGGAAGAAAGTAGTGCTGAGAAGATACCTGAGGAAAAGGAAAAAGAAGACAACCCAACTCCAATTCTATGGTCATCAAGTTATGGCCAATATCCTCAGGTGCCCTTGTACTATGCAGTGGTTTCTGATCCATACCCTAGCAATTGCGTCACCATGTGATAGGCATTTGATGAATATTGCAACCTCATCCATGAGAATTGAGATGTAAACCTTTTGTCTTTGTTTTGTTCTTGCTCTCCTGGTTTCTTGTGCTTCCAATATACGACGTCTGCATGAGCTGATAATTAAAAATATGTATTTTCCTTGCGTAAGCCTTCCAAATAGATTGCCATCTTTTGAACATGAAACAAAAAGAAGCAATTAAAATTTTATTTATTATGTTGTTGATATAATTTCAATTGCATATTTCTCAAAAAAAAAAAAAACACCAATCATATTAATTCATTGTCATATTAGTTTGTAAGTGTTTTTTTAGTAAAATTGAAAGTAATTTTAATATTTTCCTTCTATAAAATGTTCTATGACTTACTATAGTTCAATTATAATATTATTAAAACTATCTTAATAATTTAATTATATGTAATTGTAAATTTATTGAATTTTTTTAATAGAAATCTAGTTGGCGTGAAACATGTAATAAAGTTTTACCTAAACGTCACGATATATTGGTAATAGAGTTTCTTATAAACTAAACTATTTTTATAAGTAATTAATAATAGTGTATAAACTCATTACATAAAAAAGATAGCCAGTTGATGGAATCTTAGCTTCTAGAACTCAACATCTATTATATAAAATTAATCCTTTTATAAATAACTATTTCTTTTTTTTTTTTGCTTGACCCTCCAAAAAGTATGAGCTCTCCCATAAAACTAGAAGCAAAAAAAATTTAGATCTCATAAATTCTAACATTCAAATTGGTAGATTTTAAAGATGCCAAAAATATTTATAAAATGGAAATAAACATAAAAATATATTTGATGAAATGATATATGCTATTCAAAATTCTAAAAGAGAAATTGGATCAAGAACCTCTCTCTCTCTCTCTCTCTCTCCATTCAATCATATACAGTTATATGTATGCATATGTATCTATAAATTTGTGTAGTTTTACTATGCTTCAATACTGTAATCCGAGCTTCCAAACAAAATTCTTGACTCTAACCCTGTTCAAGGGCCTTCTAGATCTGCTATGTGAACCCCACTGGAATATGGTCAAGGTGTCATGGAATAAAGACTCTAATCATACTATTTGGAATTCGTAGAAAAAGGAAAAATCAAACTTATATATCGAAGTAAGAAAAAACAACAAATCAAACTTGTTTGAAAAGCCATTCATAAAGCACAAGTGAAGATTTCTTGACCACAGAAAAAACGTGAGAGAGAGAGAGATAACTATTATAGTGTAAACAATTTAATTTGACTTGTAGTAGTATAAATATGTGGTTCCGTTTGTCTGACTAAAAGAAAACAAGATAATTTCTGTCATCAAATCAACATAGAATAACAGACTCGTTTTCTTTGTTCCTGGTATATTCTTCCGTATCAAGATCAGTATTTTGATACTGCTGTCTGAGGGTGGTACTAGGTTACATTTTTTAATTCAAATGTATAATCACAAAACAAAAAAAGTCATTGAATAGTTTCCAGGAAGTAATATATTAAAAGAGGACTAACCCGTCAAGTGCGCTTCAGATCCTTAACATCAGGAACAAGACCTAGACCATTGGACTCAAACACATAAACTTCATGTTCTGTAATATTCCTTGAATAAAACCTTCTAATTACAAAAATAAACTATATATACATGTATGTCAACTTCCTCGAATGGCATCCCTATTATTTTATTAAGATTAGCTACCATGATATCGCATTCATGAAACAATATTGGTGCATAATTAATTTTTGTTTTTGTTTTGTTGTTTAGGACTTTGCAAAAGTTAGAGACCCCATCTTGTTTTGAACAATGAAGCTTTCACATATGGAATAAGAGGTCCACTTTCTTCTTTATGATTTTTTAATATTATTTGTCATGTGATCTTTTAGAAATTAGAACTTAGATATGTCCTGTGTACAGTGATATATGTCATGATCAATTAATTAGACAAGGTCCAAGTTTCTCGATGATGGACTAATTAAAGAAATAGACATATACATGATCACCAAACCAAATCTTGTCTGCATCAATCATATAGCTGAGCATACTAAGTTCTTTCTTTTCTTTGTATAATTTTTCTTCAGTGAGATGGCCCATCCGTTAACATTTTGTCATATATTTTAAACACTCGAGTCTTTTATTATTATTATTCTTATTATTTAATCTTTTCAGTTTCTCCTCTCCATCTCTATCATCTTAAAAATGTTTGACCTTGGTGAAAACATCTGGACAATTTATGAGTTAATTACTTATTTTCTAATAAATTCCAACGTAAACTTAAATTGAGCAAACTCTAAGTTGCCTCTCAAAATAATGTTGATGTTGCGCAACTCAAATTCTGGGGTGTTTTTCGATAACATTTGTTGACTTACATTTATTTTTCTTGAATGTACATTAATTTTTTATTATTATTATTTTTTTATTTACAAGTTCATCTTGAAATAGTGGTGAATGGCAGTTAGTGGCAGTTTTGACCATGCCAATGTAGATTTTTGGTGAATTGTGGGGCAAAGCGCGGTTAAGTGCCAATATTTGGACTAAAATTATCCTCATATATAGGGATGGAAATTTAAATCCGCCTTGTGGGTACCCAATCAGCCCCACTTTGCATAACAATTGGGGTGAGAGGACCAAGGCTAAATCATTTCCCAAAACTGGGTTCAGGGCAGGGACAAGTATTGGGGGAATCCTACCATGTGCCAAATCTTCACTATATATGAGGGTAATTTTATAAAATTACCCTCATATATAGTGATGGTTATTTAAGTTTGCCTCCGTGGTTATCCAATCTGCCCTAATTTGCATACCAAATGGGGCAAGGAGAAGGATTAATTAAATCCTTCCTTATAATAGGTTTTGGGTGGTGTGGGTGTTGGGGGGACCCACCCCATTTATATTTAAAATTTAAAAATAATTTTTATTGAATTTTTTTTATTTTTTATTTTTTTATACATGACATGTATGTTCTTTAATTTTCAAACTCTAAATTTATGATTTTTTTTTGGTGTTGTATTATTGATTTTATGTTTTTATGTTTAAGATTTAAATTGTTTATAACCTTAGTTGTTATATTGTTATATATGTTTGAATTGTTTTAATGGTTTCTAAGACTTAAATTGTTGTATTATTAGATAATTTTGTAGTGTTAGAACTTGGTTCTTAAATAAATTAGATAGTTTTGTAGTGTTGGAACTTAATTCTTTAATAAATTATTAAACGACGGAGAAGAATAATGAGTGGGATAGGGCAGGTGTCTGTGGGTGCTATAGGGTGGGTGGGAAAAAAAGAAAAAGAAAAAACTGCGCCAAAGTAGAGACAGATAGGAAACCCACCATATTCCTACTCATATGATATTATATTAAAAGAAAGTTGCCAATTACCTTCTTGCTGTTGTTAAAAAGAATAAATATATCCACTAGCAAAATCTATTAAGAATGATAGAATACATCAAATGTTAAGATTTCTCTATTAACTTCATACTAGTAAAAGTTATAAATAAAAGAAATTAATATACAGTCATAAATATATCCTCTCAAAAGATTAATCTAAATATAAGAAATTTAAACTTTTTTTTTTTTTTTTTTTTTTTTTTTGAGAATGATAAGAAATTTAAACTTGTTATTTGGTAATAGTAAGAAAAATAAATAAATTCATTTGAAATTAATTAAATTATAATAATAATAACGTCTAATTATTATTTTTTAAATGTTCTATACATACGCTAATTTTTGCTTTAAAATTTTGTACAATGTCCAACATTTTCTTCTGCTGCCGTGCTTTCACTTCCAGTGGTTCAAAAGGTAAGTTTATCCTAAAAACCTAAAATAGAATGTCATAGCATTATTGAAAATGAATTTAAAAAATAAATAATATTTGGAAGTTGGTTAGGAGATATTTGATAATGTAACTTCTAAGAAATAGACTTATATAAGGATTAGAAAACATTTTTATTTCTTGATAATATATACTAGAGAATATTTGTAGTGGATTGGATGATTAAACATGGGAGGGGTTGAGACTTGAGAGGAAGTTGTGGATTTATTTTTTTCTATGGAAGGGTGGGCCTTTTGGGGCGTACGTACAGATAGTCTTTCCTTCGAGGGGAAGGAGGTTTGCCATTGACCTCACGAGTCACGACACCAGAGTTCCGCGTTTTTTGACAAGTAGGCTTGTATTCATAACAACATATTGGAATCAATAAGTATGTATATTTGCCGACACAACTTTCTCACAAATTTCCTCGCGATTGTTAGTGTGACAAGTTATTAACGATAGACAATAAAGTGGTGTTATTAATGATAGTCTGGGTTTTATTGCACTTTGATATTTTGAAATATTTTGTTTAGAATCTCAAGTTTTGGGTTCAATCCCTAAACCAAATTTCAATTTGATTGGTTAACAAATATAAGAGAAATATGAAACCGTATACGAAGCTAGATGGGAGAAAGATCAGGTGGGGGGTCACAGAGCTAGCTGTTTGTGCAGGAGAGAAATAAAAGAAAAAAAAATTCACGCAGGAGAGAGAAAAGAAAAAGTATGTGTTGTCTTATAGTGGTCCCATAATCTTCAAAATATTTACAACATTGTCATTGAATAATAATGATATTCAAAAGCTAAAATATGCTTTAGTGTGTTTTCAAAATACAGTGTTTAAACAATCTAAATTACGAACCGTAACTCGCACGCTTTTAATCAAACACTCTTACCAAACATTCTTTTTCTTTTTCTTCTTCTTCTTTTTTTTTTTTTTTCTTTTTTTTTTTTTTGCAATAGTTTTCAGTGTCTAAACACTGAAAACTATTGTTTAAAATTACATACCAAATGAGCCATTGGTGATTGTTTTTGTATTGAACCTAATGAAGAAACTATACTTCATGGTTTCATATTTACCATCATATATATGGTTCTCACACAACACTCAAAACAACTATTCATATTTAGGTAGTATTTGTTATACACATCCTATATATTATATACATTCTTATACATATGCTTAAATTGCACAAAAATTGTGACTTGAAGTCTAAGAAATCATAAATTTCAAGTCACGCTTTCTGTGGACTTTAAAGCTTATGTGAAAGAATGTGTGTGGACTTTAAAGCTTATGTGAAAGAATGTGTATAATAGGAATATAAAATCTATACTAGTATTTTTCCAAATATTTCTCTTTTGAGAGGGTTTGATTCATTTGTTCCCAAGTGATACGTACGGTAGGTCCAGTCCCGTGGCTTTTTAGCGCAGCAACATCTCAGCATGTAACAGAATTAAGCTTAGTTTGAGTTTTAATCTTCGATTATAAGAGGTAGTAGAGTTTTAATGGGATGTGATTATGTGTATTACCTCCTAATATTTTATTTGCAAAAATCTAATGCGATATTATTAGAAGGCATAATAGGATCGTTTATATAATGTTGTTATTGAATTTAATTTCTAATCATGATACGGAAGTATAATCTGATTTAATTTGAACCCAGTATATTACTTGATAAAGTGGTACGATTTAGTTGTAATGCAAAATAGTGGGAGAAAATGGGCATTTGTCCTTAATTTACAAATTATGCAGCAAAATATTTCTATTTTGAAATTATTTAGCAAAATACTTTTGTTTTTGAAACTCGGTTTTAACATAATCGAGTTACAAGTGAAACTCAACATTAGCAATCATATTTTACCACTTTTTAAAAAAAAAATTTAAGTGAAACTTGACATTACTAATGTGGAGTTAAACTTAAAAATATATACAGAACTTGATTTTGAAAAACAGAGTCATTTTACTGCATAATTTTAATATTAGGGGCAAATGCACATTTTCCCCCAAAATAGTGGCCATATTGAAAGAACCGGAGCACCCACATACTTGGAAGAAGTTTTTTTCTTGGAGCACTCATGTATTATTGGAGCTTACGTATTGCATGGGTATTTTCCACTAAGCTATATATTTATAGTTCAACAATTTCTCTCTCCGTTAACACCGTTTAAGCCCATCAGAGTTCTCTCATAGAGAGCGCTACGTTGCTTTTTCCTCCTCCAAAACATGAAGGTAAACCCTTAATTGTAAATTTCACGAAGATTGCACCAAAAGCAAATTTTCTGAAGCTTTATTTGCCTTTTAGCTTTATAAAACAAGAAAAGCTTTGGTATATTTTAGAAATTAATTACTTACTGTGCCTTTTATTTTATTGTGCATGTAGCAAAAAATTATTATCCGGGTGCAAATGACCTGTGAAAAATGCAGAATCAAGGCCATGAAGATTGCTAGCAACACTAATGGTTAGCATCAAACACTCAATTTTTATTTGGGCTTCTGAGAAACCATTGCTAAGGAACTTGTATATAATGTGCATTGATTCTACAGGTGTGATCTCAGTGGCAGTAGAAGGGTCTGATAAAGATCATTTGGTGGTGATTGGCGAAGGTGTGGACTCCGCTAACTTGACCGGCTCGTTGAGGAAGAAGCTTTCCTACGGTGCCGCCATTTTGAGCGTTGAAGAAGTGAAAGAGAAAGAAAAGCCGGCGGAAGAGAAGGAAAAGCCAAAGGAGGATAAGAATCCAAATAATCCTGAAGACCATGTGCTAGTGTTCCATCAATATCCACCAGTTCCCATGTTCTGTGAAGTAGTCTATGATCCTGATCCAAGTTTCTGCTCCATCATGTGATCTACGAGCTGAGAATTTTGCTCTCTCTCTCTCTCTTTTTTTTTTTTTTTTTTAACAATCATGTATGTTGAGGAATTTGATGCTTCAGTGCAAAAGGAATAGACAATTTCCCCGTCTTTTTGTTTCATGAATGTAATGCCCTGATTGTTGCAATATGGACTTTGCTAGTATTCTAAGTATTGGTTAAACCACGCACTAATGGGAAAAAACATCTTTCATATCATAATCGTAGAGTTATAAGCTATGTAATTATATATGCATGTACTGCACACATTGATTAGGGAAGAACAGGGATAAGTATATGATCAACCCTGCTAAAGTTTGAATTTAATTATAAATCAAACTAAAATTTGTATCTTATCACATAGTCTTGTTTCAAATGATTGCAGTTTGTACTTTTATTGAATCTCTATTAAGATGAACTAACATAAAGCTATATAATAAACTACACTTGAGACTTAATTAAGAACTAATTGAGAACCCTCAAAAAGAAAAAAAAAATGCCAAGAAAGTATTGATTAGGGAAAAATAGGGATAGTTATACTATAAGCCCTAGTAAAGTTTGAGTTTAATTTTAAATTACACTAAATAAATTATACATCATCTCATTTCAAATTATTGCAATTTGTACTTCATTAAATCTCTAAGTTTTTTTATAGGAATTAAATCTTCAAATTGAACTAACATAAAGCTATATAATAAACTATACTTCAGACTTATTCAAGCACTAATTTAAAACCCATGAAATGTTTTCCAAAAATAAACCCCCAAACTATCCTTCGAACTAACATAAAGCTATAATAAACTATCATTTTTCTCTCCTCTCCTCCCATCTCATTTCATCTAAACATGGCATTAAAATGTTAAAAAAAGGAGTTAAATATTAATACTTTAATTAGACTATTAGAGTCACTCGCAAAAATAAAGATATGAAAAGAATATGACTTTTGTCCAACTTTGACGAACGATTATCACGTTGGTCTTTGCTCCCACATTTACGAAAATTTGTTTGTCCATTCCCTCAAATGAGAATGTCCCACAATCGTTTCAGAGAGACAGATAGATTACCATCCAACGGGCCTAATAATTTTTTCCCTTTTGTCCTAACTCCTACGTACACGGCCAAGCCAAAAAAAAAAGGAAAAAGACTTGAACAATCAAAGACCAATGTGAAATTTCAAATCACAATTTTTACATACAAAATTGAACTTTACTATAAAGTTTCACAAAACTACTAGTCATCCTTAGCTATACTCTTGAATCTCACCTACCAAGTCCTACAATCTTAACCGTTCATCTGAATTCCTCAAACATCCTCTAAAAGTTTATAAACTTTTTGAACTTCAGTGCTTTGAGATTAAGGTGCTGATTGGCCATTTGAGAAAGTATCTCCAATTATCAAGTATTCACATATTCGTTGAAGAGGTTCACTTTCAGATCTTCCTGGTCAAGATCGTGTCTGCATATTGTGTCTTAAAAAAAAATCATGCATGACATGGAGAATTATTAACCACTCATCACACTCAGCTTCAAGCTTAGGTCTAGACTCAAAAACATAACATTCCAGGTCTTTCAAAGCCCAAAAAGCTAGTCCAAGAATAAAGTTTCAAACTCTCTGATGTGAAAGATCTCACCCTAGCAAACAATTCCTGAATAAAGGTACTTTCATCCTTTAACAAAGAAGAAACAACGGGCTCAAGTAAAAAATTAAGATTGTGTTAGACAGGAGGGACCTCTGGAAGACTGGAGTGAAGATAATTAATATTCTCAAAGTTTTTACAGATTCTAAACAGGTCCATCAGCTTTCAAATAAATTTTTGATCATTCACAATGAGTTCCTTTAATTTGGCTGCAACTGATCAGCAATGCCACACTCACATACAGTCTTAGGTATAAGAGGAAGTCCATGATAATATATACAGCAAATCTGTTGAAATTAAAAGAGAAATAGAAAATTATAGTGAGCAGAAGTATAAAAGAGAAAGAATACATACATAGTTCGTCTGACCGTCGACCTCCATGGAGAGAGTCTTTGACAACTACTTCTTTGATATTATCAGTGTATTGTACAATGAACACTATTAAACTTAGTAGAGTATATATACTTCTACCGAGTTTAGATGCCATAGGATTACGTGTATATGACTTATTATATAATTGGGCCTTCTAAACCAATACATAAAATAATATGAAGTTATATTATAAACCCACTAACTATCTTTACCGATTCAAAAATACAAATTCAATGGACATTATCTAATAAGTCTTCCAGTGGCGGAGACAGGATTTGAGTTGAGGGGGGGCAAAATTTATATATGATATACATACTTACCTAAATTTATGTGAATATATAATATTTGAGACCAATTTGAAAAATTAAAAGCTATTCATTTAAATACTAAGTGATATTTAATGTAATTATACCAAAAAAAAAAAAAAAAACTACAAACAAAAAAAGCTTATTCATAATATTGTATTTATCTATTGAGATATTTCTAACATGAGTGATCTATATTTTTAATTTTTTTAGAACCAAAGCTTAAGTTATAAATGAAACTATTAGTAGTTAGATAGATACTGAGTGCAATATATGTGAATTTCTATTATTTTGGTTAATGTGTTCCCATAAAATGTTCAAATTATAATATGGTAAGGATAAACTAAAAAAAAATTCAATGCATGGCATGCTGGTGGAAGACTTAAGATTTCTCAATAGTTTATTTAGAAGTTATGTTCTGTTTCAAGATCAAAGAAACAAAGTGGCATTAAAAAAACCCAAAAACTAAAAGTAGGCAGAAGTATTTAATAACTAAAGGTATTTTTTGGGTAGGTCAGGGGCGACTGCCCCCCCTGGCTCCGCCTCTGACATCCCCTCAAGTTGAAGGTTCAGGTGATGCGATGAGAGTTTCAACTTGTTACGGAAAAACACAAAACAATAAGAGGTAAGACCTTTTGATCATGATGTTGACAAGTTGGTGTTTGATAGAAATAAGCACACTTGAAGATCCTTCGAGTAACGTTGCCACTTACAAAATGAATACCTAATGCTTCGCAATAAGATTGGTGAGTGACACTAATATTTTCACATCAAAGTGTAGGCACAATGGGCAATAAGAAACCAATGGTTCTTGGAGGACCACAACATGAGATTGTAGCCAAGAAAAATAACAAACCCAAAAGAGTATTGTAGATTATCAACACTTTCAGCCCAATCTACATTTGAAAACAATGAAAAGCTTGAAGATTATACAAACACCATTTCAAAATAATGGAAGAGTCCTAATTTTCTAATTTTAAATGTTCAAAGGGAAAAATGGTAATTTTACACATCTAGAGTTAAAATAATTATTTTACGTTTCCTGTATTATTATCTAAAAGCTGAATTGTAACATTTAATATTGCTACATTCCTATAAAGCCACATCAGCCTATAGCATTTTGGTTTATTCAATCCATTTTGGTAAACTTTGGTCTATGTTGGTCCGGTTTGGTCTACTTAGGTCCATTCAGTCCACTTCAGTTCATTCAGTCCACTTCAGTCCATTTAGTCTACTTCGGTCTATTCTGTCTAATTTGGTCTATTTTGCTCATTTCGGTCCACTTCAGTTTCATTCAGTCTATTCAGTCTACTTCAGTCCACTCGGTTTAATTTGGTCTATTCTTTTTATTTCAGTCCACTTTGGTCCATTTCGGTCCATTTTAGTCTATTTCAGTCCACTTTTATTCGCTTCAGTTCATTTGGTCCACTTCATTGATGCTTGAGAGGTTAGGTTTGTTTAGAAAGAAGAGATGTGCTTCATTAACAATTATGTCACCTTTTCAACGTAATGTTGGTAGGTTCTTGATAACATTTTTCTTATGGATGATGGAATATATATATTTTCTAACAGAGGGAGCAAATGGCCATGAAGATTGCAGCAATAGCAGATGGTTAGTACCAAATCAATCCTAGCATTTTCGCTTTTCGAAACAATATATATATTGTCAAGATGGTACGTATTTATGTATTCCTAGTTACTGCTCCATCATGTGTGATCTACATTTTTCTGATTCTTGCAAATTCCATTTATGAGATCTGAATTTTCTTTTCTTTTTTGGTTTCTCTTTGTTTTTTTGTTTTTTTTTTTAAATTCAATGCATTATGTTGATTCGAGTGTTACCTTGAGATGGGTTAGATTATAGTTCTTGTTTGGTTATTATTTTGGCCAATGCCTGAAATATATTACTCGTTTGATTTGATTTTTAAATATATTTTTCTAAAGAATTTATTCTTGAAATTGGGAAAAAAAGTTTTAAGTTGTTTTCTAAATAATAAAATATACTATTGGAAACATGTAAATATAAAAAGTGTTTTCAAAACCAAAAGATATTGAAAACTTTTTTTTTTTTTTTTTAAAAAAAAAAAACAATTTGTCTCAATTGAATGAGATTGCCTAAAGTCACTCAACCCATGGGTCAAACCATCAAACATGAACAAATTAAACCAATAGCCTCGATCAATAATGCCTTCCTTTAGGTAGGTTAAGCATGTTGTTTGAACGGGCTTTTGTTGAATAAGTTAGTAAGAATTGCGCTCGACCTCTGAACCTGACCCATCTACCTTCCCCAAACTGTGTACTATATCCAACCTATATTAATTGCCAACCTGATCATAATCCCGTGAAGGGCAAGCTTTGGGGTGCCCTAGCAGCTCTACATATATATATATATATATATATATATATATATGATAATCACTAGCTAGTTCACTTCTTCTTACATTTGTATTTACTGCATTCACCTACTGTCAATCATATTAAATATTATTTAAATGAGTCGTATTTCTACAAGGGATAATTACCTTCTCCAAAATCCTTTTTATTGACTTATCATGGGAGCTGTAGTTGGTCTCTAAGGTGGTGAGTACGTTTCATATTGGCTAAGGCATCTGTACTCTATCTAGTTTGCTTCCCTGTCGCATGAAAGTGTGGAGGCCTGATTTGGCAGTTAAGGATTCTCTGCATTAGTGACCTGCAACCATTCATAATATGCATCAAAATCCTTATTATATAGTTCCATAAAATCAAATTTCAATAAGGTGGTTTTGAACTAGAGTTTATTTTATATACAATTTTGCCAGCATGAAAAAAATGTTCATTTTTTTTAATATAGAAAAATAGTACTAAGGAAACTTCATTAAAAAAATAAAAAGTGAAAAGACTTCTTAATTAGATTAATACTCCTTAAAACATCATTGTAATGTCCCCACTATCGCAATTATGAAAAGTAAGTTTCGTTGTGTTTAAATATTTCAGAGTCAGTATTTACTAATTGCACAGTTAAGCCTGTCTCTTCTGGCCAAGTAAGGATGTTCAAGTAACCTAGCTAGGCAACTAATTAATTAATGACTGCCATTTGAATCAGCTCGATGGCCTTCGCTTGTATCTGCTAAGCAACAAATATGAATCAAATCACTTTCTAATAGCATAATGTAACCCTTCAATACGTAGTTATAGAGCAACGCTACCAACACAAAAAGTTTATAATTCTTGTCACTATTTGTCACCTGGCAAGTTGTAGCAAAAATTATTGACATTTTTTATGTTCTTAGAATTTTTCATAATTATATACTAGTGTGTAACCCTGTACATATACACGAATATATTTAAAAATAATTACAATTATATATATATATATATGATTTAGAATCTAATTAGATTTAGACTTTTTGATCTTTCACCGAATAATTCACTTGTCACAAAAATTAAAAAATTAGATAGGACACATGATGCAAATTAAACTCAAATTAAAATTCAATTTAGAACCTAATTGAATTAGAATCTTTGATTTTTGTACATAATAATTCACTTGACACACAAATTTAAAAATTAAATAAGACATATAGCGCAAAATTGGACTCCAATTTAAAATTTAATTAAATTTTTTCTCAGTTTTAGCTGTTAATATATATATTACACGTATTGACTTCCAAAATTTTCGGCCCGTTTGGTAATGTTATTCTAATAACGTTGTTTAAGTGTTATGAAAATACGTGCAAATAAAAAAATATTATATAAATACGCGTTGTGTTGTTTAAATAACGAAAATTATTGTTTAAACAACATTATCAAACAGCCCGTTGGAGAGTTGGAAATGGGCGTTTAATTCACATTTGGGAAGACAAGTGGCTCCCTACTCCTTACACATTCAAAGTAATCTCCCCTCCTAGAGAATTTGGTGATTTCCCCATGGTTTCCTCTCTCATTGACCAAGAGACTAAGTGGTGGAAGCCCAATGTGGTAAGGACGCTCTTCTTGTCTTTTGAAGTAGACACTATACTAAAAATCCCCCTAAGTTAGAGTTTGCCGGTGGATTCTCTTATCTAGATTGGGAACAAAAGAGGGGTGTTCACTGTCAAAAGTGTGTACTTCATTGCTGCTAAGCTTCAGACCGATAAGGATTTGGGGGAAAGCTCTTCGGGGGTCTCAAATAATATCATTTGGAAGAAACTGTGGAAACTGAAGCTCCCTCCAAAGGTCAAGATTTTCTCTTGGAGAGCTTGTGTAAATGGCCTCCCTGTGTATGTGAAAATGGTGGAAAGAGGAATGCATTTGGGTTGTGACTGTCCTGCCTGTAAGGAAGAAACTGAAAGCCTTACTCATGCATTAATTTTGTGTGATTTTGCTATTTCTGTATGGTCACTTTGGCAAGACTGCCCCCTGAATTTGCTGGTGAATGCCACGGACTTCATTGATGTTGTGCATAATTTCTGCTCAAGCCCAAATGTTGTGCACTTAGAATATTTTTTTGCAACTGCTTGGGCAATTTGGCACAATCGGAATTTGATAGTGCATAATGAAAAGGGCCTCTCTCCTCTGCAAGTTTGGGATTTGGCGAGAAGTGTTTTAGAGGATTTTCACGAAGCCAACGATGTGCTTTGTTCTGTGAAGCAAGATTCAAATAATGGCTGGATGGCCCCTCCGCCTGGGTATTTCAAGGTGAATGTGGACGACGTGTCGCTTTTAGATGGCAGAGGCATTTCTGGGGTTGGTGCGATTGTTCGTAATGATGGAGGCGAGGTTGTTGCGGCGCTGTGCAAGGCTCTACCCTCGTGTTACCCAGCAGAGTGGGCCGAGCTCTTTGCTATGGAGCAAGGAGTCCTTTTGGCTCAAGAGTTGGCCATTTCCAACGTTATTTTTGAATCAGATGCTGCACTTGTGATTCAAGCTATTTCGCAGGATCATTATGGAGGCGAAGCTAGCCATTTAATTCAGGAGATTCAGAGAGCAAAGTCTTCTTTCGCTAGCTGGACATTCAGACGCGTGAATAGGGCTTATAATGGGGTTGCTCATGAGCTCGTCCAGTTTGCAAAATGGAATAATGCTAGTCATGTATGGAAACAAGATTTTCCGTTGTTTTTAGTTTCGCTGCTTCAGTCAGGTTCTGGCTGATGGTTGTATTGTTTCAGCTCTGTTGTATTCCTCTTCGTTGAGTTAATGATATCTCATTTCCTTCTCAAAAAAAAATAAAAATAAAAATAAATAAATAAATTATCAAACAGCGCTTTATTTCCCAACATTATAAAATGTTTCCTAAAATAAAAAATCATATATTTTTAATATATATAAATTTGCTGATATTACATCACCAATACACGTCATTTATACACGTAAAGCATCACACAGTTACAAATAGCTTTTCCATCGCAGGCCGCATCTATCTCTTATCACATGTTAGACAATTGGTTAAACTTTACAATCGTAAAAGCCTAGAGAATAAGGGCAAGTACGATGCTCATCCAGCCAGAGGAGAGGAGGCAGACTATTGGTACTAATTAAAATGCAATACAAAAAGTGCACTGCCGGACAGAACTGTAGGAGGCTAATCAGTAATCAACTTTACAATAAAATACCATTCCCCACTGCTATTAAACTGCACGGGTAGATGTAGGTGCAACTCTTCCCTCTCTTTGCGTCGGTTTCAGTAATCTCAAGTCTCAACTGGAAAAACATTTTATTATCTAATAAAAAAATTAATTAATCTCTTAATCTGAAGATAAAAAACAATTATCAATGAGTATACATAAACTCCATAAATAAAAAAATAAAAAAATCGATTAATATCTTAATCTAATAATAAAAAACAATCATCATGGATCAAATATAGTAGATTTAAAATTTTATCATATATATTTTTTTCAATGATGATTAGGATTCTATATTTTCATATACTTTTTGCGTCGTTGTTGACATCATTTCTTCAATAATGTTAAGGACACTATTTTTCATAAACTTATTTATATAAGAGCAATACTGGTATCACAATTTGTGGTACAACTTGTGTCATAACTCGCCCATGTGACGAGTTGTAGTTGGTAGAGAGGTGATGGTGGGTTCATATGGGGACACCCCTCCACTAACCACAACTCGCCACATGAGTGAGTTATGGCACCAACATTAATCTCTGCATAATAGTTAACATTATTGTAGCATCATGATATCACTCTTAATATTATATATCAATTACAATAAACAATATTGACTCGTAACAAACAATATATATGTCAACTCAAAACAATATAGATTAACAATTATGAAAAATGCTATCCATAAACTTATTAATACATTTTTTTGAGAATGAGTTTTGAACACGTACGTATGCACGCGATATGAGTATTGGGGGATCAACAGGTGTCATTCGGATTAACAAGTATATTGTATACCAAGCTATATAAATATAGACCCTACAATTTCTTCCTCCATTAACACAGATTAAGCCCACAAAAGTTCTTTACACAGAGGTTGCTTGTTGTCCCCTCTTATAAAATATGAAGGTAGATAAACCTCGTTAATTACAAAAAGCTCTAGAAAACAACAAAAGCTTTAGTATATATTTTAGAATTATTAATTACACTGTGTGTTTTTTTTTTTTTTTAATCTTAATGTGTAGCAAAAAATAGTTATCAAGGTGCAAATGACTTGCGACAAATGCAGAACCAAGGGCATGAAGATTGCCGCAAAAACTCGCGGTTAGCATCAAACACTCCAATGTTCTTTTTGGCTTTTGTGAAACTATAGTTATGGTTTTGTTTAGATGAACTTATTTTCACTTTAAAACAGAATGTACAGATTTTTTAAGTATCACATTTTTTTTTAAGGTGCAATTGTAATGTACTTTAGAATAATAAATAAATAAATTGATGAAAATAAACTCATCCAATTGCATAAACGCATAAACGTTCATTTATTCTATAGGTGTGATATCTGTGGCACTAGAAGGGTCAGATGAAGATCAGTTGGTTGTAGTTGGTGAAGATGTTGATTCGGCCAAGTTGACCTGCTTGTTAGGGAAGAAGCTTTGCTATGCATCCATATTGAGCGTTGAAGAAATGAAGCCCAATGAAGAAGAAGAATCGAATGATGAGAAGCCAGAGATTCCGAATTGTACCATTAAAACATGTTATCCACCATTTCCCAGGCTCTGTGAAGTAGTAGTCTATGATCCGAGTCCAAGTTCCTGCTCCATCATGTGACCAACGTTTTATTGATTATTGCAACCTAGGTCCAATTTTTTTGTGTTTTTGTATTATGTTCATTCTATTGCGTTAGAAAATGGGGTCGTGTTAGATTACAATTCTTGTTAGGTTGACCTTAATTAATTTTGTCAATTGGCTTAAATAAATTAGTAGTTCATTTCCCATATGTCATGTCTGTTGAAGATTTTGATGCTTCATGTGCAAAGAGAATAGATAAACCCACTTATTTTATATTTTATGAACTCAAAGCCCTCACTTTTGCCATCATGATCGCAACCTAGCTTGTTGTATTAAAGATGTTAGGTTCTAAGACTTTAGGAACTAATGTATTAGAACTTCAATATGTATTATGTTGGCAAACCATGATCAAAATATAGAGTCTAGGTTTAGCCTTGCTCAAAGTGTGATTTAATGCAAAATTGGAATCGAGTGATTGCAAGATTTATTGGACAAAATCTGCAAGGATCGATCGATCGAAAATTATACTTGATCGATCGAAACTCGTGCAGATTTAATTTTCTGCAAAAATTCCAATTCAACCCAAGCCCATATGACGTGTAGGGTTAAGTGTTTTACTTCAAGTATAAAAAGAAAAACCCTAGTTACGTTTTAGAAGTCTTTTGAAGAGTTATGTGTTGAATCTTCTGTGAGATCTGAGAGGTGTTTACCTTCATACATACACATAGAGTTATCAAGATCAAGATTCATGTCAAGAACTTGATGATTGCTTTAGTTGCTGCATAAAGAACTTTAAAGAATATCTAAACCGTTTAAGAGATGTCTCAAAGTCAAAAGTAGGAGAACTTGTAGTTGTTGCAGATCAAAGAAAGAAGTAGTCTGTGGACTCAAAGCTGTCATGTGGTCGTGGTAGTAAGTTTTCTACTCGAGGTAGCAATAGGATGTTAGTGGTCTAAATTCTATTGTAAATGTTAGGACATATGTGATTTGATGTTAGGAACATATGTCAAATTAGAATTAACTAATCTTTTGACAAAACGCATTTTACTTGTAATTTGGTAGATATAGGATATGTTTAATACTTCAAGAAACAAGGTTTCAAGATCAAGTGTTAAAACCATGCAAATCTGTCCAAGAAACAAGTGAAGAAGTGTTGAATTTAAATCTCGACAACTAGTATCTATCGAGATTTAAAAAGCTACTAAAGCCCGAAACTCGACAGCTATCTCGATAGATACTCTATCTGTCGAGGTTTATGAAATTCAGTTTTCCAGAGCTGATTTTCATCCAATCCGTAGGTATATATTTGGGCTTTCTTTTCTCACAACCCTAAACATATATAAGGATTATTTTAAAGGCCGTCAAAGGTTGTGCAAGTGTTAAGCAAAGTTTTGTTCATGCAAATTGTGATCGGAGATATAATTTGCCCTAGTCCATCTTTCTCTTGAAGAAGCTGCTGTGTTTGTACTCCTTAGGGTTTTGTGACCAAGGAGTTTCATGATCTTCATCATGTGATGAACTGAAGAACTGTGCAGCCAACATCTTTCTCAAGTTGGTGATTAAGTCGCATACTCGGATCCACGCATCTATTGGTTAGTCACGTACTGAGAGCCGTGCATTGAAAATGAGAGATTGTCACTACAGAACAAGTCCAATTAAGTATTGGGGTAAGAGTTCAATTGTAGGTTGGTATAAGGTACTGGGATTCCTTTACTTGTAACCGCTTGTTGTTGTGATAATAGTGAATTCTAGGGAGTTGTGACTTTAAAATCACCCGGTAGAGTTTTTGCCATGTAAGTTTTCCCCATTCGTAAACAAATCACCATATCAATTTAATTTCCATTGCATTTAGTTAATTGGTGATTTGTTTATGTTACCACGTGTTTTGCATGCTAATTGAATTAATTAATTAACTTGGCTAATTAATTTGTTAATTCATCACAAGGGAGTCAATACATTCTTGGCCTATCAAGTGGTATCAAAGCAGGCACACTTTAATTAGGTGTTAATCTTTGTTGTGTGATCCATTAACCCCTGTTTGTCATGAATAGAGGACATTCTCTTATTATACCTCCTTTATTTGATGGCACTAATTATGCATACTGAAAAATACGCATGAGAGTTTTCTTGCAGTTATTGGATGAAAAAGTGTGGCAAGCTATGGAGATAGGCTGGACCAAGCCTACGAAGGCACCGGCCGACTGGGACGATGCTAAGATCAAGGCGGCAAACTTCAACAGCAGGGCATTGAATGCTTTATTCAGTGTAGTCACGAATGAGGAGTTCAAGAAGATATCCTCTACTGAAACCGCTAAGGAAGCATAGATCATTCTCTAGACAACCTATGAAGGAACCAAGGCTGTCAAGGATTCAAAACTTCAGAGGCTTACTATGAGCTTTGAAGAGATTAAGATGGAGGAGGATGAGTCGTTCGATGAGTTTTATGCCAAGCTCAAAGACATAGTGAACTCAGCTTTTAATCTTGGGGAAAACATTCTTAAACCCAAGATTGTTAGAAAGGTGCTTAGATCTCTACTTGAGAGATTTCATGCCAAGATCACCGCAATTGAGGAATCGAAGCATATTGACAAAATTCCTTTGACAGAGCTGGTTGGCAATCTGCAAACCTATGAGTTAGGGTTGACAAGGATAGGGAAATCAAGCAAGAGTAAGAACATGGTTTTGAAAGCCAAGAGCAATGACACTGATGAGTCTTCAGATGATGAAAATTCTAAGATGAAATCCTATATCACAAGGCAGTTCAAGAAGTTTATGAAGAATGCCAACGTAAAAGGATTTGATAAGGACTGAAAGCAATCCAGTTCTTCACAGTTCAAGACCCAAGACAAAGGAAAGAAGGATGCTAGGGATGGAAATCAGTACATTGTTCCCTCATAATCAAAGTGTTTTGGGTGTCAGGGCTTCGATCACATGAACAAGAGTGCCCTACGTATCTCAAGACTATTGGGAAGAGCAAGGCACTTGCTACTACGTTGAGCGACATTGAGCCTGAAGATGATTCTGATAATGAGGATGATGGAATCCTAAATGCCTTCACTACCACTGTGAATCCTACTGAAGGGATTGTTGAAGATATGGATGAAGAAGAGGAATGGGTGGAGTCTAAGTTTGAAGAGATGGATGAACAAGATGACATCCACACATCCTATGCAAAGTTATACAAGGTTTCAGAAAAGCATGAGAAGTTGTATAAGTTGGCCACCAAGAAATTTAGTGAAGTGGAGCTTGAACGAGAAGAAATCTCCACAAATTTTGATGAAGCAAATCAGACAATTGGAGCACTGAGATTTGAGAATAATTTCTTGGCTGAGAAGACCAAGAAGCTTGAGGCAGATATTCCAAGTCAGAGCCTAGTTGGAAAGAACTTCAAGTGCAAAGCTCGATGAGATGCTTAGTCTTTAGAAATCTGCTTCCAACCGAACCGGTTTAGGGTATGATTTCTCTTCTCCTAGTATTACTTTTGCTAGTACTACTGTTTTTGTTTCTCATGTTGATAATATTGAAACTGAGAACAATGATGTTAAAAATGAATTAGCTAGTGAGAACATAGACAAGGGCAAATCTATCTTAGGAGCACCTCCTAAGTTTGATAAGAAAGAGATTAAGAACCCTAGGGCTAAGAAGGGAAATATACAAAAGCCCAAACAGAAAAAGCAGCATTTCTGCCATCACTGTGGAGCAACTGGAGATACTCAACCTAATTGCTATAAGTGGTTAGCCACTCAACAGAGCAACAGCATGATCTTGTCGGGAAACCAGAATCAACTTCCATCCTTTTTTGCTCCTTTTGGAGATCTTCTTAAAGCCCTCATGTTCCTTTTGAACTTGAACGGTTTCAATTCTTCCTCCTTACAGCCGGATTAAGGGTTTGCTAAACGGAAAGGTTCTTCCAAGGTGTGGAAGGAAAAAAGCTCCAAGTGATTTTGTCACTTTTTCTCCCTCTCCCCTTCTTGTTTTTGTTTTTGCATTACTTGTGTGTTTTGCTTTCGTGTTTTAAGTCAGTTTAATTTTATGCATTGCTTTGTTTAACATGTTTTTATTTGATTACTTTTCAGTTTTGCTTTATTTTTTTTAAATAAAATTTTTTTGAAAAATCAGAAAAATACAAAAACAGTGTGTGTTTCTGTACATTGGTACTTGTGTACCTTGGATGGCCATTGAAACAAAGTTTTCTAAATTTTATATATTTTGTAACTTAGATGAGCATCTCTCTGCATAACTAAGCAAGTGAGCTTTGTGGCTCGTGTTTGTGATGAGTAAGGTTAAGTAATCTTTTGTACTTAATACTCGTATCACTTTTTTTTACGGAAAGGACTAGAAAATCTTAAGAGAAAGACATAAATAACCATCTCACCACTGTTACCCACCAATCATGAAATGACATTTGTATGCTTCAGCATAGCAAAAGTGGAATGTCAAATGCTTAACATCGTTGGGTATTTCTTTTCTATCTCTTATATGTCCATGCATGATTCGGTTAAAAGAAAAATATGCAAAGAAAAATAAAAAGCAAAAAGAATCAAAATGTTTTATACATGATGAGATTGTTACTACAGAACAAGTTTAATTGGGTATTGGGGTAAGAGTTCAACTGTAAACTGGTATAAGGTACTAGGATTCATTTACTTGTAACCGCTTGTTGTTGTGATAATAGTGAATTCTCGAGAGTTGTGACCTTAAAATCACCCGGTGAGGTTATTGCCGTATAGATTTTCTCCATTCGTAAACAAATCACTGTGTCAATTTAATTTCCGCTACATTTAGTTAATTGGTGATTTGTTTGTGCTACCACGCGCTTTGCATGCTAATTGAATTAATTAATTATTAGCATTAATTAATTAACTTGGCTAATTAATTTGTTAATTCATCACAAGGGGGTCAATACATTCTTGGCCTATCAATAAAAATTTCAATTCTTTCATAGTGAATTTGTTTTTATCTCGAGGATAGGTAGGTTCAATCATTCCAAGGTTTTTTACCCGTTAGGTTTTTCTGGATCATCATATCGTAGTATTCTTTATATTTCCGCATTATTTGCATGATATGATATTATTGTGTTAACCTAGAACTGAATAATTTATCTAAGTAATCACTTGGCTAAATAATTAGGTTAAACAACTTGTGTTAAGGGGTCTAAAAACGTTCAAAAGATTCAATAGGTCTAGAGCACTAATTAATTAATAGTCCATTTGCACCATCTTTAAGCTTATTCTTATTGCCAAGGTGCTTCCACTACAAGATCATTCTCTCAATTACATCCAATATTTTAGCCATGTTGGATTGCAAGTCAAGAATAATCTCTTAGCCTCCAGTTAACACTTTTATTCACGGCATCAAAGCCATAATCTAAGCTAAAACTTAACCTAAGCCAAACATGTCTTCTAACTCATCATCTCCTGCAAACAGCACAGCTTCAAATTAAAAAAATTCATTGCATCAAACATTTCTGCTCATTCTTTCAAACATATCCAACCTTTTATCAATATAGCTAAAGGCATACTCCTTGCTTGGCTCATCAATAACACCTTCAAAAGTCCTAAAATAAATGAGTGACAAGAGTTACACAATGGTATAATCCCCAAGCCCACCCCAAAAATCAACATCTAAGTTTCTTTCCTTAATAATATGGCATAAAATCCACAAACTACCAAAAACTTTATAACTCAAATGATACTTCTCGGTGTTTTAGTAAAAACGTTCAGAATTCAAATTACCTCTACCGTACTATATCTACTCTATTATTGAAACTATCAAATTACATATTAAAAAAAATGCATTTTTTTTAAAAAGGTTTTATTTTTTAATTTATTAAGTAATTTAAATAGATGAGAGGAGTCAATTAATGACTATTTAGTATTCTATCCTTTTTCTCACCACTCGTCCATAACATTAGTTATTGAAGAAAAAGTTGGATGGGATGTAGAAGCCACCAAACAAAAACATCGCCTTAGACAACTGCCCCCACATGCATTCACCTACGCAGCCAGGAAAGTAACATTGAACAATTGAAGGCCAACATGGCAGAATTCAAATCAGAACTACTTTTTACTTAAAAAAAAAAATGAACTTTACATATAAAGCTTCTTCAAAAAGCATTAACTTTTATCTTTCCTACCAAATGCTGAAACTTCTACGATATTCCTCAGTCTTCCTAAAAGTGATTAGTTTTCACATATGCAAGAGGCCTACTTTAGAGAAGAAAAAGTCACCTAAAAAGATTGTGAATTGGAAGATTGGAAAGTGGTCCTCTTGCGTAACTTTAAGACTCTAGAAAAGTTTTTTCCTAAAAGTTTAGATCTCATAAATTCTAACATTCATATTGGTAGATTTTAAAGATGTAAAAAATATTTATAAAATGGAAATGAAAATAAAAATATATTCGATGAAATGATATATTCTATTCAAAATTCTAAAAGAGAAATTGGACCAAGAATCTCTCTCTCTCTGCAATCACATACTCTTATATGTATGCATCTGTAATATTCCTTGAATACAACCTTCTAATTACAAAAATAAACTATATATACATGCATGTCAACTTCCTCGAGTGGCATCCTTATTATTTTATTAACATTACCTACCAAGATATCGCATTCATGAAACAATATTGGTGCATAATTAATTTTTGTTTTTGTTTTGTTGTTTAGGACTTTGCAAAAGTTAGAGACCCCATCTTGTTTTGAACAATGAAGCTTTCACATATGGAATAAGAGGTCCACTTTCTTCTTTATGATTTTTAATATTATTTTTCATGTCATCTTTTAGAAATTAGAACTTAGATATGTCCTGTGTACAGTGATATATGTCATGATCAATTAATTAGACAAGGTCCAAGTTTCTCGATGATGGACTAATTAAAACAATAGACATATACATGATCACCAAACCAAATCTTGTCTGCATCAATCATTTTTTATGTTTTTTATTGATATTATTATTTTTCGAAACGGTCCAAGTTTCTGTTAATATTTTGTCATATATTTTCAACCCTCGGGTCTTTTATTATTATTATTATTATTATTATTATTATTATTATTATTATTATCTTTTAAGTTTCTCCTCTCCACTCTCTACCATCGTAAAAATGTTTGACCTTGGTGAAAACATCCGGACAAGTTATGAGTTAATTACTTATTTTCTAATGAATTCCAACGTAAACTTAAATTGAGCAAACTCTAAGTTGTCTCTCAAAATAATGTTGATGTTGCGCAACTCAAATTTTGGGGTGTTTTTCGATAACATTTGTTGGCTTACATTTATTTTTCTTGAATGTATATTAAGTTTTTTTTATTGACAAGTTCATCTTGAAATAGTGGTGAATGGCAGTTAGTGGCGGTTTTGACCCTGCCAATGTAGATTTTTGGTGATTTGTGGGGCAAAGCGTGGTTAAGTGCCAATATTTGGACTAAAATTATCCTCATATATAGGGATGGAAATTTAAATCTACCTTGTGGGTACCCAATCTGCCCCACTTTGCATAACAATTGGGGTGAGGGCCAAGGCTAAATCCTTTCCCCAAACTGGGGGAATCCTACCATGTGCCAAAGTTTCACTATATATGAGGGTAATTTTATAAAATTACCCTCATATATAGTGATGGTTATTTAAGTTTGCCCCCGTGGTTATCCAATCTGTCCTAATTTAAGATTAAATCCTTCCTTATAATAGGTTTTTTGGTGGTACAAGTGTTGTTGGGACCCACCCCCTTTATATTTAAAAATTAAAAATATTTTTTATTGATTTGTTTTTTATACATGACATATATATTCTTTAGTTTTCAAACTTTAAATTTATGATTTTTTTTTGGTGTTGTATTATTGCTTTTATGTTTTTATGTTTAAGATTTAAATTGCTCATAATCTTAGTTGTTATATTGTTATATATGTTTGAATTGCTTTAATGGTTTTTAAGACTTAAATTGTTGTATTATTAGATAGTTTTGTAGTGTTAAAACTTGATTCTTTAATAAATTATTAAAAGAAGGAGAAGAATAATGAGTGGGGTAGGACAGGTGTATGTGGGTGCCAACTAGGGTGGGGTGGGGAAAAAAAAAGAAAAAGAAAAAACTGCCCCAAAGTGAGGATGGGGCGGGGGCAAAAGATAATAGGAAACCCACCACATTCCTACGCAGTGGTCATTCCTACTCATATGATATTATATTAAAAGGAAAGTTCCCAATTACCTTCTTGTTGTTGAAAAGAATAAATATGTCCACTAGCAAAATCTTTTAAGAATGATAGAATACATCAAATGTTATGATTTCTCTATTAACTTCATACTAGTAAAAGTTATAAATAAAAGAAATTAATATACAGTCATAAATATATCATCTCAAAAGATTAATCTAAATATAAGAAATTTAAACTTGTTATTTGATAATAGTAAGAAAAATAAATAAATTCATTTGAAATTAATCAAATAATAATAATAATGTCTAATTTTTGTTTTAACTGTTCAATACATACGCTAATTTTTCTTTAAAAAATTGTACAATGTCCAACATTTTCTTCTGCTGCCGTACTTTCACTTCCAATGGTTCAAAAGGTATGTTTATCCTAAAAAGCTAAAATAGAATGTTGTAGCATTATTGAAAATGAATTTAAAAAATAAATAATATTTGGAAGTTGGTTAGGAGATATTTGATAATGTAACTTCTAAAAAATAAACTTATATAGGAATTAGAAAACATCAATTTTTCTTGATAATATATACGAGAGAATATTTGTAGTGGATTGGATGATTAAACGTGGGAGGGACTGAGACTTGAGAGGAAGTTGTGGATATATTTTTTTCTATGGAAGGGGTGGGCCTTTTGGGGCGTACGTAGAGATAGTCTTTCCTTTGATAGTTCCACTTTTGTTGACAAGTGAGCTTGTATTCATAACAACACATGAATCAATAAGTTTGTATATATGCGACACAACTTTTCTCAAAAAAAAAAATTCACAATTATTGGTATAACAAGTTATTAATGATAGGTAATAAAGTAGTGTTATTAGTGGTGATATGGGTTTTATTGCACTTTGATATTTTGAAATATTTTGTTTAGAATCTCAAGTTTTGGGTCCAATCCCTGAACCAATTTCAATTTGATTGGTTAACAAAAATAAGGGAAATATGAAACCATATATGAAGCTAGATGGAAGAAAGATCAGGTTTTGAAACTCTTCAAGTCAGGTGGGCCGGGGGGTGGGTTCACAGAGCGCTAGTTATTGTTTTTGATTTGATGGTTCACCGACCTCATTGAAACAGAAGTTTAGTGACAGAAATGTAGGTCCCAGGCGTCCAGCAATGTGGGTTTGTGCAGGAGAGAAATAAAAAAATTAAAAATTAAAAAAGTCACGCAGGAGAGAGAGAGAGAGAAAAAAAAAAGAGTATTTATTGTCTTAGGGTTCTAAAATCTGCTCTAGTGTGTTTTTAAAATACAGTATTTAAACAATTTAAGTTGAAAACAGTGACTCAAATATTCTTAATCAAACAATCTTATCAAACATGTATTTATTTTTTTATTTTTTTTTTTTACACTAAGGGTCCGTTTAATATATGTGTTCAAAAATTAAAAATTATTATTTGAAAACATTTGTAAAAATTTGTGTAGATGAAAAAGTGTGTAGAAATACGTGTAATGTTGTTTAAAAACTGAAAATTATTGTTTAAAAACACAAACCAAATACCTTAGCATTTAAAAATTGAAAATTGTTATTTAAAATTGCATACTAAATAGGCCCTTGGTGATTGTTTTTGTACTGAACCTAATGAAGAAACTATGCTTTTCATGGTTTCATATTTACCATCATATGGTTCCCACACATCTAAGGAATCATGAATTTCAAGTCACGCCTTCAGTGTACTTTAAGCTTATGTGAAAGAATGTGTATAATAGGAATAATATAGAATGTGTACTAGTATTTTTCCAAATATTTCTCTTTTGAGAGGGTTTGATTCATTTGTTCCCAAATGACACGTACGGTAGGTCCAGTCCAGTGGCTTTTCAGCTCAGCAGCATCTCAGCATGTAACAGAATTAAGCTTAGTTTGGGTTTTAATCTTCGATTATATGTACCCGTTTGGCCTCAACAGCATCTCAGCATGTAACAGAATTAAGCTTAGTTTGGGTTTTAATCTTCGATTATGTACCTGTTTGGCCTCAGCGTTCACGTTTTGGATCTGTGCGTTTTCCTTTTTTTTTTTTTTTTTTTTTCGTGAACAGTAAAATTACTATACAGAGGACAAAAATTACTGTTCACGCACTATTTATTACTGTTCACGCAATAAAAAATATTAAAAATAGGTTCCACGGTACTATTCACACATTTAAAAATTATTTTGCTACAGTGTTTTCAGTTTTAGCAACAATAAGTTCAATCCAAACGGACCCTATAACTTATAAGAGGTGGTAGAGTTTTAATGGGATGTGATTATGTGTACGTATTTCCTTCTAATATATATTTTATTTGCAAAAATCTAATGCGATATTATTAGAAGGCATAATAGGATCTTTTATATAATGTTCTTATTGAATTTAATTTCTAATCACAGATACAAAAGATAATCTGATTTAATTTGAACCCTGTATTCACTTGATAAAGTGGTACGATTTAGTTGTAATGCAAAAATAGTGGCCATATTGAAAAGAACCGGAGCACCCACATACTTAAAAGAAGTTTTTTTCTTGGAGCACTTCATGTATTATTGGAGCTTACGTAATGCATGTGTATTTTCCGCTAAGCTATATAAATATATAGTTCTACAATTTCTCTCTCCGTTAACGCAGCTTAAGCCTATCAGAGTTCTCTCATAGAGTGCGCTACGTTGCTTTTTCCTCCTCCAAAACATGAAGGTAAACCTCGTAAATTTCACGAAGATTGCACCAAAAGCAAATTTTCTGAAGCTTTATTTAACTTTTAGCTCTATAAAACAAGAAAAGCTTTGATATATTTTAGAGTTTAATTACTTACTGTGCCTTTCATTTTATGGTGCATGTAGCAAAAAATTATTATCCGGGTGCAAATGACCTGTGAAAAATGCAGAATCAAGGCCATGAAGATTGCTAGCAACACTAATGGTTAGCATCAAACGCTCAATTTTTATTTTGGCTTTTGAGAAACCATTGCTAAGGAGGAACTTGTATATAATGTGCATTGATTCTACAGGTGTGATCTCAGTGGCAGTAGAAGGGTCTGATAAAGATCATTTGGTGGTGATTGGCGAAGGTGTGGACTCCGCTAACTTGACCGGCTCGTTGAGGAAGAAGCTTTCCTATGGTGCTGCCATTTTGAGCGTTGAAGAAGTGAAGGAGAAAGATAAGCCAAAGGAGGATAAGAATCCAAATAATCCTGAAGAACATGCGCTAGTGTTCCATCAATATCCACCAGTTCCCATGTTCTGTGAAGTAGTCTATGATCCTGATCCAAGTTTCTGCTCCATCATGTGATCTATGAGCTGAGAATTTTGCTCTGTTTGTTTTTTGTTTAAACTGTATGTTGAGGAATTTGATGCTTCAGTGCGAAGGGAATAGATAATTTCCCCATCTTTTTGTTTCATATATGTAATGTCCTGATTGTTGCAATATGGACTTTCCTAGTATTCTAAGTATTGGTTAAACCACAAATGTGAAAAAACTTCTTTCATGTCATAATCGTAGAGTTATAAGCTATGTAATTATATATGCATGTACTGCACACATTGATTAGGGAAGAACAGGGATAATTATATGATCAACCCTACTAAAGGTTGAATTTAATTTTAAATCAAACTAAAGTTGTATCTTATCATACATAGTCTTGTTTCAAATGATTGCAGTTTGTACTTTTATTGAATCTCTATTAAGAAGAACTAACATAAAGCTATATAATAAACTACACTTTGAGATTTAATTAAGCACTAATTAAGAACCCACAAAAATACCCCACAAAGTATTGATTAGAAGAGTTAAATCTCTTAAGTTTTTTTTTTTTTTTTGATGGGTTAAATCTCTTAAGTTGAACAGACATAAAGCTATATAATAAACCATGCTTCAGACTTATTCAAGCACTAATTTAAAACCCATGAAATTTTGCCCAAAAATAAACCCTCAAATTATCCTTTGAACTAACATAAAGCTATATAATAAACAATCATTTTTCTCTCCTTTCCTCCCATCTCATTCCATCCAAAACACGGGATTAAAATGTTATTTAAAAAAAAAAAAAAAAGAGTTAAAAAAGACTTGAATTAGAGTCACAAACAGAAAATAAACTCAAACAAAAATATGAGAAGTATATGACTTTAGTCCAACATATACGAACAATTATCACGTTGGTTTTTGCTCCCACATTCACGAAAGAATTGTTGTCCATTGTCTCTCAAATGAGAATGGCCCACCATCGTATGAGAGAGACAGACAAACACCATCCAACGGGCCTAATAAATTTTTTTTTCCCCCTTTTGTCCCAACTCCTACGACACGGCCAAGCCAAGAAAATAGTCTTGAACAATCAAAGACCAATGCGGCATACTTTTCAAAATCACAATTTTTTACATACAAAATTGAACTTTACTATAAAGTTTCACTAAAACTAATCATCCTTAGGACCTTTGCTATACTCTTTAATCTCACCTACCAAATCCTACAATCTTAACCGTTCATCTGAATTCCTCAATCATCCTCTAAAATTGTAGAAACTTCTTGAACTTTAGTGCTTTCAGATTAAGGTGCTAATTGGTCATTTGAGAAAGTATTGAGAAAGTATCTCCAATTATCAAGCATTCACTTATTCGTTGAAAAGGTTCACTTTCAGATCTTCCTGGTCAAGATCGTGTCTGCTTATTGTGTATTTAAAAAAAAAAAAAACAAAAAACAAAAATCATGCATGACAAGGAGAATTATTAACCACTCATCATCACAGTCAGCTTCAACCTTTTGAACAAGGTCTAGACTCAACCATAACATTCCAGGTCTTTCAAGCCCAAAAAGCTAGTCCAAGAATAAAGTTTCAAACTCTCTGATGTGAAAGATCTCAACCTAGCAAACAATTCCTAGAATAAAGCCACTTTCATCCTTATTTCACAAAGAAAAACAACATGCTCAAGTAAAAAATTAAGATCGTGTTGGACAGGAGGGACCAGTACTAGAAGACTGGAGTGAAGATCATCAATATTCTCCAAGTTTTTGCAGATTTTAAACAGGTCCATCAGCCTCCGAATAAATTCTTGATCATTCACAATGAGTTCCTTCGGCTGCAACTGATCAGCAATGCCACTCACATCCAGTCTTAGGTATTAGAGGAAGTCCATGATAAAATGTACAGCATATCTGTTGGAATTAGAGGAGAAATAGAAAATTGTAGGGAGCAGAAGCATAAAAGAGAAAGAATACATACGTGATTCGGCCTGACAGCCAACCTCCATGAAGAGAGTGTTTGACAACTACATCTTTGATATTTTTTTTTTTTTTGAAGAGAACTACATCTTTGATATTATCAATGTATTTTACACTATATGCTAGAAAACTTGGTATATATTGTTGTAAAATAGTGGAAACTCAAATTACCAAGATTGATTGTGAAAATATTTTAGGCTTGTGAAAGATCTTCAAACTAACAATAGGAATGAAGAAAATTAATCCAAAAGAAAATAGACACAAAACACTAAGAATTTACATAGTTCGGCTATAGCCTACATCCATGGGTGACGACGATTAAATTTCATTATATCAAATTTGGGATAATACAAATTGGTGAAGAGACACTCTCACAAACCCAAATCCCAAATACACCAAAATAGCTCTCTCTCACAAATACAAAACCAAATAACCAAATACAAACCAAAGAACCAAAGGTTCACAAATACTAAATATGAATACTAAATACCAATTGCGCACAAACCATAGAAAGAGCCACAAAACAAATCCAAAAATTGCAACGCACCAAGAGAGAGCAAATTACCAAACCGCAGAACCAAAACCAAATGGTAACAAACCTCTCTAACTATTCTAAATTGCAACCTACAAATATCAAATAACCAAACAAAGAGAGAGCCTTTTTCTCACACACTCTCTAAATTTGCCGTAACAGCACTCTACTTATATAAGAGACTTGAGTCGGCTAGCATATCCAAAACCAAGAAAAACTAGACTTCTTTTCCACACACAAAAGGAAAACCACTTCTACTCCAAATAGAACTCAAAATAAAGTGGTAAACAAGACTTCTAATAGGGCTTGATAACTTCAAATAATAGTAACTCAAAAGGAATAAAATTCCTTTATTATCCAAATCCAACAAGGAGTCGAACTCCTAATTCAAGCCATATTCTACAAATCTCCACCTTGGCTTGAATTCCATCAAGCCTCACAAACGACATTTGCAGACCACCAAATACAAATCCTTAACAAGTCTCCACTTTGACAATGTTAGGACATATGAGTTTCACTTGTTAAGAACATATGTCATTCTTTTATGTAATTGGCTAATCTTTTGACAAAATGCACTCAACTTGTAATTGGGTAGTTCTATGTGTTTTTAATACTTCAAGAAATAAGGTTTCAAAATCAAGTGTTGAAGTCATCAAGTCTATCTAAGAAACAAGCTGAAGAAGTGCACATTCATTAAAGCTCGACACCTGCTCGATAGCTTCTCGACACCTAACTATCTGTCAAGCTTCTCAAAGCTTTTTCTTATCGCAATCTCGACACCTCCTCGACACCTGTTGGATCGATCGAGAATGTTTCTGTCTTCTCGATACCTTCTCGACACCTAGTGGATCGATCAAGCTTCTGTTCTTGGTTCTAGAGGTTTAAAGCTTGACACTTGCTATCTATCAAGGTTACGGAAATCAGAATTTTCAGATCTGATTTTTGGGCCAGGCTTTTGTATTTGTGTAGGGTTTCTTTTCTCACAACCCTAGACCTATATAAGGCTTATTTTAGAGACCGTCACATAAAAGAATACAAGGAGAACATAAGCAAAAGGAGAACTATGCCTTATTCTCTCTGAAAGAAGTTAATGCGTCTTTGCGCCTTAGGGTTTTGTAACCAAGTGCTTCTTGATCTTCATTGTTAATGAAGTGAAGAACTTTGCAGCCAACAATCTTCTTCTAGTTGGTGATTGAAGTCGGGTACTGGGATCCATGCAATTGGTTAGTCACGTGCTGGAATTCGTGCATCATCAAAAGGGTGGCGTTCATATATTGAAGAGTTTAGAGGTTCTGAAGTGGTAGAAAGTTTCTGCTGTAAGTTCATCTACGGGGATTGTAAAGTCTAGGGACAAATGTTTTATACTAGATCTAAAACTTCTCTTTACTATAGTGGATTGCTTTTCGAGAAGGTTTCCCCCCAGGTTTTTTACTATGAAACTGTTTGGTTTTATTGGTTTTCCTAGGTCATCATATCTTATCTTATTTATTTTTCCGCTGCATGATTTTGACATGATATTGATGTTTGTTTGTTTTAACAAGTTTTATTCATAATAAATCTAATTAACAACTTAGGTTTAAAACTTGTTAATTCTATCAACCGAGGTCTAAATTTCCCAACAAGTGGTATCAAAGCAGGTTCACTCTGATTGGATTAACTTCTTGAGTGTGATCCATTGACCCCTGTTGTCATGGATAGAGGACAATCTTTATTTATACCTCTTTTATTTGATGGAACTAATTATGCGTACTGGAAAGTTCCTATGAAAGTCTTTTTGCAGGCTTTAGGTGAACAGGTATGGCAAGCTGTTGAAATTGGCTGGATTAAGCCAAAGGAAGCGCCGGTGGATTGGGATGATGCAACAATCATTGTGGCAAATTTCAACAATAGGGCCTTGAATGCTTTGTTTTGTGGAGTGATCAATGAGGAATTCAAGAAAATATTATCCACAGAAATTGCCAAGGAAGCATTGACTATTCTTGAGACCACCTATGAAGGTACCAAGGCAGTAAAGACTGTGAATTTTCAACAACTCACTAGTAGTTTTAAAGAAATAAGGATGGAGGAGGATGAGACCATTGATGAGTTCTATGCTAAACTCAAGGATATTGTGAATTCTGCCTTTTTAATACTTCAAGAAACAAGGTTTCAAGATCAAGTGTTGAAGTCATCAAGTTTGTCCAAGAAACAAGCTAAAGAAGTGCACATTTATTAAAGCTCGACACCTAGCTATCTGTCGAGCTTCTCAAAGCTTTTTCTTATTGCAATCTCAACACCTCCTCGACACTTGGTGGATCGATCGAGAAAGTTTATGTCTCCTCGATACCTTCTCAACACCTGGTGGATCGATCGAGCTTCTGTTCTTGGTTCTGGAGGTTTAAAGCTCGACACCTGCTATCTATCGAGGTTACGGAAATCAGAATTTTCAGATATGATTTTTGGGTCAGGCTTTTGTATTTGTGTAGGGTTTCTTTTGTCACAACCTTAGACCTATATAAAGCTTATTTTAGAGGCCGTCACATAAGAGAATACAAGGAGAACATAAGCAAAATGTGATATATGCCTTATTCTCTCTGAAAGAAGTTACTGGGTCTTTGCGCCTTAGGGTTTTGTAACCAAGTGCTTCTTGATCTTCATTGTTGATGAAGTGAAGAACTTTGCAGCCAACAGGGTGGTGTTCGTGCATCATCAAAAGGGTGGTGTTCATATATTAAAGAGTTCAGAGGTTCTGAAGCGGTAGAAGGTTTCTGTTGTAAGTTCATTTACGGAGATTGTAGAGTCTAGGGACAAAAGTTTTGTACTAGATCTGAAACTTCTCTTTAGTATAGTGGATTTCTTTTCGGGAAGGTTTCCCCCCAGGTTTTTTATTGTGAAACTGGTTGGTTTCATTGGTTTTCCTGGGTCATCATATCTTATCTTATTTATTTTTCCGCTGCATGATTTTGACATGATATTGATGTTTGTTTGTTTTAACAAGTTTTATTCATAATAAATCTAATTAACAACTTGAGTTTAAAACTTGTTAAATCTATCAACCGGGGTCTAAATTTCCCAACAGACAAGACATCTCCCAAGCCACAAATGCAAAGCACTTAATCAAATCAAAGCCTAACCAGAAAAAAGTGCAAATTATCCAAAACTACTTCCAGATGCACCAATGGACACCAAATGCACTCAAAGATGGTGCCAAATCCAAAATAAGAGTCCAAAACAAAGTGTATATCACCACAAATGAAACTTCTCCGTCGCCACCACCAAAGCCCCTACGGGCTAATTCAAATTGCAAATACTGAACAAGTCCAAGCAACACTTGAACTTGTGCAAAGGCTTAATCATCATGTCACCACCAAAAATAACATCGTGATTCCTACCTCCAAAAGAAGCAACCTTAATAGGCTTCCATACATCAGTGTGTACATAATCAAGCAAACCCTTAGTATGATGAACTATTGTACCAAACTTGACCTTAGTTTGCTTCTCCAAAGCACAAGGTTCACAAACATCAAATTTGTGGTTCTTGGCACTCTCAAATAATGTATTATCATTGGCATGCTTCAAATGTCTAATAGTGTCTAAAGCAACCTCCCCAATCGCTACTCCACCTACAACAGTACTCCCTTTAAGGAAATACATGTTCCTACGACGTGCGACCATCATCACTACCAAAGCACCATGTTGTACCTTCAAAGTTCCATTCACCATAGCAATCTTAATCCCTTGGATTCTAAGAAACCAATAGATATTAGATTCTTTTTCAAATTTGGTATATATCGAACTTTTGTCAAATTGCGGACTGTTCCATCATGCAACTTCAGCTTGATTTTACCCATCCCAAAGATCTCACAGGCTTCATCATTACCCATGAGGACTAAACCATGTACTGACTCATCCAAATTGTAAAACCATTCCTTCTTCAGACACATATGAAAGTTACAAGCAAAATTGATGATCCATTCATTTGAATGGCAAACAAATGATGAACCAATCAATGCAAAATCAAAATCTTCATCAATACTATGAGCTACATTAGCATTAGAATCTTTCTTGTCCTTATTCTTCAAAAGTGGGCAATGTTTCTTCCAATGCTTCTTATTGCGACAGAAGGCACACTCATCTTTCCCAATTTTCCTCTTTGTAGATCCTTTTGACTTAGAGCACAATCTACCTCTTCTACCAAACTTCTTATGTTCAAACCTACCTCTAACCATCAGTGCTTCACTACCTATGTCCATGTAGGCCTGCTTATCTTTTTTACGATATTCATTGTTAGTCAAAGCATTAGACACATCATTAAACTTAATTTCATTCTTCCCATACAACAATGTTGTGATTAAATGATCATAAGTATCAGGTAGTGAATTCAACAATAAGAGAGCTTTATCTTTGTCTTTAATCTCATTCTCTAAATTTTGCAAATCAGCAAGTATTTTATTATAATCATTGAAATGCTCAGACATAGAAATACTTGCACGATACTAGAAACGGAAGAGCTTTTTCTTCAAATATAGACGGTTCTCCACACTCTTCGTCACATACTTGTCTTCTAACATCTTCCAAAGCTCTACAAAATACTTTTGATCCTTGGCCAAACACAAATGGATGGTGCCGCAAGCTTGTTTATATCTTGTCCCAATCTTCGTCTAACATCTCCTCAGGTTTGTCTTCCAAAGCAATATCCAACTTCTGTTGGATCAAGACATCCATAACTACACATTGCCACATGCCAAAATTGTTCTTTCCATCAAACTTCTCTACCTCAAATTTGGCATTAGAAACCAACGTCCTAACTGTTGAAGGTTTTGCAGAAGACTCTGCCGAAACTTTTCCAGAGGAATCACCTGACATCTTTCTCCTCAATAATTAAGTTCACAAATCAATCACCAAAATCTCCAAAGAGAACAAATCCAAACTGCCTAGGTAACGAACCTAGGCTCTGATACTAGTTTGTTATAAAATAGCGGAAGCTCAAATTACCAAGATTGATTGTGAAAATATTTTAGGCTTGTGAAAGATCTTCAAACTAACAACAGGAATGAAGAAAATTAATCCAAAAGAAAATAGACACAAAACACTAAGAATTTACGTGGTTCAGCAGTAGCCTACTTCCGCGGGTGACGACGAACAAATTTCATTATATCAAATTTGGGGTAATACAAATTGGTGTAAAGGCACTCTCACAAGCCCAAATCCAATAAACCGAAATAGCTCTCTCTCACAAATACAAAACCAAATAACCAAATATAAAATCTAAAAATAATAGTAACCCAAAAGGAATAAAATTATTTTAATATCCAAATCTAACAAGGAGTCAAACTCCTAATTCAAGCCATATTCTATATATATATATATATATTATATATATAGAGATTACATGGTCTAGGATGGTGTACATGACTTATTACATAATTGCACCTTTTAGACCAATACATAAAATAATATAAAGCTATATTATAAACCCACTATCTTTAACAATACACGATTCAAAAATACAAATTCAATGCATATTATCTAATAAGTCCCCTCAAGTTGAAGGTTCATGTGATGAGCTAGAGTTTCAACTTGTCATGGAAAAAAAAACAAAATGATTAGAGAAAAGACCTTTTGATCATGATGTTGACAAGTTGGTGTTTGATAGAAATAAACACACTTGAAGATCCTTGCGAGTAACCTTGTCACTTATAAAGTGAATACCTATATCTAAATGCTTAGTGCGTGCATAAAAAACCGAATTCGCAATAAGATAAGTGAGCGACACTAATATTGTCACGTCAAACAGTAGGCACAATGGGCAATAACGCACCAATGGTCCTTGGAGGACCAATATGAGATTGTAGCCAAGAAAAATAACAAACCCACCAGTGGATTGTAGATTATCAACACGTTCAGTCCGTTCAGTCCATTGTGGTCCACTTCGATCCATTCGGTCTATTTTTGTCCATTATGTTCATTTCGGTCCACTTTGGTCTATTTCGGTCGGATTCGGTCCACTTAAGTCTAGTTCGGTCTACTAAGGTCCAATCAGTCCATTTCAGTCAACTTCAATCCATTTGGTCCACTTTGGTCTGTTCGGTTTATTTTGCTCCATTATGTTCATTTCGGTCCAATTCATTGATGCTTTGGGAGGATAGGTTTGTGTAGAAAGAGGAGATGCGCTTCATTGACAGATATGTCATTCAAGACGTATAGAAGATGAATCATTTGTAAGGAGCATTAGAATTTAGAAACAGATTCCAAACACATTAATGATTTACAAAATTTCTCATCCTATATAATAATTGAATGTAAATACATTGTTTTCTTGAACAAAAAATTACAAAATTTAAAACACTTTCAAATAATAACAAATATAAATAGATTAATTTAGAAAATCTAATATATTGTATCAATCATACTTTGTTAGAAAATAATCACATCATTTTAAGAAAGATTAAAAAGTACTAACACTTATAAGTCTCATATATTATATATTTTCAATTTTCACTTAACAATTAATAAAACAGAAATTGCCTAAATTTTCCCACGTGCAGGTTATTGACTCCACATTTACCTTCAGCAAAAACCTCTATCAAGACCATGAATTTTGAGGTCTTTCCCCACCAATTCCGCCTCTAAAACACCACCTTTTCAATATTGAAAAAAAAAAAAAAACGGTTGCAATTCTTCAATTAATGATCCTTACGGAAACAAACATGAGTCTCATAATCCTTCAAAAGCAACTTTCCGTCACAATTTTTATGAACCATTGAACTCAAGTCATGAAATTATTCTCTGCAATCATATTATATATATATATATATATATTTACGGGTTGAGTTTAAGTTATACCTAGTATAACTTTAAGCAACGTTACACCACTCAATATTTTTTAATTAGATGCGAATTTTGATAAATTTATCGTTAGATTACATTATCTTCATATATTCTCCATACTTACAAAATTTCAAGATGATCAAAGATTAATAGTCATGTTATCAATCAATTGTTTAAATTTAAATTTTTGTAGTTTAAAATGATACATAAAAGATGAGTTTATGGATTAAATGGTAAATAACATCCAATTGACATGAAAATTGGCATGAATGTTAAGAACATCACTACAAAAAAAGCGGCTTTAAGCCGCGTTTTTGTAAAACGCGGCTACAGCCTAGAGTTTCAGCCGGGTTTTTAAAAAACACAGCTCCAGGCTAGACTTTGAGCCGCGTTTTTCAAAAACGCGACTCCAGGTTAGCCTTTGAGCCGCGTTTTTCAAACCCGGCTATAGCCCTCCCTGGAGCTGCGTTTTTTCAGGATGAGGCTGCGTTTTTTGGTTTTTTTCTTTTTTTCTTTTTTTCTTTTTCAAATATGCCTGGAGCTGCGTTTACCAAACGCAGCTCAGTTTATGGTTAGAGCTGCATTTAACTAGTAAACGCGGCTTCAACATTAAGTAAAAAAAAAAAAAACCACAAACTCCACAGAAGAAAAAAACACCCTAACCTCTCGATCGATCTCAAAAAAACCTCTCGGACTACTCGATCCCCCTTCCTCCAATTCCCCTCCTCCGATTCCCCTTCCTTCAACTCGATCCGCCTTCCTCCGTTTCCCCTCCGATTCCCCTTCCCCTGAACACGATCCCCCTTCCTCCGATTCCCCTTCCTCTCAACTCGATCTCAAACTCCTTCCCTCTTTTCCACCCTCTCCGAATCGCCGTCATCCTTCCGGTCTTCCCTCTTCTGTCCATTCCCTTCTCATCGATCGGTAACACACACACACACTCTCTCTCTCCAACTCGCAATCTCACTGAAGACACTGTCGCAAGGCCGAGTAAGAGTAAGTTTTTAAAATTTTTTGATTTGCTTTGTGTTTTAGGGTCCCCATTTTTCGTTTAGGGTTTCGATTTTAGGTTTAAGGTTTCGATTTTCGATCTAGGGTTTCGATTTTGGGTTTAAATGTTCAATTTTCCCAATTAATTTCATTCTAGATTTGGATTCAAAAATTATGGCTATGGAAATCTCTCTGATTCTCTCTGATTTTGTTGCAGGCTTGTTGGAGGAGCCAGTGATATCAAGCTTACTAAAGATGGCAACACTCTTTTGAAAGAAATGGTGACTTCTCTCTCTCTCTGTCTCTCTCTCGCTCTGTCTCGTAAACCTTGGATCTTTAAAAGTTTTTTTGTACAATACGCACAGCCTGTGTTACTCGCATTGCAATGCAACATTTTTTTTTCTTTTTCTTTTAATATTTTAGTATTAATTAAGGTCTATGAAATTGAACTGTTTAGGGTTCCTAAGAAAGATAAATCCTAAGCAATTTAACCTCGGGTTCCTAAGTAATGACATCTAGAAAGGAGAAGACAATCACATGCTCAAATCTTAACAAAATGCTGTTATTTTGTTGAACTCAGCCTCTCTTTGAATCTTGATAGAATATATAGAAGCCTTCATATACACCTAAGAAGTACATATATGACATGACATGAGACATGGTATACAAAAATTCTTGAAAAACTAGGGAATGAAACGATAGGCACGACGATTAAATCTATGTATATTTTTAGCTTATTTAAATTTATAGGTCTTTTAGTTTTAGATATAAGTAACAACCATAAACAATAATCAAGCCTTAGTCCGAAATTTTTGGAGCCGGCTATGGATTCTAAACATATTAGTTAGGATTGGCTACATGTAAACAAAGAACGAAACTACTAGAACAAAATAGATTGAAGGCCCAAAATATAAGAGAATACTCATAAGACTTTATTAAGTCTGCAAAGGGGGTTGCCAGTGGCATTCCCATCACTTCATGTCTCTGTTAAGGAGACTTATGGTAAAATTTATTATGAACTTGTCTTGCTTTGGTGAACAAAGTCACAAAATTGTGCGTGGAAAACAGTAAAAATTATGTCCAATGCTAAGCAAGTGAAGGTAGGCTTTACTACCTAGAATTATATCGGTTTTTTGATAGAATGGGTATCTTTGCCCAAAGGCCTTTTTTGAAATATGAGTTTGAAACTTTTAGATCCTTGTTTAATCTAAACAGAGCATTTCATATCTCTGTTAAAGTTTTGTCTTTCATGGATCATAATTTGATTCCTTGATGAAGCGTGTATTCCTCTTTATTCTTTTCCTTTTCTTTATCGTTTCTCCAACTGTAACTAGTTGTTTCTGTCATTCAACAGGTTTTGTTGATAGTTGACTTTCTAATAGTATAAACTGGCTTCCTTTTTTGGGAAGCCTGCTTCAAACTAAACTCTTTTCCTTCTTGTTTGGATATGCAAACTAACTTCTTTAGTCTTCTTCTGGTTCACACCATCTACTTATACCTTTATGTGTTATAAAATTTTTTTATATATGGGTCACGCTGATTTTAGAGAACTAGAAGTGAGCTTACTTGTAAACAAATTACATTGCAGATGAAATGATGAAATAATGAAATTTTCACTTTATATTAATGTAAAGTTTGAAATGACAGGATTATTAATGAAACTGTAAAAATGAAGTGAACTAGTAATTTCCTGAAATGTCATTTACTTTATTTTTATTTTTTGATAGTTACCCTTCGATAAGAAACTGTTTGTTTGTTTTTGTTTATTTATTTATTTTTGGAAAATGTTGGAATATTATTGGAAAATGTTTAGTGTTAAGTGTTATCCTTTTACATTTTTTAACAGTGGTGCTTGCGATCCATATATAAAGGAGGAGAAAATAGACCCCTGCCACTGGTAAGTTTTTTTTTTTTTTTCATTTAATTTGGTTTGATTGATTTTTGTTTACGTATTTGGGTAACATTAGGTTTTGATTTGATTTTTTGAAATTTGGGGTTATATATGATTTTGCTTTGGAGTAACAAAGGCAATTCTGATTTGTACCCTTCTAATTTTGTCAGTAAATTGAACAAGCTGGCTTTGGATCAGCTTTCTGGGTTTGATACCAGAAAACGGTGCCGTTGGTTGCATTGGCCAATTACATTGGTCGTACGCAAACCTAATATAGGTATGTATCAATATTCTTATCTTTTGGAACTTATCTTTACAAAATTATAAATTTCATTTCTATGAACTAGTAGTTAAAAAATTTGTGGGATTTCATCAGTGTTGGCTTGTTCGTCTTTTTTTTTTCCTGAGAAGACAGTGAAGTAATTGATTGTATAGCTAAGTGAACAATGATATATCTTATATGTCGTGCATGGAGCCTCCAAGTCATACATGCATCACTTGTCTAACATATTTTGACTATAATTCCTTCTAATTTTCACCCATCACCCTTTTGTGTGGATTTATATTTTAGGCACTGATCAAATTAGTAAACTATACTTTTCATGCTCTAGTTATTTAAAGGTTCAAAGAATGATAGACGCGATTCTAAAGAGAAATCGCTGAACATCGTACGTGTTGTGTTGAAATAATTCAACAAAAATTAACTTACTCGGATGAATGATTTATTAGTTATAAATAACTAGAGCATGTGCTCAGAGGCTCTTCTTTTTTTTGGGTAAGGGTTAATTTAGACTATCCAATATAATTTTGGATCACTACATTTTATAATTACAAAAAAAAAAAAAAAAAAAACCTACGAGTGTGATGAGTATTATGTGTGGTGAAATAATTTTTCATCACACCCATAGGTTTTTTTTTTTAATTGAAAAAGAATAGTGATCCAAAATTATAATGGATACTCTAAATTAACCCTTACCCAAAAAAAGGAAGAGCCTCTGAGCACGCGCTCATGCGCATGCTCAGAGGCTAGTATTAATAAATGATGCATCAATTAGTAGGAACTCCAAATGCAACACAAATTAATAGCGTGATAATTTTTTTTCCTCAAGGACAATTAAATTCAACAATTAGTTCATTTTAATTTTTTATTGTAGGTATGATTCAAATCTTTTATTTGACCAAAAAAGGTTTTACGAGTTGAGTTAATAACTAGAATCCACAACTTAATTATTAATATATTAGTTAAATTACTGATTTCATCCTTGATCTATTAAGTAAAGTTTTAATTTAGTCTATTATCTAGTAATTATGTTGATTGAATCCATGAACTTTAAAATCAAATAATATATCATTCTTTATTTTTTTAGGAATAAGCACCCACAAGGGGGAGTGAATGGAATCAATATCATCCTTAGGTCTCACTTTTTTTAAATTGACATAAAAAAATTGATTGGTTAGCAGTAGCACCCAGACAAACAACCTCGTTACATCAGCAAATAAAGAGACGCCGTTTAGAGAGAGAGAGAGAGAGAGAGAGGTTGTAATCAAACCCAAACGAACTAAACTTTATGATCCACCAATTTGACCACTCCACACTACTGGTGGCCAAAGCCACACCCAAAACGAAGCTCCCATTTTACTTCTGCATGTATCCTATATATAGGTTTGGCAGCAACTTCTCTATTTTTGTAGAATACCCTACACAACACCCAATCCTCCTGTACATACCAAAAAAAAAAAATAGTTACATTTGTATGCTGATGCTTTTAGACTCATGACAGAAGAGACCAAAATTTAGGAACATAGTTTCAATTTTTTTTTAAGAACATATCAATTCAATTTTGTGATTCATTGGTGGATGCAAATACATAGTTGAATTTAATTAAAAAACTTAAAAGATTAAGATACAAGATGTACTTAGATTTTGTCCCAAACCAAACAAAACATAAAATTGACCCAATTAAATGAAGATTGAAACAAAAGTAGATGGTGTTGCATGTTATAATTAATAGGTTACCAGCATACATTGTCTCATATGGATTGAATGAAGCAGAAAAATGAGGAAGAATTGTGGATGTATGTACAACAAGTAGTTTGTTGGCCTATATCCCCCACTTGATTTGTAAAGTCAATTTTATATATTCTTGGATTTGGATTTCATTACCGTCAGCTAACTTGTTAATTATATTTATCTCCACTAGTGATTGAAAATCAAAGTTATATGCACTAGCCATTGCTGTCAACTGTTCCATCAATTTATATCATTTTTTTTAATTCTTTTTCTTTTCTCAAATTGATGAACTACAGCTGAGTTGGGTTCTGCATTTTTTATTGAATCTTGGGTTTTGTTTGTGCTATTAATATTCTCAAAAGTAAATGCATCTTAAGTTTGTTTGATCGATCTATTTTGGCATTTTGAGATTTTTCGTTTTTATGAAATTGAAATTTTATACCCAATTGTATAATAAATTGATAATTATTTATTAAAAATATTATTAAATAGTTGACATAAAACTTTATTTATTTATTTTTTATATTAGGCATGAGAAAGTGGCCATAATCTAATTACCCACCCCAACCTATGGACTTTGTATCAGGATGGTTTTTAGACTTTTTATGAGTTATACCATTTTACATTAACTAGTGAAAAAGCTATAACACACTAATATATAGCTCATTGGCGACTCATTGATTAATCTCATTAATATTCTTTTAGGTTTGTCCTTAGAATGACTGTACTTAATAACTATTAAATGAATCAATTATCTTTCTTTTATTTTCTTTTTTAAATATTAAGGTTATTGTATCAAAATTCTATTGTGTTTAGTTAAAAAAAGCACAGAACAAATACTACAACTCAGTTAGTTGATACTTTTAAATCAATCCCAATATAGTATATACACATTTAATTTACAATCCATACTAAAAAGGTTCTTTTATATAAGCAAATTATTTAGCATTTTAGTATATTTAATTAAGGCCACAAAATTCAAGTGACTTGGCAATCTCTATTTACATTATACTAACTTTTTATTATTTATTATTTTTGTTAGGATAAGCAACTTGCACTTAAAACAACATACACAAAATTTCCAAATTGGTATAGAAAAACAATATTATGCATCACATAGGATTAATGTTAATTTAGTAGTAATACTTTTATCATTTCATGTTCTCTCTCTCTCTAATCTCTCTCATCTATATCCTATAGTTCATAGGGATGGCCCAAATGTTGGTCCATTCCCACTACAATCATGATGCAAAAGTAAAAAACAAGAACAAAGTTTGATAATGAAATGAGTGATCAATCCACCTCATGCAGAAGAACACATTGCCTTGCCTCTACATTACCTAACACTAGACCATTAATGTGCATTGTTGGTCCCTATTGGGCCTGTTCCCCACCTAATTATTATTATTATTATTTTGAGAATAGGGAGAGAAGAGTGGAGGTGCCTATGAACTTTAGTAAGGTCATAAGTTCGAATCATATCTATACAAGATAATTGTAACTTGTTTTCCCTTTTACGAATGTACGTAATTGTAAACACAAATGTTACTGCGCTTGCTGCCTTGGTATATTTTTTGTGATGTAAAACTAGTTAGTTTCTTGTATATTTTTTGTGATGTATATATAAAACTTTCATATATCTTTTGGCAAGTTTGTTGGGAACTTGTTCATGGAAGTTTGGTTGGATGTTGGGAACTTGTTCATGGAAGTTTAGTTGGATGTTGGGAAGTTGTATATATAATATGGCAGGAAGCTGTGATGTGGGAACTTGGATGTTGGGAATTAAAAACTTGTATATCAGGAAGCTGTGATGTTGTTAGGGGGGGGGGGGGGAAATAAAAAAAAAAACCTTATAGCCACGGTTTCAAAAATGCAGCTATAGGTTGTTCAAATGTAGCTAAAAAGGCCACGGTTCCTGTAGAAACGCAGCTACAGGTATGAAATGGCCGCGTTTTAAAGACCCTATGGCCGCGGTTGTAAAACGCGGCTCACGTTGGACCTGAAGCTGCGTTTCTTAAAGCGCGGCTCAACTGGGACCTATGGCCGCGTTTCTTAAAACGCAGCTATAGGTCCAGCTGTAGCCGCGTCTAAAAATGCGGCTCAATCCGGACCTATGGCCGCGTTTTTAAAAAAACGCGGCCATAGGCCTAGAAGGCCGAATACATCTTAACAGGGGGAAAACGCGGCTTCAAGTATAACCTACGACTGCATTTTTTTAAAACGCGGCTATAGAGGTGACCTATGGCCGCGTTTTTAAGAAACGCGGCCATAGGTCTGTTGCTGCGGTGCTTAAGCCGCGTTTGAAAACGCGGCTATATGAAACGCGGCTACAGGCTATAGCCGCGTTTTTTGGATCTATAGCTGCGTTTTTTAACCGCAGCTATAGACCCCTTTTTTTGTAGTGCATATAGAACGTGTAATTCAACGATAGAATTTTCAAAATATAAATTTTATAATAAGTTATTGGGTAGTGTAACACTGCTTAGAATTACACTAGGTGTAACTTGAACCCATAAATATATATATATATATGAAAGCTCGGAATTGTGTTTAAAACACAAGAGCAATTTAGACCCCCCCAATTAAAGTTACGTCTTGATAGTTTTTACACTAACTTAATACAAAGTGCGGAATAGTGTAAATGCGAGTGGATAAGCAAATAAACTACTCTAATCCATAAACTAAGCAACACAGCAATATAATGGAAAATAAAAGAGTAGGGAAGAAAGATGCAAACACAGAAAACACCAAGACGTGTTTTCGAAGAGGAAACCGAAGAACTCGGCGAAAAACCTCTCCGCCGCCCTCCAAGCAGAAATCGATCCACTAGACAATCAATTGGGATACATGGGTTAGCAAGAGACCCTCCAAGCCTAATCTACCCGATGTACCTAAGCCCTCCGAGCTCCTACTCCAACAAGGCTTCTCGGAACCATGTCTTGTCTAGCACCCCGGATCCCGCAACAAGCTCAATGTTGCATCTGCCATTCCAGGCTTCTTCCAATGCTTCCCAGCAGCACCAAAACATCACTCAACACTCTCAAAGGGTAAGGTAAATGTTTGGGCTAACAACCTCTCAATAGTATGGAAATGGAGAGGGAAGAGTTGAGGGGATACCACAAGCAAGTGTATAGAGAAAGGTGGGGATGACAATCTCTAATTCCCAATATGTTTGGCTAGGGTTTTATCTCTAAAGCATTCCTCAACATTTGTGGGTAATGAGGGTATATATAGGATAGGTGCAAAATGTGTGAGTCATTCAGTACAGGCTAGCAAAACAGCTTGTCTCGCGGGTGTCTCGCGGGAAGGCCTTACCCGCGAGATACTCGCGAGAGATAGCTGTCTCCACCTGGTCTGACTCTTCGCATTCCAGCACGTGCAGGGCACATGCTTCACTTCGCGGGAAGCTAGGCCGCGACATACCCGCGAGAATCCTTCAGCCTCCAAATGTTTGAGTCTTCACACACTCTCTCTATCACACAACCCTTACAACAAATCCCACAACAAATACAGGGTATAAACGATTGATAATAATTACAATCAAATTTGGCACGGAATAAAAGCCAATAAAATACATAGTTATAAATAACAACTTTACAATATATATATATATATATATATATATATATCATTAAAATCACAGTACACAAAAGTCCTTTAGCGCCCATCAAGTACTTCAACATTTAAACTTAACTCTTCTAGAAACTTTTGGACAAGTATTCATCCTATTGTCTTCGACACATCAGAAACCATGAAGGCACCAGCAATGCAAATGAGTAATTCCTTTGTTTATAATATAGAGAAGACCCAAGAAGTACAAACACTTTACTTAAGATGTCATAAACGTGTCATATTGGTGTCATACCAGCAATTTTATGTTATAATTTTTCAAAAATTATTTGTGTTATCAAGTTGTATATCCATACCCGTGTTTATGTCCATGCTTCCTAGGAGAGACCCATGTATCCATGTAATGGAGACAGAGACCTGATCCTTGATAAATTCCAGGCTTGAGGAAGGGGTACCCTGCTCGATCCCTCAGATGCATGAGATGGGAAAGGGAAGATATCCCAATTCAAACCACCAACAATGGCGAGGAAAAAAAGTGTGTATGTGCGCACATAAGTCTACACAGAGAATAACGTTAAATAAATGGTGGAAATATAAATATTAAGTAAATGACATTATCTTCTCAAAAAATATTAAATGACATTACTTCGAAAAAAAGTCAACATGCCCTCTGGTCGAACCTTGGATCCATGTAATCAAATAGGCCTAATTAACCACGGGCTATAATAAAGGATAGTGATTATTGGACTTTTACCATGCATTCATTGGCTCATAAGTCTAATGGCTTGGATTATGGGTTTAAACATTCTTAAATTTCCCTTTCGCGGGTCCTTGGACTGATTCAAATTCGAATGGCCATAGATTCACATGAAATCCTAACTAAGGGCCGAAAACTTTTCATGTATTAAAGCCTAATAATATGTATGCATGTTTCTACGCGAAAAGAAAACTAACATTATTTAAAAAGAGAAATGCTATCTTCGCAACATTTTCATAATACTTTCAAAATAAATCTTAAGTATTGGTTGTTATTGATGAGGAAAAAAAAATTAGTAGTGAGTTTAATTTAAGACTAATAACAACTTAATACTTATAATTTGTTGTGAAAGTGTTATGAAAATAATGTAGACATAATATTTCTCTTATTTAAATTACAAAAATGTAAATAACATTAAATAAGTGATGGAAATGTAAATGGCATTAAGTAAATAATGGAATTGTACATGGCATTAAGTATGTAACGGAATTAAAATATATCAACATTCTCCTCAGTTTGTACAAAAGTTTCTGTCTAAATTGGTATAAGAATCTATTTTTTCTATTATGCCTAACCATTTTGTAAACAGCCCACATCATAATATTCTACTTTATTTAAATTATCATTTTTCATTCGTTTATTATTATTATTATTATTATTCCAAACACCATCCGAATCAGCCCAAATCATGTCCGCAGCAACTTCCTGCTCTTCCCTTTAATGTTCTTCCAAATGTTCTCACCAAGCCTCATTCTTCACTATTCCATTGAAGGCCCAAAGTTCTATAGGGTCAGCTGAGACACACTTTCAAGGTGTTTGTCTTGCTTCAATTGCTTAAGTCTTCACACTTTCTCTCTCTATCACACAACCCTTACAATCAAATCCCACAATAAATATAGGGTACAAAAGATTGAACAATAATTACAATCAAATTTGGCTTGGAATAAAAGCCAACAAAACACATAGTTGTAAATAACAACTTTACAAATAAAATACCAATAGTAAAACTAAAAACAATTAAGCTTAATCAACCAATTTTACCCAAAATAAATAGCTCGATCCTTTAAAAATTTTTAAATGAAATAATTTTGTCCTTACCTAGAAGCAAGGCACACATCAAAAACACACAAAAATAAATAAATAAAACCCCTAAGTAGTTAAGCAGCAAAGCCAAAAGACAAAATTCTTGTGTGAGTATATGCTAAATCTTTCATTCAGGACGTATATTAGGTTGATATTGACCAGGAAACAGATCCTTCAATTGAATCCTCCAATTCCTTATCATTGTTATCTTGATCAATAATTTCATGCATCTCTTAAGCAAAAAAATGCAAGTTCTTTCAACTCCCCCACCTCATTTTATGACTTGGATTATTTCACTTAGAGTAAGACACATGCTAACCAATTCCTTATCATTTTTATCCCGATCTTATCTTGATTGACCATATGAGCTGAGATATCACCCAAAATTGGTTAGCATGTGTCTTACTCTAAGTGAAATAATCCGAGTCATAAAATGAGGTGGGGGAGCTGAAAGAACTTGCATTTTTTTGCTTAAGAGATGCATGAAATTATTGATCAAGATAACAAGGGTGCTGATCTTTTCTTTTCTTTTCTTTTATTTATTTATTTTTTTTCAAGAGTGAAAGATTATAAATTTTTACTGAATAACATTTGTTAGCTTCTAAAAATTTAGGTTTAAATGTTTAGAATCATATTTTTATTATGTTGGCAAAATGAGAACAAAACATGCCTAGCCTAGGTCTGTAGGCAATGCTTAAAAGTGGTTGTTTCAAGGTTCAGGTCCAGCTGATTGCAGAAAAAGGAAGTGTGGTTCTGCCTTGCTCGACCGATCGAGAATTAGGCTCGACTGATCGAAAATTGCAAGTCTAGTTTTTCTGCAGAATTTTTAAACAGACCCAAGCTTGTGAAAACGTTTAGGGTTTCTTCTAAACTTCTCCACATATAAAAGGGAAACCATGAAGAGAACTCTCGATGGTTTTGAAGATGAAAAGGCGTGCATCGATCACAGGTTATGAGGATGAATTCGCTCGCTAATTAACTAGCTCTTGATCCATGGTTTACAAGTTTAATCTCTTCCCATTTCAGCTTTGTTTGATATAGACATAAAAGCTAAGTATGCATGCTTATCTAAGCTTGTGCTCAGTAACAAAAAATTCTCCAAAATTTGCGCGGAGGCACCACTGGGAGCGGTTTGTTTCGGAGCACTTGCTGGGTGATAAGCAGAATTAATATGTATGTTTCAATATTTAGACGGTTTGCATAGTTAACTATGTTAATAAGCTGATTTCCACAAGTGATGAAGTAGATGAATTTTCTTCTCTTATCAACAAAAACTAGGCATTAGAAATTAATGTTTAAGTTTTTGTTCTAAGGAGAAAATTTGTCCGCTTCATTCCTAACTGGTAATCTTTTATATGATGATTGTTATCTTGTTATCTTTTTCATTCATTTTTTTTCAACGTACAATTATGTTTCAACCAACTTTCAGCAACCAATTAGCATAAACATTCGGCCAAAAATTGCATCCAAACACATACGTATCTTTCTATATGCTTCAAAGAATTATAAATAAATATATATAAATTATCAAATAATTAACCTTTCCTATATCAACTGATCAGGACTAAGATCTACGGTGCATATATGTGAAAGCTCCTTTGAGAAATCTCAGTCATGTTTTCTAAGATTTCTAGACAAGATTGTTGCTTTTAGTTTGTAATTTTGCTCCCGTACAACTTAGAAAACAGCAACTACATGTAACATGTACATCTTGAACTAATATCTACATCCTCTATACAATTATTATAGGAGTTGAGTTATAACATATTTTCATATTTACAAAAAATAAAAAATATCAAATACATGTACGAATTTTTCACATGCAATGAAGAAGATGGGAGAGTTAGAAGTTAGAACCCTACTAGCATATGCGACCTGTATATAAAAATACAGAACACTCGAAAATATATAATTAATGATTATATTAATTTATATAGTGAAATTTGGAGAAATCATTTTATTTGACAAGAGCTTGACCAACTGCAGCAAAACATGCACTGAGGAAAAACTACTTGCATGTGAATCCTTGGCTTTTCCATCTAACAGATTAACTAGAGATGTCTAATTAAATAATACTAAAGATCTATTTGGATACCGTTTATTGCTAAAAAATAAAAACATTGTAATAATAAATTTTTTTTTTTTTTTTTTTTTTTTTTTAATGTGTGAATATCGCCGTGGCTCATAGGACCCATTTTTAATGTAAGCTTTGCTGAAAAAAGAGATTTGTGGGTCCCGTGAACAATACACGGGACCCATGCGCAAAACGTTGGACACGCAAACGTTGGATGCTTGCCGCTATCCAAACGTTCATTAAGTCAAAAGGATACCCGTAAAATTACACTATCATTTTATTGTCCCTACTTTCAAAAGCATAGTGGGGAAGTTGGTGAGAGTCCAATTTGGAGGCCTAATTACCAAATCAAAAATCCACCAACTAAGATTACAATATCAACCAGAGAATGATTGGGTACTAATTAACCTCAATGGAAAATTCATTTAGTCTTACTTTGAGGACTTTCTGATAATACACACCCACAAGATTGAAAGCCCAAAATACCAACACACACACACAAAAAAAAAAAAATGCTTATTATGTGTGAAAAAGAGATTTCCAGAAAACTTTTTTCTAAACCAAGATGCAAGGCTAATCTAGATCAGTAGTGATACTCAAAACAAGAGAATAAGTAATTCTCCACAAACAAACAAAATGACTCAATTTTCTAAAAAATCATTTCAAGAAAATAAGTAATTCTCCACCCAAAAAAAAAAAAAAAAAGGGTAATGCGAGATCATCCATTTCCCACAAAACAAATGCAGCACAAAACAGTAATGGTACGGAAGAGCAACGTACCTGTAATCAATGGTGGCGGTGAGGGTTCAACGGAAGCAATGGCGATTGATCGAAGAGGGTGAGGGAGATTGGATAGGGAGAGTGAGACTGATGGAGAGTGGGGGAGAGTAAGGAATATTGATCGCAGAGAGTGAGAGAGAGTGTAGAGGGAGATGGATGGTAGAGAGCGAGGGAGAGTGTACAAGAAGAGAGTGAACAGGTTGTGAGACATTAGGGATTCAAATTGTTAAGGCAAACTCAATTTTCAAGTTACCGAGTTATGGATGTATACATGAGCATTTTTTAATTGGAAAAAGCCACGTCTGCTTTACTAGCGTGGCACAAACCTCATACTAACTCGACTATACGAGCATTGAGTTCTTCAATGAATCTCAACCCTCATATTATCGAATTTCAAAATAAGCGCATTTCTCTATATAGTTTGAAAAATGGGGTAAAATGCTGGAAAGTTTTGCAGAAAAGGGTAAAACCTCATTTTGGCTCTAGATTAATCCACTTTTGGATATAGTGCAAATGTCACTAGAGTTTTTCCCTGAATATGGTGTGATAACCTTTGTGGCTTATCCTTAGCCTTCAATCAAAGCCAAAGCCAAGGTGTTGAAGGCTAATACACTTTTTCATTCCTCATAGGCTATGTATAATACACTTTTCTTTTCTTTTCTTTTTTGGAAAAAGCCTAAGATCGTAGAAACCCTATTTATCTAATAGTGCGTGATAGTATAATACACTTTTTTTTTTTTTTTTTTTTTTTTTCTAATTTCCTCTCCCATTCTCTCTACTAGAAATTTTCTTCTTCGTTAAGTTTTCTCAACAATATATTCCATCAAATAGAAATGGCCAGCACACACTAATATAATCGTTAAACTTTATACCAAAATTTTGACAATAAAAAATGTTAAAGTTATTATCTATTTTATTATAAAAATCTTACAAATAACAAAGTAATTACTATTAAATCAGCAATATAATAAATTATTTTTTTTCTTTTTTTTTTATCGTATTAAAAAATTGACGCATCAATCACTTAATTCCTAAGAATTACTCTTTGACAATATTTAATTATCACTTCTGGGCAGCAAAATACAACATACACTGTAAAAATGTTTTGATGATACCAAAAAGCCGTCCACTACTACTTTTTTTGAAAAAAATTAATACACAAAGCAACATTTACTTATATTTAGTCCATCGGTAGGAACACATATTCCAATTTGAATAGATTAATATACATTTTTATATCTTCCAAAAAAAATAAAATAAATAAATAGCTTTAACTTTTAAGAGAGGAAATTTTCTTCTTGAAAAGAAATAAATAAATAAGAGAGGAAACGACGGTTAAATTGCCATGCGTGCATGTTGACTCGGTCTATGGAAACCGCGGTCTTTAGATGGTTTGCCAAACACACTACCGATTCAAATAACTGTTCGTGTAACGGCTAACGAGTAACGACCGTGTATCCCTTGACTCAGTCCACACAGGTCTCTACTCTCTAGTCCACGACTAAGCTCTCATATTATAAATCGAAACTCTTTGAGCAAAAACCAAAATACAGAAACTATATCATCTCTCTCAAACATTCATATCATATATACAGATTGTCTTATCATTATTATATATATAACAATTCCATTTGTTTCATACTATCAAACATGAAGGTAATCCCTTTTTCCACATTGAAATAAAAAAGGCATACATAAGTTCGAGCGTTAATCTAGTGATACCACCAGGCACCCTTTATGCATGGTGCAACGAGTTTAGAGTTTTAACCTCACGTTTTTCATCCTCTTATTCACCTAACCAAAGAGAGTAAAAGACCCGCATGCATGAAAGCGAATGTACTTTTTTAGTAGTATAAATAAATGCTAGAAAAAACTTATTAAAAATAGGCTTTATTTTTATTTATTTATTAATTCTGTTAAAAGATACTAATGTCTTGTATTATATTCATCTAATGGTGCAGCAAAAGATAGTAATGAAGGTGCAAATGACTTGCGAGAAATGCAGAAGCAAGGCCATGAAGATTGCAGCTGTGGCACAAGGTGTGAAACTTTGCATCAAATTTCAACTCTCATTTGCTTTTGAAAAATAAAGTCAAGGGGCTGATTCCTTTTATATGTTTCTGAATATCAAACAGGTGTGACCTCAGTGGCGATTGAAGGAGCAGATAAAAGTCTGGTGGTAGTGATAGGAGATGGAATTGATTCGGTTAGCTTGACCCGCTCACTAAGGAAGAAGCTTGGCTCTGCCACCATTCAGAGTTTGCAAGAACTGAAAGCAGAAAGTGCTGAGAAGAAAACAGACCCAACTCCAACTTTTTATTATAGCCAATATCCTCAGTACCCCTTGTACCATGCAAATACAGTAGTTTATCCGGATCAGTACCCCTTGTACCATGCAGATGCAGTGGTTTCTGATCAATACCCTTGTGCCATCATGTGACAGACATATTTGCTGAATAATTATATCGCAACCTGTTCCATGATATGTAAACATTTTGTCTTTGTTTAGTTCATGCTCGTGCATGTTTTTTTATGTCTCCTACATGTTTCTGCTGAGCTGATAAAATTATAATTGTATAAAAACAAGGTATTGTAATAAGTTAATCCTTTTTATAATGGCCAAAATAGCATGCCTTATTATGAGGATAATGCTTAATGTGCCAAATGAAACTAAAATTTTCGATGACTAGATTTGTTATAAAAATGCACAACTCCTTGACATTTTTGATGCAGTGTTGAGATTCGATATCTTCTCCGTTCATACTGATTATCTCATTCTTTTTTCTTTTTTTGCCGGGTGACACATAATCTCATTCACACATTACAATTGTGTCCCGCTGTGCTGTAAGTGATTATCATGAATCAAATCAAAGCACTTCCAACCATATAATATATTATATATATAATTATAAATTATATTTTCAACCATATATATATATATTCACCAATAATTAGAGACATGACCAAAGTCAAAGTCAAAGACAAAGGATGTTCAACTGATGAATTCTCAACGACTTACTGCAGTTGAATGGAAGATTCGTATGTGAACAATTGTTAACGGGAGTGAATGCTTCGCATGAGAACATTAAGACTTAAGACTGCTTCTACATACTATTCCAGAAAACTTGTCATTATTGTAAGCCATGTGCAATACCAAACCTAAATGTGATATCCTATCAATTTCAACAACTTTCTATGTTCCTCGTGAACCTCATGGAAGATGGTCTAATTATCTAAAATGTCTGCACAGTAATTACAATATGAAAAATGCTAAAATTAATATAAGATTTACTACCTACATAAATTTTACAAGAGTAAAGATACTGTCACAAACTATTTGATAAAATTCTTACAAAATGTTGATGTGATCAATCTCTTATTGGTTTTTATCTAAGACCATCATTAATATCATTTTTTCATTTATCAATAATCACTTACCACATCAGTTATTTGTAAAAAAATTTGTAAAATAGTTTGTATCTCTAGCATTATTCAATTTACAAGCTAATGTTATATATAATGAATTTGATTGGTAGAGCTTCAACCATCTCTTTATGATGGTGACATATCAATTTATAAATTTAATGTAGTAAAACTTATAATACATATAGCACTACTCTTGCAACAATTAATAAGACTAAATATTCAAATATTGGGAAGCATACATGACGGTAAGTTTATGAGATCAATTGGCCAGTGAGTGTCAAACCTAGAAATATTGAAGGTATCATAGAAAAATCCTTCAAATCTTACTCGTTACAAAAATATAAACACTATGATTAATCCCTCGTACAAACATGTGAGTATGGCAAAGGAATCATAAGACTTAAACATGGAAGGAAGGAAAAACAAAAAATAAACATTATTTGTTAAGCAACTGATAGATAGGGGTGTCAATGAACCAGCTTGTGCTTAGCTTGAGAAAAAAAAAAATTTTGTTTAAAATAATTTATTTAGCAAATGAGTCAAACACAAGCCTAACTTTAGATTTGACAATCAAACAAGCTAAATTAAAATATAATAATTTGTTTATGAATAAACTCATTAATATGAGACTCAATTTAAGCATATATATATATATATATATATATATATATATATATAGACACACACATTAATAAAGTGATGTACAGAAGTCGCAACAATATCGTATTCTTCTCTTTCAAAACTCATAGATTCAGTATGTAGGAGCTTGGATTTTCTCTTTGAATACCTTAAGGTCTCCGCCTCTATAACCTTATTTCTTGCCTCTAAAAATTGTGCAATAAGTGGTTTGTAAAAGTGCACAAAATATGGTTAAAAGTTAGCAAAAATACTTTTCTCATAACAATTTGGAGCTAAATTCCGTAATTTTCATACCCTTCCCGGGGGCCGGATACAACATTTTGGGTTAAGTTTAAACTATAATATCTCACTCGTTTTAAATTCAAATTAATGAGGTCATATCTGTTTCCATTTTGAAGCCCGAATATTAGCAACTATCCAATGATACAAGTGTCGCTGATGAGAAATCTGTTTGGACCTAACATTCACAATGAACTTAATTAATTCTTGCATGTGCTATAGTACTTAACAATAAATGTGCCGTTTGTCACCATAGAAGAAAACAAGATGACTTCTGTGTCAAGATGACTTATGTATAAGTATTAAAACTTTAAATATTTAGCTACAAAAATAGAAGTTGGCCCCTCAAAATGTTTGAGTTAGTCCAATAATGCTCTTAAAAACCAATAGGATTTGTTAACTGTTCTAGTAGTTATAAATACAAGGTAGTTTTTGTTTTCTTTAAATTGTTTTCTGTACATGTTTAATATCAAACTAGACAGCTTTTGTATACTCATTGAAGTTTAAAAGATGATAAGTTTCCCTAAAAAATTATCTTGTGAATATAGATATTTGAAAGTTGTTAATTTTATATACAATATATTTATAAATTATGACCTACTCTAATATCAAAATATTAATGTTTATATTTGTGTATGTACGTTTATGCATATGTACGGTAATTTATCTTAAATCGAAACTAATATATTAATATCAAAATTTGGCCTCTCCAAACAAAAAATCCTAGCTCCGCCCCTCAGTGAGCAAGGAGTAACGATCACAAGACTTGTTTGCTTCGTTCCCTATATATGGTATCTTCTTCTGTACCCGGATCAGTGATTTCAGACTGCTATTTAACAGTCCTAGCTATATAGGTGACATTACATTTTTGCTACAAATGTAAAATCACAAAACTTTGAAAGTTATTGATTCCAGGAAGTAACTGCAAGAGGAACCAAGCATAGACAAAGCAACTCAAGCTGAAACTTGTTCTATTCCTTGTATTTTACGTAAATAAATTTTGCAGAAGACTGTTAAAGTTATTATTAGTTTTTATACAAACTCATGTAATAGTAATAATAAATTTAACCACCGCACACCTTTGGTGCAATGGTTACTCCACAAGTATAATTGCTTGTGGGGTGTGAGGGGCAAAGGCTAGGATTCAAATCTTCAGAATGGAGCTTTCACACACATATACACTTAAATTAAGTCAGAATAGAATTTCTATCTTGTATAAAAAAATAATAAATGTGATTAATACCTAATAAAAATTAGGAGTGATATTAGAAATTATACAAATTTTATTACATAAATTTTACAAATTAATATATTACTAATCACCAAAAAAATAATTAAAATATTCATTTATTATATTGTTGAAATGAAACTAATCATATTTATTGCTACAATAATTTTTCAAAGTTTTGTACTAAGGTAGTCTCTTTAACCATTTCAATTTCGAAAACATTATGATAAATCTCTTAGTTCTTTTTTGTGTTACGATTTAACCAAAAAATAAAATAGAGAGAGAGAGAGAGAGAGGTTGAAACATGAATTTGTAAACTTGTATAGGAAGAATTTTTTTTTTTTTTTTTTAAATCTAGTGATATATTAAGATTTTTTTTTTGGGGCCTTAAAAGTCTTCAACATATGGGTAGTACTTTGCAACAGTTGGAGACCCATAATCTTTTTTATTTTTATTTTTTTATGATTCATTTCAAGTGGGCTGAGGAGTAAAACTCAGAACGTAATTCTTGAAAAGTGGAAACACCGGGAAAGGTTGACCTAAAAGTCATTGGCGAGCCCCATCCTATATTTAATCAAGCTTTTTAACATATGCTCCACTTTCCTCGATCTTTCACAATCGTAAACAGGACCATCAATTTAGACATGGTCCTAGTTTCTGGAAGTATGCCAAAAATAATGGTCATCTACATGCACCACCAAACCAAATATTGTCCTGCATATATCCATCTTATACACGAGGATAAATAAATAATAATAAAAAAATTCTGGGTCTATTTATATTTTTTTTTCTTCTAGTTTGTCAATTATTTTTCTAGAGTGCTGAGCGAAGAAGACCCCCAAAAAAATTATTATTATTATTATTTTTTTTTTTTTGAGAAGCTAGAGTGTGTAATTAATTCCTAATTCATTTGTTATTGACAAATTTTCCTTAATTTTATAGTTTACTAGTTGCTAACCTATGCAATGCAGGGAAAAATTATTAAAAATGAATCTATTTTTTTTTTTTTGATTATTATTATTATTTTTTAATATTGAATATGTCATTTTTCATGTCAAGATCTAAGGAAATATAATTATAAAATATTTTACTGGTGTTGCATATCAATTTGATATTTTAATCCCTTGGTTTAATGAGTCTTGAAGAACACTAAGTTTGTGGCACCTAGCCAAAATGTCAAGTTTTCAAAATTGGCCTAACGTAATTGTTTGTTTTCGCTAGTGGCCACACAATTGCAGTATCATATTTTAATCACAAATAAGTTGTAGAATATGCAATATAGATAATCTCAATCATTGCAAATTTAAACTTGTATCTAATTAGTTATATACATATATTAAAAAAAAAATTATAACATATTTCTATTTAGGAAGAATATTAAATATTGTAATGTTGCAAATTGAGTTTTCATTATGCAAAGTTTTAATGTACTGTATTGCCAATGAAGTTGATGACTTTTTTTTTTTTTTTGGAGAGAATTTCAACTTATGGCGTCCACTTCTGATAATAGTTTTTTTATCGTCAAACCAAGACACAAATTAGTTTTTGGTGTAGCCGGTGATTGAATCCTAAATCTGTTATTCAATCATCAAAGACTTCACTAGTTGAGTTAACTGAAATCCACATGTTGATGACTTAGTATGCCTAAATGCACATTAGAAAAAATGAGACTATCCAGGCCTACTCAAACCAAGAGGCATAAAAGGAAAAATAATAATAAAACAAACAAATTTACCAAGATTTGGCACAAACCATGAAGCTAATGTAAACCGATGCAAGAGTGAGATATTTTGTCAAACACATAATTGGCATGTTCTAAAATGGGAATGAAAAATTTATTTTTGTAACATAAATCCACTCAAATGTTACATCAAAGACAAACTAAGTATATTACAATTGAACAAATGATCAATGATCCCAAGTTGGCAAGAGCTAGCAAAGAAAAATGTTCAAAATGATCAAATTTCAAATTTCAATATTAAATGCGTAGCATATATGAAGTACTCAAGCAAAAACCAAAACCAACAATGTATGTAAGAAATGCAAAACGTAATGTTATGTGATTTCTAAAAGCAAAATTTACAACCTGGACGTTATCACTGAGCTGAAAATTTTTATTTTTATTTTTATAATTTTATTTTATAAAAGAACTCAAAGATCTCATTAATTAGAACAAATTGAATACATCCAAAGACAGTTGATTGGTTATATTTTGGTCTGCCTCAACCTGTTTTTGTGTTCTTTGATTTTGGAAGTAGTTTTTTGGTGAATGAATCTGAGGGTCTATAGGGTTTGTTAAGAGATGGGTTAAGAAAAACAAAACATGCACCAAGGGAAATCATATCGTTTCTATGAAGAAGAAAAAAGTAATTACAAAATCATAGAATTAAGCAACCCAGATTCCCAAATTTTAATTGTCCTGAATGATATTTAACTTTCCTTTGGAGTTTGGATCAAATCGTAGAGCATAAAGTGAAATATACATGTAAAAAATTTAAGAGAGAGAATTATATGTATGTAGAACATAATCATTTCACATTCATAAGGAAGAAGAGGGGTAATATTGTTTTTTAATGTTAAAAAATAAACCTTATACGTTCTGCCAGACTCTTTGACTCTCTCATCATGAACCCATCCATAGAGCAGCCAACCAAAGCCATTGGAATTGTTGTCATACACTTTGTTCCTTTGTGGATTGCCTCACCTTGGATTTCGCATAATTTTGGATATAATGGACCGTCTCAGCAGTGACAAACTGGCAGTGATGAATGAGTTTCGGTGTTCTTAAAGTCTTTACAGGTCTTTTATTTTGAAACTTCTCAAAACTGTGCTATTTTCCTTTTGATATTCTCATTTTACCAGGATATTCATTCACAAAGATTCTAAAATAATAAATAATAAAAACAAACAAACATGACCCATCAGTGTACCACTATGATGCGAGGAAGGTTAGTAAAGTAGAGCTTACGTTTTTGGTAAAGACTAGCTAAGAGAGTATTTGTAAACTAGGTTTGCTGGCAATTAAGGATATATATTCTTGAGACCAAAAAAAAAGGATATATATTCTTATTTTAACTGGAAAAAAAAAAGGTCAATTTATTTCCATTCAGTTTATAGCTTTATATATAGTAGTTTTGAAAGTCTCACTTTTATTCTAGTACGGCTGAAAATAAAAAAATAAAAAATACTTGTACAAAACTATTTTTTAAATAAAATAAACTAATAAAAATAGAGTTTTACTAATATTAGGGCTATCCAACAGGTCAAGGACCCGACCGAAACCGACCGACCCGAAGCCAAGTAGGTGGACCCGAAGCCCATGGTCGGTCGAATTCGGGTCTTTCTCTCACAAAAATCAAATATTCGGTTCAGGTAGCGGGTTAAAGAATTAAAAATCCATAGAACCCGACCCGACCGAAGGTTTCAAATTTAAAAAAAAAAAATATATATATATATATATATATATACACACATATATGTATCTTTTCAGTTCTCTCTAGGTGAACACGTGAAAACTGAAATTGATATTGAACGGTTTTTAGACCCCTTAATACAACCAGATTAACTTAGTTAATTAGCCAAGTGATTAACTTAGTCAAATTATGCAAATCTAGGTTATCACAATCAAACAATCATATCAAGTATATATAGCAGTGGAAAAGTAAACAACACAAAGATATGATGACCCAAGAAACCACACGGTAAAAACTTTGAGAGGATTTGACCTAGCTATCCTCAAGGTAAACTTGAATCCACTATCTTGAAAGAATCGAAGTTCATACAATAAGACTTACAAACCTCCACGCTCGACTTCTTATTGCTACCCACCAGTAGAACTAACTAACACAACCATGTGCAAGCTCCGAGACCACGGACTCCTTCTTTCTTGGATTCTCCAGCAAATACAAGCACACCCACTTGTGTGTCTTTAAGTTCCAATGGCAGCAACTGAGCTGATCATCAAGGTGTAGATAACATCTTCTCCTTGAAAACCCTAAGCTTTGTGTAAAGGAAAGCTCCTCTAGATCTCACAAGAGATTTACACAAAACAGCAATATGAGCAACAAGAGCTTAAAGAGGTTTGGGTACAAAACCCTAGATACAAAAGAGGCACACTCTTCTCTCTCTCTAAAAACTCTAAAAAAACGTGGCTTAGGGTTTCCTTTATATAGTGGGAGAAGTAGATCTGAAACCCTAATCATTCATGGGCTTAAGCTGCTGTTTGGGCCGACTTAAAATTCTACAAATACGATTTTCGATTGATCGAGCCTGTTCTTCGATCGATCGAACCGGGCAGAATATGAAGTCTTCTTCCTACAGCTTGTATGTTCTTGAATATTGACTTGAATCACCTTGAGCATTGTCTAATAAAACCTATAGACTCTAAGATCTATATCTAGACAAGTTTGTGTTCACGATTTGCCAATTGTTCTAAATATTTAGAACCTAACAGATATGACTCAAGCACTGACTTATTAAGCCCCACACACTATCTAAAACTTACACGCAAAGATAAACTCAAATCAGAACAGCAAAATTTCAAATCAAAAACAGAGTTTTAGAGGCTTCAGACGTCTTCCACAGTTCCACTTCCACATGACCTCATATTTTTAAACTTAAACCTCTCAATCTGCATCTCACTCTCTCAGAATCTCATCTATTTTCTCTCTCTAAAGTCTCTGTTCTCTCTAGTCTCTTTGGTCTCCGCTCTACACTCCACACTCTCCACGGTGTTCTTTCATAAGAAAGTGTGCTAGTCTTGTGAAGGAACAAAGAGCAAAGTTCTACATCATGAGGCGCTGCGTTACTATGCTCATTTGCTAGAGAGAATATAGCGATTCTTAAAGAAATGAGTTTTATAGAGGGAAAGAGAGAGAGATGGCACTCTAGAGGGACTAAACAAAGAAAGTTCACTCTTTTTTCTCATGCCTTCTCTCTTTTTCCTTTCTTTCTATGAGATCGTTATTGGATAAAGCAAAAAAAAAACCCAGTTTAAAGTTTTTCTTGGCGTCCAAAAAGGAAGAGGAAAAGAAAGGTATATACTAGTACATAAATTTTTTTTCCACTTTTTTTGTGTTTTTTTTTTTTTTTTTTTGGGTTAGATTCCTTTTGGGGGCACTGAAAATCTCCTTTGAAGGAGACGGGTTCATGATGTTGCTGTTAATTAATTCTACTGTTTATCTGTCTGGAAATATAGAGGCATTAAATTCAGAACAGAATCAAAATTAGCTTCAGTAATCCCATTATCATTGATCATACTCTTAATTACCTCTAATACCTGTGTTTTTTTCTTTCTTATTTTTTAATTTTCTGATCTTGGTGGTGACCTTATTTGAGTTATTTCTTTGTTTCCCATCTGGGTTTTGTTGATCTTGATGGAAGAAGTGATGGAACATTTTGAGATCTCAAGTATATTTTCTTCCTCACTTCACTCTCTCCACCGTGGGTCAAGTCTTCTCAGCCTCTCGATCTCAGCTCTCCATTAATTAAGGCCAAAAAGGCCTGTAAAAATAGAACTAAAAAAAAAAAAAAAAAATTCAAGCAAATCCACAAAATTGGCTCAATTTGAAGCCCAAACCCACCAAATCAACAGATCCGACCCACTCAACCCGCGGCCCGAACCGACAGGTCCGATCCATACGTTCGGTCGAGTACGAGTCAAATTTTAGGCCACCTGACCGGGGTGGGTCGAGTATGGATTAGGCCCAAACCTGAGCTGACCCGACCCGTGGACGGCCCTAACTAATATATGCCCTAAAAGTATACATTAATAAACTATTTTAAGAAATTTTTTATAAAAAAATGTCTAACATTTTTACAATTTTTTTTTTCTTATACAACATAGAAATTCAACTCTAACCTAGTCTAAATATATATGTGTGTGAACCTCCCTCCTAAAATAGATGATTAATGTTCATCTATTAATAAACTCATCCAAACAATTAATATATGTTCACCCATTAAGTTTCCGGCCAAAACGGCCCAATACCACTTTTTTTTGAAATTTTTAGCAAAAAATCACTGTTTCGGAAATAAATAGCAAAGTACCACTTTTTCTAGAAATCGAGTTTCAGAAACTCGAGTTCTCCTCAATTCTGCCACCGTGGCATTGCTGACATGGAATTTCTGTGATTAAAAAAAATTATGTAGTACTCGAGTTTGAGAAACCCGAGTTCTATGCAACACAGTACTCGAGTATACCAGACTCGGGTACGTTTTATAAATACGGGTACGTTTTATAAATACATTGCAGAAAAAAAAATTTACACAGTACTCGAGTTTCCCAAACTCGAGTACTGTGTAAATTTTTTTTTTTTGTTTTTTTTTTTGGGGATAATGAACAAATAAACATAAAGGTAAAAATAAGTGACTTTTTAATGTTTTTATTTATTTAAACAGAAGCATTGTAAAATATAGAGATTTTAATTTCAAAATATGAATTTAATTTCTACATTAATTAAAATTGTTCATTGTTTTCTTATAAAATTGTTCACTGTTTTCTGTATAAACTATTTCTGCGATTTTGCATAAAATTATTTTCTGTTCATCATTATTTAAGAAATTGTTCACTCTCTTTTCTGCATAAATTATTTTATGTTTACTGTTTAAAAAATTGTTCATTGTTTTCTCATAAAACACCTAGTGAAATCGTGTTTTCTAAATTTAAATGCCAAATCTGAATGCTTTTTCATGTTTGAATTTCACAATAATCGAATATATTTTTTTGCATTGATAAAATCTGTTTCTATATTAATAAAATTTGCTCTTTGCACATCATATTTACTATATATTCAAATCTACTTACTGCATTCATAAATTTTTTTTTTGCATTAATTAAAACTATTCACTGTTTTCTCATAAAAATTGTTCACTATTTTCTACATAAACTATTTCTAGCATTGGCGCAGTTATTGCACTTAAATGGTTTTTGTGTTTTTTTAAATATGTAACCATATGTATAATGGACAAACTCCATGAAAGAAAAATGAATGATTCGTATAAATCACCTAATGGTAAATGCCTCGAAAAATTCGAATTTGTAAAAAAGTTCGAATTAGTTGAATGTAGAAATTCGAGAAAAATCAATGGAAAATCAATGAACGTACCAAATCATGAAGGTGTACATAAGATGTACAGATAGTCTAGACTTGTTGAGAAATTTGATTTCATTGAAAGTACAAAATAATGAAAATTCAATGGAAAAGTATGTACATTAGATGTATAGATCGTATGAATTCGTTTAAAAATTTGAATTCGTTGAATGTACAAAACTGTGAAAACTCAAGGAAAAATTGTTTACATTAGATGTACAGATAGTATGAATTTGTTGAAAAATTTGAATTCGTTGAGTGTGTAAAGTCGTGAAAATTCAAATGAAAATTGAAGAACATACCAAATTGAGTAAACTTAATGGAAAATTAATTACATTAGATGCACAGATCATCTATTTTTTTGCATTGATAAAATCTGTTTTTACATTAATAAAATTTGCTCTCTGCACACCATGTTCACCGCTTTCTCATAAAAATTGTTCACTGTTTTTCGCATAAACTGTTTCTAGCATTATGCATAAAATTATTTTTTGTTCAGCATTATTTAAAAAATTGTTCACTCTCTTTTTGCGTAAATTATTTTCTGTTCACTATTTAAAAAATTGTTCACTGTTTTCTCATAAACTATTTTTAGCATTCTACATAAAATTATTTTCTGTTCAGCATTATTTAAAAAATAGTTCACTCTCTTTTCTGCGTAAATTATTTTTTGTTCACTATTTAAAAAATTGTTCGCTGTTTTCTCATAAAACACCTAGTGAAATTGTGTTTTCTAAATTAAAAAGCCAAATCTGTATGTTTTTTCATGTTCGAATTTCACAATAATCGAACTTTTTTTTTTTTGCATTGATAAAATCTATTTTGATACACACTTTGTCAAAATTATCCAACAATGATGGATTGTGATTGGTTGTTTATCACTTTCTAATAAACTCACTATTTTTTCTACTTCACCTATAGTCTACCATGTAGAAGTATAGAACAAGTGTGACAAAATGAGTAGAAATTAGAGATGATTTGAATACAATGAATCGTAATGTATTGAAAATTTCCCTTTATTACATTTTATTATTATTATTACTATTACTCCTTATTTAGTTTATCTAAAAAGTTAAACATTTTTGGGTTTATCCAAAAATCTATGCCACAAAATACATGGTGGGAAATCTAGACCAAAGAACTGCCAAAATAAAAAATTGAGCGGCATTGTTGCTGTACTTAAATAAGTTGTCACAAGCAACATAAATTACCAACCAACCAAAAAAAAAAAAGAGAAACTACATCCACCTGATCAAATAAAGGTAGTAGGTTGGGTTTTCAGTTTTCACGTACAACTTCGAAGCAGGTTCTTGACCAAATATTTTTTTTTTTTAAAGTCTTTCAATATCAGATTTGTTATATACTTTCCCTCTGTCTAGGGGATGAGAGAATAGAATCTATATGTCTGGAAAAAAAAATGTTTGTAATAGAATCTATATTGGTTTAATGGCTGCAATCGTGCCTGAAAAATAAAATAAAATGTAGCTCAATAACCAATTTTCTATTATGACTTTTACCTCAAAGCATGTTTTGAGTGTCCATTTGTGTGTGTGATTTTGAACTTGTTTCTGTGTTTTTTTGGTGTTTGAAAGTAGTTGTGCCTGTTAAAAGTACTGAATGTTGATGTTATGATCCTTAACACTCAAAACTGTTTGTAAGATGGACATGATGTACAAAGAGCAAATTTTATTAATGCAAAAAAACCAATTCGATTATTGTGAAATTTAAACATGAAAAAACATTCAGATTTGGCTTTTAAATTTAGAAAACACGATTTTACTAGATGTTTTATGAGAAAACAGCGAACATTTTTTTAAATAGTGAACATAAAATAATTTACACAGACGCCAACTATAGTCATACGAACCACATGCAGAAAACAGTTTGAATTAATATAGAAAACAGATTTTATGAATGCAGTAAGCAGATTTGAATATACAGTAAACATGATGTAGCACCAACTACGGCATTTGAAGACACGTCACTAGCCTGCTGCTGTAGCACCAACTGTAGTCATATGAACCACATGCGCCAACAGACTGTAGGTGAAGTAGAAAAAATAGTGAGTTTATTAGAAAGTGATAAACAACCAATCACAATCCATCATTGTTGGATAATTTTGACAAAGTGTGTATCAAAATAGATTTTATCAATGCAAAAAACAAAAGTTCGATTATTGTGAAATTCGAATATGAAAAAACATACAGATTTGGCTTTTCAATTTCGAAAACACAATTTCACTAAGTGTTTTATGAGAAAACAGCGAACAATGTTTTAAATAGTGAACAGAAAATAATTTATACAGAAAAGAGAGTGAACAATTTTTTAAATAATGCTGAACAGAAAATAATTTTATGCAAAATCATAGAAATAGTTTATGTAGAAAACAGTGAAAAATTTTTATGAGAAAACAATGAACAGTTTTAATTAATGCAGAAAACAGATTTTATGAATGCAATAAGCAGATTCGAATATAGAGTAAACATGATGTGCAGAGAGCAAATTTTATTAACGTAGAAACAGATTTTATCAATGTAGAAAAACAAATTCAATTATTGTGAAATTTAAACATGAAAAAGCATTTAGATTTGGCGTTTAAATTTAGAAATAATTATTTTGTGAACAATTGTGAACAATTTTTTAAATAATGCTGAACAGAAAATAATTATTTTGTATTTTTTATTTGTTGATAGTTTCTTAATACTAAATAGATGATACACATTTTTTGTTTATATTTTAATCCCCTCAATCAAACTTCTATCTCCATCTCTGAATCCAAAATGGCCGAAACACATCGGAATGACCTAAAATTATTCCCGGGGTGGAACATAGGGTGTTACTACCGAAACAAAATGGTAATATAATAGCTATTTCTAAGGTTCTACTATTTTTAAGCTTAGTGTCCGTTTACAGCTTATTTAGCTGTTTGCTAAACTTTTTGTTGAAAGTGTGCTAAATTATATTTGTGCTTTGAAAACATTTGAAAAGGTGAAAAATAATGCAGGAAAAAATGAGGTTTTAAAAAGCTGTACACAAAAACTAAAAGTTAAAAGTTGAAATTGATGCCAAACAGACTCTTATCTCTCTAAAGGTTTTATTTTTTTGCATAATTTTTTTCTTCTTTCTTAGATAGTTGTAATAAATAAAAGAGAGAAAAAAATGTTCTAGAATTAAATAATTTAGCAAGCAATAACTATGCAGTAAAATGTCATAAGAACTGAACCATTGAAAAATATTGTTTTGTTCTTTTCAAATTAGTTGAGCAAGTCCATCTCTTCCTACTAAAATACACTAGGCAATTTATGTGTTTGTCGCAATTTGAGCTATTTTATGTTTTAGAAACTATATTTGTCTATACTTTGAGCTATTTTATGTGATTTGCAGATAATTTTTGTTTGCAGCAAATATTTTTTGAAATTCATGATAATGTCTTTCTAATCATGACTGAGGTTATGCATTTACAAGTTTCCAATTATTTAAAGAATGTAGTAGTTTCATTCTCAAAGATTCTTGCTGCAATATATTGAATTGGACATGTTTGTGTTCTGAAATTAACTTGAACTCTTATTAAAAACATGGTTTTGTATCTACTCTATGAGAAACATTGTAAAGAAGTAAACTTTGACCTTTAGTTTTAAATTATTAATTTTTAAAAAATGTTTTTCATTCACTTTGATTTCTTTGTAGTCAAACTAAGAAGGGTGAAGGAATTTTTTTCTTAAAAAAAGAAAGGAAAAAGGCTTACGGATTTTATGAGATGTATACATGTTGATTGATCTCATTTTTAGCAAAACTTCCAAAGTGAATTTTAGGCTAGGACATTTTGTTTTGCATTAAACATGTCTACACTAGGGGCATTGGCCCATTGGTTTTGGAATGCAAGCATGTCATCAATTTTCTGTGCAAGCATGTCTAAACTAGATCTCTGCTTATTCATTTGAATATGAGGGTAATATTTACTATTGACTATTGGGGTTTGTGCACTTTCTCTAACTATGCAGGTAGCCTATAAACTAATGGTTATGCATGAAGGATGTTTGGAAGGGAAGTTTCAGTCTATTGAAAGACTAAGGGAAACCAATCAGGAGAAAGCTATTGTTCATCATGTCAGACAGGTGATTATAAGTAGAAATCTTGCCTTGAATCATTTATGCTCCTTAGAGAGGTTCTGAGGGTCCCGTGGTTTAGTTTTTTGACAGTTATGTGGAAATACGATATTGTTTTCTTTGCAAGTTTCTAGAAATTATCATGTAGCTTTCTGTTTCTATTGTTGCACTTGATGTGATTAATCAATGCTTACCTTTGGAACCCTAACGAGTGTTGTTGCATTGTTATCCTTCATCTCTATATTTTGTATATATATCAATTTATAGTAAATTCATTATTAAATTTTTTTTTTTTTTGGTTGGTTGTAATTTCAACACTCTTTTTGCTATAACATACTACTATTTAATCAATTAAATCATTTGGTCTCCTTACATGTTTTGTGTTGATTTCTTACTTTATGTAGTTACTTCTTTTCATTTATAAGATGATTTAATAATGCAGTCACAAGAGCAACCCTATTCAGGTCCTTATTCATGTGATCAATGCTACTTTGTTGTTGCTTTCCTACTTCTTAATGTTGCATATTGAAAACAAATTTGAGAATGTTGAGTGAACTTCCATTATATATATATATATATATATAAAAGAAAAAGAAGGAAGAAAAATTAAACAAAAGGGAGATCCAGAAGTGGATGAACCTTATAAATGTTGGCTAATTTTGTTTTAATTAGATTTTCTTTTTTGGTTGGGGAGCTGTATTAAAATGAGTACTAGGTGTTCGATGAAATCCTACAAAGAACTTGGGATAGAAAAGGTTATGTTTGGGTTATTCTAAAAAAAAATTAAAAGGAATTGGATTGGGTTACTCTCCACAAATTTGCTTCCAAGGAAGGATAATCACACCATTCTCTTTAGCTGGAATTTTTTTTTTTTCAATTGCTAGAAATTTTTTTCTCTCCATCATAGTGGATGTTACAGTTTTAGTTGTTTAGAATAGGCTTAAAAGAAAATCTATTTGTAAGACAACACATTTTTATGGATAGCATACTAAGTGTTATATACATTTTAAATTTGAAATTCATACCAAGTGTTATTTTTAAAAATTTATAAATTCAATTGCATTAGCTACATACTTATTTAATTAAATTTATTTAAGTATGACTTTTGAAACAAAATGTTTCTCCAAATATTTACCTAAAATTATTTGAATATATTTGCTTTCTCGGATTCTAATTATTTCTATGTACAAAAATTTATTTGTGGACTCTTACAAAATTTACATTATTTTTATTTCTATTTTGTTGAAAATAGATGTATTTTCTTTCCAAGAACCTAAAAATACATGTACTTATGTAATTCCCGTGCATTTGCACGGGTTTAAAAGCTAGTTTCCTTAATATGCCAATGTACACGTACGAGAGTCTTAGAGGCATCGAGCACATCATGGTCGACAAACCTACAAAACTAAGTACAGATACCACCGCAATAGAGTTCATTTAAACATAAATTTAAACATGAAAAACAAATTCGATTATTGTGAAATTTAAATATGAAAAAGTATTCAGATTTGGCTTTTAAATTTAGAAAACACGATTTCACTAGGTGTTTTATGAGAAAACAGTAAACAATTTTTTAAATAGTGAACAGAGAATAATTTGCACAAAAAAGAGAGTGAAATTTTTTTTTCAATAATGCTGAACAGAAAATAATTTTATGCAAAATACTATAAATAGTTTATGCAAAAAATAGTGAACAATTTTCATGAAAAAACAGTGAACAGTTTTACTTAATGTAGAAAACAGTTTTACTTAGTGAACAGTTCTACATTCAACTAATTCGAACTTTTTTACAAATTCAAATTTTTCGAGGCATTTACCGTTAGGTGATCTATGCGAATCATTCATTTTTCTTTCATGGAGTTTGTCCATTATTCAGATGGTTACATATTTAAAAAAACACAAAAACCATTTAAATGCAATAACTGCGCCAATGCTAAAAACAGTTTATGCAAAAAATAGTGAACAATTTTTATGACAAAACAGTGAACAGTTTTAATTAATGCAAAAAGCAAATTTTATGAATGCGGTAAGCAGCTTCAAATATATAGTAAACATGATGTGTAGAGAACAAATTTTATTAACGTAGAAACAGATTTTATCAATGCAGAAAAACAAATTCGATTATTGTGAAATTTAAACATGAAAAGCATCCAGATTTGGCTTTTAAATTTAGAAAACACGATTTCACTAGGTGTTACATGAGAAAACAGTGAACAATTTTTTAAATAGTGAACATAAAATAATATACGCAAAAAAGAGAGTGAACAATTTTTTAAATAATGCTGAACAGAAAATAATTTTATGCAGAATGCTAGAAATAGTTTATGTAGAAAACAGTGAACAATTTTTATGAGAAAACAGTGAATAGTTTTAATTAATGCAAAAAAAAAAAAAAAATTTAATGAATGCAGTAAGTAGATTTGAATATACAGTAAATATGATGTGCAAAGAGCAAATTTTATTAATGTAGAAACAGATTTTATCAATGCAGAAAAATATATTCGATTATTGTGAAATTCAAACATTAAAAAGCATTCAGATTTGACGTTTAAATTTAGAAAACACGATTTCACTAGGTGTTTTATGAGAAAACAATGAACAATTTTTTAAACAGTAAACAGAAAATAATTTATGCAGAAAAGAGAGTGAACAATTTCTTAAATAATGCTGAACAGAAAATAATTTTATGCAAAATCGTAGAAATAGTTTATACAGAAAACAGTGAACAATTTTTATGAGAAAACAGTGAACAATTTTAATTAATGTAGAAATTAAATTCATATTTTGAAATTAAAATCTCTATATTTTACAATGCTTTTGTTTAAATAAATAAAAACATAAAAAAGTCACTTATTTTTACATTTATGTTTATTTGTTCATTATCCCAAAAAAAAAAAAAAAAAAATTTACACAGTAACCGAGTTTCCCAAACTCGAGTACTGTGTAAAATTTTTTTTCCCTGCATTTTATTTATAAAACATACCCGAGTCCGGTATACTCGAGTACCGTGTTGCATGGAACTCGAGTTTCTCAAGCTCGAGTACCACATAATTTTTTTTAATCACAGAAATTCCATGTCAGTAATGCCACGGTGGCAAAATTGAGAGGAACTCGAGTTTCTGAAACTCGATTTCTAGAAAAAGTGGTACTTTGCTGTTTATTTTCGAAACAGTGATTTTTTGCTAAAAATTTCAAAAAAAAGTGGTATTGGGCCATTTTGGCCTTAAGTTTCCTGTAAAAATAAGCTCATCCTAACACTTTTTAAGCTAGAGGCCCACTTATAGTTCAAAGGGTAAAGCTGAGAGAATAGAGCTCTAGGCCCACACATATATAGTGCCTAAACCCCCATTTTCTTTGTTTGCATGCATGCGAATAGCACACCACCACCCCCCCCCCCCCCCAAAAAAAACAAAACTCCCTATGTTAAATTTCCTACCTGTATAATTGTTTTGGTTCCAACTAGGCTGACTTGTGCTTCAACAGAGCTTTGATAATAATTACCACAAAGTGTCTTTCCTTACAATTTGATATGAATCATGCCTTGGCTTAAGTCGACGACACAATATCGTACATTAAACTCGAGTCAAACTTGCAGCATCGACCTAGAACAATTTCATTAATCAATCAAATTGTAATGCAAAATTAAATTTAAATTTAAAATAAAAAGTAACTCATAAACCCTTTATCCAAATATAGGGTTATGAGTAATTCTTATACCATATAAAAAGCAATAATTATTTTCTGAAACAGATTGTGATAAGTTGTTTGTCATTTTTACATGAACTCATCATTTTTTTTTTTTTTCACAACTCAATCTGCAACATAAACAGTAGTACTTTTTTTTTTTTAGGTAATACTAAAGGTTTATATATATATATATATATATATATATATATATAGAGAGAGAGAGAGAGAGAGAGAGAGAGAGAGAGAGAGAGACTAAGGGGTGGTTTGCATCAAAGTATGCTTTATGTACCAGTTGCTCACAAAAGGTAAAATAAAACAAACAAAAATATAAGGAAGAAAAATGTGGATTTACTGGGATTGAGATCCCATGCAATACCTAGGTATTGCACGGTGTGCAATTGCTTTAATCCTAGCCATTCAATTGATCTAATGCTCAAGAATTGGACAGCTCAATTAGACATGTCAGCGATCTGTGTGAGCCCTCATTTTTCTCTGCTCTTTCTCCTCTCTCTTCTTCATGCTTACCCCTATTCAAAAATTTCAGAAACTCTCTCTAACTCTCTCTCTCTTCCAGCCGAACATGCCTCAGAATCTCTCTCTCATGCCTAAAAAAAAAGCCACCAGTGATGCTCCTGTTACCTCTCCACCGAAGAATGAATGTGAACCAACAATGTTCTAGCTACCCACCCAAATGTGATTAGATTTGGTAATCAAATTTATGATTTTTTTTTCTTTGTGTGATTTCTTTGCCAAAGATCATCCCTTTGTTTCATTTATAGCACTAAGAATTATCTATTTCTTTCATTGCTTTTTTTTTTTTTTAAATCCGATTCATTTATTGTTGAATGTTTTTGAGATTTTTATAATGGGTATGAAGCCCAGTACCAGTAGTGTGCGTGTGTGTCAATGGCCAAGGACTGGCTGGTGGAGATTTTGTTAGGTTTTGTCCTCTAATGCTGATGTTTGGTTGTTAGGTTTATCGGTTACTTGTGTTATGTTTTTGTTTTCATTTCATGAGTTTCAAGGGGAAAAAAATTAGTGTTTATTGTGCAATCTTGTTCAAAGCCAGGGATTTAGTTGTTACAGATCAATTCTCAAACATCAGTTGAACCTTGTTGTCTCTGACTTTTATGACACTGTTACTTTTGTCCATAACAAATTGTGAAAATTCAGAAATAAAAAGCATCAGGTTTCTGGATTTACAAAAGAAAAAAGGGTGATGGCATTTACAGACATTTTGTATGCATGCTATTCTTGTAAAACTCCCATTGAAGTAGAAAATATTTGAAATATATACATCATCTGAATTCAAATTAATATATTGGGGCCAGCTGACAATAGTGCCAATTGTAGTAGGGATGTCCATATGGTTCTCATTTCTTAGTAGATTGATAATATTGTAAATAAAAAATGATTGTAATGATATTGTAGGGACCGGTTTCGAGCGCTCTCTGCAAATTGAGAGAGTGGACCCAAGCCTAGCTAACCCTCCAATAAATTTATAGAGTATGGGTTCAAGAGCTAGGCCCTAGTAAAGAATACAACGGCCATGCATGGTTGTACGTGAATGCTAGTAACCTAAGTATGGGTCGGAATACACAATAAGGCTCCTCGGACGGGTTTGACAGAGGTTGAAGTTGTTCTTATTTCTTTCAAGAAAGGTTACAATGGTTGAGAGAGAATACGCTGCTACAGTATTTCCTTTTCTCTGGTTTTTTCTCCGTCCCCCTCACAAGAGGGACTTTTTACATTATATACTTCTCTCTCAGTTGATCATAGCCCTACATTTGTTGATCAGCCCGGTTTCCACTTGAGAGCCTGTCCCATCAGCCGCATTCCCATCCCTCCTGTGGGTTGCAGCGCCCAAGACGGCACTGTTCAGAGGTCCTATCTTCATTAATGCGGCCAGGGCGTTAGTTGAGGGCATTTAATGTGGAGGTGACAGTTCACCTAGGACTTGTTCCTCCACCATGCTTCAATGTCCAGTGCTTGGTTCTTGCTATTTGCTCCTTGGATGCTTAGGGAGACTCCCCTTAAAGGTATGTTGTTTGCCCGCTTTCTGACCTCGGTCCCCCGAGGATGTAACCATCCTCGGCAATGTTCCTTGGGCCCTGGGCTCTAAACTTTCGTCCTCAGACCTCGGACCTTGGAGGCGTCCTCGGCGTGGGCCTCTGGGCCTGGTTTGGAGTGGGCCGGGGTTGCTGACTTATTCTGGCCCCACAATAGCCCCTCAAAATCTTGCTGTCCGCATCCTCGGGCGGAAAGGAGGATTTTGATATCCTCGGACCTGCTCCGTGGCCCATCGAGTCTTGTCCTTCGTCAGCGTTGGTGCCTTTTCACCTGCCCAAGGTGCGTTACTGGCACTTAGGTACGCATAACGTGTCTTGCATTAAATTCGGGCGGCTTTATGCTCCCCACGTTCAACGGGCAGATGACAATCTAACGGTGGGGATGCGTCCGCCATTTATGGGCGGGAAAACTCGTGCGGCTCTTCCATCTAAGGTATAAATGCCCATTAGAACCGCTTCCTCCTTTTTCATTTACGATCAAGAGCTCTTGCGCCTCCATTCAGAGTCCAGCCAAATTTCCATCTCCATCTCCAGCACAAAAAGCCAGTCCGAGGAGCTCTTCCTCATTTCTGTAAGTCACTCTATCCCTCTCTGAGCTTTTTTCCTCTCTACTCATCCTTCTCTTTCATTCGCTCCTCTTTTAGTTCGCTTAGGCGTCATTTGGGATGGGTAGACTTAAGAAGTATGTTGGCTCTAAGGAGGCGATGGAGAAATTCATCGCCGATTACAAGATACCGGCCAACGTGGGCTTAAGGTATTGTGAGGAGGGGGAGTGGCACCTCCGGAGGCAGGAGGGCGAGGTGGTGATTCCCATCATCGCTTTCCTTGAAGGGGGGATGAGGATCCCCATGGGGCCGGTGATGAGGGGTTACCTCACCTACTTTCGGTTAACCCCCACCCAATGCGCCTCCAACATGTTCAGAATTCTGGGCAGTGTGGATGCCCTTAATGAGAAGATAGGTCTGAGGCTGACCTATCATGATGTCAATTACTGTTACAATCTTCAACATCTGAAGAACAAGTCCTACTACATGAGGATGAGGGACGACAGGGTCCGGCTCATCCAGTGCCTCCCCGAGTCCAACAAGGGGATGAACGAGGATTTTCTCATCGTGTCTGGAGCGTGGCACGATGGCCTTCATTGCCCGACGATAGAGGGAACACCAGGTGGGGCAGTGGGAATAGGAGGGGATTCAAAGATTCTAACTTCTTTTCTGCATTATTTCTTTTTGTACTGTTTGGTTTCTAACCATGGATGTGTTTTCTCTTTGCAGATCCGCACTCTTTCGCGCGCCACTTCAGCTTGATTAACAGGGAGGACTTGCAGTAGGTGCTCAGGTCTACGGCCTTTGAGAACGAAGCAGACCACCAAGTCAGAGCCGCGCACAAGATTTTGGGGTACACTCCACTCCAAAAGTCATTCGCGGCCCCAAAGCACGTGATCAGAGCTAAGGATCCTCGGCTGTAGAAAATAAAAGTGACCGAGGACGGTTTCGAGTTTCCCGAGGACACCTCCACTTCAGAAGACGTCACAGTAGCAGTCCCTTCATCTTCCCATACATTCCCAGAGGCCGCGGAAGAGGACTTAGAGAGGGAAGGGGACGCTGCAGATTTTGGTCCTGCCGAGGACGATTTTAGCGTTTTCGAGCAACTCCATCAGTCCGAGGACCCTTCTGGAGACTTGGGTGATCCTCGTCTAACCGAGGCAGACTTTTTAGCGTCGGATAAATCTTCTCGGCTTGAGATGGGCTACAAGAAGAAAGCCCAGCCCACCCTACTCGACCTAATCAAAGGTCAGCCGGGGAAGTCCAAACCGAAGTTTCCTCCTCCTCCTCCTCCTCCAAAGGTTCGTCCTGCTCAGACCAGGTCGGCCTCAACACAGTCCAGGCTTCCTCCTCCTCCGCCTCAGGCGAGCCCGCCGTCTAGGCACGAGCCTGCTGACCCTAAGCAGAAGAAGGACAAGGGCAAGAGGACCCTTGAGGACAAATCTGGGCCCACGCGGGAGGGCGATGGCACTCGGCGGCCATCGAAGCAACTGAGGATAGGCTCCTCAACGCAGGATAAACAGGTCGCTCCCCCGCCCAAGGTCCAGGCCTGGCTCCCCGCCCCAATGCTCCGCGGGGCACCTTTGAGGGATGACTCCTCCCTCAGGGATTTTAAGGATGGCGAAGGCGCGTATGTGGCCGACGCTGTAGAGAGATGCCTGCTCCTTCCCGCGGACATGGCGGAGCTGGGGACCATGAGGAGTAAGGACGTCTTCCTCTGCCTCAAGCGATACTTGGGGATGGTAAGACCCTTAACACTTGTACTTTTTCTTGCTTCAGTTTTTTCTACTTTCCTTTCTTTTTGAGCTCGGCTAATTATGACTTATCTGTTTCGTTTGGCAGGCTGTCCAGGCCACTTTCAGGCTGGAAGAGGCGGCCAATGAACATGGAAAGGCCATGGATTTAGAGCGCGATAAGCGCCTGGAGGCTACTCGGACCCTCAAGACGTCCGAGGAGGACCTTGCCAAGGCCAGGGAGGAGCTGAAGGCAATGACTCAGGCTAGGAACAGTGCAATGTCAGGCCTTGAGGGTGCCCAAAGGCAGGCCGAAACTCAGACAAAGCGTCTGGGTGAGGCAGAGAAGCTGCTGAAGCTTGCCGAGGAGCAGATAGCTGGCTTGGCGAAGAAAGTGGCCGATACTGAGGAGGCCAAGAGGGTGGCTGAATGGGCCAAAGGGGAGGCTGAGAGGGCCAAGTTTGAGGCAGAGCAGGGCAGGGAGGAAGCCTGGGCCACCAAGCAGGAAGCTGAGGAGGCAGCCTACACTGCCGGGGCAACTGAAACAGCAGCTGCCTACAAATACCAAGTCCCTGGGGTATGTAGGCGCTACTGCTCCGAAACTTGGAGTGAAGCCCTCAGATAGGCTGGGGTGGAGGCCTCTTCTGACTTGTGGAAGGAGGAGAACGTGTACTACCCTCCTGTTATCCGTGAGGCTGCCCCAGATGGCTCTGAGGCCGAAGAGGCTGCTGCGGAAACTGCTGCCACTCCGGGAGTAATCCCTCCTTGGTGGTTGAATTGAGTGATGGCTCCAACGAGGATGCGCCTCAGCAGGCTGCAAAGCCTTCCCTTGATGCCCAGGTTTCTTCTGCCGAGGGGGCAGCTATTCCTGCCGTGCCTCTGCAGGCCGTCCCACTCGGTCAAGGCTCAGAGGACCCTGAGGCAGCTTTGGGCCAACCACCCACCGAGGCGGGCAACTAAATAGAAGAAACTAGGCTCATTGGCGCTTCTGCCTGCTACACTTCACTTTTGCATCTTTTTCTTCCATTTTTCTTTATTTGTAATGTGACTCCATTAGTGTAATTCTTTTGGACTTAATGAATTGAGAGCTTTATTTCTTTTTCTGTTTGTTGTGGCTATTTGTTTACTTGCACATTATCCGCCTTTTCTCTACTTGCATGATTTTAGCTTCAATTGCATCTCGGCCAATCGTGGCATCAGTCATTATAATGAGAGGGCATGTATGCTCTGATGCACTTTTCGTTTCCTAAGGACCAGATAGAATTTCTTCGAGTAGACACTTAGTGTTTCTTCAATGTAGTTAACTTCTCCATAGGCCTGAGTCCGAGGACCATGCAGAGCCTTGGTCCTGCTTGATACTTAGCTTCTTGAGGTAAATAGTGTTCCCACAGGCCTGAGTCCGAGGACAATACAGAGCCTTGGTCCTGCTTGACAATTGAGTTTGGCTGTAAGTAACTAGTTTCCCCATAGGTTTGAGTCCTTGGACCATGCAAGACCTAGGTTCTATCTAGCACCCAGATATAAGTGGTTAGCTCCCCATAGGCTTGAGTCATTGGATCATACAAGACCTAGGTACAGTTGCTACCTTCAAGATAAGTGGCTAGCTCCCCATAGGCTTGAGTCCGAGGACCATGCAAGACCCAGGTACAGTTGCTGCCTTCAAGATAAGTGGCTAGCTCCCTATAGGCTTGAGTCCTTGGACCATGCAAGACCTAGGTACAGTTGCTGCATTCAAGATAAGTGGCTAGCTCCACATAGGCTTGAGTCCTTGGACCATGCGAGACCTAGGTACAGTTGCTGCCTTCAAGATAAGTGGCTAGCTCCCCATAGGCTTGAGTCCTTGGACCACGCAAGACCTAGGTACAGTTGCTGCCTTCAAGATAAGTGGCTAGCTCCCCATAGGCTTGAGTCCTTGGACCATGCAAGACCCAGGTACAGTTGTTGCCTTCAAGATAAGTGGCTAGCTCCCCATAGGCTTGAGTCCGAGGACCATGCAAGACCCAGGTACAGTTGCTGCCTTCAAGATAAGTGGCTAGCTCCCTATAGGCTTGAGTCCTTGGACCATGCAAGACCTAGGTACAGTTGCTGCCTTCAAGATAAGTGGCTAGCTCCCCATAGGCTTGAGTCCTTGGACCATGCAAGACCTAGGTACAGTTGCTGCCTTCAAGATAAGTGGCTAGCTCCCCATAGGCTTGAGTCCGAGGACCATGCAAGACCCAGGTACAGTTGCTGCCTTCAAGATAAGTGGCTAGCTCCCCATAGGCTTGAGTCCGAGGACCATGCAAGACCCAGGTACAGTTGCTGCCTTCAAGATAAGTGGCTAGCTCTCCATAGGCTTGAGTCCTTGGACCATGCAAGACCTAGGTACAGTTGCTGCCTTCAAGATAAGTGGCTAGCTCCCCATAGGCTTGAGTCCGAGGACCATGCAAGACCCAGGTACAGTTGCTACCTTCAAGATAAGTGGCTAGCTCCCCATAGGCTTGGGTCCGAGGACCATGCAAGGCCTAGGTACAGTTGCTGCCTTCAAGATAAGTGGCTAGCTCCCCATAGGCTTGGGTCCTTGGACCATGCAAGGCCTAGGTACAGTTGCTGCCTTCAAGATAAGTGGCTAGCTCCCCATAGGCTTGGGTCCTTGGACCATGCAAGACCTAGGTACAATTGCTGCCTTCAATTGGCTGTAAGTAACTAGTTTCCCCATAGGCTTGAGTCCTTGGACCATGCAAGACCTAGGTTCTGTCTAGCACCCAGATATAAGTGGCGTTGGGACGCGAGACATGTGATAATGACAGGCAGAACATCTGAATTAAAAAGGACTTCTTTATTAATAGTAATACCTTTTCAGGTTATTTACATTCCATGGACGAGGTACAGGTTTATCATCTAAATCTTCTAAATAGTATGCTCTTATCCCTGCCACTGAGGTGATTCGGTAGGGGCCCTCCCAGTTGGGTCCGAGCTTTCCCCAAGAAGGGTTCTTGGCAGCTCCTTTGACTTTTCTCAGCACCAGGTCTCCCGGTGCTAGTGGTCTGAGCTTTACATTGGTGTCATATCCCTGCTTGAGCTTTTGCTGGTAGTGGGCCAGCTGGATCATTGCTTGCTCTCTTCGTTCGTCTACCATGTCCAGGCTCCGCCCCAGCAGTTCATCATTGTTGCCTGAAGTGAAGGAGCTCGTCCTTAGTGTCGGGAAGTTGGTTTCCAGGGGGATCACTGCCTCCGCACCATAAGTCATGGCAAAAGGTGCTTCCCCCGTTGAGCGCCAGGGCGTAGTCCGGTACGTCCAGAGGACGTGGGGCAGTTCTTCTACCCATCTCCCTTTGGCATCATCCAATCTCTTCTTGAGCCCGTTGACGATGACCTTGTTGACAGCCTCGGCCTGTCCGTTCCCCTGAGGGTAGGCTGGCGTTGAGTACCTATTTGTGATCCCAAGTTCACAACAGTACCTCCTGAAGGCTTTGCTATCGAACTGGAGACCATTATCCGAGATGAGGGTATGAGGGACCCCGAACCGTGTAACTATATTCCTCCAAAGGAATTTCTTCACGTCTACATCCATGATGTTGGCTAGTGGCTCGGCCTCGACCCACTTGGTGAAGTAGTCCGTGGCCACCAACAGATACCTCTTGTTCCCTGGTGCCTTGGGGAAAGGTCCCACAATGTCCAAGCCCCATTGGGCGAATGGCCATGGACTGCATAATGGATTGAGGACCCCTCCTGGCTGATGGATGTTTGGGGCGAACCTTTGGCATTGGTCACACTTCTTGACATACTCCTGGGCCTCTTGCTGCATTCCCGGCCACCAGTATCCTTGAGTGACGGCTCGGTGAGCCAGGGATCTCCCCCCTGTATGGCTCCCACAAATTCCTTCGTGCAGCTCTTCGAGCAAGGATTCTGACGTTTCGGGGTGGACACATAGAAGGTATGGCCCAGAGTAGGACCGCCTGTATAGCTTGTGATCCTCGGACAACCAGAACCGAGGAGCTTTCCTTCGTATCTTTTCTGCCTCTGACCTCTCCTCAGGCAGGACGTCATCTTTGAGGAATCTCATTATGGGGTCCATCCAGTTGGGAGCCATCACAACTTGATGGACGGGGATTACTCCCTTTGGCACTTCACTTGCCCTCTCCAGGTGCTCCACAAGTATGATCCGAGGCAGAGCCCCTGCCGAGGATGTTGCGAGTGTGGCAAGTGAATCGGCATGACTGTTCCCATTCCTAGGAATATGGGACAAGCTGAAGGGGCGAAACTCCAACTGCAAGCGCTTGACTTGGCTAAGGTATTCCTGCATCCTCGAATCCCTGGCTTCCATCTCCCCCTTTACTTGTCCTACCACCAATCTGGAGTCTGAGAACATCTCTATTGACCTTCCTCCCATCTTTTGCACCATGATCATCCCTTGCAGTAATGCCTCATACTCGGCCTCGTTGTTTGTGGCCGTGAATCCGAGCCTCAGGGATTTCTCAATGACATGATCTTCAGGGGATACTAGAACCAGCCCCACTCCGGACCCCCTTTGGTTTGCCGCGCCATCCACATATACTTTCCAACATGGTGACTGTGGGATGGAGATTGCCCCAACTGATTTCTCATCACGGCTCTTATCCTCGGCTGTCACTTCTACGACTGGTTCGGTGAACTCGGCCGTCAAATCTGCCAGAACCTGGCCTTTTATGGAAGTCCGGGGCATGTACTTGACGTCAAAAGCCTCCAGAATTGTGTTCCACTTCACGATTCTACCTGTGTAATCAGCGGCCCGGAGTACAGACTTCAAGGGCAATTGGGTTAGGACAACCACCGTGTGAGCTTGGAAGTAATGGGGGAGCTTTCTTGTGGCATGGACCACTGCCAGTATAGCCTTCTCTAGGGGTAGGTATCTGACCTCTGCTTCGTGCAGCGACTTGCTGACGTAGTAAACTGGCTTTTGAACGCCATTGTCTTCCCATATCAGTACTAGGCTCACTGCGTGGAGCGCCACCGCCAGGTAGGCGTATAGGACCTCGTCGGGCTCAGGATTGGACATGATAGGCGGCCAGGATAGATACTCCTTGAGTTGCTGGAAAGCTACGGCACAATCCTCGAACCACTCAAATCCCTTCCATTTATTGATCAGGAGATAAAAGGGTCTGCACCTGTCGGCCGACCTGGAAATGAACCGGTTCAGCGCTGCGATCATCCTAGTAAGCTTTTGGATCTCTTTGGGATTCTGCGGAGGCTTCATATTGTGAATTGCCTTGATCTGGTCAGGGTTGACTTCGATCCCACGGTGGATGATCATATACCCCAGAAACTTGCCAGAGCTTACGCCAAACGAGCATTTTGAGGCATTAAGGCGGAGCTTGTACTCTCTCAGGATGCCAAATGTGCGGCCGAGGTTCTCCAAGTGCTCGAACACCAGCTTGCTCTTCACCACCATATCGTCAACATAGACCTCGATGCTCTTGCCCAACATCGGCTCAAACATTCTCGTCATCATCCTCTGGTAGGTGGATCCGGCGTTTTTCAGGCCAAAGGGCATAACCTTGTAGTGGTAGTTCCCTATGGGTGTCACAAATACTGTCTTCTCTTGGTCCTCCAAGGCTAGTGGGATTTGGTGATAACCCTGAAAGGCATCCAGGAAGCTCATCCGAGGATGGCCTGCCGTCGCATCTACTAGTTGGTCTATTCGTGGCATTGGGAAAGGGTCTTTTGGGCATGCTTTGTTCAGGTCTGTGAAGTCTACACAAACCCTCCACTTCCCACTTTTCTTCTTGACCACCACAGTGTTGGCCAACCATTTGGGGTAAAAGATCTCCTTGATAGCCCCCGCGTGCTTAAGCTTATTGACCTCTTCCCTGATCGCATCAGCGTGCTCCTTCGATGGGCGCCGAGGTGGCTGCTGCTTGGGGATCACAGATGGGTTGACGTTAAGGTGGTGACAGATGAAGGATGGATCAATCCCAGGGGCGTCGCAGGGGTCCCATGCGAACACGTCAAGGTTCCTCTTGAGGAACTCAAGCAACTCCTCCTTCTCCTGTGGAGGCAGCTGGGTCCCGACCTGGAAGAACTTCTCTGGATCATCGTCAATTACCACCTTCTCTAGGTTCTCACATTTAGCATCCTCGGCAGGTGCATCCATAGGCGTTACCTGGGTCTTTGATTGCTATGAATCTTCCTCAGTTGGGGCCGAGGACTGTGCATCAAGCCGATAAGATATGGCAGCTACCGTGCACTGCCTAGCTATGGATTGGCAACCTCGGATCTCCAGAACCTGGTCCCCTGACGGGAATTTCACCTTCTGGTGCAAGGTGGAGGCTACGCCATCCAAGGCGTGTAGCCAGGGCCTCCCTACGATGGCTGTGTAGGGGGAGTATATGTCCACCACTATGAAGTTCGCCTCCACCACCACTGGGCCTGTCTGTACGGGCAGTCTGATCATGCCCTTTGGGATGACGAGCTTTCCGTCGAAGCTCATTAGGGGGGAGCTATAAGGTGTGAGGTCTTCCGGTTTTAGCCCCAGCCCCTTGTAGAGGTCTGGACACATGACCTCGGCTGCGCTGCCACCGTCCACCATCACCCTTTTCACGTCGTAGCCCCCGATTCTGAGGGTGACGTTTAGGGCGTCCTCGTGTGGTTGGATGGTCCCAATCTTGTCCTCCTCCGAGAAACTCAGGGCTGGGGGAGGATTCCTCCTGGACCTCTTTGGCCCCGTCCGAGGGTCCTCGGCGGGCATTTGGGCCACAGACAACACTCGCAAAGGGGGTGTGACTGTTCTTCCTGGCGCGGCCAGGATTATATTGATCGTCCCGGCGGGCTGCCCCATGGCGGCGTCCCTCCGAGGCTTTTGGTAGGCTCGGCCCCGCTGGTCGCTGGAATGGTGCAGAAGGTGCTTCAGCCTTCCATCCTGGGCTAGTTGGTCCAGGTGGTCCCAGAGGTTCCTGCAATCCTCCGTGGCATGTCCGTGGTCCTGGTGGTATTGGCAGTAACGATCCTGGTTGCGCCTACCAGGCTCCCCCATCATCTTAGCCGGCCATCTAAAGTATGGCTCGTTCTTTATCTTTTCCAGAACCTTGTGCACGGGTTCTCAGAATACTGCGCCGACAGTCTGGGCATTGGTCGCCCCGAATTGCCCACCGAAATCCCTCCTCGGACGGGCGTTGTTGTACCTATCCGACCTGAAATCCCTCCTCTCCTGAGGGATAACCTTCTCCTTGCCTTTGCCTTGTAGCATGTCTTCCTCCACCCGCTTGTACGTGTCGATCCGATCCATCAGCTGCCGCACGCTGGTGACGGGCGTTCCGGTCAGGGACTTCCTCAGGTCGTGCCCCATTGGTAGCCCATTCTGGAATGTACTGATGGCGACGGCGTCATACTTGCCGTCCAGCTCGTTGTAGATCTCCCAGTACTTGTCCGAATAAGCCCTGAGGGTCTCCCCGTCACGCATAGATAGGGACAGCAATGCACTCATAGGCCGAGGAGGCCTGCTGTTCGTGACAAAGCGGGAACCAAAGGCCTGGGTCAGCTGTCTGTACGAGTCTATGGAATTCGTCCTTAGACCGTTGAACCACCTCATCACCACAGGTCCTAAGCTGGATGGGAAGACTTTGCACATCAGCACCTCATTCTTGGAGTGGACAGCCATCCTCTGGTTGAACTGGCTCACGTGCTCCACGGGGTCCGTCTTGCCATTGTAAGCAATGAAGGTTGGCTGCTGGAACCGCCGAGGAAGCTCTGCCTCTTCTATACGACGCGTGAAGGGCGACCTGGAGAGCTGATCCAACGCCTTACTCATGGCGTCGCCTCCTAAGCCCCTAGAGGTTGGGTTGGCACGCCTACGCCTCTGGTAGCGCTCCTCCTCGTGGGAGAAAGTCTCGCTGGGGGGCGTTCTTGACCTCTGCCTGTATCATCATCGCTCTCGTCGTCGGAGGGCAAGTCAGGGCTGAGTTCGGACTGTCTCCGCTGCGCACGGCGTAGCTTCCTCTTCAGATTGTCTATCTCGCGCTGCATGGCCACCTTATCATCCTTTCTCTGGGAGGCGTGGCTATGGGCCTCTTCCGACCGCGTGGCCTGGCCATCGTCGCGCTTCTGGGGAACGTGCCCGTCCCCCTGGCTTTCGCTCGCCGTTGAAGTACGCACGCTTCCTTCTCGAAATCGTCTGTTGTCGTTCTGACCGCCCTCGGGGTCGCCATAGTTACCCTGAGGCCGTGACCTCGCCGGTTCAGGTCGATTGGGAGTTCTTTGGTGAGGGCCTGATCCTACCATGTTCGACTGTTGTCCTTACTAACGCACAAGCTCTCCCCACAGACGGCGCCAATTGTAGGGACCGGTTTCGAGCGCTCTCCGCAGATTGAGAGAGTGGACCCAAGCCCAGCTAACCCTCCAATAAATTTATAGAGTATGGGTTCAAGAGCTAGACCCTAGTAAAGAATACAACGGCCATGCATGGTTGTACGTGAATGCTAGTAACCTAAGTATGGGTCGGAATACACAATAAGGCTCCTCGGACGGGTTTGACAGAGGTTGAAGTTGTTCTTATTTCTTTCAAGAAAGGTTACAATGGTTGAGAGAGAATACGCTGCTACAGTATTTCCTTTTCTCTGGTTTTTTCTCCGTCCCCCTCACAAGAGGGACTTTTTACATTATATACTTCTCTCTCAGTTGATCCTAGCCCTACATTTTTTGATCAGCCCGGTTTCCACTTGAGAGCCTGTCCCATCAGCCGCATTCCCATCCCTCCTGTGGGTTGCAGCGCCCAAGACGGCACTGTTCAGAGGTCCTACCTTCATTAATGCGGCCAAGGCGTTAGTTGAGGGCATTTAATGTGGAGGTGACAGTTCACCTAGGACTTGCTCCTCCACCATGCTTCAATGTCCGGTGCTTGGTTCTTGCTATTTGCTCCTTGGATGCTTAGGGAGACTCCCCTTAAAGGTATGCTGTTTGCCCGCTTTCTGACCTCGGTCCCCCGAGGATGTAACCATCCTCGGCAATGTTCCTTGGGCCCTGGGCTCTAAACTTTCGTCCTCGGACCTCGGACCTTGGAGGCGTCCTCGGCGTGGGCCTCTGGGCCTGGTTTGGAGTGGGCCGGGGTTGCTGACTTATTCTGGCCCCACAGATATCTATGCTTTGTTATTTTTCAACTACAGGTTTAAACTTTTGCTATAAAATCTTGAATGAACTATATCTAAGTGTGTTAATACCCATTGAGATCTCTATCTGCATGGTTTCTTTGTCTAGAAATTTATGAGCTAAAACATGAAATCCCTCTTGAGCTTCCATTTTATTGAATGTAAACATCAATGTCTGTAAACACATGAATTTAAAATAATAGAAATTTGTTATATGCATATACAAATGCTAGCATTGGTGTGTGCCACAACAGACATTGATGTTTACATTCAATAAAATGGAAGCTCAAGTGGGATTTCATGTATTAGCTCATAAATTTCCAGACAAAGAAACCATGCAGATAGAGATCTCAATGGGTATTAACACACTTAGATATAGTTCATTCAAGATTTTATAGAAAAAGTTTAAACCTGTAGTTGAAAAATAACCAAGTATAGATATCATTATGATCATTTTTTATTTATAACATTATCAATCTACTAAGAAATGAGAACCATATGGACATCCCTACTACCATTGGCACTATTGTCAGCTGGCCCCAATATATTAATTTGAATTCAGATGATGTATATATTTCAAATCACTACAACAAAATGTATTTTTAGTGACGAAAATTAGTGAGGAAATATTTTTCGTCGCTAAAAATACAGATTTAGCGACGAAATATGAATTTCATCACTAATAATGAAAAAAATTATAACATTTATCGACAAAAATTATTTTTCGTCGCTATTGTGATCTGAAAAATGGGCACCAGCGGAGGGAAACTTTGGCACGAGCTTAATTAATCTATAGCGATGAAATATTTCGTCATTGTAGGTATTGCTATGGATAGTATTAGTGACGAAAATCTTTTCGTCGCTATAAGGAAGAATTCGCAACGAAAAATAGTCGTCACTAAAAATGATAATAGTTTTGCACATCATTGTTTTAGCGACGAAATTAAAATTCGTCACTAAAAGTATGCTATAGAGACGAAATATGAATTTCGTCTCTAAAAATATTTACAAAATCAGGGTTTTTTAGTGACAAAATTGACCTTCGTCACTAAAAACTTAAAAGCCTAATATCTTTTGCGATGAAGAGGAAGCAATAGCAATGAAAAAATTCGTTGCTAAAGACCACTATAAATACTCCCATTAGTACGTCACACCGAGCTCATTTCAATCAAAAAAAAAGAAAAAAAAAAACAAGCTTGACCCAAACCAAAAAAACCCAGATTTTTAGAGAGCCAATCGTCGCCGATCCACTTCGCCTTACCGTCGCCGATCCATCCTCGCCTCACCGTCGCCGATCCACTTCAGCTCACCGTCGCTAATCCACTTCAGCTCGCTACCGTTCGCGACACTTCAGCTCGCTACAGTTCGCGACACTTTAGCTCACTACGGTTCGCAACGCTTCAGCTCGCCAGCCGTTCGCGACGCTTCAGTCCTTCGCTGACCGTTCGGGACGATTCAGTCCTTCTCACTATCTGCAACGCTTCCAACGACACTTCAGTCCTTCGCACCATCGACGACGCTTCAGTCCTTCGCACCATCGGCGACGCTTTAGTCCTTTGCACCATCGGTGATGCTTCCGGCGACCCTTCGCCTTCCACCCAATCGGCGACCCTTCGCCTCCCACCCCCAAACGTGCAATGGGTATTTTTTTTTTCCTTTTGAGTTAATTTTTTTTGTTAATTTTTGTTTAATGATTCTAGTTCCTTTGGGTATTTTTGTTTAATGATTCTAAATGCTTGATGTTATTTTTTTGTTTAATGATTTTCCGAGTTCCTTTGGGTATTTTTTTATTTGATATAGTAATGGGTATATGCATTTTTGTTTAGTTTGGGTATTTGATATTTACTGTGTAATGGTTGTGAAGAAAGTTTCTTATATATGTACTTATCAATTGTTGTAATTCTTTTAGATTTCTATGGTTCTTATTGTTTGGATGATTCGAGTTTTGGATCCTCACTCTCTTGGTTTGGTTTCCACATTGATACCATTGCTAGATATATGTAGTGTACAAGTGAAGGTGTAAACTTTGTTGTAGAATTTCAATCAAAATGGGAACCATAAGAATTTAACACTAGTATTGATGAGGATCATGATGGCACTGGTTAGTTTAAACAGAAGCACTTTAATATTACTTTAAATACTGCCAATGCACTTTAAGATAGAAGTTTAAGGATTTGGGTATATATGTACTTAACATAAAAGTTTAAAATTGATGCATAATAGGTGTAATTTGAGCTTTCCATCTTGATTGAAAGGTACTATGGATTTGGTTACAGTCTGAAATTTATCTAGATAAATGAAAAGTTATAGATTTAGGTAATATACATATACCCTCACGTGGGTGTTCATTGTCATATATGATTAAGAGCTTTTATTAAATTGATTCCTAGGATTAGGTTTTGGTATTTAATGAGCTTTTACAAGCTTTTCTTTTGCAGACTAAATACACATTGTTTGTAGTAACTTTGAATTTTTTCTGAAAGTTGTAAACTTAACTTAAGCAGAGTAAGTAAATTCTAGTTAAAAACTTATAAAACTGTATACTTGTGATGTTGGAAATTGGATTTGTGGTGGTATGTTGTGTTGGAGCAAGCGGGTGGCTTGCAAGGTGTTATAAGGTGGTTTAAACTAATATTGGGAGTGTTTTTCATTTATTGCAAATGTGAATGAGTATTGTTGATTAGATGAGAAAAATAGTATTTTCTTTGATTTAAATAATTGTAAAACTCTATACTTGTGATGTTGGAAATTGGATTTGTGGTGGTATGTTGTGTTGGAGCAAGTGGGTGGCTTGCATGGTGTTATAAGGTGGTTTTAAACTAATATTGGGAGTGTTTTTCATTTCTTGCAAATGTTAATTAGTATTGTTGATTAGATGTGGTGAATAGTATTTTATTTCATTTCAATACTTGTAAAACTCTATACTTGTGATGTTGGAAATTGGTTTTGTGGTGGTATGTTGTATTGGAGCAAGCAGGTGGCTTGCATGGTGTTATAAGGTGGTTTAAACTAATATTGGGAGTGTTTTTCATTTCTTGCAAATGCTAATGAGTATTGTTGATTAGATGTGATGAATAGTATTTTATTTCATTTCAATACTTGTAAAACTCTATACTTGTGATGTTGGAAATTGGTTTTGTGGTGTTATGTTGTGTTGGAGCAAGCGGGTGGCTTGCATAGTGTTATAAGGTGGCTTAAACTAATATTGGAAGTGTTTTTCATTTCTTGCAAATGTTAATGAGTATTGTTGATTAAATGTGATGAATAGTATTTTATTTCATTTCAATACTTGTAAAACTCTATACTTGTGATGTTGGAAATTGGTTTTGTGGCGGTATGTTGTATTAGAGCAAGCAGGTGGCTTGCATGGTGTTATAAGGTGGTTTAAACTAATATGGAGAGTATTTTTCATTTCTTGCAAATGCTAATGAGTATTGTTGATTAGATGTGATGAATAGTATTTTATTTCATTTCAATACTTGTAAAACTCTATACTTGTGATATTGAAAATTGGTTTTGTGGTGGTATGTTGTGTTGGAGCAAGCGGGTGGCTTGCATAGTGTTATAAGGTGGCTTAAACTAATATTGGAAGTGTTTTTCATTTCTTGTAAATGTTAATGAGTATTGTTGATTAGATGTGATGAATAGTATTTTATTTCATTTCAATACTTGTAAACTCTATACTTGTGATGTTGGAAATTGGTTTTGTGGTGATATGTTATGTTGGAGCAAACGGGTGGCTTGCATAGTGTTATAAGGTGGCTTAAACTAATATTGGGAGTGTTTTTCATTTCTTGCAAATGTTAATGAGTATTGTTGATTAGATGTGATAAATAGTATTTTATTTGATTTAAATACTTGTAAAACTCTATACTTGTGATGTTGGTGATTGGTTTTATGGTGGTATGTTGTGTTGGAGCAAGCGTGTGGCTTGCATGGTGTTATAACGTGGTTTAAACTAATATTGGGAGTGTTTAAGACACTAATAGATTTTTGGTGTAGCCGAGGATTGAATCTCAGAACTTTTATTCAAAATAATTGTATACAATACTTTTATAGCCATCCAAATTAAAATATACTTAATACCCACTAATGTTTTATAGTTTGGGTAATTGGTTTTTTTCTAACTAATTATAAACTGTTTTTCTCTTTTACCCCTAAGCGTAAACTCAAGATTCAAATTTAAAGCAAACAAGTACATACAATTTTAAATTACATATTATACTTTATGAACAATTGTTGTGAAGATTTGGGTTTATTTACATATTTGGTACAGGATTATTAAACCTTGTGGATCAATATTACTGCCAACATTGTGGGTTTATTCTATTGTCTCTTCTCATGCCATTTAAAATGATAATACGTACCTCTTATTCTCTTAACGCTAAAATAAATTAGCATTGCCCATTCCGGAAATGGTTTCTAAGCATGGAATAAAGGCTCCTTAGAAAATGGTTTCTACTGTTTACTGATTGAGTCTATATGCCAGGTGTAGTTGATAATATTTGTCCCTGCATTCCCATGAGTATTTTAAACTTGCCAGAAACACATGTTAGGACATATGTGTTTCACTTGTTAGGAACATATGTCACTATTTTATGTAGTTGGCTAATCCTTTGAAAAAATGCACTCTACTTGTAATTGGGTAGTTCTAGGTGTTTTTAATACTTCAAAAAACCTTGTTTCAAGTTCAAGTGTTAAAGCCATGCAAATCTGTCTAAGAATCAAGTGAGAAAGTGCTGAATTTTAAATCTCAATAGCTCCTCGACACCTCCTCGACACCTGGCTATCTGTCGAGCTCTTCAGCTGATTCTTATCGCAATCTCGATAGCTTCTCGATAGCTGGTCGATCGATTGAGAAAGCTTCTGTCCCCTCGACACCTCCTCGATAGCTGCTATCTATCGAGGTTACAAGAATTCAGATTTCTGTTTTTGGGCCAGGCTTATATATTTGTGTAGGGTTTCTTTTCTCACAACTCTAGACCTATATAAGGCCTATTTTAGAGGCCGTCACATGAGAGAATAGAAGGAGAACATATGCAAAAGGTGACTGATGTCTTATTCTCTCTAAAAGAAGCTACTGCGTCTTTGCGCCTTAGGGTTTTGTAACCAAGTGCTTCTTGATCTTCATTGTTGATGAAGTGAAGAACTTTGCAGCCAACATTCTTCTTCCTCAAGTTGGTGAGTGAGTCACGTACTGGGATTCGTGCAAAGGAGTTAGTCACGTACTGGGATCCGTGCAACAAAAAGGGTGGCGTTCATATATTGAAGAGTTCAGAGGTTCTGAAGCGGTAGAAGGTTTCTGCTGTGAGTTTATCTACAGGGATTGTAGAGTCTAGAGATAAAGGTTTTGTACTAAATCTGAAACTTCTCTTTACTATAGTGGATTGTTTTTCGGGAAGGTTTCCCCCCAGGTTTTTTACTGTGAAACTGGTTGGTTTCATTGGTTTTTCTAGGTCATCAAATCTTGTCTTATTATTTTTTTTTTTTCCGCTGCATGATTTTGACATGATATTGATGTTTGTTTATTTTAACAAGTTTGATTCATAATAAATCTAATTAACAACTTGGGTTTAAAACTTGTTAATTCTATCAACCGAGGTCTAAATTTCCCAACAAGTGGTATCAGAGCGGGTTCACTCTGATTTGATTAATTTCCTGAGTGTGATCCATTGACCCCTGTCGTCATGGATAGAGGAAAATCTTTATTTATACCTCCTTTATGTGATAGAACTAATTATGTGATGGAACTAATTATTTATTCATGCATCTGCACATTTCTATCATGCCTTCATACATATGCATTTTTCTTTCATGCATTCATGTTGTTTATCTGTTTTTGTTTGGTTGTTTAGTTTTTATTTTGTTTTGTTTTCAAAATAAAAATAAAAAAGGAAAAATAAAAAAAATACAAAAACAGTGTGTGTTTGTGTACTTTGGTACTTGTGTACCTTGGATGGCCATTGAAACAAAGTTTTCTAAACTTTGTATCTTTTGTAGCTTAGATGAGCATCTCTATGTACAACTAAGCAAGTGAGCTTTGTGGCTCTTGTTTGTGACGAGTAAGATTAAGTTATCTCTTAAACTTAACACCCATATCACTCTTTTTAACGGGTAAGACTAGAAAATCCTAAGAGAAAGGCATAAATGACCATCTCACCACTGTTGCCCGCCAATCATAGTATGACACCTGTATATTTCGGCATAGCAAAAGTGTAGTGTCATAGACACCTGTATGCTTCGGCATAGCAAAAGTGCAGTGTCAAAGACATCTGTATGCTTCGGCATAGCAAAAGTGCAATGTCTATGCTTAACATGTTGGGTATTTCTTTTCTCTCTCATATATACCCATGCATGATATACTTAAAAGAAAATATGCAAAGAAAATAAAAAACAAAAAGATTAAAGTGCTTTAAATATGATTGCAAGCGTGTTTTCTAGGAGATGTGGGAGTTATAGGATGTACCTCAAAGGTGATAGTCCCCATCAAACAGTTATGATTGTGTGTGAGTTAAAGTTATTTTCTCATATCTCAAATCGTCATAACATGTATACACTTATGCAATCTTGCGATGTTTTTCACACACAACACGCAATATTCTTTGCTACTCTTGATACATGTGCAGGTACAATGTGATTTGGTCATCACAAGATTTTACATGTGCTAAAGTATGCTCAGTAAACTGTCTTGACTTGTTTTTGAAATATAAAATTGGTTAGACTTGTTTAGTGTGTATGTGTGTTTTGGGATCTATGTGCCTAACATTTTTCTTGTTGAGAGATTTGTTTTCTCACATGTTTTGCATCCTTCTATTATCTTGTCATCCATAGCATCTTGTTTCATTACATTCATGCATTTTTATGGATTTCTTTGTACCCCCTTGATCATCCTTGATCATCTTTATGTTTCTCGGGTGAAGCTTTCTAGTTTCTTGTACCCTTTGTTAATCATGACAAAAAGAGGGAGAAATTGTGGAGACTTTGTGGTTTTTGTTTAAGATTCTACAAGCTAGGGGGAGAAATACATTCCTTTCCTTTGTAAGGGGGAGATGTGTTTCATCTTGTTAGGGGGAGTGCTTACTTCCTTCTTCTTGTACCTTGGGTCTTGTGACCATGTTTACATACATTGTGCTTATCTTTGATATTTATATGCTGATGTATGTCTTCTTCACCTACCTCTACATATGTTGTTTCTTTTCTATCTTTATACACATGTTTCTTATTACTTGTATGCAATCTATTATTTCTGTTTCACACTAAGATGCCTTGATGAGTTTTGTTTAAGTGTTTCAGAAATACAGGTTGTTAAAGTCTTCCATACCATAAACTCTCTTCTTGCAAAGTTTTTCAAGAGTTTGTGTTAGGATAGATTTTATTGTATTCAACAAGTGAATATGAGTTGAGTGATTTATGACTTCTCTCATATGTTCATTTGTTTGTTGTGGTTTTGTCATGGATTGACAAAGGGGGAGATTGTTAGGACATATGTGTTTCACTTGTTAGGAACATATGTCACTATTTTATGTAGTTGGCTAATCCTTTGACAAAACGCACTCTACTTGTAATTGGGTAGTTCTAGGTGTTTTTAATACTTCAAGAAATCTTGTTTCAAGTTCAAGTGTTAAAGTCATGCAAGTCTGTCCAAGAATCAAGTGAGAAAGTGCTGAATTTTAAATCTCGATAGCTGCTCGACACCTAATCGACACCTGGCTATCTGTCGAGCTCTTCAGCTGATTCTTATCGCAATCTCGATAGCTTCTCGATAGCTGGTCGATCGATCGAGAAAGCTTCTGTCCCCTCGACACCTCCTCGATAGCTGCTATCTATCGAGGTTACGGGAATTCAAATTTCTGTTTTTGGGCCAGACTTATGTATTTGTCTAGGGTTTCTTTTCTCACAATCCTAGACCTATATAAGGCTTATTTTAGAGACCGTCACATGAGAGAATACAAGGAGAACATATGCAAAAGGTGACCGATGCCTTATTCTCTCTAAAAGAAGCTACTACGTCTTTGCGCCTTAAGGTTTTGTAACCAAGTGCTTCTTGATCTTCATTGTTGATGAAGTGAAGAACTTTGCAACCAACATTCTTCTTCCTCAAGTTGGTGAGTGAGTCACGTACTGGGATTCGTGCAAAGGAGTTAGTCACGTACTGGGATCCGTGCAACAAAAAGGGTGGCGTTCATATATTGAAGAGTTCAGAGGTTCTGAAGCGGTAGAAGGTTTCTACTGTGAGTTTATCTACGGGGATTGTAGAGTCTAGGGACAAAGGTTTTGTACTAGATCTGAAACTTCTCTTTACTATAGTGGATTGCTTTTCAGGAGGGTTTCCCCCCAGGTTTTTTACTCTGAAACTAGTTGGTTTCATTGGTTTTCCTGGGTCATCATATCTTGTCTTATTTATTTTTTTTCCGCTGCATGATTTTGACATGATATTGATGTTTGTTTGTTTTAACAAGTTTGATTCATAATAAATCTAATTAACAACTTGGGTTTAAAACTTGTTAATTCTATCAACCGGGGTCTAAATTTCCCAACAACACACACACGAAAGAGGGGGCTGGGGAAGACTTAACTTAACATCGTGAGGCATGGGACGGGGAAAATGAGATAATTGAGCTCAAAGAGGCAAGATCTAGGGACCAAGAGAAGCGAGCTAGGGACCAAGAGGCACAAGCTAAGTAAGAAGAGGTCCAAAAGAATATTCTTAGCTTTTTGAAGAGTAAGGGTTATGATGACGCTCTTATCTATGAGGGTGGTTCAACTTAAAGTTAAAACACTTTTTGGTTAGTACTTTATTTTAGCAATTGACCCACATTACATGGTGTGACTACTCTTAATACATCGTTAGAAATGTTTCTTATAACATAGTTAATATTTTTACTTTACAATTTTAATGTAGTATTGTTTTTATATTTGTGCAGATTTCTTATTGGTGGCTTTTAAGAAATTTACTTTTGGCATTACTTGAAGACATATGAAGACATCTTCCGTTAGTTCTAATTATATTATGCTACACTTTTTGTATTGTTATAAAACATCTTAAACTATTGTATATGTTGCAAACAATTATTGTATGGAAGGAGTTTGAATTAGATACTTGTTTTATTTTTTACTTGTGGAATTTATGGATCTTTTTTATATAAACGTGTTGTTGAAATAAATGTATTATTCAAATGTGAGGTTTTAATAATGTAATAACAAGTTAATATCAAAGCCATGAAAAAAATAAAAACAGAAAATAAGTTTTAGCGATGAATTTTTTCGTCACAAATATAGCAACAAAAAATTGTTTTAGTAACGAAATATTTCGTCACTAAATGTAGCAAAATTTTGTAATAAATGGTTTTAGTGACGAAAATTTTCGTCGCTATATGTGCCTAGATTTTCTTAAAAATAGCTTTAGTGACGAATTTTTTCGTCACTATATGTACTTGAAAATAGTTTTAGTGACGAAATTATTCGTCACTAAATATGATTTAATAAACTAAAGTGTGTTTTAGTGACGAAATATTTTCGTCACTGAATGGTGTTTTTAGCGAGGAAAACATTTAGCGACGAAATGTTTTCGTTGTTAAAAGTTTTTTCTTTTTTAAATCAAATTGGACTTTTAGTGACGAAATTTTTCATCACCAGGACTTTTAGTGATGGGATTTCAGCGATGAAATGAGTTTCATCACTAAAAGTCCGATTTCGTCACTAAAGGTCCTTAGCAACGAAAAACTGGACTATTAGTGACGAATTTTTTCGTCACTGAAAATACATTTTGTTGTAATGAATATTTTCTACTTCAATGAGAGTTTTACAAGAATAGCATGCATACAAAATGTCTGCAAATGCCGTCACCCTTTTGTCTTTTGTAAATCCAGCAACATGATGCTTTTTATTTTTGAATTTTCACAATTTGTTATGGACAAAAGTAACAGTGTCATAAAATTCAGAGACACCAAGGTTCAATTGATGTTTGAGAATTGATCTGTAACAACTAAATCCCTGGCTATGAACAAGATTACACAGTAAACACTAATTTTTTTCCCCTTGAAACTCATGAAATGAAAACAAAAACATAACACAAGGAACCGATAAACCCAGCAACCAAACATAAGTATCAGAGGACACAACCTAACAAAATCTCCACCAGCCAGTCCTTGGCCATTGACACACACGCACACTCTACTGGTGTTAGGCTTCATACCCATTATAAAAATCTCAAAAACATTCAACAATAAATGAATCAGATTTAAAAAATAAAATAAAATAAATAAAGCAATGAAAGAAATAGATAATTTTTAGTGCTATAAATGAAACAAAGGGATGGTATTTGGCAAAGAAATCACACAAAGAAAAAAAAAATTCATAAATTTGATTACTAGATCTAATCACATTTGGATGGGTAGCTGAAACATTGTTGGTTCACATTCATTCTTCGATGGAGAGGTAATCGGAGCATCACTGGTGGCTTTTTTTTGAGGCATGAGAGAGAGAGAGATTTTGAGGCATGTTCGGCCGGAAGAGAGAGAGTCAGAGAGAGTTTCTGAAATTTTTGAATAGGGGTAAGCATGAAGAAGAGAGAGAGGAGAAATTGAGAGAACGGAAAAAAATGAGGGCTCACACGGATTGCTGACGTGTCTAATTGAGCTGTCCAATTCTTGAGCATTAGATCAATTGAATGGCTAGGATTAAAGCAATTGCACACCGTGTATTGCACGGTATCTCAATCTGATTTACTGACCTACGGCCACATTCACTACAGCCAAGGAACTAGTAGCTGTGAGAAGTTGAACCAACGTCCTTTCTCTTTGACATTGGTAACTTCGCCAATTATTGATGAATAAAAAGCAGTGTCATGACTTATGACTCGTGATGATAGGCCTATTTGTTTATAAATATTACTACCAAATGATACGAGTGACCGTAACTTATTTGTTTGTACATAAAGATGGCCAGTTACAGTAAATCATCTGAAGTACCTAGTTTTGACTCATGGTAGTTACTCACAGTACTACGACGTGTCACAATTGTGTTGTGTTTTACTCGTTTGTTTTTGTATGTACACTCTATACACATCATATTAAAAATTGTATGCTTGATGTTTGTAATATTTTACAGATATTCGTAATAAAATATAAATGGTCATACTGTATATCTTATATGGATAATGTAAACTAATGAGTATGTGATAATTACTTCTTAAATAAAATAACTAGTGTGTTTAAAATGATAGGAGAAGAGAAAGCTTAAAAAATGTTAAGAGTTCTGAATTGTTATAAGAAATTTACTTTTTGTAATTTTTCGATTTAGTCAGCATATGAAACATTATCCACATAAGGCTTGCTATTTTGGCCATTAAGCAAAAGATTAACATATAACAATTATATAGATGGAGCCAAAAAAAAGTTTGATTTTGTTGATATTGTTTGACTTACCTCAACGAGAATCGCACTGCAATTTGCATAATATAAAAAGGTCCTCTTGGTACGGAAATATTTCAAATTTAAGACCATGCATGGGATTTGATACATAATAATAAATAAAACCCCGACTCTAACCTAATCCTCAAGATAATAAGCAGCAACCTAATTATGTAAGCGTCAAAGAAAATGATGCATTCACACTTCATCGTAATATATATATATATATATATATATATATATATTATCTTGAGTATTACTAAGGACAAAAATATTTTTCACAATTTTTTTCTCACAAAAGTTAACATGACTTCGTGTCCTTGTAACAATATATATAATTTTTTTTTTATTTTTGGGTACTTGTAATTATTGTATTAAAAAACATATAGGAGACACAAGGAAAACAACATGCAAGAGCATGAACAAAACAAAGACAAAAAGTTTACATCTCAATTGATCTCATGGATCAGGCTGCAGTATTCATCAAATGTTTGTCACATGTGTTTAAAATATTATTAGCAACACGATGTGTTATACTATGTTGTATAGGCTAGAGTGGATGCATAAGGGAAAAAATAGAATAGGACACCGAGAACACAAGGGTTATGTGGTTCAGCCTTGTCGGCCTACATCCACCGAGGAATCCCTTAAGGGTTACATCTTTTATTGTATAAGAGTGTAGTACAAAACCTGTGTTACTATGAACCCTAACATGAGTATATATAGGCGACTAAACCCTAGACTACTAGTACAAACAGCAGTGGGCTTGGGCCTATTACATTGGGCTAATATGTCTAATATATCTCTAACACCCTCCCTCAAACTCAAGGTGGAAGCTCGATGAAGGCTTGATGTTGAATAAGCATGAGAAGATCCCTTAGAGATGCCTTAAAGAATGCCTTTAAAGAAACCACAATGAAGAATATGCCAATTGACCAATTTCGGAGCTTTAAATGAAAAAACAGAGTCCAAAATTGAAATCTATACAAAAAAACTGAGCAAGATAAGCCTTTTCAAATATTTTAACTTTGGTCAAAGGTCAACGCAAAAGTTAAACTCAACAAAAGTCAACAGATCCTGGTCAAAGTCAATGATCAGTGCTCACGGGTTAGATCCAGGTGGTTCCGGTCGAGTCGGTCCAGGTCAACGGTCAGCTAGGCGATGTGGTGCTAACAAGGCAACATTGCTGACGTGGCAATCTGCATGGCTGATGACGTGGATCAAGCAAACGTGGCTTTCGATGACGTCATTAAATGACGTTAAGATGACATCAGCAGCAGTCTTTGGGCGCATGTGGCACGTATGAGTAGTCCACCGGCGCATGGAGGAGAATCCAAAAACCCAGGCGGCACGTGGAGGCACGTGTAACACCCCGATGACCTCCAGATTTTATAGGTTTGCAGATCAACAGGCTACAAGGCCATTAGGGCAGCGCGTGTAACCATAGGAGGATCTAAACTTGAGAAATCCGCAACGGTGCATGGAGAAGTTGGTCAAAACGGCGTCAACACATTGAGTTGCATGCAACGTTCAGTGGAGGCCAAACTTCTGGGTTTTTCTCGCGGGAGGCCGTGGGGCACGTTTGTCTGGTTGGTTTTGTTAGGCGAAGGCTTGATGTGCACAAATTTGAGAAGTTAAGTCACGGCTTGCTTGGTTGTTGGATTTTGACACAGCACATAGCCATGGTGGTTGCGAGATGCCGTGGAGTTTAGATCTAGCAGACAAACATGTGTGACTTCAGGTGGTGGTGTGCACGTGAGAATCAGCTTTGCTGTGTAGAGATGTTTGTTTGATGCCAAGAACGAAGTTTGACTCTGATACCATGTTAAATATATTATTAGCAATGCAATGTGTTATATCATGTTGTATATGTTAGAATGGCTGCAGAAGGGAAGGCATATAATAGGATACCGAGAACACGAGGGTTACGTGGTTCAGTCTTGTCAGCCTACATCCATGATGGAATCCCTTAAGGGCTACATCTTTATTGTGTAAGAGTGTAGTACAAAACCTGTGTTACAATGAGCCCTAACATGAGTATATATAGGCGACTAAACCCTAGACTACCAGTACAAGCAAGAGTGGGCTTGGGCCTATTACATTGGGCTAATATGTCTAATATATCTTTAATAGCATGATGGCACAATTACTAGAGTATCGATACCACTGCATACATGGGGTATTGTGGATATTGGCTATAACATATAGTTGGGTCTTTTTTCTCAGCACTGTCTGCTTTCACTTCTTGCACACTTTCAATGGTGGTAGAGGCAAGCTTCTTCCTTAGTGAGCCGGCCAAGCTAACCGAATCAACTCCATCTCCTATCACTACCACTACACTTTTCTTAGGGAGATCAGGTTTGAAGTTTGAACCCTAAATACAAGCACCACAGTGTTGATATCGTTGGCTAATGCTCAAACCCTATAAGTGCCTTCTTCTTTTTTCTCTTCTATAGTAAGAAAAAAGGCTTACCTTCATGTTTGATACTATGAAACAAATGGAGAGTGTGATTATTATGAGAAAGCATTGAAATGATAGTGTCTATTTATATTGGAGAGCTTTGTGGTAGAAATCTGTTGACTAACTTATACACGAACAATTAGTTGAAAAACCCACGGTTTCCACAGTTTCGAAGCCATTTCCTCTCTTAATCTACTTGTATACGTATACAGAAATGTATGTTATTCTAGAATCCTTAATTTCTAACTATGTTCAAAATTAATAAAAGTCAATCTTTGCTTGTTATCATCAAAACATGTACATTAACTCATTAAGTAGAATGTTGACAGATTCTTTACTTTTTGGGGCTGGGGGACATGATATTGATTTTGTTGGGAAAAATTCTATAAAACTGTGAATAAATTTCAGCAAGCACAGCGGAAGCACAACCACACAAAAACATAAAGATTTACATGAAAATCCTTTCTCCTTGAAGGGAAAAACTAGGAAACAAACTCCGAATAATTTCACTATATTAAATAGAGATTACAACCCTTAGAGATACAACTTGAGCAAAAAAAAAAACTCTTTTTTTTCTTTTTACTCATTGCTCTTTTTCTCACTGTGTATCTCTCACAATTTTCTCTTACTCTCTCTATTTTTCTCTTCTCTTTTGCTTGCTCACTCACTCGCGTAGTTCTTCAAGCCTGCACTTAGTCCTCATTTTCTCTAGGACTTCACTTCTTGCTCACTGGCCGAATGGCCTCTCCTTTTATTTCTTCATCTTTTCCTTCTTCTTCTTTTTTATTTTGAAAGGGAAAATATGGTATTAAAACCAAATAAAACAAGTCATACAACAAAGCCTGCAAAGCAGTGCAGAAACTAGTAAATTACACTAGATCAGATTGCAGAAATGAAATTACAAATGAAGGCGTTAGTCCTTTCCAAATGTGATGACTACCAGTTCTGCAGGCATATTGGGCAAGCTTGTGAGCCACTGTATTGAAGCTTCTGCTTAAGTGCTTGAAGAGGCAAGTCTCAAATGAATCTCTAGCTTGAAGGATACCTTGGATGAGGTGCCCATAGTTGTTCCCTGTAGCCTTATCATTGATTGCTTGTATGGTAGCCAATGAATCTGATTCAAAGATGACTCGAGGAAGCTGAAGCTCCTAAGCTAGAAGAACACCTTGCTCTAATGCAATGACCTCAGTAAGTTCTGCAGAATAGCATGCTTGGAGCGGTTTACATAGAGCCGCTACAACTTGACCATGCAGTCTCTAATGATAACACCTACATTGGAAAATCTATCATGCTTTGATGATGCACCATCCATATTTATTTTGTGGATACTGGGGGGGGGGGGGGGGGGAGGAACCCAACTGGATAGGGAGGACCTTATTGGACCGAAGTCCTAATTGTCAGAGCTAGCAAAGTCATCCACTGCATTTTTAGCCATTCGCCACACCTGAAGTGGAGAGAGACCACAGTCCTTGTGCAATATTCTATTTCTATTGGACCATATGGCCCAAGCCGTGGCAAAGAAGAGCTCCAAATCTTGAAGTGTTGAGTGAGAAAGGATAAATAATGCAAAGTCTAGAAAATACTTTTTAATACCTTGTGTGTGAAGTGGATTTTCTGGCTATAGACTCCAAACCAAGGATGAAAAAACATAGTTGAGAAGGGCATGGTCTATGCTTTCAGCTTCGCTACCACAAACAAGGCAGCCCTTGCTTTGAAATATCCCCTTGCAGAAAAATGGCTTCCATTGTAAGGAGCCCATTGACACATGCTCTCCAAGCAAAAACCTTAATTTTTGTTGGGAGGTTGAGATGCCAGAGCTTTCTCCATAATGGTTTGCAAGGGTCCCCATTAGAGCTTCTAGAAAATTTTGGTCTATGTGGTAGGCACTTTTGACTGTGAAATCTCTGCGGCTGTTCCTTAGCCAGATTATTTTGTCTTCTAGAAGGTTATGGCTTAAAAGGAATCTTTAGGATTGTGTCATCTTCAAAAGGTAGGAAGGTTGCTCTTATCGTGTCCACTTTCCACCATTTTGTCATTGTGTCAATGAGTGATGAGACCATAGGGAATTGGGGGGTAGCATTTGGAGGCGAGATGGCCTTGTAGGTGAAGGGGTCAATAGCCATTTTTCATCCCAAATATGGATTAATTTCCCATTGCCCACTCCCCACAGAGTTCCCTTTCTAATTATATCAAGGTTGCTATGGATGCTTCTCCAAGAGTATTGTACAGTTTTTAGACCCCTTAACACAACCGGATTAACCTAGTTAATTAGCCAAGTGATTAACTTAGTCAAATTATGCAAATCTAGGTTATCACAATCAAACAATCATATCAAGTATATAGCAGCGGAAAAGTAAATAACACAAAGATATGATGACCCAAGAAAACCAAACCGATAAAAAACCTGGGAATGATTTAACCTAGCTATCCTCAAGGTAAACTTGAATCTACTATCTTAAAAGAATCGAAGTTCATACAATAAGACTTACAAACCCCCACACTTGACTTCTTATTGCTACCCACCAGTAAAACTTACTGACATAACCACATGCAAGCTCCGAGACCACGAACTCCTTCTTTCTTAGATTCTCCAGCAAGTACAAGCACTCTTGTTTGTGTATCTTTAAGCTCTTATGGCAGCAACTGAATGATCATTAAGATGTTGAAGAAATCTCCTCTTGATAATCCTAAGCTTGTGTGAAGGAAAGCTCCTCACAGATCTCACAAGAGATTCACATAAACAGCAATATGAGCAACTGGAACTGCTCTAAAAAAACGTGGCTAGGGTTTGCCTTATATACCTAGGGAAAAAACATAAAACCCTAAACGTTTTAGGAGTTAGGGCTGAGTTGGAAAAACTGTAGAAAAACGCATCTGTGCGAAATTCGATTGATCGAGCCTAAGCTTCGATCAATCGAGCCAGGCCGAGATGCACAGTGAATTCTGCATCAGCTCGTTTCCAACTTTACATAAACAACACTACTTTGAGCAAGTCTAAACACGACTAAATAACTTGTTTTGATCATGGTTTGCCAACAATACATATTAGAGTTCTAAATACATGAAATCCTAAGTTTTTAGAACCTAACAAGTATGATGGGGAATTACCAAGTTTAGCATTTAGGATATCCCCGGTAGGGAAGTATCTTGATTTGAGAACCCTTGCCACTAGAGAGTTTGAGTTTTGAAGTATTCGCCATAACTGCTTAGCAAGTATTGCTTTGTTAAAAGCTTACAAATTAATTCTTGAACCCCATTCCTCCACTTGCTTTCTGCTTACACATTGTTTTCCAGCTAACCTAACACATTTTAGTTTCTTGCTGCCTTTAGCCCCACCAGAAATTCCTCATCATGCTTTCTATTTCTTCATATAGGCTTTGGGGAAGAAAGAAGCATCCCATTGTGTATGTGGGGATTGCTTGAGCTACTGCTTTTATGAGGATTTCTTTTCCTCCCATGGAGAGAAGTTTTCCCTTCCAGCCAGCTAGCTTCTGCCCAATCCTCTCTTTTAGGATAGAAAAAACCTGCTTCTTTGATCTTCCAATGAATGATGGAAGGCCCAAGTATCTCGTGTGTCTAGAATCTTGCATAGGGCCTAGGGTAGCAAAGATCTCATCCTTGACTTCTTGTGATGTATTGGGACTGAAGAAAATTGAGGACTTCTCGGTGTTAATTTTCTAACCCGAGGCTTCCTTATATTTTTGAAGGATTTGCTTCAGCTCTCAACATTCACCTGCACTAGCTTTGTAGAAGAGAATGCTGTCATCCTCAAATAGAAGGTGAGTGACCCTTGGGCAGCCTCTACATATAGAAATGCCTGTCAAGTGTTGGTTTCGGGCTACCTCATGGATAAGTGCAGAAAGCCCTTCGGTATAAATAAGGAAGAAAGTTGGGGAGAGAGCGTCCTCTTGCTGAAGTCCTCGGGTAGGGGTGATATTCTCACAAGCAGCACCATTTATTATAATTGAATATGAGACCGAAATAATGCACCTCATAGCAAGATTAACCCACTTAGTGCTGAAACCTAGTTTCTCCATAACTCCTTGAATAAAGCACCACTCGACTCTGTCAAACGCCTTACTCATATCAAGTTTGGCAGCCATATAGCCCTCCTTACTTGCATTTTTGTGATTTCGAAAGTGCATTAACTCAAAAGCCACAAGCACATTGTCAGTAATTAGCCTATCAGAAGTGAAAGCGCTTTGGTTTTCTAAAATGATATGAGGAAGGAGAGCCTTAAATCTATTTGCAATAGTTTTTCATATGAGCTTATATACTACGTTACACAGGCTTATGGGCCGAAAATCAGCCATCTTTGTGGGGTTATTAATCTTAGGGATGCGAGCAATGTTGGTTTTGTTGAGACTAGCCAAAGACATATTACCATTGAGAACATTTAAAACCATATTAGTAATGCTACATCCCACAATGTTCCAATATTTATGGTAAAAAATGGCAAACATACCATCGAGGTCGAGCGCTTTTGGGGGGTGAATCTGTTTGTGGGCAGTGGCAACCTCCTCCCTTGTGAAATTCTTGTTTAGGCTTTCATTCATATCTTCGGTCACCCTTGTAGGGATGGCAGCAATTACCTCATGAACCAGTATTGGGGAGGCCGTCGTATATATATTCTCAAAATAATCAATGGCAACTTGAGCTATATTATCTCATTACACCATCTTCCTTGACTATCCCAAATCCCCATTATAGTGTTTTTCTTACGCCACTCTGAGGCATGGGCATTAAAAAACCTGGTAATCTTGTTGCCTTCCTTAAGCTAGTGTGCTTTGGCCCTTTGTCCCTAGTAAATTTCCTCATCATCAAGGAGGTCATTGATTTCTCTTCTTATGCAATTAATCTCAGTGCTTAAGGCTCCATCCTTGTCTTGTAGGGTCAGAGACTTCATGTCATTTCTTTTTGCCTAGATCTTCTTTGGAATCTGCCCGAACACTTTTGAGCTCCAGCTCGATAACTCTGCATCACATCTACTGAGATTAGCCATCACTCCCTCAGGAGTGCTGAGATCAAATTTCATCCCCCAAGAATTTTCAATTATGGCTTTACATTTTGCATTCTTTGTCCACATCGCTTCGAAGTGGAAGCGCTTTACTCGAGTTTGGCGTTGGATTACAAGGCAGATACAAGCAAGGCATTATGATCAAATGTTGAGTTAGTCAAATGATGCACTTTCATTTCCCCGAACTTTTCAATCCACTCTAAGTTAGCAAGAGCTCTATCTAATCTTAAGTATATTATGCTATCCCCACCTTGCATGTTACACCAAGTAAAGTCTGAGCCACAATAGCCCAAATCTTGGAAAGCACAGTAGTCAACCACCTTTCTAAACCCATTCATTTGCTGTTGAGACCGAATAGCTCCCCCCGACTCTTTTGTATTAGATAATATCTCATTAAAATCTCCTATGCAACTCTTTTCCTTTTTTTTTCTTCCTTTCACACTCTTGACATCAAATCACAATAAATACAACTCACTTACCTTGACTTTGTTTTAGCCAATTTCTTTTTCCTTCAGCTCTCCCTTAGGCCGAATAGCCTTAATGCATCAACCCCTTTTTCTTTTCTCTTCTCCTCGGCGTGTCCAACACGCCTAAGCCAACCAACCCTAATAACTCAGGCTAACTTTTGTACATGATGTAGAAAAATTAAGAAATATGAAAGACAAGCTCATTAAATGAGCATGTCTATTACAAGTGGGCTGGACTCATGGTGTAGTGTACCCAACAAATTTCTCAACACCCTAACAGAGAAATCCTCGTACTAAAAGACTTTTAGTACAAGGCTTTAGAAAAAGTACTTCCAATGATTTATTGTAACCGGAAATCTTTTTATACAAGCAACGGTCACTCATGTATTATATATATAATTATAAATTAGATTTTCAACCATATATATAATTATGAATTTTCAACGACTTGCCGCAATTGAGTGGAAAATTTGTACGTGAACAATTGTTGACGGGAGTGAAAGCTTCGCATTAGAACATTAAGACTTAAGACAGCTTCTACATAATATTCCACAAAACTCGTCATTATTGTATGCCATGTGTAATACCAAACCTAAATGTGATATCCATTATCCTATCAATTTCAACGACTTTCTATGTTCCTCGTGAACCTCACTGGAAGATGGTTTAAATATCTAAAATGTCTGCACAGTAATTACAAGAAAAATGTTTAATTTAAATTAAAAACAAATAAACAAACATTACCATCAGTGTACCGCTATGATACGAGGAAGGCTAGTAAAGTAGAGCTTACGTTTTTGGTAAAGACTAAGCGAGCATTTGTAAACTAGGTTTGCTGGCAATTAAGGATGTATATGCTTATTTTAACTAAAAAAAAAAGGTCAATTTATTTCCATTCAGTTTATAGCTTTATATATAGTAGTTTTTGAAAGTCTCACTTTTATTCAAGTACGGTTGAAAATAAAAATAAAAAATAAAAAAATACTTGTACAAAACTATTTTTTAAATAAAATAAACTAATTAAAATAGAGTTTTATTAATGTATGCCCAAGAAGTATATATTAACAAATCATTTTAAGAAATTTTTTATAAAAAAATGTCTAACTTTTTTACATTTTTTTTTATTTTACAAAATAGAAATTCTACTCGAACCTAATCTAAGTGTATATGTGTGCGAAACTCCCTCCTAAAATAGATGATTAATGCTCATCCATTAATAAACTCATCCAAACAATTAATATATGTTCACCCATTAAGTTTCCTATAAAAATAAGTTCATCCAAACACTTTTTAAGCTAGAGGCCCACTTATAGTTCAAAGGGTAAAGCGTAAAGCTGAGAGAATAAAGCTCTAGCCCCCCCCCCCCCCCCCCCAACCCAAAAAAAAAAAAAAAAACAAACAAACAATAATGACATTAGTTGCTCTTGCTCCATATGTTTAAAAAGAGTAAATAACCTATCAAAAGATTGTCCTAAATTTGTGCGAAACAAAACTCCCTATGTTAAATTTCCTACCTGTATAATTGTTTTGGTTCCAACTGTGCTGACTTGCTTCCACAGAGCTTGGATAATAATTACCACAAGGTATCTTTTCTTACAATTTGATACGAATCATGCCTTGGCGTAAGTCGATGACACATAAACGGACCCTGTATGACACATAGACGGACATGGGAGCCCGGCCCCCCTGGCCCAAAGAAAAAAAATTTGGGCCCCCTAACTCAAACCAAAAAAAAAAAAAAAAAAAAAAAAATTATGATTATATATATATATATATATATATATATTCTTTTTTCTAGAGTTGTGCCTCACTCTTCCGAATACTTAAGACTCCCTCTCTTTTAATTAACCTACCCCAAATAGCAACTACCAAACTAAAAAACTTAACCAAAAAATAAAAAAATTTAAATAAAAAATAAAAATCTTAGTCAGCTCAATATTAGAGTAGTAGCATTAATTGTTCTAAATGGTAAATATTTAGTATTTAGAACACCAAATACCAAAAGCACTACTCTAAGAGACATTTCAAATGCTATATTAAAGTAGCAAAAGTAAGTTTTGATTTGTGAAAATATATATATATATATATATATATATTTTGCAACTGTTGATGCTAGCTCACTACAAAAAACTGGGCCTATGGTGGCGTCTGTGAAACGCCACTATTGTCCCGCAACTATAGACCCATTTGGGCTATAGTGGCGTTTTACAAAAAAAGCCACTATAGGTTTGCCCTATAATGGCATTTACAAACACCACTATATACCAATTTTTTTATTTTTGAAAAAGGCTATAGTGACGTTTATCAAATGCCACTATAGCCTTTTTTTTTTCTTTTTTTTTTTAAATTAGTCTATAGTGGCGTTTGTAAACGCCACTATAAGTCTATAGTGACGGTACAATAGTGGTGTTTGTGAAACGCCAAACGCCACTATAGGTCTATAGTGACAGTACAATAGTGGTGTTTGTGAAACGCCACTATAGCCAAAACACCACCAAAAACAAATTTGATTACCAAAAATTAATTTTTGGTAATCAAAAGAAATTTTTTTTTTGACGTGAAAAAGTTTTTTTTAATTGAATTAAGATTGTAATTAAATTAATATTACCATTTTAATTAAATTAAAAGATACAAAACAAAACAAAATACATGAATAAAACAAAATACGTTCAGCAAAATACAAATCCAAAAATATACAAATTCAAAAAAATACAAAATACATACACTATAGCCCAGCAAATTCAAAATGAAACACAAACCCACCAAAAAAATTCAAAATAAAATAAAATATGCTCATATCCAAAAAAGGCGTTTGTAAAAAACGCCACTCTAGGTACCCTATAGTGGCGTTTTAAAAAATGGGTCTATAGCAGCATTTCCAACGGCCTATAATGACGTTCATAAAACGCTACTATAGCCTAGGAAAAAAAAATCCAGCACCAAACAAAAAATATAGGGGACCTATAGTGGCGTTTGGAGTATGACCTATAGTAGCGTTTACCAAACGCCACTATAGGTCTAAAAAGTGCATGTTCAACAATATTCCCCCAAAAAAAAAAAAAAAAAAAAAAGATTTTCAGCGTGTGTAAAGAAAACTATGGAATATGCCTAGAATATTCTATGGCATATTCTAAAATATTTGAATATAATATAAGTGTGTATATGTGTATATATATATATATATATATTTATTTATTTAAATGTATATATTATTATATATTTATATTTAAATGAGAGATGCTATGTCCACAATATTTCACAATAAATCATAGGTGATTAGTTGTTATTGGTTCAAATTTGAACCTAACACTAAAATTACTTTTTTGCCTTAATAATAACAACCAGTAGAAACCTATCACTTAAAATTTGTTGTAAAAATGTTGTTGACATATCATTTCTCTTTATATATATATATATATATATATATTTTTATGTATGATAGATGCTATATCCACAATATTTTCTCAACAAATCATATGTGGTTAATTGTTATTGGTTCAAATTTGAACATAACACTAAGATTACTTTGTTGCCTTAATAATAACAACTAGTAAAAACTGTAGCTAAAAAATGCATATTCTACAATATTCCATAAAAAAAATTTAAAAAAAAAAAAAAAAAAAAAAACGCGAATGGTACAGGCTTAAACAAATAGTATGGCATGTTTTAGAAATATGCCATAGAATATCCTAAGAATATTCTACAATATTCCTAAAAAAAATAAAAATAAAAATTCTAAAACTAAATATATATATATATATTATTTATATTTAAATGAGAGATTCTACGTTCACAATATTTTTACAATATTTTCACAAAAAGTGATAAGTGGTTAGTTGTTATTGGTTCAAATTTGAACTTAACACTAAATTTTTTTTTTTTACCCTAACAATAACAACTAGTAAAAACCTGCCACTTAAAATTTGTTGTAAAAATATTGTAAACATATCATTTCTTTATTTAAATATATATATATATATATATATATAAAACATTAAAAGAATTACAAAATTCAAAATTCAAAACCCACCTAACCCCACCAACCCCCACTCACCTTATCAATCCATATGATCTCCACGTCTAGCCAACTTCTTCAGACTTTTTTTTTTTTTTTTCCCCTTTGTTTCTTTCTTTTCTCCCTTACTCCCACTCACCTTATCAATTCATTTTCTCCACCTCTAGCTAGTATCTCCACTCTTCTTTTCTCTCTTTTTTTTCCTTCTTTCACTCTTCTTTCACTACACACCTGAATTTATTCTTTTCTCTTCCTCTCCATTTTGATTTTATTTCCTCTATTTTATTTGTGGTGGTGTTAATCTTAGTGGGTTTTGGATTTGAAGATGGTGTTGCAACTGGTTAATTTTGTTTAAATTTGTAAATGGTGCTACTGTTATGGGATTTGTGATTGAAGAAAGATTGCTATCATGTGTTTAATGCCATTGGTTGTATAGTTGCAAGTAAGTATTTTTTTTAAAAAAAAATTTAATGATTGTTTTGGTCTTTTCCTTGATTAATTTTTGTGAATTCTTTGGCTTTTTATTATTGATAGGTATAGAGATCTCAAGTGTGATAATATCTTTGTTAGTAGAACCAAAAAAGTAGTGAAAAATTCGAAATCTATTTGATGATTTCTTTTTGCAGGTTGGTCTATGGCCGCTGAATGTGTTGGGGTGGAGATCTTAAGAAACAATATTACTTTGTATTTTTTTTGTCTTTATTGGTAAATGATTGCATCTTAATGTATTAAAAAATAATGATTTTGTGTATTGATTTTGATTGATAGTTTGTTGGTACTATTTGGATACCTATTTAGATTTTTTTTTTTCTTCTAATACTTCAGCCCCCTAGCTTGAAATCCTAAGTTCGCCCCTGGACACGTGGCACATCGATCTCGAGTCAAACTTGTAGCATCAACCTAGAAAAATTTCATTAATCAAACAAATGGTAATTCAAAATTTAATTTAATTTACTTCAAAATAAAAGGCAACTCATAAACTATTTATCCAAATATAGGGTTATGAGTAATTCTAGTACCATATAAAGAGCAACAATTATTTTCTATAACATATTGTGATTAGTTGTCTGTCACTTTCACATGAACCCATTATTTTTTCTTTACAACTCAATCTACAACATAAATAGTTGTACATTTATTTTTTTGTAATACTAAAGGCTTTATATATGGACAAAACTTAGGTACAATACTATAGATGTAGTTCCTTAGACTCCTTTCAAGATTCTGTCATACTTAACTAAAAAATAAAATTTCATTCCATGAAAAAAAATCCACATGATAGAATCTTAAGATAAAAATTTAAAGAACAACACTTAAATATTATACCTAAATCTTGCCCTATATATATATATATATATGTATGTATGTATGTATAGAGAGAGAGAGAGAGAGCTGGTTTGCGTCAAAGTATGCTTTATGGATAAGATACTCACAAAAAGTAAAATAAAACAAACAAAAATATAAGGAAGAAAAATGTGGATTAATTTACCGACCTGCAGCGACATTCACTACAGCCAAGGAACTAGTAGCCATGAGCAGTTGAACCAACGTCCTTTCTCTTTGACATCGGTAACTTAGCCAATTATTGGTGAATAAAAAGCAGTGTCAGGCTGAATGAAGATAGGCCTTTTTGTTTATTAATATTACTACCAAATGATATGAGTGACCATAACTTCTTTGTTTGTACATAGATGGCCAGTTACAATAAATCATTTGAAGTACTTTAGTTTTGATTCATGATAGTTACTTACAGTACGGCGTGTCACAAAATAGATATGTTTTACTTATTGTAATTATACACTATACACATTATATTTAAAAGTGTATATTTAATGTTCACAATATCCGTATAAGAAGTGCTATTTTGGCCCTTAAGCAAGAGATTAACACATAACAATTATATAATGGAGTCGGAAAAAGTTCGATTTTGTTGGTATTGTTTGACTTACCTAGCTACGAGAATCCCACAGCAGTTTGCATAATATACAAAGGTCCTCTTGATAGTTAAGGAAATATTTCAAATTTAAGACCATGCAAGGGATTAGAGACATAATATTAATAAAACACCGACTCTAACCTAATCCTTAAGATAATAAGCAGCAACCTAATTATGTAAGCGCCAAAGAAAATATATATATATATATATTTTTTTTTTTTTTTGAGTATTGCTAAGGACAAAAATATTTTTCATAATTTTTTTCTCACAAAAGTTAACATGACTTCTTCTCCTTAAAACAAAATATATCAACTAGCTAGTTTTTTTTTTTTTTTTTGTGTGTGTGTGTCCTTAAGAAACATATAGGAGACACAAGGAAAACAACATGCAAGAGCATGAACAAAACAAATTAAAAAAAAAAATTTACATCTCAATTGATCTCATGGATCAGCTTGCAATACTCATCACATGATGGCGCAATTGCTAGGGTATTGATCAGAAACCACCGCATACGTGGGGTATTGTGGATATTGGCTATAACATATAATTGGGTCTTTTTTCTCAGCACTTTCTGCTTTCACTTCTTGCACACTCTCAATGGTGGCAGAGCCAAGCTTCTTCCTTAGTGAGCCGGCCAAGCTAACCGAATCAACTCCGTCTCCTACCACGACCACCAGACTTTTTTCTCTTTCAATCGCCACTGAGATCACACCTGTTTGATATTCAGGAAAAAAATATTGTTACATATATATATAAAAAAAGCCATTAGTCCCTTGACTCTAGTTCTCAAAAGCAAATTTGATGCACACCTTCTGCCACAGCAGCAATCTTCATGGCCTTGGTTCTGCATTTCTCACAATTATTTGCACCTTCATTACTATCTTTTGCTGCACCATATATACACCGTATAATCATTAGTATCTTTCAACAGAATTAAACAGACAAAAAAAAAAAAAAAATTGTTTATATATGTTTTTAGTGTTTGCTACTCAAAAAGTACAGTGACACAGTCATTTCATGCATTTGCATTTTTTTTCTAGGTAAACCAACTGTAAAAATGTCTTGTGCCCTCTTATAATCTGTGGACCTCATAGATACATGGGAGCCACAAGATCTGATCATAGTGGCCTTTATCATAAATAGGCCGAGGCTAGAAGGGAGATAGGGTTTGAACCCTAAATACCAAGCACCACAGTGTTGGTATAGTTGGCTAATGCTCAAACCCTATGGATACCTTCTTTTTTTCCTCTTCTATAGTAAGAAAAAGGGCTTACCTTCATGTTTGATACTATGAAACAAATGCGAATGTGATTATTATGAGAAAGCAATGAAATGATAGTATCTATTTATATTAGAGAGCTTTGTGGTAGAAATCTGTTGACTGACTTATACACGGTCAGCCACGTCACTAACAATTAGTTGGAAAACCCACGGTTTCCACAGACCGAGTCAATATGCATGCATTGCAGTTTCGAAGCCATTTCCTCTCTTCATCTACTTGTATACGTATATAGTAATGTTTGTTAATCTAGAATCCTTAATTTCTAACTATGTTCAAAATTAATAAAAGTCAATCTTTGCTTGTGTATTACTTTGATTTTGCACTCAACTTGTCATCCCTCCGAAAGTATATGGTAGTAGATGGCTTGTTATTATCAAAACAAGTACATTAACTCATTTAAGTAGAATGTCGATAGATTTTTTACGTTTTGGGGGTGGGGACATGATATTGATTTCTCAACATCCTAACAGAGAATTCCTTGTACTAAAATACTTTTTAGTACAAGGCTTTAGAAAAAGTCTTCCAATCTTATTAATTTGGACTACCCCAGGCGTAAGGAAATTAGCCTGGGTGCATTTCTGATGGATTGTGAATGTTCGCAAGCCTAAGTACTAAATGTTGTTTTAATTAGGTTAATTATGAGATCTAGCTTAAACAGTAGTAGATCATATCATGTACAACAGTGAAAAAGTAAAGAACACTCCGATATGATCACCTAGAAAAACCAATGAAACGAACCGTTTTAAAGTAAAAACCTTAGAAGGATTTGACCTAACTATCCTCAAGTAAACAAATCCACTAATATATAATTGAAGTTCTTACAAAAAATTTAACCCTAAATCTATTGCTACCTCCAGTAGTAACTTACTGACATGACCACGTGTAAACTCTGAATCCACAGTCTCTTCTCTCTTGGATTTGGAGCACACAAGCTCCCACACTATGACTTTGAGATCCCACTCAAAGATTCAGATCACTAGTTGTTGATTTTATAGTAGCAACTTCTGTAACGCCGAATCTTGAATTTCTTCAAAAAATATTACCGGTAGAAGACTTAAGAGAGATTTGGGTACAAAAACCCAAGATCTACAATTAGAGGCACATGATGCACTCTTCTCTCTCTCTCAAAATCCCTCCTAGTGTTAGCTTATAATGTCCTTTAAATACTAGAAAAAATGGATCGCGATTTGGGCTTCAAACAGACAAGTTATGAGCTTTTTATGTTTTTTTATTTTTGCTAATCTGCAACTTCCGATCAATCGAAAATTCTCCTAATCAATCGAAAATTCTCTTGATCAATCGAACCAATCTAATTTTGACTTTTTGAACCCTACAGCTTGTATGTTTTTTTTAATTTTGACTTGCAGCACTTTGAGCATTGTCTAATATGACTTCATAGACTCTAAGATCTATATCTAGACAAGTTTTTGTTCATGGTTTGCCAATTTTTTTAAACTTTTAAAACCTAACAACTAATGTAAAGGGCAGTAGGTATAGAGGATGCAAACTAACACCCAATGTGTTATCAAAAAGAAAAACCGAATAATTTTGATGTAAAAATTTCTCCACGACCCTCCAAGCTAAGAATGATCCACTAGTGAATAAACTAGAGTACAATAATACACAAAGACACTCTAAACCTATGCTACCTAATGTACTTAATCACTCCAAACTCCAGCTATCAATGGAGTTTTAGAAATCTTGTTTTCACTAGCTTCCTAGATCTCACAACATCAACTGGTTGCACCACCAATCTTTACCGGCTGAAAATTGCTAAGCACCAATACTTTCCAATGCTCCAAAACACTCAACACTCATATTATGTGAAATTTGTGTTTGGGTAAATCTCTTCTCAAGGTGTGACCTCAGTGGCGATTGAAGGAGCATATGAAAGTCTGGTGGTAGTGATAGGAGATGGAGTTGACTCGGTTAGCTAGCTTGTCCCGCTCACTAAGGAAGAAGCTTGGCTCTGCCACCATTCAGAGTGTGCAAGAACTGAAAGCAGAAAGTGCTGAGAAAACAGACCCAACTCCAAGCCAATATCCAGTACCCTTGTACCATGCAAATACAGTGGCTTATCCTGATCAGTACCCCTTGTACCATGCAGATGCAGTGGTTTCTGATCAATACCCTAGCAATTGTGCCATAATGTGACAGACATATTTGATGAATAATTATATATTGCAACCTGATCTATGATATGTAAACATTTTGTCTTTGTTTTGTTCATGCTCTTGCATGTTTTTTATGTCTCGTACATGTTTCTGCTGAGCTGATATATAAAATAATATATGTATAAAAGCAAGGTATTGTGATAAGTTAATCCTTTTTTTAATGGCCAAAATAGCATGCCGTATTATGAGGATAATGCTTCATGTGCCGAATGAAACTAAAATTTTCAATAACTAGATTTGTCATAATAATGCACAACTCTTTGACATTTTTGATGCAGTGTTGAGATTCGATCTCTTCTTCGATCATACTCATTATCTCATTCTTTTTTCTTTTTTTTGCTGGGTTACACATCATTTCATTCACACATTACAATTGTGTCCCGATGTGCAGTAAGTGATTATCGTGAATCAAAATCAAAGTACTTCCGACCATATAATAAATTATATATAAAATTATAAATTATATTTTCAACCATATAATATATATATATATATATATATAATGTTAATAATTTTTTATATTTACCATTTACTTTAAATAATGTTGGTTTACAATATGGGTTTAATTAGTTCTAAATCACTTGTAACCGAATAAAAGATTAGGGTTCGAATTCAACTTATATCAAAAGATTAAGGGTTCAAGTTCGGTTTATATCAAAAATTAATTTGTGTTTGGACTTGATAAAGAACAATCATTATCAAGCATTTCTATAAGTTAAAACTCTATCGAATTTATAAACATTAAGAGCATTCACATCAGGTCTTTTATAAATGTGTAAAATACACATTTTGACCCCTTTTACACATTTTGCACCCAAAAACCCTTTACATCAGCTCTTTTAAAATCATTCAAATATGTGTAAAACTATAAACGAGCTACAGTACCCATGTAAATTTACACGGGTACTGTAGCTCATGTATTTATTTTTTTAATAGTTTTTTTTCTCTCTCTCTCACTGCCACTCAGCTCCCTCTCTATCTTTCTCAGACGCTGCCTCTCTTTCTCTCCACAACTTTCATCCTCAGTTCTCTCTACCTATCTCACATCTCTCACTCTTTCGTTCAAAGCGTGCCACCGGAGCGTGGCGAGGTCGATGGCGAGATCGATCGCTGTGGGTCACAACGTGGCGAGGTCAATGATCGATGAGCGTGGCGAGGTCAATCGCGGCGATGATCGGCGATGATCGATGAGCGTGGCGAGGTCGATGATCGATGAGCGTGGCGAGGTCGATGATCGGCGATGATCGATGAGCGTGGCGAGGTCGATGGCGGCGATGATCGATCAATGATTTTTTCTTTGATTTTAGGTGGAGATCGGGGTTGATTTGATGTTGTTTTTTCTTTGATTTTGGTTGATCTGTGTGAGTTAGTGGCTTTTGGTTTCTGATGATGGTGGTGATGCTAGGCGGTGATGATGGTGGCTGTTGATCTGATGTTGATTTTGGTTGATTTGTGTGGGTTTTGGTTGCTGATGATGGTAGTGATGGTGGCTGGGCGGTGATGATGGTGGCTGTGGGTCTGTGAGAGAGAGGGGCAGTGAGGGAGTAATAATAAAAAATTGTAAAATAGGGAATATTTTATTGAATAAATGTGGAAAATAGATAAACTGATGTGGGTGTATTGTAAAAGTGGTCGGGTAAAATAGAAAAAGTAGGTTTTTTCATGTAAAATAGACATAGAATTTACAAGAGCTGATGTGAATGCTCTAACTTACAATTTTTTTTTTTAAATAAAAATTCATTATTCCAACCACAAATCCATTTGGTTATACGTTTTGAAAGATTAAAACAGTTTTTCTAAAACTAAAAACTTTATTTTACGACCACTACAGTTTTTCACCAGCATCACATAAAATTCATTACAAGATATATACTCTTTGTTTCTCCAAAAAAAAAAAAGAAAAAAAAAAAAAGGAAGAAAAGAAAGGCATATACTCTTTCAATATATATTTACGTTGATGCTACCACCTCCTGTACTTATGGACGGTGATAAACTGATAGTTACTAATGCAAGTGCTAGCTGGAAAACAAAAGTATTGACGAAGAAAATTTTCTTCGTTAATACTTTTGATTGACAATTTCAACTTAGTTGTTAGATGGGCAGAAATTTTCCTTTGGACGGGTTTGCAGGAAAAGTTTGTCCTTGTTAAACTTTGTTTCTATGAGAGTTGGCCCACTTTCAAAGCACACCCTCTTACAAAGTAACACAACACATTCCTTTAATTTGAAATCTCTGTGACTCTTAATACTTTAGAAAAAGAAAGGCTTTGCTGGAAAATTCTAATCAAAATTCTGCTTTCAAATGTTTTGACCAGAAGGAAAAATCTCATTCCAAAAAGAAAGTGAAGATGTTTACAAATTAACATTCCCTAATGAAATTTGACCAGGGAAAATTAAGGATGGTACATGAAAATTTTCATCAGAAGAAAAACCTTCTAGACAATTTTTTTTTTTTTAATAGAAAAATTATGATAAGGATGGTGTTATTTCACAGCCCTATTTTCTTCTCTCTTTTTTTTTTTTTTTTTTTTTTTGGCTATAAGCCATTTTAATTTTTAACCCCCACCTAAGCATTACTGCATTAGCATTCATTTCCACAAACATCTTTTCCGCAGTATACCACAGTTCAATTTTAAAACGCAAAATTCCCCAAAACCCTTGCCTAGGGGGTTTTCATTCACTATTCTCTATTGGACAGTGTAATTCCACACCTTAAAAATGCAAACTTTGAACTTAAAGAAACAAAAAGATAGCAATTTGGTGTAGGGAACAACTTCTTCAAGCTCAAGCACCTTTCAAATCAAATTGTTCAAAGACAATACCTTGCCATACCAAATGCTTCTTCTATCAATTCAAATGCTCCACACCACACACCAACCCATGTGTTGTAGAAAAGCCTTGCTTGGTAATTCAGAGTGGACCCATTAGTTTTTGCAACAATGTCAGGTCAGGTCAGGTCAGTAATGACTTGGATTTTGTAGTTTGCTGATTATTTGGGAATTGTATCAATTTATTTATTTTTGTCTAAATGGGTATTTTGTATTTTCTTTTCTTGGTTAGATTCAATTATTTGTGCTATGGTGTAGTTTGTGGATCACTTGGCTTTTGGTGAGAATGACTCATTGTATTTCTTTTTTTGGAGGTGGTGAATGGTGATGATACGAGGGTGTGAATTAATAGTTATTGTTAGGTTATAAGGAATTAAGAATTAATGTATTAGAACTTCATTTTGTAATGTTGGCAAACCATGATTAAAACGTTTTAGTCTTATTTAGACTTGCTCAAAGTATATGTTTTTATGTAAAGTTAGAATTGAGTTACTGCAGAACTTACTGTGCATATCTGCCTGGCTCGATCGATCGAGAATTAGACTCGACCGATCGAAAGTTATGCAGATTGTTTTTTCTGCAGAATTTCCAACTCAGCTCAAGCCCGTTTGACGTGTACGGTTTTATGTTTTGCTTTAAGTATAAAATAAAAACCCTAGCCACACGTTGTATGGTTGCTCTTTATGCTATGTGTGTGAATCTTTTGTGAAATCTAGAACAATTATACTTCTTGACAGTTGACAGAACCTACTTAATTTTTCATGGTTCTTTGTTCTTACTAGTAGTATGAATTCCGTTATAGATTTTTGCTTGAATTTAAATAATTCCTTGTCACATTAGTGACTGCCTGATTGGACTCTATTTGTGATAGCCGGTTCCAAAGGAGAAATATAAAAAAAAGAGACAATTTAGTAATTTTGATACTAGGGTTAGTTAATGATGAAGCGTAAGTTCGTCAGTCGAGTTATACTGATGAAGCGTAAGTTCGTCAGTCGAGTTAGTCAAATGGAAGCAATCTCCAGCCTGTATGAAAGTACCTTCAAAGGTGGTCACTAGTGTGGTGCCTGCCACAATGCCTCCGATGCCAAAGTTAGTATAAGAAGCTCTTTTGAGAATAAACAATGTAATGTGACAGAACGAAAGAAATCTCCTGGTGTCTATGTGTGTATGTACCTTGTACTTGGCAATGTATGGGCTTTATATATGCTTTCATAGCTTCTAGCCGTTGAGGTAGTTATGGAGGTCTTAATGCTCTTCTTGGTAACGCCTGGTGCTGTGTAATGTGGCTTTAATGTGCTCCAACGGTTCATACAGTTGGCCTTGTAACCGTTTTGGGTGTAATTGTGCTGCATTGAATGGCCTTCCGACCTTCGTTAATGACGTGGGATTTAGTTTGCTCGTCCAGGGATATATTCGTCTGTATCCTGGACATCGTCTTTGGTAAATGAATTTGTCAGTCCCGTCAGCTGCCCCCCGATTTTGTGGTCGTTGTGACTTGTAGTGACGACCGTAGAATATGAAAAGTTTTTGGGCTGTAAATGACTCTTGGGGTTTCGTTCTGTATTAAATGTATAGTGGCGGCACTCCTCAAGTTGTGGCCTACGTGGTGCCTTTTGACTGATGGAATTAATACTCCAATTCGCGTGACCATTGGGTTTCCCGCTGATTTTCAGTTTTCTGAGCCTTTGTTTTTAAACTTCTCCCTTTCTCATTTTTCTTTTTCACTTTTCTCAAAAACTGTCCATCATTGTTCTAGGCCTTTCCTTTGCTTTTCTCATTCTGCAGCTCTTTTCTGAACCGATGCATTGTGTGGTGGTGCTTCCCCCGTCTGCCGTTTTTAAGGTACACCACTTCTCTTTTTCTTGTTTTGCCTTTTCTCTATTTGTTGCGATACAGTTTCCGATTTCCTTCTTCTTCTCCTTCCCTTTTGTTTGTCTTCGATTTCTTGGGGGTTTAGTTTGTAGAGTTTCCCTTCGTGTTTTTTTATGGATTTCCATGGTTAGTAGTTCTGAGGTTAGGATAATTTGCCCATCAGTTTCTTTCTTTTTTGCACGTTTAGAAGGGTCTTTAGGCGTTTTTCCCTCATCTTAAAGACTTCGTTTTCGAGGGTAATTGTTTGAGCGTTGCATTGGCCGATCTGTTGCCTTTACTTCATCAATCAATTGATTGGTTTGAGAGTCGGGTGAGGGAACTGGGGATAATGTCTAAAATTAGGTCGAGTGAGCTCGAGATTGGGTTATTGTCCAGCGGTGACCCTATGGAAGGGGACACCGCTGTCTCTACCCCTTAAGATGTTAGGGCTTTTCATGCCCTCAAAAAGGAGTGTGGATTGGACGCTGACATGCTAGGGAGATTTAGGGATAGATTTCAATTCCTGGACCGGGTTAGGGTTCGTCTGCCCAATGAGGAGGACCGGGCCTGTCACTTCTTCCCAGGCGAGGTATGCTTTTACGAGTCTGCCCTCGTCTGTGGGTTGAGATTTCCCGTCCATCCCTTCCTTATAGAGCTATTAGACCACTTTGATATTGCTCCTGGGCAGCTTATGCCTAACTCATGGAGAATATTGGTCAGCTTATCCCTTCCTTATGAAAGCAGTTTTCTCTTGATCTTCTTCAGCCATTTTGATCTGGTTGTATCTTGAGAAGGCGTCCATAAACGTCAGTAACTTATGGCCGGCCATGGAATCCACAAGCTGGTCTATCCTTGGAAGAGGGAAACTATCTTTCGGGCATGCCTTGTTCAGGTCTATGAAGTCCACGCACATTCTCCACTTTCCATTTGACTTCTTCACCAGGACGACGTTTGCGAGCCAATCAGGATAGTACACCTCACGGATGAATCCGACCGTCAGTAGTTTATTAACTTCGTCTGTAACCGCTTGGTCTCCTTCTGGTGCGAAGACTCTTCGTTTTGCTGGACGGGCTTCCTTTTTGGATCTACATTCAACTTATGCTGGATGACTTCTGGCGATATGCCTGGCATGTCCTCGTGACTCCACGCAAAGACATCCAGATTTTCTTTAAGGAACTGGATGAGTTTGGTTCTCATCTCTGGACTAACCGTCGTCCCTATTCTGGTCGTCCTGGACTCTTCTCCTTCAGTCAGCTTCACTGTTTCCAGGGCCTCCACTTTCTCTTCTTCCTTCTCTTTAATGATGCACGTATGGTTCTCCTTTGCAGCCAAGACGGCCTGGTAGCATTCTCTGGCTAAGACTTGATCCCCTTTTACTTCACCGACACCATTATCCATTGGGAACTTTACCTTTAAGCAATAGGTGGACGTGGCTACCTTCCATTTGTTGAGTGTGGGTCTTCCAATGATTACATTGTAGGATGAGGGGCAATCTACCACTAAGAAGTCTAGCTGACGGGTCAACTGCTCTGGGTAGGTCCCTACTGTCACTGTCAACGTCACTATACCCTTGGGATATACCCTGTCTCCACTGAAGCTGACGAGGGGGGAGTTAAATGAGCGCAGTCTCCTTAGATCCAGCTTTAGCTGCTGAAAAGCAGGAAGGTAGATGATGTCTGCGGAGCTACCATTATCCACGAGGATCCTTTTGGTGTTGAATCCTTTTATAGTCAGTTTTATGACCAAAGGGTCGTTGTGAGGCTACTTCACCCCCCTGGCGTCATCCTCATTGAAAGACATATCCTGGTCCGTCCGTCTTTGCTTTAATGGAGGTATTATATGGACGCTGTTCACCTGTCTTTGGCATGCTTTCTTAAGGGATCTGAGCGACCCTCCGGTGATGGGCCCCCCTACGATCATCTTTATCTCCCCGATCACATCTTGTGGAGGCTGGAACGGACGATCCTCACTCCTGGACGAGGACTCATGCTGGGTCTTATTGTCGTCTCTGAACTTGCTATACCCCCCCTTCTTCACATACTTCTGTAGTTTCCCTTTTTGTATCAACTCCTCTATTCGCTCCTTTAGATCCCAACAATCTTCTGTATAGTGGCCATGATCCTTGTGAAACCGGCAGTACTTGTTCTTGTCACGGACATTAGAGGATGAATGCAATGGTCTTGGCCATTTTAGGTAGTGCTCGTCCTTAATCTGCGTTAAAATTTTATCAATTGGCATAACTAGGGGGTGAACTTTACCGTTTGTGGAGTTTTTTCATCTTTCCTTTTTCCTCTGTCATTGAACCGATGATCTGGGCAGTCCCTCTTCTGTCCTCTACGTTCGTCCTCCTTCCTTTCCTTGTTCCCTGCTTTTTCCACGCCCCTTATAGTAGCCAGTGCTTCTTCTGCGTTCATGTACTTCTGTGCTTTCAGGAGCATCTCCGCCATCGTTTTAAGAGGATTTTTTGCGAGTGCAGACACAAACTCCTTGGATTGCAGTCCCGCTTTGAAGGTCGTCAGCTTCATCCACCTCCAGGGTTTCCCGAGTGAAGCGTTTCACATAGGACCTCAAGGTTTCTTTCTCTCCTTGTCTAATGGTGAATAAATGATCTGCCGGCCTCTTTGGACGTTGTCCTCCAATGAAATGACGTAAAAAGGCACTGCTCAACTGTTCGAAGTTATCGATGGACGATGATGGCAACTTGGTGAACCATTCCCTCGCTGCTCCTTTAAAAATGGTGGGGAAAAGACGGCACATTATCTCGTCAGGGGGCTGTTGAAGGCCCAGTGTCGTCTTGAAGGTGTTGAGGTGGTCCTGGGGATCCTTGAGCCCGTCAAATGGCTCAAGTTGTGGCAGCTGAAATTTCGAAAGTACTAGGCATCCCAGGACTGCTGCTGTGAAAGGTGAGTTTGTTGCCCTTACCATTCTGCCCACGCTCTGGTCTGTCTTCTCTCTGATGGAATTTCTCAACTCGTCCATCTTCTTCCTCATCTCTTGAAGAAGATCTAAATTTTGTTCTGCCGGATTGGTGGGTCTTCGATGGTCACTTCTTCTATGGCTATTTCCCTCATCCTTTACGTTGTTTTTGGATCGATTCTCCTCCTGTTGAAGTCGTAGCTTCATTTCCAGATTTTGTCTAGTAAGTTCTTCAACGGTGGCCGCAAGAGCTTGGACTTGCTGAGCCAAGGCTGCTAAATCTTGATTGGACTCCATCTGAATACTGAAGTTGATGGAAGCAGCATTTTCAAATATGAAAATGAAAACGTCACGTTCTCACAGATGGCGCCAAACTGATGAAGCGTAAGTTCGTCAGTCGAGTTAGTCAAATGGAAGCAATCTCCAGCCTGTATGAAAGTACCCTCAAAGGTAGTCACCAGTGTGGTGCCTGCCACAATGCCTCCGATGCCAAAGTCAGTATAAGAAGCTCTTTTGGGAATAAACAATATAATGTGACAGAACGAAAGAAATCTCTTAGTGTGTATGTGTGTATGTACCTTGTACTTGGCAATGTGTGAGCTTTATATATGCTTTCATAGCTTCTAGCCGTTGAGGTAGTTATGGAGGTCTTAATGCTCCTCTTGGTAACGCCTGGTGCTGTGTAATGTGGTTTTAATGTGCTCCAACGGTTCATACAATTGGCCTTGTAACCGTTCTGGGTGTAATTGTGCTGCATTGAATGGCCTTCCGGCCTTCGTCAATGACGTGAGATTTAGTTTGCTCGTCCAGGGATATATTCGTCCATATCCTGGACGTCGTCTTTGGTAAATTAATTCATCAGTCCCGTCAGTTAATATTCTAGGTTTTTTTTTAAGTTAATATTCTAGGTTAAAAATCCTAAGTGTGCATGGAGCCAAGACTTGAAAGTTGAAAGTTAGAGGTGCATCTTTGCTGTTAGTAGTGTGCAACGGATCTAGCCTGCTACTTTATTGCTTAACAGTTAATGATTTATTTATTTATTTGTGTTTTTTATGTGTTCGTTTATGTATGGACGAAATTGTTTTGTTTAAAATTTTTTAAAAGGTAAGTTGTTTGTTTTAAGTAAAATTGAGTGATTGAATTTAATTGTTTTTAATTTTACTGTTTTGTTTTTGGGGTAATTTTTTATGGAGAAAGAAAAAAGTTTATCAAATTAAAGAACTGGCTGCGAAACTGGACTGAGACGATTTGAATTGCCCGATCTGTAAAAGAGCAGTCAAGTCATTCGATATTTGTTTCTGACGACATACATTATTGCATGACGATGCTTTTGGGGCTAATTCTTTGGAGCCGTGAGTGAAAGTCATTGGTTTAGTTGGAACTCTCTAATCAAAATTTAAAGCAGAATTTAATATCTGTCCCTACAATTTACATTATTCAAAGCAGAATTTAATATCTGTCCCTTCAATTTACATTGTTGCATGGTGACGCTTTTGTGCCGATTCTAAAGAGCAGTCAAGTCACTGGATTAGTTGGAAGTCTTTAGTCAAAACTAAGGCTAATTTTTTTTGAGTTTTTTTTTTTTTTTTTTTTTTTTGAGGGGCATTTTGTTTGAGTTAATATTACATAAATCTCATAATTTTTATTACAACTATTTTATTATAAGACTGTAGATAATTATTTGTCACTTTTCCATGATTCTATTACTTTTTCTTCATCACTAATAGTCTGTCATATAGACAGTTATGGCACATACTGTGGCATTTTATGTTGTTTTAGAATTTTTGTTTTTGGGATCATATTATTCTTCATACTTGCAAAATTTTAAATTTCTAGAAAATTAAAATTCAATAGCTTTGTCATCAATAAATTATTTAAATTACTAATTTTTGTAGTTTAAAATTATGCATAAAATATAAACTTATAGATTATATAGTAAATAATATCTAATTGATACAAAATTTGACATGTGTATACATGCAATTCAATAGTTAGATTTTCAAAAGTTGTAACATAAAATTACAACCTTACTCAATATCTTTTTGTTGGAGGTGAATTTTGACAAATCTACCATTAGATTACATCTTCTTCTTATATCCTCCATGCTTGCAAAATTTCTAGAAATTTTAAGATTAATAGCTATGTCATTAATAAATTATTTAAATTGCAAGTTTTTATAGTTTAAAATTTTACATAAAATATAAATTTATAGATCATATAGTAAATAATATCTGATTGACACAAAATTTGACATGTGTATTAAGAGTGTAACGAACATATAATTCAACGGTTAGATTTTCAAAATATGTATTAATTTTTATTTTATTAAATAAGGTTGTAGTTTTAAATTATAATTAATTTTGTAGCTAAATTTTGTTTATTTTGTAACTAAACTTTGTCCTTAATTGAAAGCCCAATTTTTGCTCACAAATATTCAAAACAAGTGAATTTCATGCTCTTTAATATGAAATCATTTATATCCCGACCAAAAAATATTATATTTTCAATTAAAGCTCAATTTTTTTAGGCCTCTGAATTTGGGGCTCAATTAGAAATTAGAACCCAATTAGGCTATATAATAGGACCCCTTAATTACAAATCAGAATCAAGACGGACTCGCTCCTAAACGAAAGGCCCAGATCCTTCTGGAAGGTAAAAGTCCTGTTGGGCCTTGGAACCAATAAAACAAACAGTTCAACTATCTCTACTCGGCCAAAATGGCCCATTACCATCAATTTGTGAACTTTTTTGCACGAAGACACTGTTTCGAAAATAATTAGGATTTTAAGTACTCGAGTTTTGATGAGCTCGAGTACTACATTTTATGCTTCCGCCGTGGCACGCTGACATGGCATTTGGATTTAAAAATTCTAAACAGTACTCGAGTACTGTACGGGTAAGCAGCTAGAGTCAATCTTATTTGCTACTCTCACTTCTCACTCTCACTCACCAAAACACACTCTCACTCTCCTTCACACCTAAAGCCCAAACCCTCACACCATCGGCGGCAGAAAACCCGTCGGCGGCAGAAGACTTCGTCGGCGACCTCTCGCTCTCAGTCTCGCTATCTCCCTTTCAATCTCGCTATCATCTCCCTCTCAGTCTCGCTCTCGCTCTCTTCTTCGGCACCACAAGCTCTTCTTCTTTCTCTATTTCTCACGGCAACACAGGTTCATCACTCTATCTTTTCTCTTCCTCGTTGACCTCTCTATTTCTCTATTTCTACTAAATCCGAATCCATATTATTTCTCTGGGATGTGGGTTTCATTTGATTTTTTTTTTTTTTTTTTTTTCTGTGGGTTTGCCTGGGTTTCATTTGATTTATTTTGGGTTTTGTTGGGGTTTTGTTCATTTGTTTGTGCGTTTTGTTTCATAGTATTTTCAATGATTTGTTTTGGGTTTGTCTTTATTTTCTATTTCTGTTATCTTTTTGTGGGTTTGTAATGCAAATTATGTGTTTGATGAAATGCTTCTATGAACTATCTATGAGTTGTGAAGTATACTAATTTGGATTATATGTTAGATTGTCTAAAAACTGCCCTTAAATTTCATAATGCACTCTCATACATTAGAGAAATGAAAATGCTATTCTGTCATTTGTTTTGCATGTCTATTTATTGTTACCGGATGACTCTTCCGTTTTATTCTGATTTTCTCTAAATGAGTCATTGGGATTGTTACCCTTTTCCGTAGGTTAACTGTATAGTTAAGATTTGGATGGATATACTAATCAAGTTCTCTTCTACCTCCTGCAGATGATTTAAAGAAAACAAACCACTTACAAGTACTTGATGGGGCCAAGGAGAGACTTCACCTATTCAAAGCAAATCTACTGGAAGAAGGTTCTTTTGATTCTGCTGTTGAGGGCTGTGATGGGGTTTTCCACACTGCATCTCCCTTCTATCATAATGTCACAGACCCAAAGGTTCATCCATTTTACTATTCTTTAAATGCTTAATAATAGTAAATGTTTAAATTATGGTTTATTGATGGAATTGGTTGAAGATTTTATCCGTACACTTTTCTTCTGAAAAATTCAACAAGCTTTTTAAAAATTCCACAATAGGTCTTTTTCTCTATTTATCAAGAGATGAGAAGCACGTAAGAGGAATCTCAGAGTTGATTTACCGCACTATTCTTTTTTCTGAGTGTGGCTTCTTGTACCATTGCTAACACTAAACTAACCAAGTTAATTACTTAAGCAGACTTTTTTGGACTTGAAAGATAAAATTGCAGCCTATTGCCTTTTTCTCTTTAAATTCAACTGTAGGGTGAGGTCACAGGTTCAAAACCCACCTGGTGTTATGTAACTTACCAATGAAAAAAAGTTAGGGTTAATTGCACTTTGCCCCCAATAACTATGGTGTGGTTGTAATGTACCCCCTAAGCTTTAATTGTAATATTTTACTTGAGCCTCTATGTGCCCTTTCAAAGGTGCCTGGATAAGGATGGTGAGTAGAAAATATATAGTACACTTCTGAAAAGTGATGTATCCCCCTTCATAAAGACACTACAATTTTATAAATATTTTTTTATTAGACTTATCATTTTCTTCCTTCTTTACCACCAACTATGTTCTCAGTAGTGATTTAGGCAGGACCTGCTAAGAAAACCTGGTGAAGTGTGAATCTACCCCAAACTCAACTTTTGAGAAGTGGAGGCATAATTCATAGTATTACAAAAGAGTCTCTTTGGATAAATCATAGATGTGGGTCCTCTGGGAACCATAATTATGGTGGTTATTGCTTTGGAGATTGTAAGGAAATATTCTTTAGAATAGAATTGGTTTTGAAAGAAAAGAATCTGATGCCTTAAGCCCTTCTAGTCCTGATCTGTGTTGATGCCTGGCCACAGTTTATAGTTGAGAGAAGTTTGTTATATAATATCTATCTAGAATGGACCAGAATATTTTAAACAAAACAGTAATCCCAATAATTTCCAATTGACAAAGTCATAACCTTGTGAAGCACAGCTTGTAACTGCCTGTTTCACAATTTTTAATTTTAATAATGTTAACTGTGTTGCTATTGCTACCTGAATATTGTTTTCTTGTTCCTATAAGCACTATCAAAATGCTGCCTGGAATTGTAGGTTGGTGTCCTACTTAAAAAACATGATGATAGTATTTTAGTTAGTCTTTGAATATTATATTATAACAGTATACTAAATTACTTATCAAAAATAAAATAAAATATTATAACAGTATTCTAAGTTTTTTGTGAACAGTGAATGGTCATATGATTTTGTTGCCTTAGCTAATGTTAGTGGTGCTCCCCTCCGCCCCAAAAAGAAAAAAGAATATGACTTAACTTTGCTCTCATCATTCAGGCAGAATTACTTGAACCTGCAGTGAAGGGAACACTTAATGTTCTTAATTCATGTGCGAAATTTCCATCTGTTAAGCGGGTAGTTGTGACATCCTCTATGGCTGCAGTTCATTACAATAAAAAAGCTAAAACTCCTGATGTAGTTGTTGATGAGACTTGGTTTTCTGATCCAGACGTTTGTAAGGAAACAAAGGTATGTAGGGGCATTACTCTTCATGCATTTTTGAAAATAAAGATGGTGATAAATATAAATCATGGCCCGTAATATTGCAGTGATTCCAGTGCAAACTAGGTTACTAGAACTACTTTTCAGATTCCTTTTTTGGAATTTTCGTAGATTAAAAACAATGGTGATTTGCCTTGTTATTTTATGTACTATGTACAAACTATGTACTAATTGAGATGATTTATGCATCCAGTAAGCATCAACATCTCTGGGACTGTGCATGTTACATTGATGAGTGCAACTATTTCTAATCCATAATTGTTGAGAACATTGAGACTGATAATTTGAACTTTTAGTTTTAGCAAGGTTTCTACTGTTTAAAACTTAAAATATTATAAAGTTGGGAGCTTGTCTTCTATTAAGTTAGAACCATAAAGTAATGAGAGCTTGTTAGGCTATTAGTGCTTGCCATAGATTAATCTTCATATCATTTCTTTTACATGACTTACATATGTCATTTCTTTTTTACAGAAAAGAGAGAGGGGGTGGGGTTTGGGGCATTTTTTTTTTGGATGGTCATAAAATGGAATATGGTGCTTGAAAGTTGGAGTGGAGTATTCCATTGTGGTTAGGGGGATTTTATTTTGAATGGGGTGAGGTCAGTATAATTAACGACCATAATTCCAGCCCACGGTCCATCATGAATCCTACCATTTCTTATGATTGTAGCAATTTTTGCAAAAGGGTTTGGAGCATCAAAAGCAATAATCCTGTGTCCCAAAATGTTTGTTTACTGTAAGAAATCCAAAATTTAAGGGGTAATTATTTATGACATTTTCTTTGAAATAAAAAGCAATTAGTAATTAGCCTCCTTTTTAAAATTTTAAACTAAAAAAAAATTCAATTTAAAATGGGTGTTGAGTTTTCAAGTTAAGGTCAAACTAGGAAATTTTTTTAAATTGTGTCCCTTGGCTTTTTTAAAATGGACAATGTTTTGGGACATCCCAAAATGGAATAATGGATAAACAAATTTGGAATAGAGAGTATTTATATAACAGCCTTTTAGTGAGTTAAGAGATACTTTATGATTGAAGCCAAATGGTTTTACATTAAAAGTTATACATAGATCTATAAATATTGAGTCTTGCTTCTGTTCATGACCTTACTATTTTGAGAGCTGATCTTTTTGAATATGTTGTAAGAAAACATGGAACACTGGTTTACAAAATTAATAATATAGAGATTCTTTTGCAATTAAGTGTGAAAATATTTATTTTTCTAAAACATGCATGAGCTCACTCTCTAGAATTAATCTGAAACTTAGGATATGCTCTATTGCTCCTGCTCCCACATAATTACTTGGGTAATTTGGCCCATTCAATGTTTTATTGCAATATCAGACTTAAGATTTCCTTGTCCATCCAAGTGATTTTGACCAGCGCCATGTAACTTAAGTGATCCTGCATCCATCATTGTTATGCGGATTTAGCTCATCAAACATGTGGTTAATTTGTTCTCTTAATCAGAGATTTATGATAACTTATAAGTCTGGGAACCATACTACTAATGGCTATTAATGTTTTTGGGTATCCTGTTGAATGGTTTTCCAGCAATGGTATATGCTTTCAAAGACGTTGGCTGAAGAAAATGCCTGGAAGTTTGCAAAAGAGAAGGGTATTGACATAGTTACAATTAACCCTGCAATGGTGATTGGTCCTCTCTTACAGCCAACGCTTAACACAAGTGCTGCTGCGATTTTGAACTTAATAAATGGTATTGTGTGTTTTTTTTCCCCTCTAAGTTTTGTACTGATCCTGGTTTCTGATTTATCTCATTAAGTATTTTGACCAACAACTTTTTGGGAAGATGGTTTAAAATGTTAATCCAAATATTTGATAACTCATTTAAGATTGTGAACAAATCTCTCTTCTACTGAAAAAGCATGTTAAGTAAGCAGTTGATGCTATCCATTTTTGTCCCGTTCATCTTTTGTACAAAAGCCATTCCTACTCTACTTTGTTGGATTTCAATGATAATTATTCATTTTCCTTACGTTGTTGCTATCTTAGTACACACCTAGGACACCTAGTGTATTGAGAAGCTCCTTTTTTTTTTCTTTTTTCTTCCCCCTAATAAAACTTTATTATTCATCAGAAAAAGATTTCTTTATTTGATGCAGGAGCTCAGACATTTCCCAATGTATCATTTGGATGGGTTAATGTCAAAGAGAACTGAAGGCTGAATTGTTTCCACATTACATGGAGAGGGATAATTCTTTCAATTCAACATCAATTTTGGGTTTAATTTATGATACGGTTAATAAATACCCGCTTGAAGATCAGTCCATGAAAGGTGAAGATTCTTTTTTACAATTACAGTCTTTTTTCCAATTAATTTTCCCCCATGGCAGCCCCTAGACTGTTTAATGAATAAGAAAAGATATGGTAAATCTAATGTTTTAAAGGATAGAAGATGGACTTCAGTGGCAAATTTTCTTCTTTAAATTATGTTCTGCAGTATTCTAATATTCTAATTAAAATGATAAAATTGTATAGGTTGAAATGTGGACTTTTTATTATAAACTTACTTTGAACTTGAGGATTACTTCTTTTAATTAACATTTTTGCCTTTTTATTTAATTTTCTTTTGGGTACAGGTTGGAGACCTAGGTTAGCGTTGTTGGCAAAAAAGATGATGACGAAAAATGCAAAGGAACTCTAGTGATTACATTTCACTGTAGTTATTGTACAGATTGAGCACCATTGAAGAATCTTTTATCTTTTTAAATAAAACCCTGCCCTTCATAGGCTGGATAAAGATTACATGACTTAGGCTAGAATTGAGTAGCAAGTTATTTCAGATATTTGCTTCATTAATCTTTAGATTGCTGGCTTTTGGCACTTTTATTTGGTTGTAGTTAGAACTAATTCTAATGCTACACAGTCTGATCGAGTTTTTTACAAAAATTCCACTGGTTTGATGGCTGTTTGGATTTGGTGGCAGACTGATAAATACAAGTAAAGGATATCTGACTAACATTTCATTTGGACTGTGTGCGCATGTCTTTTTGATGCATATTACTTACTTGAAGTTAGCTTTTGTTGGATATTCATTTTCCATGCTTTTGTTGGATATTCATTTTCCATTGGTAAAAAGGTTGCTGAACTGTCTTCCTTTTGCTCTCCCTTTGGAGGATTAGCAATGTTGTTGTCTTTACGGCAAACAATGTGACATTCTTTGAGGCATCTGGACTACATGACAAACACAGACTCTCTAGACGTATATGGTGAGATGGCTAAAAATTTAGATGCATTCCAGATTATTTGACACCAAAAAAATTTTGTTGGAGGGGTGGCTCTACTGGGAAAATGATCAAGTTGGCATTTTTTACATCTGATGAATCAATAATGTATTTGCTTGGAATACTTATTTAGGTTTTATGCTTTATTCAAAATTTAATCAATGTAGAAAGATCAATGAAAAGACAGGATGATCACTTTAAATATATAATATTAGATATACGAACCACTTTAAATACAAGAAGTTTGTGTTGCTTATAGGTAAAAATGATCAGTTTATAGGTAAAAATGATAAAATTGTATAGGTTGAAATGTTAAAATTGTATAGTTTAAAACTGGACTCAGGTACCAATTTGCCAAGAATTTAATTTTTTTTTTTAAATGTGGACTTTTTTTTAAAACAAACAATGAGCCATACCCGAGTTCAGTGGACTCGAGTACTTCAAACAGTACTCAAGTTCACTGGACTCGGGTACTAATTTTTTTTAAAATGTGAACTTTTTTAAGAAACACCGAGCCACAGTACCCAAGTTCAGTGGGCTCGGGTACTGTTTGAAGTACTCGAGTCCACTGGGCTCGGGTACTAATTTTTAAAAAATGTCGACTTTAAGAGGCAAGACAGTACAACAAAGGGTGCCCACATTCAGGTAAGTATGACAAATCATTTATGTCATTTTGAGAACTTTGTCTATTTAGGTCTCTTACAATTTTTTTTGTTTTTTGATGGGTGGTCTTTTACAGTTTTCAAACTCATAGTTGCATTGTTAGCTTTTGTGATTATCTACTGAAGAGATTGGACTATGGTTTAGATCTGATTTATGTGGCAAGTTTATCACGTTGGGATTCTTGGTTTTGCATGTTTATCAAGTTCATATACATAATATTTGATTAATGTCGATTTGATTTTTCCAGTTCCATCTTTAACAAGCCAAAGTTTGGTGAAATTGAAAGCAAAACTTCTAAGCAGACTATTGACTTAACTATAATCCAAAACCTTTTCGTAGTTAGCTGGATTTGGCTATTGAAATCTTATTCACCAATGACTCTATCTAGGATCATATCTCTTGTTAAATCAATGGCTGTAATGAAAACTTAGGTCAGTCAGTGCTGTTACTATACACTTCCTCTGTTGCTTTGATTTCTTTTGATAAGTAATCACCTTCGCTAATTTTGTGTAAGTAAATTAAATGGAATTTGAAGCATACCATATCGCCAATTTCCAGTCGACTGGCATTCCAAAAACACTTTATACTTTGAAAATTTCGTAGTCCTGATGCAAATTGTTTTAGTACTCATATTGCCTTATTGCACATTCAGCTTCTGACATATCACTCAATGATTGAACTATATTTTTGTGCATATATTAAAAAAACTCTCATTTTCAGTCTGCAGCTCATGTTATAACATATCATAGTTGTTTTATTAACTAATGCATTTGGCGATACTATTAGGTTGATCCAACCACTGGTGAGACAGAGGATGATGGTGTTGAAGATGAATACCAGCTAGAGGACCTGGAGGTTGTAGCAGCTGATTACATGTTGAAAGTAGGGGTCTCCAATTTCAGAAATGCATGGGAAAGCATGGGTGATGACTGCTTCCCATGCATTATACTATTACTGGCAGGGGAGGTTTTCTCTCTTTTTTTTGGGGGGGGGGGGGGGGGGGATATACTCTACCAAACAACACCTACTTATTTTGGGTTTGCCTTAACATCTCAGTGATCCTAATTTTTGGTCTTTTTTTTTTGGGTCCTGAGTCTTCCTCTTAATATTTTTCATGTGTATGTGCCATGTGCGTCTTGTACATAAACACAATATAAAATGCAATGTAATGTATTATTCACAACTGTGGAAATTGTAAAAACAAGGCTTTTGAAGTATTTAAATAAGGAATTACATGAAGTTTCCTATGCCTGAGCAAAAAAGAGAGTTCCTATGTGACATGTTTTGTGGTATGATTCCGTTTTAAGCAAATGTGAGATCTTGCTACTCATGGGCCTTTTTTCCAAGGAATATATAATAGCATACATGGGGACTTTTGTTTCTTTGTTTTTTTACTGAGAGAGAGAGAGAGAGCATGAGCTTCTAGCCAATTTGACTTAGTTAGATGGGCAGCCACAACCCCAGAACTAGATGGACGTAAAGATTTGTGCATTATCCAGAAATTGGCATACAGGGAACCAGAGTGAAGCTTGTTTAACGAAGCGCACCTCATGCATACTTTTTTGGTGCTTTTTGAAGAAACATAATGCATGCCTAGGTGCACTTTTTTTTCTTTCTTTTTTTTGATAAAAAATATATAAATCGTTAAAATTAACCCCTTTATCTTGATGAGAATGATATAGACAATTGATTTATACAAACCCTATTCTTCGATGTTGTACTAAATAAAAATAATTTGGTATCAAAAAACACGAACAAGGCTAATTTACTATTCTTGTGCTTATTGCCCTTTGCCTTTTTGATATATTTTGATTGAAACGTGCATTTTCTTGATTTTTATCATAGGTGTCACAGCTATGTATTTTTATATGGCATAAGAAAATTATATAAAATGTTAAATTTAAACATTATAAGACTAGATTATTATTATTATTATATTGTCCATTCATTATTGTTTTCAAACTTACTATATAAAGATTTTAAGGAATTGAAATAACTTATATAAAATTTGATTTCATAGAGTTTGTGCAATTTCACTATCCATTTGCGCTAACAGGCAAAATATATTTGCTATTTTGAGTTTATTAACTTTTTTCAATTTTATGCTATGAGTCCTTTTATTAGAAGTTATTGTAAATTATATTTGAAAAGGTATGTTTTACTTCAATCAAGCATTTACGCTTTGCGCCTAGGCTCCAAAAGGACCATGCGGATAAGTGCACTTTATGCTTTTATCAACGCTGAACTTGATTAAAAATTACAGTGCAAAGCCTACAGACAAACACATAAGCAATGATATCATGATTGTTGTTCCTATTCATGAATGTGAACACCATTAAAATGTGTTGGGAAATAGAGAAGACAACTAAAAAAAGAAGAAGAGAAAAAAACAACAATGACAACAAAGAATAGAGGAAAACAAAGGGTTAGGGTTAGAATAACTATTTCAGCGTGTGATTTCCTCCATGACCAATTTGTTCATTGATAACATTGCTTAAAAAAGAAAAATGTGAGAGGCCAGCTCATGGGCATAAAAATAACATGAACCAGCAATAATTGGTAATACTAATAGTTCCTACCAAGTCTCTCAAAATGAAAACCCCAATATAAGGTACTCACATCATTTACCTTGAGATTCATTGCTTATAAAGCCAATGGACAGCAATGAGGTTTATAAAAGAAAAGGGACTGACTGACAGACAGAACCATGTTGGATAGAAGCAACCATGGACCTTTGAATAAAATTGAGGTCCAGATACCATTAGAAAGGCATGTTGTCACCATGCCTCCTTCCACCAAACTTTGACCAGTTGTAAAGCCCTGAACTCCCCTGTTTTATCCTTGCCCTTTCCAAGATAACCCCATACTTCGTCTTTTTTAAACTTTTCATTCATGGCTGTAAAATCGAACTCTTCTGTGAATTGTGTAGCTGAATACTGAGGCTGCAAAAAATCAGCAACACAACAATTGGAAATTTCAGTAAATAGTGCAATGGGCATACATACTTCCCGTAGAGACTAAATAAAACTGTGAAAATACACAAGCATCACATCCCAACCAAGTAGACCAATCTACTTTCTGTACACAGAAAAGAGTGCAATGAATATATGAATATATATATATATATCCAAACACACAAGCCAACGTACACAAACATGCTCCAAACACCAACCTAAAGAGCCAAGTAGGCAACCTATTTTCAAGCCCAAACAAGGGCATGAATCCACATGAATGCCAACTGCAAGACAGATAGATGATCGAGAGATCATAGTCACCAGATGCACATAATGTTAGCTACAACGACACTGCACTTCCAATGGAACACATCAAAATCCACACCAGTGAAAAACAAATAAAGAGATAAATAAGTTACATACTCTGCATGCACATGAATACCAACTGTAAAATAGTACAAAGACCAATAATCAAAAATATTTGTTGACAAATAAAAACACATACATAACGTACCAATCTACCTAGACACTTCTTAAACAAATATCTTTATCATACTTTCATGACTCCTAATCAAGCTTCAACAACAACAAAGCCTTAGTCCCAAACTTTTAGGATTAGCTACGGATACTCAACAAATTACTTTAGGGTCGGCCACATGTATACTCAGGTGACACCCTTCTTTTTAATATATTTTTATTACTTATGAGTATGGGAGCATTAGTTGTTTTACCTTTAAAAAAAATGGGAATTAATGGTTGAATGATAGATTTTACCCTCGGCCCTTCTATCACTGCAACGTTCTTGTGATGATCACCAATGTCTCTTCCCGGCGGCCTATGCCCTAGCATTTTGTAGCAGAGGTGGGCCCAATCATTCGAATGGGTATATCCCACCAATGGTAAGCCATCTACAGGTACCCCCATTATAACCTCCATGTCTTGTAGTTGTTTTGTGAAGGCGAACAAGACTAATTCAATGAGATATGCCTTGTTGCATTAAGATTTAAAATTTGTCAACTAATTTCAGAAAATCTAGAAATATTCAAAACAAAGAATTTACAATAATACAAACCCGCATTTTTCTTAAGATGAGGAACTAGAAGAGAATGTTTTGTAAAATTTGTAATAGCGTTAGCATTTTTCTTTAGCTAAAGTATGGTATTTGGCCATTTTGGCCTTTTTCTTTAGCTAAAGTATGGTATCGCATCACTGACATTTATGCTTGTAATGAAAATAAATAAATAAATAAGTGTTGTAAAAACACCATATCACATCATTTATTATTTTTCTTCGAGTCTAAGCTGAAAGCACCATGTTAAAATGAGTTTTCCTTTTGATGAAACTGCATTATTTTTTGGCGAAAATGCACTTTTGGTCCCTACATTTTAGGTCAATTTCTATTTTGGTCCCAATTTTGATTTCTTTGCAAATTTCATCCCCAAAATTTGAAAATCGTTTTTAAAATCGTCCTTCCCGTCAACCAACAGACGGAACCCTCCTACGTGGCAGACGGAGTGCTCTGCTTGCTGACATGGCGCTGACGTGGCCATTAAAATATTATTAAAAATGATTATTTGGCACTTTTAAATGCCATGTCAGCATTTAAATTAATAAAAAAAGCCACGTCAGAATATTTAAACAAAAAATAAATTAAATTAAAAAAAAAACCTTAAATCTAATTTAAATTTTATTTTTATTTTTATTTTTACTTTTCATTATTTTTTCCTAAGAACATGTTCTTCATGTTCTTCCCGTTCTTCCCAAATCCAAGAAACAAACCCAGCAACCAAATCCAATCTCCATCAATGCCAGGAAAATAAGAAATAAATCCAACAAACCAACAAACCAACCAATCTCCAGCAAACCCATAAACTCATAAACCCATAAACTCATGAATTTCACATTCAAATTATCAAATTCCTATTCCAAATTCATCTTGATCATGAACACACAAGAACAACAAACCCAGAACATTCAATCCCAAGAACAAAAGAATAGAAACCCAAAATATTCCAAAATTTGTACACAAATTCTTCCACAAAAATCAATTGTACACAAACACCAACCCAGATCTGAATGGTTTTTTCCTTTTTTCTTTCCTTTTGTATGTTCTTATCAGGAGCAGATCTGGGTCAGGAGCAGATTTGGGTTTGGAGCTTGCTGTCTCCGGCCATGGGTGTCTGGGTTTGGAGCTTGCTGTCTCCGGCCATGGGTGTCTGGGTATGGCCATCCCGACCACGAAACGACTCCTTGGCCACCTCGTCTCGTCATCGTCCTCATCAATCGAGTCTCGGCGGCTCGTGGTCGACTCCTCGACCACCTCGTCTCGTCATCGTCCTCATCAATCGAGTCTCGGCGGCTCGTGGTCGTGAGAGGTAGAGCTTGGAGTCTTCGGCCATGGGCCTATGGAGTCTCGGCGTCTTCGGCCATGGAGCTTGGAGCTTGGAGTCTCTGGCATGGGTGTCTGGGTATGGAGCAAATCAAAGAGAAATCAAAGAGACAGAGAGTGAGAGAACAATGGGTAGAGAGTGAGGGATTAAATTGATGTTGTGACGTTGGTGACTAAGAAACTTTGATGTTGGGTTGGGGAACTTGGGTTTGTGGGGTTGGGATTGGGTTTTGGTGCAGAGGATTGTGATAAAAAATTTTAAAACTGAGAATTGAGAAATTAAAATTTCAGTTTAAATCAAATTTGTAATTTCAGTTTAAATTAAAATTAAGAAATTTTGTTTTTTAATTAGATTTAAGGTTTTTTTTTAAATTTAATTTATTTTTTGTTTAAATATTCTGACGTGGCTTTTTTTATTAATTTAAATGCTGACATGGCATTTAAAAGTGCCAAATAATCATTTTTAATAATATTTTAATGGCCACGTCAGCGCCATGTCAGCAAGCAGAGCACTCCGTCTGCCACGTAGGAGGGTTCCGTCTGTTGGTTGACGGGAAGGACGATTTTAAAAACGATTTTCAAATTTTGGGGATGAAATTTGCAAAGAAATCAAAATTGGGACCAAAATAGAAATTGACCCAAAATGTAGGGACCAAAAGTGTATTTTCGCCTTATTTTTTCTTATTTAATTTGCTTCTATGTCTGCTTTGTTTTAAAAGTAACAGAAACTTCCAAAAGTCTTTAGCATTCTACTAACTCTCCATATCTCCAATTCAGTACAACAACTTACAAAACAAAAACTACAACAAAACCCACAAGTAAAACACATAATTTGCTTAAAGATGGCAGTAAAGTAAGAGTATCTAGAGGTTTGGGAGCATCTGGTTCCATAATACCTCGTCCAGGGATCTTGAAGATAAGGTCCATGATAAGTCCATTAATATATATATACTGTTCTTCCCTCTAAGTGTATGTACGTGTATAGTCTTGCATTTAGATTTATTTCAGCTTGGGGCCGTGAAAGTAATAATCTTGAAATTTGTTCATAAAAAGTACAATTTATAACCTTGTAATTGACTTATGGACTTTGTTGTCTGTAAAGGAATCAGTCACTAATGCTAGTGGTTCTTGGACCAAGGCCCCTGTTATGTAAGGATTGGAGGTTGAGTTTGTTGGTTCAATTCTCTGTGGCTGTGTGAGTTGTGTTATGATCAATAAAATGGTGGTGTTGGGGGGGGGGGGGGGGGGGGGGGTTTGGGGGTGTTACTTTCTTGTGTAAGCAACGTAAAGTTTGGTGCTAAATCAAGTATGGCTGTGTGAGTTCAATCCCTGGACTAGCTTGTTGCCCCTCACTATCAGACCTTTAGGGGACCGTTTTGATTGCTATTTGGTCAACAACATACAGGGAGCACATCCAAAGTATTTCAGAGTTTCTTGTTTCATATTTTTCTTTTCAGATATTAGGTTTTTATTTTTAAATTATGAATTTGTCCTTTATCAGGGCTATGGATTTCAATTTGTTTTAAAAGTAACAGAAACTTCCACAAGTCTTTAGCATTCTACTAACTCTCCATATCTCCAATTCAGTACAACAACTTACAAAACAGAAACTACAACAAAACCCACAAGTAAAACACATAATTTGCTTACCTTCTTCAATTAGTTATTAATTATTACTTCACAACTCATAGATAGTTCATAGAAGCATTTCATCAAACACATAATTTGCATTACAAACCCACAAAAAGATAACAGAAATAGAAAATAAAGACAAACCCAAAACAAATCATTGAAAATACTATGAAACAAAACGCACAAACAAATGAACAAAACCCCAACAAAACCCAAAATAAATCAAATGAAACCCAAGCAAACCCACAGAAAAAAAAAAAAAAAAAAAAAATCAAATGAAACCCACATCCCAGAGAAATAATATGGATTCGGATTTAGTAGAAATAGAGAAATAGAGAGGTCAACGAGGAAGAGAAAAGATAGAGTGATGAACCTGTGTTGCCGTGAGAAATAGAGAAAGAAGAAGAGCTTGTGGTGCCGAAGAAGAGAGCGAGAGCGAGACTGAGAGGGAGATGATAGCGAGATTGAAAGGGAGATAGCGAGACTGAGAGCGAGAGGTCGCCGACGAAGTCTTCTGCCGCCGACGGGTTTTCTGCCGCCGATGGTGTGAGGGTTTGGGCTTTAGGTGTGAAGGAGAGTGAGAGTGTGTTCTGGTGAGTGAGAGTGAGAAGTGAGAGTAGCAAATAAGATTGACTCTAGCTGCTTACCCGTACAGTACTCGAGTACTGTTTAGAATTTTTAAATCCAAATGTCATGTCAGCGTGCCACGGCGGAAGCATAAAATGTAGTACTCGAGCTCACCAAAACTCGAGTACTTAAAAAGCTGGTTGATTCTTAATTATTTCCGAAACAGTGTCTTCGTGCAAAAAAGTTCACAAATTGATGGTAATGGGCCATTTTGGCCATCTCTACTCCTTTTCTATGTATTCCTCATCAAACCCGAACTCAGAAACCAAACCAAAAACCTTAAAAGCTCTCTTGCCTTCTGCTTTTGGTTTTTTTTTTCGACATTGTTTCGTAGAGAGAAAGTTTCAGAGAGAGAGAGAGAGAGAGAAAGCAATGGATTTTGAGCTGAGGAGAGCGAGAGAGAAGCTGGAGAAGGAGCAGAAGGAGAGGAAGGAGAAGGCGAGGGTAAAATTGGAAAGAGAAAAGAAGGCTAAGGAAGGGGCTACGAAGCAAAGAGAAGCCATTGAAGCTGTTCAGAGATCGAGACGCATCGATGCAGCAGAAGCCCAGCTCAAGGTCCTTCCTTCTCTCACCTACCCATCTAATCTAAACCACCCTTTTTTTTTTATTAGTCAATAGATTTTTGCTTTGTTTCATTATAATTAGCTTGATTATGTGAATTTGTGATTTATCTCTCATGGGTTTTCTTGGGAATTTGAGGTCCCAGAGAAATTTTGCCTTGTTTTTTTTTTTTTGAGATTCCATTGATTTTGATGATGTTGTTTCATGAATCTTAGGAAGATTTACCATGTGTGTTTAGTTAAGTTATTGGGAAATTGTTTCTTTCATTGAAAGTTTACTTGCTTTTCCAGATAAGAATTATTGTTGAACCAAAGGCAAACCTGAGAAAATCTTAAGACATTGGAATTGAATGTGTAGGCAAAGTGGCTGAAAATTGGAACTTAATTTGTTCATATGCTCCTAATGGAAAAACGCCGGGCCTCCCTTTTTTTTCCAGATGTGTGCATAATGTTAAAACATGCTTCTATTCTTGTTGAGACAGGATTCTTATTTGTATAAATTTATCTTATAAATATTCTGGCCCTTTAGATTTTGGTCCTGTAATTGCTTAAAGATAATTTAATGTGAAGGATTTTTTCTGATAGGTCCCTTACTTGAATGGGGCAAACTTATTTCTGATTGTAAATTCCTAAATTAATGTCACATAAAAATGCTTGTTGATGTTAATGGTCCTCCCATTTTGAGGAAGCTCCTCCGTTGATGAGTGGTCTCATATCCTATTGCCTTGTGGAGCAGTGTTGCTGCCATTACCTCTTGGGACTGGCCAAGAGACATACGTCACTTTAACAACATTTTGTTTTGATTTTTTTTTTGGTTCTGTTTATTGTTATTGTCTGAATACCTATATCAAAAAGATGGAAAAAAATAAATTCAAATCTAATGCGTGGATGATGATCAGGTTTTTTACAGGCTTTTGCATAAAATTTAAAACTTGCCTTGTCCTTTGGAATATTTTGTAGCATGTGGATACTCTTGTTAGTTGATATGTGTAATATCTAGAAACTTATGTGAACAGTATATTTTCTATTCAGGCTGATGAGCAAATGCAAGAAAGCGTACTTGCTGGCAGAGGAGTCATGTTTTACCGATTATTGGAAGCTGTACCTTATCAGGGTATTGGAGATAAGATCAAATTGCCTCCTTCCTGCTTCACAGAATTGTCTGATCAAGGTGCTTTTGATAAGGGACCCATGTACTTCCAGTTGTCAGTAATTCATCAAGAGGATTCTTCAGACATGAATGTCACTGATGAGGAAAACCGTCAGACCACCCATTCAGGCGTTTTGGAGTTCACTGCAGATGAAGGTTCTGTTTCGCTTCCTCCTCATGTATGGCACAATCTATTCCCAGCAGAAACTCCAAAAACTCCCTTGATTGGAGTCTGTTATGTTTGGCTACCAAAAGGAACTTATGCAAAACTTCAACCAGAGAGGGTAGGCTTTTCAGATCTACCGAATCACAAAGCCATCCTTGAAACAAGCCTTCGCCGGCATGCTACCCTTTCTCAGGGTGACATATTAACTGTCAATTATGGGGAGCTAGCACATGCATTATGAATCCTTGAGTTAAAACCCTCGTCAAGTGTATCTGTTCTAGAAACAGATATTGAAGTTGATATAATTGGTTCTGATTCAGCTTCTGAGAGGACAGATCAGCATGTTCTTAATCCACTAGTATTTGGAAAGTTGGAATCTGGAGTGGTTGACGAAGGCAATTATATGTACTACAAGTTCTCAATAGATAATGACATTTGGGGGATAATTGCTTTGGGCGATTCCGGAGTTGAGGTAAAGATAGAAGCAGAAACAGATGGGGGAGATACTGATCTTTTCATTTCCAGGCATCCTCTGATATTCCCAACTCGACACCAGCATGAGTGGTCTTCCCATGATATTGGTTCAAAGACTTTGATCCTTAGCTCTAAAGACAAGAACTTGGGAGCAGGCACTTACAGTGTGGGTGTATTCGGCTTCAAAGGAACAACAAAATACAAAATTTCAGTTAGTGTTCAGGATGATTACAAGCGTAAGGTGGGTCAACACTCTGCATCCACCTCATCTCCTATGGAGATGGATACTGTAGAGTGTAGGAATTGCAAGCATTATATACCCAGTCGGACTTTTGCACTGCATGAAGCCTTTTGTAGCAGGCACAATGTTGTTTGTCAGCATGCCGCTTGTGGAATTGTTCTTAGGGTTGAGGAAGCCAAAAACCATGTGCATTGCAACAAATGTGGGCAAGCATTTCAGCAGGGTGAGATGGAGAAGCACATGAAAGTGTTCCATGAGCCACTTCAGTGCCCATGTGGAATAGTCCTTGAGAAAGAACAGATGGTAAGCAACCCTGTGGGATGGCTTTCTGTATTCTTCATATCCTTTCTTTTTAATATGCATTTTGTTGCAGTCACAATTACATTATAATCATCTTCCTCTGTGGTTTTGGCAGGTGCAACACCAAGCTTCAATTTGCCCCCTACGCCTAGTCACATGTCGGTTTTGTGGAGACATGGTTCCAGCAGGGAATTCTGCATTGGATGTTTGGGATAGATTAAGAGGATTATCTAAGCATGAGAGTCTTTGTGGGTCGAGGACTGCTCCATGTGATTCATGTGGGCGTTCTGTCATGTTGAAGGACATGGACATCCACCGGGTTGCTGTTCATCAAAAGAGCTAAAGCCAAGTACAACTTCCCAGTTTTTTTTTGTTGTCTTGAATCAAGAAAAAGCAGTAGTAAGTTTCCTACTCGAGGTAGCAATAGGATGTTAGTGGTCTAAGTCACTATTATGTAAACTTCAATTCTTTCATAGTGGATTCAGTTTACCTTGAGGATAGTTAGGTTAAATTCTCCCTAGGTTTTTTACCAGTTTGGTTTTCCTGGGTCATCATATCTTTGTGTTCTTTATTTTCCACACTTTACATTGATATGATATATTTATGTTAACCTAGATCCAATAATTTGACTAAGTAATCACTTGACTAATTAACTAAGTTAATCTGGTTGTGTTTTAAGGGGTCTAAAAACAAACAGTTATCTTGGGCATAAAAATAAATAAAAAAATTTGGGGTGAGAGAGTTGTTATATTTAGATTTGGATGATATATATGATTAAATTCTTGAAATTTCAGAAAGCAAAGGACTCAAATGGGTCACATTTGAATGGACAAATCCAAGCCCTTGTTGATATGCTTATGGCAGAGGAAGGTATATCACATGGGAGTGTTTTGTAAAAGGTTTTTTTGGGAAAAATTTGCTAAATAGCATAATTATAGGAAGAATTTGCTAAATAGCATATGACTAAAGTTATTTAGTTATATAGCGTCTTTTTGGAACTCAAGTTTGTCAGTGAAACTCGAGTTTACCAAACTCGAGTTCCAAGTATTATGTTTGATCAAATTTTCATAATTCTTGGAACTTGAGTTTGGTAAACTCGAGTTTGACAAACTCAAGTCCCAAAAAGATCCTACATAACAAAATAATTTGGGGCTGATGTTTTTTTCTTAAATTATTCCTAAAATTAGCTATTTGGCAAAAAAATGGTGACTATAGTGTAAAATGTAGAAAATTCAAATAGGGTGGAGATGCTTTTTGTACGTTTTTAGACCCCTTAAAACACAAGTTGTTTAACCTAATTAATTAACCAAGTGAATACTTAAGTTTATTATTTAGATTTAGGTTAAAACAAAACAATCATGTCATGCAAAATAGCGGAAAAATAAATAACATAACGATAAGATAACCCAGGAAAACTAAATTAATAAAAAATCTGGGGATGATTTAACCTAGCTATCCTCAAGGTAAAAAACAAATCCACTATGAAAGAATTAAAATTTGCACAATAGAACTTAGACCACTAAAATTCTATTGCTACCTCGTGTAGAAAACTTGCTACCACGACCACGTGACAGCTTCAAGTCCATGAACTACTTTTTTCTTTGGCCTTTGCAACAGAAGCACCCACACTTGTGACAAAAAACACAAACTCTCCTGTTTGTGACTCTAAGACCACCCTTAAAGGTTTAGATCATCAACACCTTTGATGACTAGAGTAGGCAGCAACTTCTAAAACACTGGATCTTAAGATTCTTACAAGGAATAATACCGGTAGAAGACATGAGAGAGTTTTTTGAGTACAAAACCTTAAATACAAAAGAGGCACTCTTCTCTCTCTGAAAAGCCTTATAAAAATGTGCTTAGAGTTTCCTTTATATACTAGGAGTGTTTTACTTGAAACCCAATACGTTTAAGTAGAGTTTGGACTGAAATAGAATTCTGCAAAACCGTATTTCGATCGGTCGAGCTTGTTCTTCGATCGATCAAACCAAGCAAATTTCGAATTCTCTTTTCTTCAGCTTGCTTGTTCTTGGATCTTGACTTGTATCACCTTGAGCATTGTTTAATAAAACCTATAGACTCTAGGATCTATATCTAGATAAGTTTGTATTCACGGTTTGTCAATTGTTCTAAACTTTTAAAACCTAACACTTTTTATCGTCACAAGAGAAGAAATGTTAGTGTTCAGCCTACCATGACTGTTTATTTTTTCTCAGCAGGGCAATGCAAATACAAACTACGATATCCATTATAGAAAAGAGGGAGGGGAGGGGGCGGGGGGAGAAGACAATGCTATTACAAAATACACACTATCTTACTAGGAAATAATCACAAGAAGCTACCATCAGTCTTGTGACTCCGTGAATTTTAGCTGTCTACCCATTAGGAGAGACAGGTACTAAGACTTTCAGTCATCATATAACAGATCGAATGCTATGGTGGTATTGAGCCAGGTTTACAGTTTACTGCCTTAGGTGTAGATGACCAATGTGAAAATGAAAAGGAGGATTGAAATGAGTTAATCTAGAGTGTTGTATTTCAATGAAATATTGAGCTATATGTCACGTTTAACTAATTGATAAACTGTACTTGAGGAAGATCAGAATTCTGTGTATTTTGGGCAATCTAAGAGTATAGTAGACTTTTGTTAAAAGATGCAAGATTTTGGGGCTGAGTAAATTACAATTATGCATTTAATAAGATATGATATATCATATATGTATATAAGGTTGTTTATAGATGTAGCTTGAGTGACATTTCCTAGCAACTTTGCAACTCACAGTTGTCACCTAATCTATCCTTGGTAATTCGACTATCAAGTTCGGAGTTCATAAATTAATGGGGAAGATATGCAAATTATTCTGGAAATGATAAATAGTTTTTGGATGGAAATATAAAGACTATAAACAACTAACACAATTAAGTACTACATAGCACAAACTAGCAAAGTGTAAAAAATAGATCATCAAAGTTAAACAAAGTACATAATCATGGATTACAAATTTCATAGGCCAACCTTAATTACACACTTGGTGGTGTCCAATACAAAAAAAATAAAAATCTTTCTGGATTTTCAAAATTTTTATGACTAAAAACAAAAAGAACACATTATGCTAAATGAATAAAATGCAACAGCAATGCATGACAGTACTCAACTAAGTTATAGAGAATACACAAACAAGAAATATAAATTTCTTAATTAATCTATAAGTACATGTACAAACTAGTACACAGTGATATAAAATCAGAAATAGCTTATGCACTCAGTTATGCAACACATATTTTCTATCTTTCTCCACAATATTAAGTGACGGGACCGACAAATCCGTCTTACATGGACGACCCCATCAACATGGACGAGGATACCCTCAGGCAAGACAAGTAAATACCCACGAAGGCAATCAGGCCATTCAATACAGTCATTTAAACATTGAGCGGTTACAGAACTAGCTGTATGAGCCGTTAGAGCACATTGAAGCCACATTATAAGACACAAAACGTTATTAAGAAAGACATTAAGGCTACCATAACTACCCCAACGGCTAGAAAAAGATGGGAAGACATATAAAAGGCCCTCATGGTGACAACAGAAGGTACAAAAGAAAATACTAAGATAATTTCATTGCTATTGCTAGAGTTCTATTTTTAATCAGTTTACAAAGAGTTACCTTGTACTGACTTTGGCATCAGAGACGTTGTGGCAGGCACCACACCGGTGACCATTTTGCGGATACATTCATACAAGTTGGCGATTGGTTCCATCTGCCCATCTTTACTGACGAACTTACGTTTCATCAGTTTGGCGCCGTCTGTGGGAACGAAATTTTCGTGTTCAGACTCGAAAGAGTAGTTTCCGACCAACTACTACGATCAGATGGAGTCCAATCAAGATTCCGCAGCCTTGGCTCAACAGGTCCAGGCTTTTGCAACTACCATCGAAGAACTTACCAGGCAAAATCAGGAAATGAAGCTACGGCTCCAACAGGAGGATAATCGGTTTAAAGGGAACCAGGATGACGAGGGAGATAGCCACAGAAGAAGTGACCATCGAAGGCCAACCACTCCCGCTGAGCAGAATTCAGATCTTCTTCGAGAGATGAGGAGGGAGATGGACGAGTTAAGGACCGCCATCAAGGAGAAAGCAGAATGGAGTGTAGATCGAATGGTCAGGGCAACAGATTCGCCTTTCACCACAGTAGTCCTCGAATGTCCAGTGCCGTCGAAATTTCGGTTGCCACAACTTGAACCGTTCGACGGGCTTAAGGATCCTCAGGATCATCTTAATACCTTCAAAACGACACTAGGGCTTCAGCAACCCCCTGACGAGATATTGTGTCGTTCCTTCCCTACCACTTTCAAAGGAGCTACAAGTGAATGGTTCACAAAGCTGCCAACGTCGTCCATCGATAACTTCGAACAGCTGAGCAGCGCCTTTTTACATCATTTCATTGGAGGACAGCGTCCGAAAAGGCCAACAGACCACTTACTCACTATTAAACAGGGAGAAAAAGAAACCCTGAGGTCATATGTAAAACGCTTCACTCGGGAGACTCTAGAGGTAGACGAAGCTGACGATAAGGTGCAACTGACGACTTTCAAAGCAGGAAAGGTCCAGAGATCTCGTGGCTTCACTCACGAAGAATCCTCCAAAAACGATGGCAGAGATGCTCTTGAAAGCACAAAAGTACATGAATGCTGAAGACGCATTAGCAGCCATAAAGGATGTAGAGAAGCCAGGGAACAAAGGGAGGAAGGACGAAGAGCGTAGGGGGCAGAAGCGAGATCACCCAGATCGTCAGAACACTGACGGGAACATGAGGAAAGACGATAAGAATCCTCGAACGGTAAAGTTCACCCCTTTAGTTATGCCTGTTGACAAAATTTTAACGCAGATTAAAGACGAACACTACCTCAAGTGGCCGAGGCCATTACATTCATCCCCCCATGTCCGTGATAAGAATAAGTAATGCCAGTTTCACAAGGATCATGGCCATTACATAGAAGACTGTCGGGACCTAAAGGAGCAAATTGAGTAGTTAATTCGGAAAGGGAAGCTGCAGAAATTTGTGAAAAAAGGGGAATATAGTAAGTTCAGAGACGGCAATAAGAACCAGCATGAGTCCTCGTCCAGGAATGATGACCGCCTGTTCCAGCCTCCACAAGATGTGATCGGGGAAATAAAGACGATTGCAGGGGGGGCATTCAAGGGAGGATCGTTCAAATCCCTTAAAAAAGCGTGCTAGAGACAGGTAAACAGCGTCCACATGATACCTCCGTTCAAGCAAAGACGGACGGACCAGGACGTGTCTTTTAATGAAGCAAATGCCAGGGGAGTGAAGCAGCCTCACAACGACCCTCTGGTCATAATGCTGACTATAGAGGGATTCAACACTAAAAAAATCCTCGTGGATAATGGCAGTTCTGCGGATATAATCTACTTTCCTGCTTTTCAGCAGATGAAGCTAGATCCAAGAAGACTGCGCCCATTTGACTCCCCCCTCGTCAGTTTCAGTGGAGACAGGGTCTATCCCAAGGGAATAGTAATGATGATAGTAACAGTAGGGACCTACCCGATGCAGTTGACTCGTCAGTCAAAATTCTTGGTGGTAGACTGCCCCTCGTCATACAATGTAATTATTGGAAGGCCCATGCTCAACAACTGGAAGGCAGCCACGTCCACTTATTGCCTGAAGGTAAAATTTCCAACCGATAACGATGTAAGCGAAGCAAAAGGAGATCAAGTCTTGGCCAGAGAATGCTACCAGGCCGTCCTGGCTGCAAAAGAAAACCATACATGGATGATTGAAGAGAAGATGGAAGATAAAGTGGAAACCTTGGAAACAGTGGAATTGGCTGAAGGGGACGCAACAAAGACAACAAAAATAGGGACGACAATAAGCCCTACGATGAAAACAAAGCTCGTCCAGCTCCTCAAAGAGAACATAGATGCCTTCGCCTGGAGCCACGAAGACATGCCAGGTATATCCCCAGGAATTATTCAACATGAGTTAAATGTATATCCACAAAGAAAACCCGTTCAACAGAAATGACGAGTCTTCGCTCCAGAACGAGACCAAGCAGATACAGACAAGGTTAAAAAGCTTTTGACAGCAGGCTTCATCCGAGAAGTATACTACCCTGATTGGCTCGCAAACGTCGTCCTGGTAAAGAAGACAAATGGGAAATTGAGAATGTGTGTAGACTTCACCGACCTGAACAAGGCATGCCCAAAAGATAGTTTCCCTCTTCCAAGGATAGACCAGCTTGTAGACTTTACAGCCGGGCATAAGCTACTGACGTTCATGGACGCTTTCTGATGTGCATGAAATATATACAATAAAATACTCATATATCTATATATTTAGCTTTACTTTTATGTTATTTTGTGACTGATTATGTAATATCTTTGTGTTGCAGGTAACAAGGGCTTTACATGCAAAGTGGGGCTAGGCCAATTGAATCAAGCCAACTTACATCCAGTCAGGCATGAATATTAAATTTAAGTCCAATTGGAGTAAGGAATCAAAGGAAATTTGCACCAAATCCAAGTCCAATTCGGATTAAGATTCCAGCCTGCACATCAGTTAGTATTTTTGGCATAACTTTCGGCTCAGATGTCCAATCGAGATGATTCAATTGGGCTGGAAATTTAACTTAAAGGGCTACAACTTTGTAGTTTACCAAGAGCCCGAATTATGAAGTTAAATGGGCCAAAATAGTCGGTTAAGTGAAGCCTAAAAATTTGGGATTTTCTCCAAACGGAAATTCAACTTGTAATAGGATTCATTGACCAATTTAAAGGCTTTTTAGGGCAAAATTCAGGGAGGCTAGTGGTAGGGCTGAGATGCAAAACAGAAAATTGGAGTAAGAGGCAGTGCCGCATGTGGCTTCTCTGTAGCTTTTCTCCATGATAGCATTGTGACTATTTCTTTCTCTACTTTATTTGTCTAGTTTAATGTTTAGTATTTTATTTTTGTGTTTTCTTTCAATTACTATGAGTAGCTAAATTTATAATTAGGGTTGAGGATGAAACCTTGTTAAGGATTATCAGTAATATTTATGTGATTTGATTTTTCCCACAATAGTTATTCTATAATGATTTAAATTGTTCTTACTTCATATCAATTGACTAAGATGGGATTCTAGATATGAGTTCAATCATGTTTTTCTCATGATTTAGGATTTGTCTTAATTAATTGAATGCTTGGTTTATTAATTCTTGATTATAACATTAGATATCGTTTGTGATTTGTCTGTCAATGGATACAATTTATGATTTGATTTTTAGAATTAGATATATCTTGTGATTTGTTTGGCTACGAATACAATTGATGATTTGATTTTATACTTAAGAAGCGAAGAAGAACATGCTTTTGATTTTAAAAATAAGGATTTTAATGAGAATATTTTCCATGGTAACAAGATTGATTTTTAGATTATCATGTAGTGAGTTGGGAAAAATTAATGATCATAAATATATGCTGATATGACTTGCAAGACGGATTCCAAAACCTTAATTCCTTTCCCTTGATTGTTTACATCTTTTTATTGCTTTATATCTTTTGCTTAGTTTAACTATTTGCTTAATTTTATTATTTGCTTAGTTTATTTAATTTCCAACAACCAATTTTTATTAAACTAGATTAGGATTAATTTGGTTAAGATTTGATTAATTTTCCTACGTTCATTCAAGTCCCCGTGGGTTCGACCTCGTTCTTGTCAAACTATACTTCGGTACAGTTCGTACACTTACGAGTATTTTAAAATTTCACAACAAGTTTTCCAACCGATAACGATGTAGGCGAAGCAAAAGGAGATCAAGTCTTGGCCAGAGAATGCTACCAGGCCGTCCTGGCTGCAAAAGAAAACCATACATGGATGATTGAAGAGAAGATGGAAGATAAAGTGGAAACCTTGGAAACAGTGGAATTGGCTGAAGGGGACGCAACAAAGACAAAAAAAATAGGGACGACAATAAGCCCTACGATGAAAACAAAGCTCGTCCAGCTCCTCAAAGAGAACATAGATGCCTTCGCCTGGAGCCACGAAGACATGCCAGGTATATCCCCAGGAATTATTCAACATGAGTTAAATGTAGATCCGGAAAGAAAACCCGTTCAACAGAAATGATGAGTCTTCGCTCCAGAACGAGACCAAGCAGTTACAGACAAGGTTAAAAAGCTTTTGACAGCAGGCTTCATCCGAGAAGTATACTACCCTGATTGGCTCGCAAACATCGTCCTGGTAAAGAAGGAAAATAGGAAATGGAGAATGTGTGTAGACTTCACCGACCTGAACAAGGCATGCCCAAAAGATAGTTTCCTCTTCCAAGGATAGACCAGCTTGTAGACTTTACAGCCGGGCATAAGCTACTAACGTTCATGGACGCTTTCTCAGGATACAACCAGATAAAAATGGCTGAGGAAGATCAGGAGAAAACAGCCTTCATCACAAGCCAAGGGCTCTATTGCTATAAGGTAATGCCTTTTGGATTAAAAAATGCAGGAGCTACATATCAGAGGTTAGTAAACAAGATGTTCAGCAAGCAGATTGGCAGGAATATAGAGGTATACGTGGATGATATGCTCGTCAAGAGTAAGGAAGAACTCGCCCACCTCGACGATCTAAAGGAAACCTTCGCCACCCTCAAACAGTACCAGATGAAGCTGAACCCAAGTAAGTGTGTTTTTGGTATAGCCTCAGGGAAATTTCTGGGATTTATGGTGTCCCAGAGGGGAATAGAAGCAAACCCGGAGAAAGTACAAGCCATAATCAACATGACCTCGCCCAAGACCGTCAAGGAAGTCCAGAAGCTCACAGGAAGAATTGCAGCCATTAATAGGTTCGTCTCTAGAGAAATGGGCAAATGCCTGCCCTTCTTCAAGACTTTGAGACAAGTTTTCACCTGGACCGACGAATGTGAAGCAGCATTCTAGGAACTTAAATGCTACTTAAGTAATCCACCTCTCCTAAGCCCGTCCAAGGAAGGAGAAAACCTATACTTATACTTGACAGTATCATCTATAGCCGTGAGTGCAGCCCTAATTCGAGAGGAAGCCAAGAAACAGCTCCCAGTGTACTACATCAGTCAAGCTTTCCAAGGGGCTGAATCAAAATACCCAAGAATTGAGAAGATTGTGTTCGCCCTGATAGTAGCTTCACGCAAACTAAGACAGTATTTTCAGGCAAATCCTATCATGGTAATGAGGGACCAACCCATCAAGAAGTCCATGAACAAACCCGAAGCAGCTGGAAGAATGGTCCAGTGGGCCATTGAACTCAGCCAATTTGACATTGAGTACCATCCCAGGACAGCCACTAAAGCACAGGCCTTGGAGGACTTTATCGCCAAATTCACCTCCCCAAACGAGGATGGGTTCGCCGACGAAGTTGAATTATGGACAATACAGACCGACTGTTCGTCAGCCCAAAAGAGGGGGGGAGTAGGGGTCGTCATAACCACCCCAGACAAAGAGATACTCAAGTATGGCGTTCAACTAAAATTTTCAGCTACCAACAACAAGACCGAGTACGAAGGAATACTGACGGGTCTGAGACTTGGAAAGGCGTTAGGAGCCAAGAACCTGTTAATTCAAAATGATTCAAGGCTGGTGATTGGGCAGATTAAGGGAGAATACGAAGCAAAGGAAGAGAGAATGCAGAAGTACCTCAAGCTGACAAAGCATCTGACTCAGGAGTTTGATCAAGTGGAGTTTGTACAGATCCCAAGAAGCCAGAACATGGTAGCAGATGAGGTCTCGAAGATAGCATCGTCAGAAGAACAGACGGCGGACATAGGTTTAATGCTGAAAGTCCAGAAACGCCCCAGCATTGAAGAGGTTCCAACGTTTGCAATCCAAAGCACAAATAGCTGGATGACACCCATCGTGTCTTTCCTCCAGGACGGGCACCTCCCTCCGAATACAGACGAGGCCAGAAAGATCAAGAAGGGGGCAGCAAGATTTACGATCCTCAATGACACCTTATACAAGAGAGGCTTCTCCATGCCTTACTTGAAGTGTGTTGACGAAGGAGAAGCCAAGTACATCCTGGAAGAGATCCATGAAGGAGTGTGTGGGGACCATGCTGGCCCTAGATCCCTGGTGAGCAAGATCGTTCGAACAGGTTATTTCTGGCCTACCATGCAGGTGGACGCAATGGAGTTCGTTAAGAAATGTGACAAGTGCCAACGGTTCGGGAATGTCCAACGACTTTTGGCTGAGAGACTGACGACAATAACGTCCCCGTGGCCGTTTGCACAATGGGGAATCAATCTCGTCGGCCCACTGCCCCTAGGCAAAGGTCAGGTAAAATTCTTACTAGTTGTTATTGATTACTTTACAAAATGGGTTGAAGCAGAGCCACTGGCGACTATCACTGAAGCGAGGATTTGAAGTTTCGTATGGAAGAATATAGTTTGCAAGTTCGGGATTCCAAGGACGATCATATTAAATATCGGACGACAGTTCGACAGCCAAGGCTTCAAGGACTTCTGTTCAAGACTGGGAATCAAGAACCAGTTTTCATCGCCAGGCCATCCACAGGCGAACGGACAGACGTAGGTGACGAACCGTACGCTACTCAAGATCATAAAAACCAAGCTGGACGATGCGAAGGGTGCCTGGCCAGAAGAATTGCCTAGTGTCTTGTGGGCTTACAGAACCACAGCGAGAACCCCGATGGGAGAGACCCCCTTCAGACTCACCTACGGCGCTGAAGCAGTGATCCCGGTCGAGGTAGGAGTAACTAGCACCAGGCGAGAAGTATTCAACGAATAAGCCAATGATGACCGTCTGTGAGTTAACCTGGACTGTCTAAACGAAGTAAGAGACAAAGCCTGGAGCAGAATGGCAGAGTACCAACAGAAGATGACTGACTATTACAACAGAAGGGTAAAACTCAGACGACTTGACATAGGCGACCTCGTCCTGCGCAAAGTAACCTCAGCAACCAGAGATCCAGCTCAAGGAAAACTCAGCCCTACATGGGAAGGACCATACCGAGTCATCCATTACTCCAGACAAGGTAGCTACCACCTGGAAACCCTAGACGGACAAAGACTCCCGAGGCCATGGAACATTGAACACTTGAAGAAATACCATCAGTAGATGTAACAGTTAAATATATTCATTATTGAAATTAATAAATGAATTTTTCAGCTGACGATTTCATGACGAGCAGATCTGGTTCAGCAGGAAATACAAAAATAAGTAACAAGATTCCGCCTAGACGGATGTAAGTTACAGACGACCAAAAGATCCCTAAAAGGGGTAAAGGCCAAAAATGGCTAAGTAACAAGATTCTGCCTAAATGGATGTAAGTTACAGATGACCAAAAGATCCCTAAAAGGGGTAAAGGCCAAAAATGGCTAAGTAACAAGATTCCACCTAAACGGATGTAAGTTACAGACGACCAAAAGATCCCTAAAAGGGGTAAAGGCCAAAAATGGCTAAGTAACAAGATTCCGCCTAGACGGATGTAAGTTACTGACGATTAAAAGATCCCTAATAGGGGTAAAGGCCAGAAATGTCTAAGTAACAAGATTCTGCCTAGACGGATGTAAGTTACTGACGATTAAAAGATCCCTAGACGGATGTGAGGTACTGTCGAGGTACTAGCTATGAGAGATTAACAAAATAATAGACAAAGAGGTGCTAACAGAGAGAAAGGAAAGTAAAAGTTTCACCAAGTGCACAACATGGGCAGTTAAAAGATGTCACCAGCATATCTCAACTAAAGAACGTGTAATCACGAGCGCAAGTAAGTGCAGAGAAGTAAGTGCAAATTAAATTAAAGCCCAAAACAAATCGGCAAATTACCATTGTTTTTACAATTAAAAGCCCATAAACACTGGGCTAAAAATATTGTTCCCAAAATAGATGAAAATAAAATCGTTCAGAAATTAGATTTACATAACTGCCCAAAACATAGAGGGCATCCAAAAAGAGAAAATTTTTGTTAAGTATCAGGTTCGGGCGTCTGCAACAGCACCATCATCAGTAGGGGCATCATTAGCAGGAGCGTCCCCGGGGGCGTCAGGCTCAGTGGCAGAAGATTGAGCAGCCTCGTCGACAACCATCTCCTGGTCCACCTCCTCCAGATCTAGTCTCTCCATATCCACTCCAAAAGGGTGCTTTACAAGGTATCTCCTCAGGAGCTCGAAACCTTTAAAATACCAACTGAGGAGCACAGTGTTGTACTCATCAGTGGTTTGGAAGGCTTCAACGGACCTAGCAGCGATGGTCTTGAGACTCTCCCTGGCTCCAAGAAGCTGCTCGTCCTTCTCTATAGTCAATTAACGCTCGACCCTGAGGTCGTCATTCAGTTTCTTGACTTGCTCTTTCAAGGTAATGGCCTCACCCATGGAATCAATAAGGTCCTTCTTCAGTGTGGAGTTCTCCGCCTCTAAAGCCTCCATCCTAGATGTAAAGGACGCCACCTTAACCTCCTGGGTAAAATACTCAGAAGTAAGGTGAAGACTCTCCCCTAACACCTGAAAAGAAGGTCAGAGACGTCAATCAAAAAAAAAAAAAAAAAAATCAAAGTTGCACAAAACAATATACCTGGACGAGCTTATGGACATGGCGAGCCGCAACCTCATTGAAAGGGACGCCAGACAAGGCCCTCAAATCCGCAGCCGTTACTACCTCGTGGGCCCTGTCCACAGCCATCTTCTCGTCATTCCAAATTGAAGATGAACGAATGTCAGTCTTCTCCTTCTCCTTTTCAGATAGTCGCGGCCTTTTAGAGACGGGAGTGCCACCTATTTCTTCCACGGATGTCGTAGGAGAAGCTGTCCTCGTCGTCTCACCCACAGAAACAATTGGATTGACGGAAGCAGCTGAAGCGATGAAGGCACCCTTCCCAGTGACGCGCACTGTCTTCTTTCCCAGGTTTGATAGGGGCTCGTCTTTCTTCGACCTCATCTTCGCGTAGAGATCTTTGTTAAATTTGGTCGTCATTTCTGTCGGAGGGGAACACTTGTTAAAAAAAAAAAAAAAAGAGGGAACTGGTACCGACGAGTTCAACACTTACTCTTTTTTCCTTCAATCTCAATGTTGTGCAAGACGAAGGAAGACGGGTCAGGACCAAGATGATAAAAAGCAAGAGTCAGCGGATCTACCAAGTCGTCCCAACTCTCAATTGTCCTAGCGTACTCAATTGCCTGCTCAACCCGTTCCTTGTACCTGCCTTTAAGTCTAGGTCGTCTCTTCACTGTGAAAGACAAAAGATAAAGAAGTTAGTGACGATAACAATGAATACAGAAGAACTAAAGCAACAAAAAGAAAAACTGCGCACCTAAAGTCGGGGTTCCCCACCGACGAAGCAACCTCAGAATATCACCCCAATCCCGGCTGGAGGGAGTCTCAAAATCATCCTTGAACACAAAGAAAAATCTTGATTTCCAGTACCTGAAGGACGAATGTAACCCTCTAACAATCCTGGTCCTCCTCTCCCAAGGTACTAACTTGTAGTATCCATATTCCTTGGATTCTTTCAAACGATATAGGTAGATGAGCTCACCTACCTTGATCATATCCCCGTTAGCAGCCAACCATATTTCCATACAGTTAACCACTATCCTCCACGAATTGGGCATTAGTTGCCCAGGAGCAATCCCAAAATGATTTAAAAGCTCCATCAGGAGGGGATGGACGGGAAATCTAAGTCCACAAGTGACAAGCTCTATTCTCGTCACTAGGCCGACGAACACGAACCCTTTCTGGAAACTGAAACCTATCCTTGAATCTACCCACTGTTTTAGCATCCAGCCCACAAACCTCTTCAAGAGCATGAAAAGCCCTAACCACACGAGGAATAGAGACGGCTGTATCCCCCTCCACTGGATCGCCGCTAGACGATAACCCAGTCTCGAGGTCACTAGATCTAACTTCAAACATCGTTTTTCCCTCTCTCTCCTGACCCTCGAACCAGTCAGACCACTACCCTCAAAAAGAAAACTTTCAAGGCCTGGAAAAGTGCCTAAAGACCCCTCCAAACGTGCGAAAAGAAAAGAAACTGAGGGACAAGCAACTCTAACCTTAGAGTTACTAACCATGAAAACCCAAAAAGAAGCGCAGGGAGGAACAATACAAACTAAACCCCAAGGAAATCAAAAGAAAATAGAAAGAAAAAGGAAAGGAAAAGAGGGAAATCAAAAACACTATCACAGCAAAACGAAGAAAAGAAAAGCAAGAAAAGAAAAGGAAGGTACCTTAAACAATGGCGGATCAAGGGAGCGCTACGACACACCAATTCGAAGAAAGATAGCAGAAGGAGGTTAACGGAGAAGAAGCAATATTTGAGAAAAATGAAAAGAAAAAAAATGAGAAAAGGAAGATTTTAAAAACCAAAGCTCGAAAACGGAAAAACCAGCGGGAAACCCAATAATCCCACTAGTTGGAGCATTAACTCCACCAGTCAGGACATGCCACGTATGCCACGATCTGTGGAGCGCCGCCACTTCGCACTTAATACGGAGCAAAACCCCAAGAGTCATCTACAACCTGTAACCCTTCATATTCTATGATCGTCATGGCACGTCATGACGAACACAAAATCGGGGGGCAATTGACGAGACCGACGAATCCGTCTTACATGGACGACCCCATCAACATGGACGAGGATACCCTCAGGCAAGACAAGTAAATACCCACGAAGGCAATTAGGCCATTCAATACAGCCATTTAAACATGGAGTGGTTACTGAACCAGCTGTATGAGCCGTTGGAGCACATTAAAGCCACATTATAAGACACAAAACGTTATTAAGAAAGACATTAAGGCCACCATAACTACCCCAACGGCTAGAAGAAGATGGGAAGACATATAAAAGGCCCTCACGGTGACAACAGAAGGTACAAAAGAAAATACTAAGATAATTTCATTGCTATTGCTAGAGTTCTATCTTTAATCAGTTTACAAAGAGTTACCTTGTACTGACTTTGGCATCGGAGACGTTGTGGCAAACACCACACCGGTGACCATTTTGCAGATACGTTCATACAAGTTGGCGATTGGTTCCATCTGCCCATCTTTACTGACGAACTTACACTTCATCATTAAGCATGTTCTAAATCAAGAGAGAAATATTATAATCCATGTAATCCTCAAAGAAGAATAAAACTAGACACAAAATAAAATATTTTTGTCTTTTTTGAATTTTTCAATGTTTTAGGATTTTTTGTTTTTTTTAAAAAAAATCAAAACAACCTAAGAAAATAAAATTAAAAAAAAAAAAACCAAAAACCGAAAGAAAACATGTCCACAAATAATTGAAAGAATTAAACTAAGGACAAGTAAACAAAACTCACCTTAGCAAATCTTTTTTCACCCATATAGCACAAGTCTTTGGCTTTGTAGGTGAACTACCGTGAGAAGTAGAATGTATTTGAGGCATTACACAATTCTTCTAAGACAGATCGAAATCCTGCAATTTTCTTTCATAAGCCAATAAGCTTAAATTTTTCAAAAGCATATGAAACAATTTATCAGGACTTATGATAGGAGAAATATCATCACATATCCTAAACAGAAACACAGAATGCTTAAATTTCAATTTATGACAGTTAGGACGTATGTGACCACGGGCACCACAAAAGTGACAAACATGAACAAATTTAGGAACGTCAGTATTCCTAGTGGGGTTTCCAATCACAGACTTTGGTTCTTGTCTTAACAAAGAACAATTTGGTCTAATATGACCAACAATACCACAAAGGTGATAGGTAGGCAAAGAAAAAAAAAAAAAAAAAAAAAAAAAATTTATTATGCACTCTAACAGAAGGTTTAAACATAGGTTTAGAAATTTTAGCGTCTACATCAGAACTTTTACCTTTGTCTAACCTAGCAAAATAATCTTTTTTTTTTTTTTTTTTTTTATGATTCCTCTTTAAAGGAGGAATATAAATTTTGTTAGCTTTAGGCTTAAGAGGAACAATAACAGAAACAGATCTATTATCAATATCAAGTTTGGTACTAGAAAATTTTTCCAGTTTAGCTTCAGACTCAGCTAACTTTTGTTCCAAACTTTTCATCTTGAGAGGAAAATTGATTTCTCAAAAATTTTTTTTTAATTAGATTCATTCAATCTCACAATCAATTCCTCTTTTTCAAGATTAGCCAATTTTCACTCTTTCTTGAATTTCTTAGCAATTTTCATAGATTTAAATAATTCCTTACGAAGAGTTTCACAGACATCAATAAAATCAACTAAAACAATAATGTAATTTCTATTCAAAATATCACAAATATGAGCAGATAGACACTTGAAATTATTCATGATAGCAAAGATCAAGGATCTCACTCAGGACGTTAATCCAATCAGAGTGAACCCGCTCTGATACCACTTGTTAGTTTGTTTACACCCCTTAAAACAGATTATTTAACCTAATTTATTATGCACTCTAACAGAAGGTTTAAACATAGGTTTAGAAAACTTCAGTGTCTACATCAGAACTTTTACCTTTGTCTAACCTAGCAAAATAAGCATTTTTTTATTTTTATTTTAATTTTTTTATGATTCCTCTTTAAAGGAGGAATATAAATTTTGTCAGCTTTAGGCTTAAGAGGAACAATAACAGAAATAGATCTGTTATCAATATCAAGTTTGGTACTAGACAATTTTTCCAGTTTAGCTTCAGACTCAGCTAACTTTTGTTCCAAACTTTTCATCTTGAGAGGAAAATTGATTTCTCAAAAAAAAAAAAATTATTAGATTTGTTAGGACATATATATTTTAACTTGTTCAAGAACATATGTCACTTAGTTATGTAAATTGGCTAATCCTTTGACAAAACGCACTCTGCTTGTAATTGGGTAGATCTAGGTGTTTTTAATACTTCAAGAAACAATGTTTCAAGGTCAAGTGTTGAAGTCATCAAGTCTGTCCAAGAAAAAGCAAGCTGAAGTGCAAAGTTTTTAAAGCTCGACACCTCTCGATAGCTACCTCGACACCTGTTATCTGTCGAGATTTAAAAAGTCAGAATTCCAAATCTGATTTTCTTAGGATCCGTGAATATGTTTTTGGGACTTCTTTTCTTCTAACCCTAAACATATAAAAGGATTATTTTAAGAGCCGTTTTGGGTGAGACAAGTTGTATTATCATTGAGCAATCTCTGTTTATGCAAATTGTGCTCAACAGATGAAGTTCTTGACCTAGTTCATCCTTCATCAAGAAGTTGCTGTGTCTTTGCACCATAGGGTTTTGTAACCAAGCATCTTCCTGCTATTCATCACGTGGATGAACTGAAGAACTTTGCAGCCAACCATTCTTCCTCAAGTTGGTGTTCTGAAGTCGCGTACTAGGATCCGTACATTGGTTAGTCACGTACTTAGGAGCCGTGCATCAAAGGTGGAAATTGTCACTACAGATCAAGTCCAATTGGGTATTGGGGTAAGGGTTCAACTGTAAGTTGGTAAGGTACTTGGGATTCCTTTCTTGTAACCGCTTGATTTGATAATAGTGGAGTTTCGGGAGTGGTGACCTGAAAATCACCCGATGGGGTTTTTGCCATTAAGGTTTTCCCCATTCGTAAACAAATCACCGTGTTATTTATTCTCCGCTGCATATTTAGTATTGGGTGATTTGTTTGTGCTTCCACGCAATTGCATGCTTAATTGATTAATTAACAACTTGGCTAATTAATTAATTAATTAGGGTTTATCACAATGGGTCATTCAGATTGTGACCTAACAAGTGGTATCCGAGCAGGCACACTCTGATTAGGATTTAATCTTTGCTGTGTTGATCCATTGACCCCTGTTTGTCATGGATAGAGGACAATCCTTAATTATACCTCCTTTATTTGATGGCACTAACTATGCATACTGGAAAGTACGCATGAGAGCTTTCTTGCAGTCTTTAGATGAAAAAGTGTGGCAAGCTGTAGAGATTGGCTGGACTAAGCCAACAGAACAACCGGCCGAGTGGGATGATGCTAAGGTCAAGGCGGCCAACTTCAACAGCAGAGCGCTGAATGCCCTTTTTAGCGCAGTCACCAATGAGGAGTTCAAGAAGATATCCTCAACTGAAACTGCTAAGGAGGCTTGGACCATCCTTCAGACAACCTATGAAGGCACAAAGGCTGTCAAAGACTCAAAGCTTCAAAGGCTCACTACAAGCTTTGAAGAAATAAAGATGGAGGAGGATGAGTCGTTTGACGAGTTCTATGCCAAGCTCAAGGACATAGTGAACTCAGCCTTCAATCTTGGGGAAACCATCCCTGAACCCAAGATTGTAAGGAAGGTGCTCAGATCTCTACCTGAGAGATTTCATGCCAAGATTACGGCAATTGAGGAATCAAAGGATATAGACAAAATTCCTTTGACTGAGCTGGTTGGAAACTTACAGACCTATGAAATAGGGTTATCTAGGATTGGCAAGTCCAATAAAGGCAAAAGCATGGTCTTGAAGGCGAAGAGCAGTGATACAGATGAGTCTTCTGATGATGAAGATTCCAAGATGAAGTCCTACATCACTCGGCAGTTCAAAAAGTTTATGAAGAATGCCAATGGAAGGAACTTCGACAAGGACCGCAGGCAGTTCAGTTCTTCTCAGTTTAAAAGCCAAGACAAAGGGAAGAAGGATGCTAAGGAGGGCGGTCAGTATACTGTTCCCGCAGGACCAAAGTGCTTTGGTTGTCATGGGTTCGGACATATGAAACATGAGTGTCCTACATATCTGAAGAGCATTGGGAAAAGCAAGGTCCTTACTGTAACCCTAAGTGACACTGAGCCTGAAGATGATTCCGACAATGAGGATGACGGAATCCTAAATGCCTTCACTGCCACAGTCAATCCTACTGAAGGGATTGTTGAAGAAGTGGATGAAGAAGAAGAATTGGTGGAGTCCAAATTTGAGAAGATGGATGATCAAGATGATATCCATTCAGCCTATGAGAAGCTTTACAAGCTCTCTGAAAAACATGAAAAATTATATAGGCTGGCCACCAAGAAGCTCAGTGAAGTGGAACTCGATCGTGAAGAGCTGTCCACAAAGTTTGATGAAGCGAATCAAACTATTGGAGCACTGAGATTTGAGAACAACTTTTTGGCTGAGAAGACCAAGAAGCTTGAAGCGGAGCTGTTTCAAGTCAGAGCTCAACTGGAGAGGACCTCAAGTGCAAAGCTTGATGAGATGCTTAGCAATCAAAAACCTGCTTCGAATCGAACTGGTTTGGGGTATGGTATTTCTTTCTCTAATACTGCTTCTACTAGTAATACTGTTTTTGTTCCTCCTGCTAATAACACTAAAATTGAGAATGTTGATGTTAAAACTGAATTAGCTAGTGAGAACTTAGACAAGAATAAATCTATCTTAGGAGCACCCTCTAAGCAAGATAAGAAAGATGCTAAGAACCCTAGGGCTAAGAAGGCTAACTCTCAAAAGCCCAAACAAAAGAAGCAGCATCTCTGTCATTATTGTGGAGCTGCCGGTCACACTCGATCAAATTGCTATAAGTGGCTAGCCACTCAACAGAGCAATGGCATGATAGCATCTAGAAGCCAATCTCAGCTTCAATCCTCTCTTGCTCCTCTTGGAGATCTTCTGAAAGCCCTCATGTTCCTTTCGAATTTGAACGGTTTCAATTCTTCCCCCTCACCGCCGGTTCAAGGATTCAATCAAAGGAAAGGTTCTTCCAAGATGTGGAAGAAAAAGGACTCTAAGTGATTTTATCACTTTCTTTTCCCTTCTTGTTTTTCTGTTTGTTGCATTGCTTGTGTGTTTTACTTTTCTGCTGAGTCAGTCTAGTTTTTGCTTTGCTTTGCTTAACATGTTTTTGTTTGTTTATTTTCAGTTTTTGTTCATTTTGTTTTTAATATAAAAATAAAAAATAAAAAATTGAAAAATCAGAAAAATACAAAAACAGTGTGTGTTATGTGTACTTTGGTATTTGTGTACCTTGGATGGCTATTGAAACAAAGTTTCTAAACTTTGTATCTCTTGTAGCTTAGATGAGCATCTCTATGCACAACTAAGCAAGTGAGCTTTGTGGCTCTTGTTTGTGATGAGTAAGATTAAGTTATCTCTTAAACTTAACACTTATATCACTCTTTTTGACGGGTAGGACTAGAAAATCCTAAGAGAAAGGCATAAATAACCATCTCACCACTGTTACCCGCCAATCATAGTATGACACCTGTATGCTTCGGCATAGCAAAAGTGCAGTGTCAAAGACATTCGTATGCTTCGGCATAGCAAAAATGTGATGTCAAATGCTTAACATCTTGTGTATTTCTTTTCTCTTCTTTTTATGCCCATGCATGATATGCTTAAAAGAAAATATGCAAAGAAAATATAAAGCAAAAAGATTAAAGATGCTTTAAATATGATTGCAATCGTGTTTTCTAGGAGATGTGGGAGTTATAGGATGTACCTCGAAGGTGATAGTCCCCATCAAACAGTTATGATTGTGTGTGAGTTAAAGTTATTTTCTCATATCTCAAATCATCATAACATGTATGCACATATGCAATCTTGCGATGTTTTTCACACACAACACGCAATATTCTTTGCTACTCTTGATACATGTGCAGGTACAATGTGATTTGGCCATCACAAGTGTTTACATATGCTAATGTATGCTCACTAAACTGTCTTGACTTGTTTTTGAAATATAAAATTGGTTAGACTTGTTTAGTGTGTGTGTGTGTTTCTGAGGATCCATGTGTTTTTAACTTCTTTTGAGAGATGATTTTGTGAGCTTAACATGTTGTTTGGATCTATGGTTGAGGTGTAAGTTGAATTGCATTCATGTCTGTGTTTTTCTCTTCTTGGAAAACTGCCTTTTTCTGTGGGCTCGACACCTTCTCGACACCTGGTCATCTGTCGAGCTTCTCAAGCTTTTCTTATCGCAATCTCGACACTTCCCTCGACACTTGATGGATCGATCGAGAAAGTCTCTGTCCTCTCGATAGATTCTCGACACCTGTTGGATCGATCGAGATTCACTTGTATCTGAATCTCTCCTTGCATCTCGATACCTCTCGATACCTGCATCTGTCGAAAGTTTTTTCCTCGATACCTTCCTCGACAGATTCCTCGATACCTCTCGACACCTCAGCTATCGAGATTTACTGAGGTGCCTATTTAAATGCAGATCGCGATTCTGAACTCATTTCACTCGATCTCTCTCGATCTCTCCGTGTCTGTTCATCTCCCTTTCACTCTCCTTTCACTCAAATCCTCCAACCCTCTTGGATCTTGCTCATTCCTTGCTTCAATCACTTGGTAAGATCTCTTTTCTCTTCCTTTTTCATGCATTTCATGTTTTGAAAACCTAGTTTTTGGGATTTTTCAAAAAATTTGGGGTTTTTCAAAATTGTTGAGTTTTTATTGAAATTTTGGGTTGGGTTTGGACTTAAATGATTTCAAAATGTCATACATTGCATTTCATGTGCATTATAATGATATTTTCATGCATTTAGATGTGAGTACTTTGTTTATATGCTGATTAGGATTGGATTGGGCTGAGCCCATGATGATATTTCTGTTTTGCATGTCATGTGTTCATGCATTCCCATGCATACGTACTCTTTGTTCATATATCTGTCATATTTGAACTGATTTGGGACTTTTCTGTTTGTTTCCCTCTCTATCTCTTTCTCATTCTTTTACGTTAGTAGTGTCTATGGCACCCAAACGTAAATCTACTCCTGCTCGGAACCCTCTACGTTCTAGAGCATCTTCATCTTCTGATTCCGCTCCTTTTAACATTCGGTTCCGTGATGGAGATGCCCAAAAGGCATTTACTGAGAACTTTTCTAGACGAGGTGTTCATTCGGAACGCCAAGTCATTTTGGCGGACTTCGCCGACACTGACCTTCCCACTGTCATTCACAGTAGGGGATGGGGGTCATTATGTGACATCCCGGTCACTTGCCCTCTCGTGCTGATACAGGAGTTCTACTCCAACATCCACGGGATTGATCTTTCAGTACCTCATTTTTCCACTCACGTTCGAGGTATGCGCATTCCTGTCACACCGCAGCTTGTTGCGGATGTGCTTAGGGTACCTAGGATAGAGTTTCCAGATTACCCCTCTTGTGAGCGTCTGAGGACTGTGTCCAAAGAAGAGCTCATCTCTGCCTTCTGTCAGTGTCCTGCTGATTGGGGTGAGCATCAGTTCACATCATGTAGGCCTTTTGCTAAAGGTCCTAGATTCATGAACATGGTGATGACTTTTGTTCTTCATCCTCTTTCTCACTATAACTCTATCACAGAGCCTCGTGCTCGATTTTTGCTCTCTCTACTTGAGCATCTTACCATAGACTTCCCTTCTCACTTCATCTGGTCTATCATAAATGTTTATCTTGATTCGGCGTCCCGTGATAAGCTCATCTTTCCTTCTGCTATCACGCGGATTCTACGCCATTTTCCTGTTCCCTTTCCGGTGTCCGACCACTTCACACACATATCTGCCATAGATGCCGCTACCGTAAAACGTAGTGAGGTGCAGTTTAGGTCGAGACAGCCAGGTGCCACTCCTCCCTCCCGTTCAGCACCATCCAGATCAGCTCCATCTACATCTGCTCATTCTTCCTCTTCGAGCGATGTATCCCTTGGTGATATTATGGCGCAGCTGCAGCGCATGGACACTCGTCTTGATACACTCTCTGCTGAGTTGTATCAGGTGAATGTTCGTGTGGGTCGTATTGCACGACGGCAGGCGACCATGGGTGGTTTTGCTCCAGAGGCTACTCCTTCACCACCTACTCTAGTAGCTTCAGATTCTGAGGATGAGGATGATGATGATGATGATGATGGAGATGCTAGCTCTGCCGATGAGATGTCTACATGACACTCTACCCATTGTCACTCGTGACAAAAAGGGGGAGTAGTTTTGGGTTATGAGAGTAGTCATCTTAGGGGGAGAGTTAGTATAGGACATTTTTGATAGGGGGAGTGCTGATACTTTTGAGGGATGTAGTAAGGTTTGATGTATCTTTTCTTTTCTATTCTTTATAGATGCATTGTTCTTGTATATGAGGTCCTTTGACCATTCTTACATACATTGTACTTATCTTCTCTCTTATATATGTTGATGTATGTTTCTTTCACCTCTCTCTTCATGTGTTGTTTCTTTTCTATCTTTATACACATGTTCTTTATACTTGTATGCAATCTATTATTTCTGTTTCACACTAAGATGCCTTGATGAGTTTTGTTTAAAGTGTTTCAGAAATACAGGTTGTCAAAGTCTACTTATCATAAGCTCTCTTCTTGCAAAGTTTTTCAAGAGTTTGTGTTAGGATAGATTTTATTGTATTCAACAAGTGAATATGAGTTGAGTGATTTATGACTCCTCTCATATGCTCATTTGTTTGTTGTGGTTTTGTCACGGATTGCCAAAGGGGGAGATTGTTAGGACATATATGTTTTAACTTGTTTAAGAACATATATCACTTAGTTATGTAAATTGGCTAATCCTTTGACAAAACGCACTCTGCTTGTAATTGGGTAGATCTAGGTGTTTTTAATACTTCAAGAAACAATGTTTCAAGGTCAAGTGTTGAAGTCATCAAGTCTGTCCAAGAAAAAGCAAGCTGAAGTGCAAAGTTTTTAAAGCTCGACACCTCTCGATAGCTACCTCGACACCTGCTATCTGTCGAGATTTAAAAAGTTAGAATTCCAAATCTGATTTTCTTGGGATCCGTGAATATGTTTTTGGGACTTCTTTTCTTCTAACCCTAAACATATAAAAGGATTATTTTAAGAGCCGTTTTGGGTGACACAAGTTGTATTATCATTGAGCAATCTCTGTTTATGCAAATTGTGCTCAACAGACGAAGTTCTTGACCTAGTTCATCCTTCATCAAGAAGTTGCTGTGTCTTTGCACCATAGGGTTTTGTAACCAAGCATCTTCCTGCTATTCATCACGTGGATGAACTGAAGAACTTTGCAGCCAACCATTCTTCCTCAAGTTGGTGTTCTGAAGTCGCATACTAGGATCCGCACATTGGTTAGTCACGTATTTAGGAGCCGTGCATCAAAGGTGGAAATTGTCACTACAGATCAAGTCCAATTGGGTATTGGGGTAAGGGTTCAACTGTAAGTTGGTAAGGTACTTGGGATTCCTTTCTTGTAACCGCTTGATTTGATAATAGTGGAGTTTCGGGAGTGGTGACCTGAAAATCACCCGGTGGGGTTTTTGCCATTAGGGTTTTCCCCATTCGTAAACAAATCACCGTGTTATTTATTTTCTGCTGCATATTTAGTATTTGGTGATTTGTTTGTGCTTCCACGCAATTGCATGCTTAATTGATTAATTAACAACTTGGCTAATTAATTAATTAATTAGGGTTTATCACAAGGGGTCATTCAGATTGTGACCTAACAAGATTCATTCAATCTCACAATCAATTCCTCTTTTTCAAAATTAGCCAATTTTCACTCTTTCTTGAATTTCTTAGCAATTTTCATAGATTTAAATAATTTCTTACGAAGAGTTTCACAGGCATCAATAAAATCAACTAAAACAATAGTGTAATTTCTATTCAAAATATCACAAATATGAGCAGACAGACACTTGAAATTATTCATGATAGCAAGAATCAAGGATCTCACTCAGGACGTTAATCCAATCAGAGTGAACCCGCTCTGATACCACTTGTTAGTTTGTTTACACCCCTTAAAACAAATTATTTAACCTAATTAATTAGCCAAGTGTTTAATTAGGTTAATTATGAGTTCTAGCTTAAACAATAATAGCTAATATCATGCACAATAGCGGAAAAGTAAAGAACATTCCGATATGATCACCTAAGAAAACCAATAAAATGAACCGTTTTAAGGTAAAAACCTTGGGAGGATTTGACCTAACTATCCTCAAGGTAAACAAATCCACTAATAGAGAATTGAAGTTTTTACAAAATATTTAACCCTAAATCTATTGCTACCTCCAGTAGTAACTTACTGACACGACCACGTGCAAGCTCCAAATCCATAGACTCTTGGATTTTAGATCACCAGCAGTTGATCTTGTAGTAACAACTTCTACAACACTAAATCTTGAGTTTCTTCAAAACCTATTGCTGGTAGAAGACTTTAGAGAGATTTGGGTACAAAAACCCAAAATCTACAATTAGCGGCTCAAGATGCACTCTTCTCTCTCTCAATACCTCTCCTAGGGTTAGCTTATAATGTCCTTTAAATATCGGAAAAAACAGATCGCGATTTAGGTTTCAAACGGACAAATTATGGGCTTTTTACATTTTATGATTTTTGTTGATCTGCGACTTCCGATTGATTGAAAATTCTCCTGATTGATCAAAAATTCTCTTGATTAATTGAACCAGTCTAATTTTGACTTTCTAAACCTATAGCTTGTATGTTCTTTGAATTTTGACTTGCAGCACTTTGAGCATTATCTAATATGACTTCATAGACTCTAAGATCTATATCAAGACAAGTTTTTGTTCATGGTTTGCCAATTGTTCTAAACTTTTAGAATCTAACAACTAACGTAAAGAGCAGTAGGTATCGAGGATGCAAACTAACACCCAATGTGTTATCAAAAAGAAAAACTGAATAATTTTGATGTAAAAATTTCTCCACGGTCCTCCAAGCCAAGAATGATCCACTAGTGAATAAGCTAGAGTACAATAATACACAAAGACACTCTAAACCTATGCTACCTAATGTACTTAATCCCTCCAAACTCTGACTATCAATAGGCTTTTAGAAATCTTGTTTTCACTAGCTTCCCAGATCTCACAACATCAACTGGTTGCACCACCAATCCTTACCGGCTGAAAATTGCTAAGCACCAATACTTTCCAATGCTCCAAAACACTCAACACTCATATTATGTGAAATTTGTGTTTGGGTAAATCTCTTCTCAAGGTGTGACCTCAGTGGCGATTGAAGGAACATATGAAAGTCTGGTGGTAGTGATAGGAGATGGAGTTGACTCGCTTAGCTAGCTTGCCCCGCTTACTAAGGAAGAAGCTTGGCTCTGCCACCATTCAGAGTGTGCAAGAACTAAAAGCAGAAAGTGCTGAGAAAACAGACCCAACTCCAAGCCAATATCCAGTACCCTTGTACCATGCAAATACAGTGGCTTATCCTGATCAGTACCCCTTGTACCATGCAGATGCAGTGGTTTCTGATCAATACCCTAGCTGCCATAATGTGACAGATATTTGATGAATAATTATATATTGCAACCTGATCTATGATATGTAAACATTTTGTCTTTGTTTTGTTCATGCTCTTGCATGTTTTTTATGTCTCCTACATGTTTTTGCAGAGCTGATATATAAAATAATATATGTATAAAAGCAAGGTATTGTGATAAGTTAATCCTTTTTTTAATGGCCAAAATAGCATGCCGTATTATGAGGATAATGCTTCATGTGCCGAATGAAACTAAAATTTTCAATAACTAGATTTGTCATAATAATGCACAACTCTTTGACATTTTTGATGCAGTGTTGAGATTCGATCTCTTCTCCGATCATACTCATTATCTCATTATTTTTTCTTTTTTTTGTTGGGTTACACATTATTTCATTCACACATTACAATTGTGTCCCGCTGTGCTGTAAGTGATTATCGTGAATCAAAATCAAAGTACCTCCAACCATATAATATATATATATATATCTCTCTCTCTCTCTCAAAGACAAAGGATGTTCCACACTTCCACTGATGAATTCTCAACGACTTGCTGCAGTTGAGTGGTAGATTTGCATGAAAACAATTGTTAACGGAAGTGGAAGTTTCGCATGAGAACATTAAGACAAGACTTCTACATAATATTTCAAAAAACTTGTCATTATTGTAAGCCATGTGTAATACCAGGCCTAAATTTGATATCTATCAATTTCAACGACTTTCTATGTTCCTCGTGAACCTCACTGGAAGATGGTCTAAATATCTAAAATGTTTGTGTAGTAATTACAACAAAAATGCCAATGTTAGGTTCCAAGACTTTAGAAACTAATGTATTAAAATTTCAATTTGTATATGTTGGCAAATCATGATCAAAAGATTCAAAACATTTTGTCTAGGTTTAGACTTGCTCAAAGTTTGGTTTAAATCAAGTTTAAAATCAAGTAATTGCAGAAAATTACTATTCAATTTTTGTAAGGCTCGATTAATCGAAAATTAGATTCGATTGATCGAAGTCGCAGATCAGCAAAAATCAGCAAACGTAAAAAAACCATAACTTATCCATTTGAAGCCCAAATCGCAATCCGTTTTTTCCAATATTTAGAGAACATCATAAGCTAACCCAAGGTAGGGTTTTCAAGGCTTTTCAAAGAGAGATTAGAGTGGAGCTTGTGCCTCTTTTGTAGATCTAGGGTTTTGTAACCAAAAGCTCTCTAAGGTCTTTTGTGAGTTGTGTGTTGAACCTTTTGTGAGATCTATAGGTGTTTACATTCATACACACACTTAGGGTTATCAAAATCAAGATTCATGTCAAGAGCTTGGTGATCTTTTCAGTTACTACACAAAGAACTTTAAAAGAGATCTGAAACCTTTGAGTGTAGTCTCAAAGTCACAAGTAGGAGAACTTGTGGTTGTAGTAGATCAAAGAAAGAAGTAGTCCGTTAACTCGGAGCTGTCACGTGATCGTGGTAGTAAGTTTCCTACTCGAGGTAGCAATAGGATGTTAGTGGTCTAAGTCTTATTATACAAACTTCAATTCTTTCATAGTGGATCTGTTTTACCTTGACGATGGTTAGGTTAAATCATCCCCAGGTTTTTTACCGGTTAGGTTTTCTTGGGTTATCATATCGTTGTATTCTTTATATTTCCGCATTATTTACATGATATGATTTTATTGTGTTAACCTATGACTGATAAATTTACCTAAGTAATCACTTAGCTAAATAACTAGGTTAAACAACTTGTGTTAAGGGGTCTAAAAACGTACAACCAAAGTATTATAAGTTTTACTATATAGAATTTACAAACTAATATAATAATGAATGTAATTAGTAGGTTTTAATCACATTTTTCCGATTAATGACACATTATTTTATAAATTGTGTAGTAAAACTTATAGTACATGTAGCACTACTCTTGCAACAATAGAACTAAACATTCAAATATTAGGAAACATACATGACAGTAATTTTATTAGATCGGTTGGTAACCCACATCACAGTTAAACGCTGATTCCACAGTAGTTTTTATTTTCCGCGGCCACGTCATTTGATAACCCATAGTTTGTCGTCCTAGGGTCCAAAAAAATAGTTTCTTCTTCAAATCCCTTCATAGTTCCGCGGCCACGTCATTTGATAACCCATGTTTCTTTTTCATTTGTTTCATTTTGGGCATGCAATAAAAGTTAGATTCACTAATAACTAATGTCACATTGAACAATAACTTTATAATCAACATCGTATAAGTGGGTTTCAAACCTAGAAATATTGAAGGTATCATAGAAAAATCCTTCAAATCTTACAAAAATAAAAACATTCTGTGATTAATCAGTCGTACAAACATGTGAGTATGGCAAAGGCAATATAAGACTTAAACATTGAAGCAAGGAAAAACAAAAAATAAACACTATTTGATAAGCAACTGATAGATGGGGGTGTCAATGAACCGGCTTGTTCTTAGCTTGGAAAAAAAAATTATTTAAAAAAATTTATTTTGTAAATGAATCAAACACAAACCTAACTTTAGACTTGACAATTAAACAAGCTAAACTCAAATATAATAATTTGTTTATGAATAAACTCATTAATATAAGACTCAATTTAAGCATTTACATGTTTCTCATAAAAATAAAAAACTTCAGCATTTACATACATAGAAAAAGTGGTGCATACAAGTCGCAACAATATCTTATTCTTCTCTCTTTCTGAACTCATAGGTTCAATATTTAGAAGCCGGGATTTTCTCTTTGAATACCATAAAGTTTCCACCTCTATAACCTTATTTCTTACCTCTAAAAGTTGTGCAATAAGTGGTTTATAATGAAGTACAAAGTATGGTTAAATCTTAGCAAAAGCGCTTTTCCCATAACAATTTGGAGTCAAATCCCGTAGTTTTCATACCCTTTCTGTAGGATACAACACTTAGAGGGTGTTTGGATTTCATGTTTCCATAACTCATAACTCTATTTTCATCACCCATGACTGAGAAGCTTGATTGGATTTTGTTTCCAGTTATTGTTTCCATCACTCAATTCTCTGATTTTTGAGTGATGAGTTATGAAAACTGAAAACATATTTTAGGTGTTTTTAGTTTCCATAACTCTGTTTTCAATGGCATTTTCGTAATTAAACATACACTCATGAGGGACCCACTAGTCAGGTCAGCCGCAACTTTTGACCCATTTTTTTTTCCTCATTGGGTTCGGTGAGGTGGTCTTCTTCTTCTTCCATTTTTCTTTTCCTTTTCACGCTACTGGTATGGTCTTCTTCATCTTCCTTCTTCTTCTTCTTTTTTTTCTTTTTTTCTTTTTTTTTTTTCTTTTTTTTTCTTTTTTTTTTTTACATTGGGTTTCTAGGTTTGGTTGCATTTTTTTTCTTTTTTCTTTTTTTTCCATTCCTTTTCACTGGGTTTCTGGGTTCTCATTTTTTTTTTCTTCTTTTTCTTTCTTTCTTTCTTTCTTCACTTCTCACAATCTTTTCTCTAACACACAAACACAAACCCACAAACATGTTCATCCAACAAACCCACCAAATAGAAACAAACAAAACCCACTAAAATTAAACTTAGAAATCTAAATATATGAAGTTCAAGATCAACTCAAAATTAAACAAAACCCACATGATTTTTACTGGGTTTAGGGATACAGATCAAGATCGTCTTTTCCCCACCGTGCCGGCGCCTTTGAGCTCACCATCGAAGCAAACGGAGACCAAGCTGAAGAAGAAGAAGTCGTAGAAGATGAAGAAGAAGAAGAAGAAAAAGAAGCAACAACCAAACGGAGACCAAGATAATGAAAAAAAGGTTGCTGCTTCTTCTGTTAGTGGGATGCTTTAGGTGATTAGGTATGGGTCTGACTTGGTGATCAGGTATGCTTTAAGTGATGAGTGATGAGTGATGAGTGACGAAAATTAAGTGAGGAGTGATGAGTGATAAAAAAAAAAAAAACAAGGCCTTAGATTTAATTTAAAACTGCAATATCTCACTCATTTTAAATTCAAATGAATTATGTCATATTTGTTTCCATTTTGGAGTCCCAAATGTCAACTATCCAATGAAACAAGTGTCACCGAGAAATCTGTTTGGACTTAACGTTCACAATGAAATAAATTCTTGCATGTGCTATAGTACTCGACAATAAATGTGCCATTTGTCACCACAGAAGAAAACAAGATTATTTCTGTGAACAAGGACTAACGATCACAGAGTCACAGACTTGTTTGCTTCGTTCCCTATAGTATCTTCTTCTGTACCTGGATCAGTGATTTCAGACTACTATTTAACAGTCCTAGCTAGGTGTACATTACATTTTTGCTCCAAATGTAAAATAACAAAATTAGAAGTTATTGATTCCAGGAAGTAACTGCAAGAGGAAGAAGCCGTCAAGTGCGTTTCAGATCCTTAAATTCAGGAACCAGGCCTAGGCAAAGCAACTCAAGATGAAACTTGTTCTATATTCCTTTAACTTTACGTAAATAAATTTTGTAGAAACTGTTAAAGTTTTTTTTTTGGGAAACACACACTTACAACGTAAAGTTATTATTAATTTTTATAAAAAAATTCTTACAAACCTAGGTAACAATAAATGTGATTATAATACTACCAGATAAAATTAGTAGTGATATAATAAATTCTACAAATTTTACTATATAAACTTTACAAATTAATATATTATTAATAATCACCTAAAAAGTAATTAAAATATTTATTTATTACGTCGTTTAAATGAAACCAATCATATTTATTACCATAATAATTTTTCAAAGTTTTGTACCATAATTTTTTTTTTTATAATACTAAATATTTTTAACACACACACATGAGGAGATGAGAGAATATTTTTAAAGAAATTTACAGTGATGTATATCTGAATGACCTAACTTTTAAATATACAGCACATGCTTCAAACCTCTTTAACTCACTTTAACAATTTCAATTTCCAAAACATTACGATAGATCTCTTAGTTTTTTTTTGTGTTATGATTTGAAAAAAATATATATTGAAATATCAATTTGTATATATATTTTTTTTAATCTATGGATATATTAAGGTTTTTTTTTTTTTTTTTTGGCCTTTAAAAGTCTTCAACGCATGGGTAGTACCTTGCAACAGTTGGAGTCCCGTAATTTTTTTATTTATTTTATATGATTCATTTCAAGTGGGCTAAGGGGAGTCAAACACAGAACGTAGTTATTGAAAAGTGGAAAGTACTATGGTAGGACCGTAGGAGGAACGTAGTCACCAGGATATTCATTCACAAAGTTTTTTTTTTTTTTTTTTTTTTTTTTAAAACATGACCCATATCAGTGTACCACTATGGTACGAGGAAGGTTTGTAAAGTAGAGCTTAGGTTTTTAGTAAAGACTAAGAGAGCATTTGTAAACTAGGTTTGCTAGCAATTAAGAATATGCTTATTTTAACTGAAAAAAGGGTCAATATATTTCCATTCAGTTTATAACTTTATATATAGTAGTTTTGAAAGTCTCGCTTTTATTAAAGTACGGATGAAAAAAAAAAACTTATACAAAACTATTTTTAAATAAAATAAACTAATAAAAATAAGGTTTTACTATTGTATGCGTTAAGGGTATATATTAACAAATCATTTTAGAAATTTTTTTTGAGAACATAAAAAAATGTCTACCTTTTATACAATTTTTTCAATTTTCCATAAAATATTTCCCAAAATGGATGATTAATGTTCATCCATTAATAAACTCATCCAAACAATTAATGTTCATATTAAGTTTTCCTATAAAAATAAGCTCATCTAAACACTTTTTAAGCTAAAGGCCCACTTATAGTTCAAGAGTTAAAGCTGAGAGAATAGAGCTCTAGGCCTCCACATACAGTGTAAAAATCCCATTTTCCTTATCTGCATGCATGCGAATCGCACACAAATAGACTTAAATAAATAAAAAAATAAAAAAAAACCAGTGACATGAGTTGCTCTTGCTCCATATATTTAAAAAAAGCAAATAACCTATCAAAAGATTATCCTAAATTTGTGCAAAACAAAACTCCCTATGTTAAATTTCCTACCTTTATAATTGTTTTGGTTCCAACTGGGCTGACTTGTGCTTCAACAGAGCTTTGATAATAATTACCACAAAGTGTCTTTCCTTACAATTTGATATGAATCATGCCTTGGCTTAAGTCGACGACACATTGTACATCGAACTCGAGTCAAACTTGCAGCATCGACATAGAACAATTTCATTAATCAAACAAATGGTAATACAAAATTAAGTTTAAATTTAAAATAAAAAGTAACTCACAAACTCTTTATCCAAATATAGGGTTATGAGTAATTCTAGTAACCTATAAAAAGCAACAAATATCTTCTATAACAAATTGTGATCAGTAACGGCTCCAGAAAGTTTTTTAAGGGTGGTCATTAAAAACACTTAATTGTAAAAAATTTATTAATAATAAAACTCCAATATATTAACATCACTGTTAAATATTAGCATTGATACACCATGTTGAATATGCTAATATGGATGCGGAAGTAAAAGCATAAAGTATAGAACACAATAACACACGAGGGTTACATGGTTCAGCCTAACGGCTTACATCCACGGAGGAAACCCTAAAGGGCTACATCAATAATATATTATAGTGTAGTACAAATCCTGTGTTATAATGAATCATAACATGTGTATATATAGTAGACTAAACCCTAGACTAATAGACTTCTAGTACAAGTAGAAGACTTGGCTTGCACACAAAGTATAATTAGGCTTGGGCCTATGCTAATGGGCTAATATATCTCTAACACCCCCTCTCAAACTCAAGATTGAAACTTAATGAAATCTTGAGATTTGATAAGGTTGAGAAGATATCTTGAATGAAGTTTGGCTCTGTTACGGTAGTTTGAGGAAGGCAATGGTCTTGCAGTGTTGATGCGACTTTTAACGATGGCATGACTATACCGGAGAGTTTTGACGGCAGCAGTAGGAAGCCAAAGAAGATGAACGCAGCGAAGAAACACTGAGGAAGACAAAGATTGCTCTTAAATATACCGTAAGGACAGAAAACCATGGTCACAAGAAGGTGGCTCTGATACCATGTTAAATATTAGCATTGATACACCATGTTGAATATGCTAGTATGGATGCGGAAGTAAAAGCATAAAGTATAGAACACAATAACACACGAGGGTTACATGGTTCAGCCTAACGGCTTACATCCACGGAGGAAACCCTAAAGGGCTACATCAATAATATATTATAGTGTAGTACAAATCATGTGTTATAATGAATCATAACATGCGTATATATAGTAGACTAAACCCTAGACTAATAGACTTTTAGTACAAGTAGAAGACTTGGCTTACACACAAAGTATAATTAGGCTTAGGCCTATGCTAATGGGCTAATATATCTCTAACAATCACAAAATAAAAACATATTCAAATATATAAAGCTTCAAAATTTTCTTTCACAAGTTTTCATATTTTAAAATTGTTGTGTGATATGATAGTTCACTACAAAAAAATCGTCCTGTCCCAGCGTTTTTTTCCCGGCATTTTTCAAAACCGCTGTTATAAATAAGCCTGTACCAGCGTTTTTTAAAAGCGCTGGTATAGGAAACCTTATTGCGGCGTTTTTTTCCCGACGCTTTACAAACCGCTGTAATAGGAGGCCTATAGCGGCATTTTTAAAAAACGCTGGTATAGGACGCCCAAAAGCGCTGGTATAGGGTGACCCTATCCCAGCGCTTTTTCACCTATAGGGATTTTTTTTTTTTTTTTTTACAAGATAGAATTTCTACTCTAGCACTTATACTTGCGGAGGAATTTGTTAATTATCAAATGACCAATACTCCCCTAAACCTAGAAAAAGACCAACGTACCCTCCAAAACATCGAAAAAGAGCAAAAACACCCCTGATACCTAAAAAAAGACTGATATACCCCCCAAACCTAATAAATGACTGAAATACCCCCAAAACATAAAAGATGACCCAAGCACCCCCTACGACATCGAAACTGACTGAAGTACCCCTTGTGCCTAAAACTAGCCAAAATAGCCTCGATTATTTGAATAAGACTAAAATACCCTATAAGTGTGATAAATGACCACAATGCCCCAAAAAAGATAAAAAATGTCCAAAACACAACCGACACCCAGAAAAGGACTAATACACCCCCGAAACATAAAAATGACCAAAATACCCCCAAAATATCGAAATGACCGAAATACCTCCAAAATACATCAGGTGTAACTTGAACCCAACCATATATTTCTTAATTCAATGTGAATTTTGACAAACCTACCGTTAGATTACATTATCTTCATATATTTTTCATGCTTACAAAATTTCAAGGTGATCAAAGATTAATAGCCATGTCATCAATCAATTGTTTAAATTCAAGTTTTTGTAGTTTAAAATAATGCATAAAAGATGAGCAGCTAAGATCAAATGGTAAATTACATCCGATTGGCATGAAAATTGGCATGCATGTTAAGAACATACAGAACATGTAATCCAACGGTTGGATTTTCAAAATATGAATTCAATAATAAGTTATTGATTGGTGTAACATTTTTTAGAGTTATATCAGGTGTAACTTGAACCCAACCCTATATTTCTTAATTCAATGTAAATTTTGACAAACCTACCGTTAGATTACATTATCTTCATATATTTTTTATGCTTAAAAAATTTCAAGGTGATCAAAGATTAATAGCCATATCATCAAATCCAACGATTAAATTTCATTACACTCTTCAAATCCAACAGTTAAATTTCAAATCTAAGAATGGCACGTGATGGACATGTGTTGTGTACCTATATGACTATATATATTCTCTCAATTTGACCATCCAAATAGTCATATTATTTGTTTAAAAAAGTAAACGTAATTAACCATATATTAAAATTTTTACATAAATTTAATATTAGCTATGATTATTTTTATTTATTTTAAATGAGATAGAATGTGTGATAATTTTTTTTGTGTGGTATTTTTTTAGAAAGTTCTGTGGTGAATTTTATTGAGTATATGTGATTGTTTTTTGTTTTTAAATTTTATTTCATAGCTCATTAATAAAATGACCAAGCAGTGACTTCACCAAATTGCATTTTTTTTTTAAAATAAATATAATTTTTTTTATACTACTAAATGCATAAATATAGTTAATTTTCATTAATTATCAATATAGATAGAGTAGAAATTCTATCTTGGAAAAAAAAAAAAAAAAAAAACCTATATGGGACCTATCCCAGCGCTTTTGAAGCGCTGGGATAGGGTCACCCTATTCCAGCGCTTCCAAAAGCGCTGGGACAAGCCCCTCCATTTCCTTATGGAGGAAGGCCTGTCCCAGCGCTTTTGTAAGCGCTGGGACAAGTCCCTCCATTTCCTTATGGAGGAAGGCCTGTCCCAGCGCTTTTGGAAGCGGTGGAATAGGGTCACCCTATTCCAGCATTTCCAAAAGCGCTGGGATAGGTCTCCAAAAGCGCTGGGATAGGTCCCTCGTACCACTTAAAATTTTTCAGACTTCCCACTTATTTTTTTCACTTTCCCACCAGTGTGGCCTCTCATTTTTGGTCTCCCACTTCTTTAGTTCAGATGTTTTCCTCTCACCCACATTTTCTCTCCCTCTCCCTCTTCCTTAACCCACTTCCCCTCCTCCTCTCTTCTTCTTTACTCAAAACCCACCATTTCTTTTCCAAAATTTCAAGCACAAAAATACTACCCAAAACCACAAACCCTACCCAAAGCAAGGTAAGTCTCTCTAGCTCTCATTTCTATTTTTTAGCAATATTTGTATATATATTTGTTGTTAAATTTCTGGTTTTTAGTTTTGATTTTGGTTGAAGTTTGGTTTGGGTTATGTGTATATTTTTGTGTAACTATTGGTTGATTGTGTGGGTTTTGGTTTTGGTTAAAGTTTACCCAAAGCAAGGTAAGTCTCTCTAGCTCTCATTTCTATTTTGTAGCAATATTTGTATATATATTTGTTGTTAAATTTCTGGTTTTTTAGCTTTGATTTTGGTTGAAGTTTGGTTTGGGTTATGTGTATATTTTTGTGTAACTGTTGGTTGATTGTGTGGGTTTTGGTTTTGGTTTTGGTTTTGGTTAAAGTTTAGTTGATTTTGTGGCTTTTTATTTTTGATTTTGGTTAAAGTTTAGTTGATTTTGTGGCTTTTTATTTTTGATTTTGGTTAAAGTTTGCTCTCTTTTGGAGGAATTATAGGTGGCAGTAGTGCTAACAAAAATTTGCTCTATTTTGGAATTTAATTTTTAACCACTTGTGATAGTAGTGTCCATGGCTAATGGACCTGATTATGGAGTTTAAGTACTCTACTGTTCCATGAAAATGACAAACTTATTTGTGCTTTAATTCTTGGATATTGGAAGATTCTAGTTGTGGGTTTGGTGCCAATATTGTTTGTGTTTTTCAAATTGGTGTGGTCTTGTTTCAACTTTGCTGTAATTTCTATATTTTATCTCAAAAAATGTTAGTTAGTAATTAGAAAACTTTTTCAAACGTTAGTGAGATTCTAAAACTATCAATTGCCTGTATATATTTCCTTATTAAACGATTCATTGTTAAATTTTTTTTGAATCATTAATAGGAATTGATATTTGTACTGATTATATATTGCCAAGATTAACAAATCTTACTAACTTTACTAGGCCATTTCCTATTGATTTGATTCGTCAAAGCACGTTTTTAAATCCTTAATATGGGAATTGATATTTGTATTGATTATATATTACCAAGATTAACAATCATATTAATGTTACCAGGCTATTTCCTATTGATTTCATTAGTCAAAGCAATAAAAAGAGTGGGAACGGCTTGCAAAACTTTCTTATTTCCTAAATATATAGTTAGATAGCTGAGTTAGTTGTATCTAAAGAGTGGGAACTGCTTGCAAATCTTTTTGGTCTGTTACATGGAGGCAAGACTTTTGAGCAATAATTTTGTTAAGATTGATATATTTTAAAATTTTAAAATATAAGTGACTAGAGCTTAGGACATGAGATTTAGCAAGAGTGTACATATCTATTAAGTGATTTGTGGGCTTCATGGTATCTGTGTTTTGCTGATGTTATGCATCTACATGTCTTTCCCCCCTCTTCTCTATTTTATCAAACCTTTCTTTTTGCAGGAGCTGCTGTTTGCTTTGGGTTGTGGAGGTTTGGTAGGTCCCTTGATTCATGTGTTGATCAAGTTCTTGCAATAGATAGAAGTCGGATGCAGAAGGAGTTGGCAAATGTGTAGGTCTCCTCATCCCATTTGCTTTTTGGTTGTGAACCTTTCCCATTTGTGCAATATGCTGGTTAAACTTATTACTGGTATTTGTTAAAACACATGTCAACAGACTATGGTTGCTGTCCTAACTAGTTAATGAGCCTTAGCCAATGTAGCTTAGATTTTTAGTTTATCATAGAATTTTGTGTATCATTTGTTTCTGAAGTTTTAGAAATTTATCTTCATATTATTATCAATATCTAGTGTAATCAATTCTTTAGTTAGAACTAAACCAAATGGAGTCTCATGGGGCTGAGTTGAGTTTGTATGAAAGTTGGACAGCCAATGTTTTCAACTAGCTCAACTAGTAAATAGGTGTGTGAGATAGTGTTGATTCTATGTTTTGATCTTACATGTAAAAGTAAACAATAACTATTTAAAATAGTCTAGTTAACTCAGGGGAGGGATCTAGCCTGTAACTAAGTGGTGGGCTAGCATTTAAGGTGATTAGTTATTGTCAAAGTGTTCAATAACGTTTTGACCTGTTCGCTTCATTCAAACATCCTGACTCTCTAAATTTTCTTTCAAACAATTAGAAATTTCAATTGTATAAATTATTATATATGACTAATAAAAAAAAATAGTATATATGATACTTTTTACCAGTATCAATATCTTTAGATAGATTTCTTATGTAAGATAGATTTTTTTTTTTTTTTAATAAAAAGATATTTTACTATTATTTCTTCTTCTTTCTTGCATCCTAGCCCCTGCTCCCCTTTTTATCTTCATAGAATTATTACACTTCCAACAATATTTTTCTTAAAACTGTGAAAAAATGGGTATAAGTTGTGGTGCAACAAACCTTCTAGTGCTTGCTTTCAAATTTCTTGGTAATGAAAATTGAATTGTCTTTTTGAGTTTGACTATAATCATATGTTTGGCTTAGCTATAGATGCTTGTCACTTAAGGCTATTAGCTTGATGCTTAAGAAGAGCTTGACAATCTTATTAAGTGAGAAGGCATTTTGATTTTTAATAGAAATGGAATCAATTTGACCAACTTTGATCTCCATTCTGCTCTCACAAAGGTATACCCTTTTTCCTTTTTTTTTTTTTTTTTTTTAATTTTATTTGGAAACTGTGTTCAAAATGTTATATTTTCACCATATGCGAATCAGATTGTAACCATGTAATTTTTGTATTTTGAGTTTACGATTCTAATAAAGCCATTTAAACGCTCAAATTTTTTTTTTTTTTTTCTAATAATGAATTTGGGTTAGTATTTAGTGAGAAGTAAATACTATAGAATTGAACTCAAACACAGTTAGATCAAGATGAATAATTATATAAAATATATATATGTAGCTAGTAGTCGACTCTAAAATAAAGGGATGGCATCTGACAAATTTAGTTGATTTTTGTATGTGAAAACTTTCAATGAAAGTGGTCCTTGGTCATATATGGGTCTTTGTCTTTTGGCAGGTGGATCCGCAAGATATCGTTATGGTATGTATAATTCTTTGAAGCTATTGCTATCCAAGGCATGCATACCTAAATATCTTTTGATTATTATGAAGAAAGTATCCTTAATATGAGGTTTAAATTCAAATCTAAAAATTCTGACCCTATAGTAGCAAGGAAATTATTATATAAAATGTAACCGTGTTGAAGTGTTTGGAAATTTGGCAAGAACTGAGTTTAAATTTTGAATCTCAATCCTCTCCCCCTTGCCCTACCAAATACACAAAACGGGAAAACTATGGATGTTCATAGAGTCAGAATATTTTCAATCTTCATAGTTCCTCTTTGTTTATGATTTGTATCAGTATGTATAGCTTATGAATTGTTTTGAATACATGTTTTTGCTGCTGTTATTGCAGTTAGTTGTGTCATGGCACATGAAACCTACTACCATGTGTGAATTTTCCAAGCAGGAGTTTATAGGTTGATTACAAGGGCTAGGGTAAGTATATACATAGTTATTTATGCTATACTTATTCTCGAGTTTAATGATATCGAATATCAATTAAGAGTTTGGAACTGCTTTGATTAAGGCTTTATATTCTGATGGCAAGATAGACTCTTTGGAGAAGTTCTATGAAAAGATTCCATTTATGCGCATGGAGTTGAAAGATGATCGTATGTGCAAGTGTTCATGAATTATGATTTCTTCTAAACTTTAGTTTTAATATTGTAATTCATGTTGCTTTTAGGCGAAAACACTCCCAAAACTGATATATTTATTGAAAAGTCAAAGTGATTGGTTTTGTTAGCAATTTCTTTTTTTAAAAGTTTTATTATTTATCGGTAAGTTAAACACACACCCAAAGGTCATGAACTCTTGAGTGCACTCTCCACCTTGCTTTTACAAGGGAGGAGGTACCGTTTAAACTAAAGCTCATTGGTTGGTTTGATTAGCATTTCTAAGCTAGAGGTACAATTATTGTGCTTTTGTTGTTGAAAATGATTTTTGTTTGTATTTGTCCAGAAAAGTTCCGTGAGATATATAACTTTGCGTTTGGCTGGGCAAAAGAAAAGGTACTCTTTTCTCTGTGTGAATGCTTGGATTCATACATACTATTGACCTATGGATATTTATTTCCACTACTGAAAATGAAGACTTTAATAGTTTTCAGCTTTTCACTTTTCTCAGTTTCTTTATTTTTATTTTGGGCTCCTGGTTAATCCAGGATTGGTTTTTCTGCTTTTTTTTTTTTTTTTTTTTATATTGCCAATTTATAATGTTGATTGTTTCCCCACTTTTCCACTTGTTCTTGTTCCTGCTCCCTCTAGTCTTTTAGATAGGTATAGTACTTGGTATTGCTATTTTTTTTCCCTGAATAATTCCTTTTATTAGAAAAATCAGCATTGGAAGGTGATATCACTTATTTAACATTTAGATGAAGTGTATGCACAATAAGCTCGTCTGTTTACTCTGAACTCAGAATGGGGTGTGCTCTGAGTGTGCTGGAGTTGCTTTATGCCCTTCTGTTATCGTTAAAAATTAACATGATTAATTCCTGCATGCAATCTTGCCATTAATTTTGAGTGGAAATGTCTAGACTGAGGTGCATTTTGGTATGGATGTTAGATCCATGAATGCAAATGTTCTCCTGGCTTCAAATTTGGTTTATTTTATTTTTAATATCTGTTTCTAATTCAGTGATGTATAAGTGAACTAGGAATTGATTTCTTCTTGAGGGCATACAAGATGTAGATGTAACATTATTATAGAATATCCAAAACAGTAAATTTTGACTTATTCATGAAACTGAAAAATAGTTTTGAGAAAGAATGATTGAAGGTGCCTAAGTATGTTTGATACCTGTGTTCATTTCATGTTGTGTGACATTGGCTGCTCATAGATTTTGAATTTTATTGGGAAGATAGCTTAGATTGAGGTGCTAAAACTCGAACCAGAGATGTACAGTTTTTTGCATTAGTTCTTAAATTATATAGTGACCTATTCTTTTGGATTTTATTATTGTCTTATTGTGCTGAGATATATAGCATCCTTGTATGTGCATAATACCATCACAAAGTCACTACTGCATGGATATAGCAGGAATCAGAGCTTTTGAGAACTACGCTAAATGACTGAATCTTTGATGGATAGGTGCCTCTTAAAGCTTTCATTACTATTATCCCTAGAACAATGGCGGGGGATTTAGATGTTTTAAGTTTCATTTATACAATGTTTCCTTCCCCTTTTTTGTTGGAATAAACATGGATAGGCGAATTTTTGATAGGCAGAGATGGCGAAGCTAAATGCACTTTTCCAGTTCCCTATGGATGATAATTTCCAGAATTTTTACAATATGGAGAGACATGCTGACATGACTGAGCCAATTGAAACATAGCAAAGAGACAATGAGCCACTTGCTGAATTTTTTGCGAAGTGTTATGGCTATCTAGGTGGATATGATCCCTGATGGGTGTGAAATTTCATTAAGCTTAAAAGGCTATTCATTCAAAAGCATGGGGATGCATGTGTGTATGCATGCACACAGCATGTGCACACATGATTACAAACAGATTTTTCCTTTAGCTTCTATGACAGCTTTGTGCTACATTTTATATGTTTTACTAAAAATTATATTTAACACCTAAAAATTCAATTATTTATGTGTTTTTTTTATACAATGTCATTGTTACCCAAATTCTGGTTACATATGCAGGTAGCTGATTTTTCTTAGTATTTCAGGGTTAAAAATCTTTAGCATTGGATACAAACTATTGGAATGTGGCAATTACTACTTGCCGAAAAGCAGTGGCCATTGGTTGATCATTGGTACCAGTTCTTACAGGTAGCTTACCATCCATATTTTGATCTAATGAGACTGAGTAGTGAATTCTTGTGACCTATGGTGAAAAGAATTATGTAGCTGGCATCATGTTGGGATTAAGGAATTGTTAAGTGAGCTACAATAGGAAGTGAGAAGAATTATATTGCTAATTATGTATTTATGTTTATTATTAATTCAACCTTGATGCCCTCTGGGGATCTATCTTCAGGTCTCTGTGACGTTATAAACAGCACATAGCTAGGCATCTATGTCATTGTTAGATTTGTTTGTTTGTGTTTGTGTTTGTGTTGTTTTCATCTTCTTTCTTTTTTCCCTGACCCCCTAAAAGGATTCACTCATTGTGAGACAAAATGCCTAGGGGTTTTGGCAAAAATCCTACCAACCACCATGTCAATATTGTTGGTAACTGCTGTTGCCAGTCGGGTTGGTGAAATTTTGTCAATGGTGGAATGTGATGGTTAGTGTGTGAACAGCTCTACACCTAGGCTCATTGGCTAATTTGCCTTCATAAATTATATCCAAAACTAGCTTGGTGGTTGGTTGTGTGACTGGACTTTTTGTGATTCTTGGTTTGGTTAGGCACCAGTGGTTAACACATACGACCTATCTAAGCACATGATAATAGATATACCTTTAGGTGCAGGCTTTATTTTTCATAATGATACCTTGTGAAATTTTTTGTGCTTCATTACAATTGCTATAAAATAGGTATTAGAAAATATGTATTGTAGGTAAATTACAAGTGCTAAAAAAATTTTAAAAATTTTTTTTTTTTTTTAAAATGACCTATCCCGGCGCTTTTGAGAGCGCTGGAATAGGTACTGCCTATGCCAGCGCTTTCAAAAGCGCTCGTATAGACCTTTTAAATTTTATTCATCCAAGACCTATACCAGCGCTTTTGAGAGCGCTGGAATAGGTATTGCCTATGCCAGCGCTTTCAAAAGCGCTGATATAGGCTTTTTAAATTATATTCATTCAAGGCCTATACCAGCGCTTTTGAAAGTGCTGGCATAGGTAGTACCTATTCCAGCGCTTTCAAAAGCGCTGGCATAGGTAGTACCTATTCCAGCGCTTTCAAAAGCACTGGTATAGATCTTGAATGAATTAAATTTAAAACGCCTATACCAACGCTTTCAAAAGCGCTGGTATAGGGCGTATGCCTGTTCCAGCGCTTTTGAAAAGCGCCGGTACAGGTCCGGCGACCCTATACCCACATTCATTACGCGGCGGTTTGAAGCGTCGGGAAAAAAAATGCCGGGATATGCATTTTGACCCTATCTATCCCAGCGCTTTTTGGGGCTATCCCAGCGGTTTTGAAAACGGTGGGATAGCCCCTTTTTTTGTAGTGGTTTCACTATTAGTATTATTAGCTACATCTTTTTCAATATACACAACCAAGCAATTATTAAGTTACTAATCTCCTATTCAATTACTAACATATTGCTTAAATAAGTACTAATATAAACAAAATATATTATCTTTTTGAAAAAATATACCACATAAATCCAACAAATTCGGCTAAAGACTTAAAGCAAATACTAACAGACTAGCTATTTGAAAAGTGTGCATTTTTTATATAAAAAAAAAATAGCAATTTTAAAATATGCCAGTTGAAACACAATTTAAAAAATCACAATTAAACGTTTGATTTGAGATTTTAGGCCAATATGTTTGTTTTCAGCAATTTTTGAGAAGTGTTATGTCCATAACATTTTTATAACACTTTCATAACAAAACTTAGGTTGTAAGGTTTTACTAGTTCTAATTTGAACTTACCACTGAAATTATTTTCTATTCATCAATAACAACTTGTTATCTAGAATTTGTTACAAAAATATTGCGAAAATGTTGTGAACATAACATTTCTTACAATTTTTTTTCAACATTCAACGCACAAAAATTTTGGAGAGGTTGAATTTTATTTTTAATGGGCTCAATTGTTATTAAGGGTGTTCAAGTGTTTTTTTAGGGTGGTCAATTTTATTTTATTTCTAAAGTGGTCAAAAAAACCCATGTTAATTTAAAACTCAAAATATTTTAAGTTATATTAAAAAAAAAAATTTCAGGGTCGTCCTGTGACCACCTTGATTAACACTTGGCGCTGCCAGTGATTGTGATTAGTTATTTGTCACTTTCAGATGAATCCATAATTTTTTCTTTACAACTCAATCTACAACATAAACAGTTGTGCATTTTTTTTTTTTGTTTTTTGGTAATCCTAAAGTTATATATACATACATACATATATATATATATATATATATATATATATAAAGTTGTGCATTTTTTTTTTTAATCCTAAAGTTATATATACATACATACATACATACATACATATATATATATATATATATATATATATATATAAAGTATGCTTTATGGATCAGCTGCTCACAAAAAGTAAAATAAAACAAACAAAAATATGAGGAGGAAAAAATGGGCTTTACTAACCTGCAGCCACATTCACAACGGCCATGGAACTAGCATCCTTGAGCAGTTGAACCAACGTCCTTTCTCTTTGACAATTGTTAACTTCGCCAATTATTGGTGAATAAAAAGCTGTGTCATGATGAATGATGATAGGCCTTTTTATTTATTAATATTACTACCAAATGATATGAGTGACTGTAATTTATTTGTTTGCATATAAAGATGGCCAATTACGATAAATCATTCGAAGTACTTTAATTTTGACTCTTAATAGTTACTCACAGTACTACGACGTGTCACAATTGTGTTGTGTTTTACTCATTTGTTATTTTACACTCTACACATCATATTCAAAATTATATATTTGTCATTGTACACTCATTTGTTATTGTACACTCTTTACGCCACTATATCTTAAGGACCTATAGCTGCTTAAATAATTAGTGTGTTTAAAATGAAAGGAGAAGAGAATCACAGTATCGCTTAAAAAAAATGTTTAACAAATTGTTATAACAAATTTACTTTTTGTAATTTTCCGATTTAGTCAGCACATGAAACATTTATCCGCATGTGGCTTGCTGTTTTGGCCATTAAGCAAAAGATTAACATATAACAATTATGTAGATGGAGTTGTAAAAAGTTCGATTTTGTTGATATTGTTTGACTTACCTAGAATCCCACGGCAATTTGCATAATATAAAAAGGTCCTCTTGGTACGGAAATATTTCAAATTTAAGACCGTGCATGGGATTTGAGACATAATAATTAATAAACACCGACTCTCACCTAATCCTTAAGATAATAAGCAGCAACCTAATCATTTAAGCGTCAAAGAAATGAAGCATTCACACTTCATCATACAATATATTATATATATATATATATTATTTTGAGTATTGCTAAGGACAAAAATATTTTTCATAATTTTTTTCTCACAAAAGTTAACATGACTTCGTGTCGTTATAACAAAATATATCAACTAGGTTTTTTTTTTTTTTAAATATTGTGTCCTTGTAATTATTGTATTAGGAAACATATAGGAGACACAAGGAAAACAACATGCAAGAGCATGAACAAAACAAAGACAAAAAGTTTTACATCTCAATTGATCTCATGGATCAGGTTGCAATACTCATCACATGATGGCGCAATTGCTAGAGTATTGATCAGAAACCACTGCATATATACATGGGGTATTGTGGATATTGGCTATAACATATAATTGGGTCTTTTTTCTCCGCACTTTCTGCCTTCACTTCTTGCACGCTCTCAATGGTGGCAGAGCCAAGCTTCTTCCTTAGTGAGCCGGCCAAGCTAACCGAATCAACTCCGTCTCCTATCACGACCACCAGACTTTTTTCTCTTTCAATCGCCACTGAGATCACACCTGTTTGATATTCAGGGAAAAAAAAACTGTTACATATATATAAAAGTAATTAGTCCCTTACTCTAGTTCTCAAAAGCAAATTTGATGCACACCTTCTGCCACAGCAGCAATCTTCATGGCCTTGGTTCTGCCTTTCTCGCAATTCATTTGCACCTTCATTACTATTTTTTGCTGCACCATATATATACCGTATAATCATTAGTATCTTTCAACAGAATAAAAAAGAAAAAAAATTGTTTTGTATATGTTTTTAGTGTTTGCTACTCAAAAAGTACAGTGACACATTAATTTCATGCATATGCATTTTTTTCTAGGTAAACCAACAGTAAAAATCTCTCGTGCCCTCTTATAATCTGTGGACCTCATAGGTACATGGGAGCCACAAGATATGATCATAGTGACCTTTTTCATAAATAGGCAGAGGCTAGAAGGGAGATAGGGTTTGAACCCTAAATACCAAGCACCACAGTGGTGGTATAGTTGGCTAATGCTCAAACCCTTCGAATACCTTCTTTTTTTTTCTCTTCTATAGTAAGAAAAAGGGCTTACCTTCATGTTTGATACTATGAAACAAATGGAAAGTGTGATTATTATGAGAAAGCAATGAAATGAAAGTGTCTATTTATATTAGAGGGCTTACCTTCATGTGGTAGAAATCTGTTGACTGACTTATACACGGTCAGCCCCAACACGAACAATTAGTAGTTGAAAAACCCACGGTTTCCACAGACCAAGTCAATATGCATGCATTGCAGTTTCGAAGCCATTTCCTCTCTTAATATACTTGTAAATGTATATAGAAATGTATGTTATTCTAGAATCCTTTTTTTTTTTTTTTTTTTTTGGAGATAAAAGATAGAAGTTATTCTAGAATCCTTAATTTCTAACTATGTTAAAAATTAATAAAAGTCAATCTTTGCTTATGTATTATTACTTTGATTTGCACTCAACTTGTCATCCCTCCGAAAGTTAAAGTAGTAGCCAGCTTGTTATTATCATCAAAACATGTACATTAACTTATTACGTTGTTTCTCAAAAAAAAAAAAAAAACCTTATTACGTAGAATGTTGATAGATTCTTTACGTTTTGGGGGTGAGGGACATGAATCACATGATGTTGATTTCTCAACATCCTAACAGAGAAAGCCTTGTACTAAAAGACTTTTAGTACAAGGCTTTAGAAAAAGTCTTCCAATCTTATTAATTTGGACTACACCTGGCGTAAGGAAATTAGCCTGGTTGCATATCTGATGGATTGTGAAAGTTCGCAAGCCTAATTACTAAATGTTGTTTTAAACCCCCCAACTTTTTATTACGGCTTAATCAAATTTAAAATAATTACTATTAATGCAGAATTTACATGATTAACCAATTAATCTAGCATGCTCCTATCAATTTGCATGGATAATCACTAATTGAGCAATGCACTAATGTAAAGGGTAGTAGGTATAGTGGATGCAAACTAACACCCGATGTGTTATCGAAAAGAAAAACAGAATAATTTCGGCGTAAAAATCTTTCCACGGCCCTCCAAGCCAAGAATGATCTACTAGTAAATAAGCTAGAGTACAATAATACACAAAGACACTCTAAACTTATGCTATCTAATATACTTAAACGCTCCAAACTTCAGCTATCAATGAACTTTTAGAAGTCTTGTTTTCACTAACTTTCTGAATCTCATAACACTGACTGGTTGCACCACCAAACCTTACCAATTGAAAATTTCTAAGCACCAATGCTCCAAAACACTCTCAACATTCAAATTATGTGAAATTTGTGTTTGGATAAATCTCTTCTCAAGGTATGGTAATGGGAGAGGGAAGAGGAAAGAGAAAACCTAAAGTGTTTGGCTAGGAATTGATAGGCTCAAATCCTTTTATTCTCCAAGGGTTTCTCTAGGGTTTTCTCTCTAAAATTCTGTCTTAATTTCATGAGAAATGTGGATATATATAGTAGGGAGGGAAATAAGGCACAATTGAAGATTTAGGAAATGAGCTATGCAGGCGTACTCTCGAGTCACTCACGGATAGGACCACTCATGAGTCACTCACTAGTTCACCAACTATAACAAACTTTCAAAAAGCCTCACGTGCTCCTCACATGCTGACTCGCTGATACTGCTACTCATGAACCAATTGCGAGTCACTCCTATCCTAAGTTGCACTGCTTTGGCAAATTTTCATCACTTGAATTTCGGCCCTAATCCTCCTATCCCGCAAGAACTTATGCTTTTGGAACGATCATCATATTAAGAGTGTGCAGCAGTCAAAGAAGCATACTTCATTACTTGAGAAACTTGTACATCTATCAAAAGACAATTAACTAAAGGGGAAAGTTTCTCTACAATCTGAATTGGAGGAAGTCTCTCCAAATTGTGACGTGTCAATAACAGAGAGTGGCACCTATCCCACCCCACTAAAACTCAAATCCAAGAGATAACGGGAGTTAACTCAAATGTTAGGCACTTTTCCATATTTTTTTTATTAAAAAAATAATTAATTATTTCTCGCCGTCATCGCCTAAACGATCAGTCCTTTCTCTCTCTCTCCTTCAAAGCAAATCGGTTCCCCATCTCTCTGTTTTGTTCCAGACCCTTTCTCCCTATATTCGATCTTTTTCAGCCCCAACCAATGCTACTTCCGCCGATCCCCCCAATTTGTCTCTTGTCTCCGACGATCCCACCCATCCACCACTCTCCACCATTCCACCCATCGAATCCCTCGAATCAAATATTAACTGTCTAAAATAAAAAAATTTGTTTTAACATAAAGCATCAACTTTAGTCTGGTCAAGAAAATTGAAACAAGAATGGTGTGAGGATTGACTCAATCTATCAAATCAGACAAGCTACAAAATAAGCAAAGCTATAAGTTCAAAGACAAAGAGAGTAAACTAACTTCAGATAACAACAACAACAACATGGTCTCACCACTCAGCTTATCCTTTTTCACCTTCTTCCTCTTCCTCTTTCTCTCTCATCCCCAAGCCCAAGCCCAATCCCAATCGGATGCCCAAAGCCCAACAAATGACCCACCAACAATCTGCATCATCGGCAGCGGCATCAGCGGCTCCTTCGTGGCCCACTTCCTCCGCCTCTACTCCTCCTCCTCAAACTCAAACCCGTTCTCAATCCACATCTTCGAGAGAAACGGCGTCGTAGGTGGCCGCATGGCCACGGTCAACGTGAGTGGCCAGACTTTCGAAGCTGAAGCCTCAATTCTCCATCCAAAGAATTACTACGCCGTGAATGACACCGAACTGTTGGGTCTCAAAAACAAGAACCCTCCTTCTTCTTCGACTTCCGATTCCTTCTCTCTCGGCATTTGGGACAGTCAAAAGTTCGTTTTCAAGACACTTAGTTTCAATTCCAAGATTCCCTATGTAGACAAGATTGTCTTGCTCGCGAAAGTGCCTAAAGTTTGAGTTAACTCCCGTTATCTCTTGGATTTGAGTTTTAGTGGAATGAGACAGATGTCACTCTCTGTTATTAACACGTCACAATTTTGGAGAGACTTCCTCCCATTTAGATTGCAGAAAAACTTTATCCTTCATAAAAAAATAAAAAAATAAAAAAAGCACGGTTACATAATTACAACTTCTAACCATAGTTGACAATGACTTAAATGTTGAACATACTGAGTCAAGACCCCGAGCTATAACATTCCCTTCATAAAGGAAAGTGTTCTAAATAAGCCCACCTTATTCTTTAGCCAAATCAATGAGAAGAACAACTTGAATCATATTCGTCGTTAGATTGAAGACTTTTAATGACCAAGAGCACGCTAATCACAATGGAGTCAATTCCATATCGTACCGGCCAGAGAGGCCGGTATTTTCCCTACCGGAGCTTAAAACGATACCAAAACACTTGTGTTTCGTTCCGGTTGAAATACCGGTTATTTCGGGTTGTTCCGGGTATACTAGACGAAATATCACATTTCGGCTAGAAAAATCATACCGGACCGGAACATGATTTTCAGATAAAAAAGAAAGAAAAATTTTTAGATCCAATATCTCTCTCCCCTCGTTTAGTAATATATTAACTCACGGTCTTTCACTATGTTGTTGCCACCGCCAGAAAATCACTGCCATGTTGTTGGAGTCCCATTTCGCTGATCTCCTTCTCCTCCCACTTCTTCATCTTCTTCGTTAAATAACCCAGAACCTCTTTCTTGTCTTTTGTGTTGTTTTAGTTTGGCTTTTCAATTTCTCTTGTTTTGTCCGTTTTGTTGATGTGCTTGACATCTTTACCCAACTTTTACAACTAATAAATTCCAAGTTCCAATTTCAACCCCTTTATTATTAATTTATTTGAATAAAATAATTTTATATTTTTTTATTGTTTTGCGTGTCTAACATCCAATCACGTGAAGATGAATTCAAACTTAACTTCCTTTTATTAAGTATTTTATTTATTTTTAATTTATGTCTTTTATTTTGAACTTCAACTATGGTACACCAAATATATTAATATCTAATGAATTTATTATAATAATAATAAATAAATAAGAAAACCTACTACCAAGTGTCATATAAAAAAAACTTTGTATTATTAATAATAATATCAATGTATAATGAATTTTAAAAGATAGCATTTTAACTCAAACTTAAGGATCAAATATATTTAAATGAGTTTTTTTTTTTTTTTAAAGATATTTAAATGAGATGTTTTATAATTTATAAATACTTTTAATAAATTGTGTGCATTTTGACTTTTACTAAAATGAGTTTTACACTTCATCATTATTAAATTTGAACTCTTTATAAAATAACGGTAATCTCGAAACGGTACACCAGTATTGACCGGTATTGAAATATTTCATTTTACTAGCTAAACCAGTACAGCCTTCGGTATGAAATTGACTCTCATGCCTAATAATCCTCAGCAATAACACCAAAAGGACTTGTATAATGTTCACAATATCTAGAGTAGTTAACTACAAATTAATTTGTCGTTTGTCTCTATATATAGAAGAACACAAGACTAATGATCACCGACTTGCTGTCTTTGTTCCCTGCCATCTTCTTCTATAAAAGGATCAATGTTCAATGTTGACAGTCCTAGGAGACATTACATTTTCGATCCAAATGAACAATCAAACAAAGTAAAAAGTTCTTGATTCCAGGAAGTAACTGCAAGAGGTCGAACCTGTCAGTAACCAGAAACAACTCAAACTAAAACGTCATGTTCTAATTTATTACAAAACCTTACAAACTGACATAACAATGAATTTAATTGATACCAAATCAAAAACATTTTTAATAATAGTTATTAAACCCAAATCAACCCAATTGGTCAGGCTGGTGAACTGGTGATTTGGTACCTAGATTAGTTTATGGCATTAATTAGACCGTTTAAGCATATCACTTAGTCAAACCCAATGGGTTCTATATATCTAACTTCTTAGGCCAAGATGGTTTTTTTTTTTAAAATTCGGTTTTTTTCATGTACTTAAAATCACTCAATTATCTAAGTTTAAACTTTATTTATAAATAGTTTGACATTTTTGTCATTTGAAAAAAGAAAAATGCTATATTAAGGAAAGAAATTAACGAATATAATATTCACTTTACTTGAACCCATCGAAATAAAAATGAAAAGTAGAGTTAATGTTTGTGAAAAATTCGGGTGAATTTTTTTGTATCTATAGACATATCAAGGATCCTTGTCTATATAAGAGGTCAACTCTAGAGGGATATATATTCAAGCATGCTCAATGTAGATAATACACATAAAATATATATTAACGACATGTTTGGTATGCAATAATGGAGATCATGTAATGAAGCCCATAATAATTATTAGCTAGGTTCTTTGTTTGCATTTTTATTATAAATAATAATTAAATTCATTGGTGATAGATATTCCTTAAATTCCGGAATAGTTATTTCTTTCTGAAATGATTGTAATAATTATATCTTATAATACATGTAGCAGCTTTTAAAAATAATATATTTTAAAAAAAATACAACCATTTCATATGTACGCATTGTTTTTTACAAAATTTTCATGTGTAACAATAAAATTTATCTATAAGTATAGTTATTCTATTACAATATATTTTATTCACAATAATAAAAAATTATTATTCTTAATGTAATCTCGTAAACATGTTCAAAAAAAATATATATACAGTCAGTTGATAAAATCTCCCTTTCTATTCTTGTGTTTATCTTCAACATTGAACATTAATGGTTGGAAAAATAAAAATTAAAACGTGGTTTGAAAAGCCAATGCCAGAGCATATGTGAAGGCTTAATTGAAAGATAAAGCACACGTACGTTAGGACCACGAATTTGTTTTTTTTTTTTTGAAGGAGAGAGATAATTGTATATAATTGGGAAAGAGTCATACTTAAGCAAAAAGCAAAAAAACAAAACGAAAAGAAGAAGAATAAGAAGAAACTTGCACATCTTCTAAGTTCTAACCATATTCGACAATGGCTTAAATGTTGAGCTGATCGAGTCAAGAAAATGGGTGAAGAAAAGTGTGCGAAACCAATGAAAATACCAACTTTAATCGTATTTGTCGTAAGATTAATTGAAGAAGTTTAATATTGACCAAGAGCAAATCAACCTCAGCAATAACATCAAATTAATGGACTTTGCGTAGTGTTCAAAATTAAATTGACTTAATTCTTGCTTCTGCTAAAGTAGTCAAGGATAAATTAATGTGCCGTTTGTCTCCATAGAAGAAAACAAGAATGATGGTCACAGACTTGATTTCTTTGTTCTCTGACATCTTCTTCTAGATAAGGATCAACATTTAACACCCCACATCACCACCACCCCCCCCCCCCCCCCCCCCCCCCCCTTTTTTGTTTTTGCTAAACATCAATATTTAACTTCTATTTTACACTCCTAGGTGACATTAAACAACATGTCGTAATTTAATACCCCACCCCCCCAAAAAAAAAAAAAACTTTGCAAATTGACATTGACCTCTTATAATTGAGAGTTTAATAACTATGATTATAATAGATCTCTTATAATGTGACATGACAACTTAGAAAAAAAAAAAAGTTATCATGTCACTTTAATTGCATTTTTTTTAAATTAAAAATTATCATATTGCTTAGTTTATAAGGTGTAATTTGTATAATACTTAATTAATTAGCATTGCTTTATCTTTCTTTTCTTTTTTTCTAAGAAACAATCCTTAGCCCTGCTACCGTTTCAAGATTACTGCTATTTATATATTTTTATACATAAATATATGTGTATATATATATATATATTTATTTATTTATTTATTTGTAATATATATGTAAGTATAAATGTATTTATTTTTATGTTTATCAACGTAAAATTTAAAGGACACAGATTTCCTTCAAACATGTTTGAAGGAAATGCTGCAAACAGGGAAAGCTGTCAATTAAATAGGAAGACACTTAAGCTTGGAGGCATGTGCAATGCACGTGACCCATTTTAAGTGAAGAGCTGTTAACCTAACGTTAACAGCATTAGCCAAACAGTCACACCTCTCACCCACCCACAGCCTCACGCCTCTCTCTCATCTCCTCCACAGAGCTTCCTCTCTCTCAACCTCCGGCCACCTCTGTTTTTTGTCAACAACATCAGATTGGCAAGGACATCTACTCTCTCAATCTAACCCAAACGGCACATAGCCAAGCCAAGCCCCTCTCATCCTCCTCCACCTCTGTTTTTCTCAAAACCCCAGACTAGCAAGAGCTTGTGTGGTGGAATCGACGGCGGCCACATGCAGCAGCCGCCGATCTCACCGGGTCATATCTCCATTCCTCCTCTTCACCCGCTTCCCTCTTCGCTGATTCCACCCCATTCCGCTTCCCCCATTCAACTTATAACGGTGGTTACCTGCAGTATCCTCACCAACCGGCCTTATATCCACAAGCTGGGTACGGCGGGTATGGCGCCAAGCCGCCTAAGAAGAGTGGTAGCAGCGGTGGGAAGATGGCGTTGGGACTAGGAGCTGGATTGCTTGGTGGGTTGCTGGTCAGAGATATGATCTCTGAAGTGTCTGAGATGGGCGCTTATGATTCTGGATATGATGCTGGGTTTGATTTTGATTCTTGATTTTAATGTTTTTGGGTTCAATTTTGTTTAGGTAGATATGCTGGCTGTGAATGGAAATGGCAGTATGAGGATTTGATATCATACTAAATAAATTGCTGGATTTAAATCTGTATTTTCTTTTGGATGATTTTTTGGTTATTGTACATAGATATGGTCCGGTGAGATCGGCGGCTGCTGCATATGGCCGCCGTCAATTCTGCCTCACAAGCTCTTGCCAATCTGGGGTTCTGAGAAAAATAGAGGTGGAGGAGGATGAGAGGGGATTGGCTTGGCTATGTGCCGTCTGGGTTAGATTGAGAGAGTAAATGCCCTTGCTGGTCTGAGGTTGCTGAAGAAAAACAGAGGTGGCCGGAGGTTGAGAGAGAGAAAGCTCTGTGGAGGAGATGAGAGAGAGGCGTGAGGGTGGGTGAGAGGTGTGACTGTTTGGCTAACGCTGTTAATGTTAGGTTAACAGCTCTTCACTTAAAATGGGTCATGTGCGTTGCACATGCCTCCAAGCTTAAGTGTCTTCCTATTTAATTGACAGCTATCCCTGTTTGTAGCATTTCCTCCAAACATGTTTGGAGGAAATCCGTGTCCAAATTTAAAATCCACATATTTTATAAGCCTACATATTAGCTTAAGTACATTAACCAAAATATTAGATTAAATAAAATATTTTTTTTAATATTTTTTTTTCAATTTTTCAATTTTTTATATTGTGTCGGCCGAAACGCCAATACCGGCTAGTATAGGCCAATATAGCCAAAATAGGGTGGTACAACCCAGCATTTTTTTCCGATACATTTTAAAAGAGTACTAATACCGGTTTAATGGCCAATATAGTATATTTTCTCAGTACAGCCGGTAGGCTCGATACTGGTACGGTATTAACTTCCTTAATCCTAATTCTTTATTATTAAGGTTTAAGGAAATTAAATGCTAAAACCATTATCGATTATATACTTTTAGTATTAAAAACTTATAAACTTATATGGCAATAAATATGATAATTAATACAATGTGATCAACATAATAAATGTAATTTTTTAATTACATTTTTTTTTGTATTTAAAATTTGTAAACTCAACATTATATATATATATATAGTTCACAAGGACGGTCCAAGATAGTTTGGGGCCTAAGGCAAAAATACTCTATTTATATCTAAATATCAATTAAATAATATTTAATTTATTTTTTATATTATAATTTTTTATTCAAATCTATTATTAATTTTTACTTTCTAATATGACTAATTCAACCAGAGTGAACTAGCGATAATACAAAATTTTACTATATCAGTTTTATAAACTGACGTGTCACCAATAAAGAAAAAAAAAGTTATTCAAACATATTTATTATATTGTTCAAGTGGTACCTATTATATTCTTTTCATAGCAATTTGTAATTTTTTTGTCGTAAAATTTTAATAGCTTTAGCATTGTTCATTCACTTAATAGTGATTGATTTGGAGTTCTATTAATTCTTTTTTCTTTTTTCTTTTGGGTTGAGAAAATGCTAAAATTATTACAAATTTTATTGTAAAAAGCTTATTACAAATTAATGTTATAATAAGATGACACTTCAATAAATGAATAAATGAGTATTAAATTTTGTTTTTGAGAGAGTTTCAACTTATAACGTCTGTTCCTGATAATAGTTTTTTATCATCAGACCAAAACACCAATCGGTTTTTAGTGTAGGTGAAGGTTGAACCCCAAATCTCTTATTCAACTATTAGAGACTTTACTGACTGAATTAACTAGAACTCACGAATATTAAATTACTTCTTGTTATCGGTGATATATCAATTCATTAAGTTTTATTCAGTAAAACTCGAAGTATACTAACATAAATCTATTTTTTTGGACTTTCTTAAGAGTGAAAAAAATGTGCATGTAATAAAACTCATATTTTTTTAATTAAAGAAAAATGCCCAATCCTGCACCCATATTTGGGGGCTTTTAATTTCTATGTTAGGGCCTAAAATGGTCTAGGCCTAGGCCGGCCCTGATGACATGACTCTATTATTGATTACCGTTACCTATCAATTCTTAAAATCTTCTCTCTTCACGAAGACTACCCTTCATGAAACCATGGATATGCATTGAGAATTTCAGGTTTTTCTCTTTTGGGCTTTGAAAATCTTTAATGCATGGGTAGCACTTTGCAAAAGTTGTAGACCCATCCTGTTAAAGAATGAAGCTTTCACATATGGTCCACTTTCTTCTTTCACAATCATAGGATAGCCATCAAATTAGACAAGGTCCAAGATTCTGTAGGAAGTATATGCTCTAAATAATGGACACATATATATACAGTTGTACACTGTCAAACCAAATACTGTACCTTCAACCTTGCATCTATCTTATACCTGAGGAATTCCGAATACTGAAAAATCTACGTTTATTTTTCTGGAGTGTGAGTTATTTCGCCAGTTAACAGTTGTTCTTTAAATTTATACTTTATGATCATGCCTAGTCCTTGATGTGATTTTATTTTGAAATTAACTTCTCAAAACTAAGCTTGTTTTCTTTTTAAATTTCTCAATTTACTAGGATATATCATATTCATCGAAAAATACCACTTGCAGAAAGCATGGGGGAGGACTTGAGCTTGAATCTCTCATTTTTCCCCCCTTGACTTGAAGCTTATGTTTTAAGCTATATGTAAGAGTAAAGTCTCATATTAAATAATAATGAAAAGAGCAAGTAGTTAGTATAATTGAACCCAAATTCACAGGCTTAAGTTTTTTGGATCAAATAATATCTCTATATGTTATATTAATTACTCAATTGTCTATCTAAAAAAAAAATTACTCAATTGATGGCTCCTCAAAATGTTCTCCCCAACTAGTGGTAAGTATCAGAGCCACAATCAAACCCTAGTTTCAAAATTCATCAAAATTTTAAGAGGGGTTTTTTAAATTTAAATATCAATTATTTTTATTTAATATTAATGAAACCATATTTAGTTTAATGAATTTAATGAATAATTTTATAAATTAATACTAATCAAATTAAAGTTAATTTCATATAGAGAATCAAATATTATGGTTTAAGCCTAAAATTTAACAAAATAAATGAAAATTTATTATTCTTTTAGAAAGTGGTTTACTTTATCTTAAATTTATATATAAATTATTTGGAGTGTGGCAATGTAAGAGATTAGGTGAGTAATATTTCTTTGGAAAATGGTCTTTTTAGCAATTAAAAGAATCAAATAGATTATCTACAATGCCATTGGTATGTAAAGCCTCTAAGGGGAGGGGGAATAAGGTGCCCCTAAGTCGAAATTTCCTTCATACATATGCTAGTCAGTAATCTATATAATGCGCAAAAAAGTTCAGTATCCTATATAATGAACGAAGAAGTTCAACAAAAATTAAAATAAGATTTTTAATATGATTGTGTTTGTATATAAAATTATTTATTATAATATATTAAAATGAAATATGTTGTGACAATATTCTAATAAATTGTATAAATATAAAAGGATTTATATGGAAACTATATAGAATCTAAACTGTAGTAAAATATATATTAGAATAATGATGTGAGAAAATGTGCACTTTTTGAAAAGATTATATATCAACGTCATAAAATTAACAAAAAGTGAAAGGCTTTGATGAGAGTGAGAGAGAGCGAGAGTTTTGGGATTTACCACCCTAATTTTATTCCAGCATTATTTTATAACAGCCCACCTCCCACAATCTTGTACCAAACTCTTAATTTTCAACTATATAATTAGAATAAACCAAAATGACTTGTTTTTCCATGACTCAACAAAAATTTCAGCCAAAAAATAAAATAAAATAATGCTCTTTTCTTTTGCACTGTGCTTAGGGGACTAAAATGGGATAGTTATATGTTTTTCTTTTATGCTTCACCTTTGCAAGTTGCGACTAGTGGTAGAACCATGTTGTAGTGCTGGTGTACATTGACCTTCCCAATTTCTCTCTTTCTTTTCCCCAAAAATTTTAAATCTCCTTACCACTAATTTTTTAATTGATTTCCTTTTGTTAAAGACAAAACAAAAAAACAAAAAAACAAAAAACAAAAAAACAAAAAACAAAAAAATAAAAAAAATTCTCACTTCTCAACCATATTTGATTTTATTCATAATAACTTTATTATTACTTGAATATATTTAGATAAATTCATGTTTTTTAAAACTTAACCAATTTTACCAGGAGTTCGAATTCCTTTGTAATTTAACTTTATATTTTAAATGTGCCCAAGTTAAAAATTATTGATAAAATCTTCAAAAGAAAAGATATTGACAATATTATTAGACATTTGAATTCTATTTTTAGAAATTTCAATTCCAAATTAATAAAAAGAAGTCCTAAGCCTCTCTTCAGAGTTTTTGCAAATAATTTGGTTTTCTATATTGAAAGGGATATTAATTATATGTTCAAATTTTATAATTGATGATTTTAGCTAGTTTTCTAAAAAATGGTAGGTGGGAAGTTTTTGTGTTTTTATTTCCTTTTATTTCTATTTAATACTTCCATATATGACAGGTAATAGGTGTTTAAAATTTTTCTTAATCTTAACACATATTTATGAAGCTTAATAAACACTTTTTTTAATAATATATTAATTTATAAAATACTTCATTTACATCTTGAAGACTTGAACTATGTTCTTAATTTTTTTTTATACTACCATATAATATATAGTATATAAAAAGAAAAAATAAATCATCACATTTTAATTTGATCTCCAAAAGTAAATTTTTAGCTGGATCACCTAAATCATTCTATCATGACTAGGCAGATGCCTCAATGGCAGACTCCCATCTATGGGGGTGTTCAAAATAAATTGTAATTTTAGTGTTAAGGTCTTAAATAAATTAATATGTACTACTGTTTTGGTAAGGGATTGAAAGGGCAAAGTAATTGTTGCTAGTACAAGGGTGGAAGGAGACAAAAGGAATTAGATGGGCAGTGCTATTGAGTTAAGAACTAAATTTGATGAAAGTAATTATCGAAGGAGACTTAAAGGTATTAGCATGAATATAAATCTTCTGTACCACTTTTTATGTTATATTTTATGAGAGAGAAAAAATGACATATCATGATTGGTGAAATATAAAATTGAACATAAAAATTGATACAAAGAATTTATTTTCATGAGAAGGGGTTAATTTGTTAATGAATTTTCCATACCTGGTCAATTTGTGAATGTGATCAAGATGGACACTTGGAATTGTATTTTGCAATGTTATTTGTCTTATGAAGCTTGCTTGCCTTAAATAAAAAAAAAATAATAAAAATAAAATAAAATAAAAAAACGTAAATTTTTAATCCTGCCACGCACTATATATCTTCCTCGATAGAGACTTTCCATCAGGAACAATTACTGATAATTATGAGTTAATCTACCACGCTTTAATATTAAAACTTTTATATGCATTCTTAGTTTGATGATTAGATGATATGAACTAACATGGTCATGATGGATGAATTAAAGAAGTCAGTCTACCTTGTCCTTTATTGTTTTTTGAGGGCCCAGAAAATGCGATAACCACACAGAAAAATAAGGTTTTCGATTTTTTGACATATATTAAATTTTAATGAAAAGTATTACGTATATAAAATTTTTGCAAAAAAATTATTGGTAGTTTATTGTTATTAGTTATAATTTGAATTTACCACTGAAAATAATAACCTGTAATAACTTAGTTATCACTTAAAATTTGTTGTGAAAGTTTTATGAAAGTAAAAATAATATTTCTCCAATTTTTTTTATTAAAAAAAGTTATTTATTCACTAATTTAGTGATAGTTATTTTTTTATAGGTAAATAAAAGGAAAGAGAGATAAGGTTCAAACTCACAAGACATCATAAAAGATATAAGTATCGATATAAGTACCATTCAACTATCAAATTATTGAATTCTGTCTAATGATAGTTATATTACAACCACCATCTTAAATTTAAAATTAATACAAAGTCATGTTCGGTGGTCCAATGGGATCTATCTTGATGCAATTTTGTAATAATGAAATATCTTTTTCATTTGTTATTGTTTGACGATCCACCTATATAGTCAACAAAAAGAACCAATCCTTGGTAAATGATGAACAATTGTTTTTTTTTTTTTTTTTATAATTTTTAACAGAGACGTTTAGGGTTTAAATCATCATATTTTATTGTAATTATTACATTATCAAATAGTTATAAATAAAAAAAATATTGAGTTCTTTGTTTGTCACTTTAGCCCAGACATATTTTACACAACAAGTCTCCCAAAACATTTGCAAATAATATGTCCAAAAAGCATCTAACCTTGCATATGAGAGCATCAATATTGGTGATGCCAAAAATTTAGCAATTTGACATTATAAAACGCTATGTTATCTATTTTATTACTTCACTTTTCAAAATATCCAACATCAATAGTTTTATTTTAGCATTTAACACAATAAAATAATATAAACAATACAATAAATTAATAAATCCACTACAATAAACAACAACTCTCATTACCAATACAATAAAATAATATAACTTTTAATAAAATACATTTTTTTTTTATCATCTTAGTTACAGTGCATAACCAAAAGCAAATTTTTTTAGCTTTCCTTTCACCATTGCAACATACTTTTTAGTAATGGTGGTACTAAATACTCTAAGTCGCTTTCTTTTTCTTTCCTTTTTTGGATTTATGTAGGTGGATTTTATAGGTACCAGTTAATGTCAATGGCCTCATATTAACGTTGTTATGTCTGTTGTGTAAAAAATAATATTAGGCACACAAAAGAAGACAAGGTTGGGTACAAAAGCAAAATTATCCAACAACCACTCCGAATTCCTTCTTCCAATGTGAAATTCATGTACAAAAATATTTAATCTGCTCAAATATCTTTCTCTAAAGCCCAATTTAGTCATTGACTATTAGAAGAACCCAAAAAGAATCCGATGTCTCTGTTGTTTTTAGTAGACGTGGAGGGGCTCAGAACTTAATAACTTATGTCTCACTGTAGAGAATAACAACAATTTTGTAGGGCCTACTACTCATGCCAAATCCAATTCCAAATTCTTGGGATAATATAGGAGAAGATATATCTGCTACTGCTAGTGTGATTGAATTAAACAGTAAACTGACCAACAGTTACCTGTATTAGCAAAGCCGACATAAATGGTCTTGGTTGTTAGTAACCTGGTGTGAAGGTAACTAACTAATTAATAACCACCCATATATATTTGCACGACACTTTGTCACTATACTCACCCATTAGTATCTTACATTTTTTTTTTTAAATTCAATAATTAGGGAGGCGGATTTAAACCGTAAACACCTTTATTGAAAATACAAGAAAAGTCCCACTTCAGCTGCATAGCACTCAACGATCATCATCTTATATTTATGTTGCATATAATTATTAGATACTCGTTGAATTAGCATAACATGATAACAAATTAGATACTCATGCCATAAAATTTAAAAAAAAAATTTATCTAATATAAAAATATGATTAAGTGATTTTTTTTTTTGATGGAGTGAATAAGTGAATCTTTGTATTAGGTAAAATTGGTCTAATTAGTTTAGAAGTGCATTTTCTTGATGGAGTGAATAAGTGGAGTTTTTGTATTAGGTAATTGGTTTAATTAGTTTAGAATATCACGTGACCTCTTTTATGAAAATATTCAATTACAAAATATGATTTTTATAATAAAAAAATAGTTAAAAAAATAGTTTTTAGAATATGAGTGATTTAACACTTAAAATTTTATCAATTGAGTTAAGTGAGATTCACAAGTGCATTAAACTTGAAAGTTAATGAAACATGATATATATTTTTTTAACTTCAATATGTCAATAACGTGAAAATATTGTGAAATTTTATTGTGTCCGAAAGTAGAATTCAAACTAAAAGCAGTTAGCACTTTTAGACATGAGTGCAAACCGTTGGCACTTAGCAGTTATCACTTACCAGCACCGCCACCGTCCACTATCTCTATCAATTAAATAAAAACCGAGACTGACGAGAGAGAGAGAGAGTAACAGTCAGTAATTAAAAGCAGAGAGAGACTTTTAAAAACACCGTTTCTTTCAGTATTAAAGACACACACACAAAGAGGAAAAAAATAATAATAATAAAAATCAGAGAGAAAGAAATCTGAGGGCTGCCACCACCACCGACACCGTCATTTCTTCCGCCACCGTCAGCCGCCGGAATCGCTTCCAGTAAGTTTTTTTTGTTGTTGGGTATTTTGGTTCATTTGGCTTTGATTTAGTAGGTATGATATGGGTTTGAATTATTAAGGTGTTATTTTGTTTAGAACTAGAAGTAGTAGTAGTTTTGTTTTGTTTTGTTTTGGGTATTTGGGTTTTAAATGGGAATCGATTTAAATATTTGGGTTTGCTTTGATTTTTGATTTCAGAGTAAGATGAAGATTTTTTTTTTTTTTTTTGTTATATATACTTTTTGGGTTTGTTGTTTCTGATTGGTTCTTGTGTGTACAGTTCAATCTTGAACAGCACAGTAAAGTATTGTGTTTTTAAGCCAGTTGATGATGATGTGGATTATTATTTATTAAAATGAAAGGAACACAAAGAGATGAACATATGTGAAAACAGTGCAAAACTTGACATGAAACAAAGCCAGTTTTAGTACAAGGAATGGGCACTGTTCTAGCCATTGATTTGAGCATTGTTACTTTGGTAAATATACAGTGAATTATTATACACTGTTTTGATATATTTTTTTTACTTTCTCTAGAAAGTGTCTGTATGTCTTACCATAATGCAAAAGTACAATGAATCAGTAGAGAGACAAGGTGGTAGATGTAAATGTGATGGATCTTTTGACCCGCCGGTGTATTTAGAGACGGGAGAGGAGGAGCATCTGAAATTTTACATAATGTGGGTTGAAACTTGAACGCCACCATAATCATGTTTCCTTTTATGATTTCATAAAAATATTGTATATATTTTTTATTGTTTCGTGCCATATGTTTGATGAAATTCCTTATAGACTGTATGTCATCTTTGGATTCAAAATTTTTTTCCCCTGAATGATTTTTTTTTTGGTCATAGTCTCATGTTTGTTTTCCCGAGAATTAGAGAAAAGAAATAATTTCAAGAAATTTTTATCATCTAATTGTTTGTTTTATATCGAATTTTCAAAACTTTGGGGAAAAAAAAAGGAAAAGATATTGTTTTCTTCCCTAAAGTTTGCTTCAAGTTTGTCTTTCGTCCTTAAACTTTTTATTTTTTTATATTTTGGCATGGCTCAGTGCACTAGAGATATCAGTAGGACTGACTGTGGCCAGTGCTTCGATGCTCAATTGGTGACTTTTAGGATGATACTTGGATAATTGGAAATAAAAAGAGGATGGGAGATTTATGGGTGCAGTCGTTTTATGTGGTACCATGATTTCCAGTTCTATTCCAACATATCAACCAATGGTTCCAATGTCATGTTAGTTATTTTATTTCTTTCTTATAGGAAAAGGAAAAAAACTGATCCTATTTGTATCTATCATAATTTATCAGAAAATAATGATACAGTTTGTTGCTGTTTTGATGAATTAAGTTGAATTGATGTATCTCACTACAGTTGCTAGAAGACCCTCTTCACATGGACTTGGAGTTGGTGTCATCGTTGCTGTGCTATCATGTTTGACAATTTGTAGCTGTTGGATGACCATTCTATGTGAGTTCTGATGTTGTTTTGTCCTGGCATGGTTGGCCAAGGTTAAACAAATTATTGAATTGACCCCTACAATAGATTTTGTATCTTTCATCAAAATTTGATGTTTTAGTTTTAATTCAGATCTCCTGCTTCTGAGAATCCAGCTCAATTAATTTTATCTTCCCACCAAATTTTATGAATCAATCTTTTTCAAGCATGAAGGTATTCTTCCACTTGAATGAAATCAAATTATTTTTTCAGATGAACAAAATGAAAGCATATACCCGAATATCGCTTTGTGGTGATCAAGTTTATACTAAAAAGTATGTTTAAAGTGGTTTGAGTATAATCTTGTTACATAAAAAATGTATATAATAATTCCATTTAGTAGTATTTAAGCATTTCAAAATGTATTTAGCATACCCACTCCTACTCTTGCCTTTATTTGATTATTGCTCATTGTAGATTGTCTTAGACACTAGAGCCTTTGGTCAAGTCTGTGATTATATTGCATTAGAGTTTAACTTGTCTGGCTCCAAGTAATTGTGCAAAGCCACATCTATTTAATTTCATAGTTGTGGTGGAACATTTTGTTATGCAGTTGAATGTTATAAAATGTATCTTATTGTCATTTGATGAATGTGTTGGCATTAGAGGGTCATCAAGGTTAATCGAATGGTTTTTTCTACAAGCAGCTACGTGACTTTGGCCTTGCCAAGTGGAAGACAAACAATGATCCTGTGCATACATTGATACTTGACACATTAGGGTGAGGGCTTTTATAAGCTTTCCACTTTAGATTAAATATTATACAGTTTTTTTCTTTTTTATAAGGAGGCTTTTGTTTCATGTAGATATTTTTCTCTAGAATATGCGAAGGAAGTTATTGTTTCTGTACTTATTGATTCTATGCATTTGGCACTTTTCTCTTACAAGTGATATTAGAACACATATGATGAAGTTGTATGTTTGAGTCATGTAGTGACTTATTATTTTTAATTGATAAATGTTGGTTTTGAATTTGGCTTTATATAATGCTTCTTACAATGATATTTTGGTTTTGCTTGTCTTTTAGAGCCATGAAGAGTTTACAGAATCAAGTGGCTTATCAGAAGTAGCTCCTTAGAGATTAATTAGCAGAAATTTAATCAAGAACAGTAGGCACATATAATATTAATTCAGAATATAACACTTCATTACATGTTCTTTATAATATGCTCTTGCAAACCATTTTATAAAATTGTCCACCCTGATATATCCTGATCTAGAAAAACCCTTGCTGTATATCCTCCATTGACAACCAACAGAACCTGTTGATGATTTAGATTCAAAGGTTTTGATGGTGATGACATACCACTCCAAATGATTTACAAATGTCACTAAGCTACTGAATACAATGCATGGGAGGAAGAAGTCTCATCCACTAAAATAACCTATCATGCTACAAGTGGCATGAGCCAGAATGTTCATGTTTTGTTGCATTGCTATGTAATTTTGTTTAAATTTATTTTGAAGTATGTGATTTTGCCTTATTTGTGTTTGAGTTTGTGCCCTGTTTTTTATGTTTGTACTACTTTCAGCTATGCTAATTGGTAAGCAGTTTTTTTCTGGTGTTCGTAAATGGAACTACATTGATCTAGAGCAATATGTTTTGTATTGAACTATTCATAATGGTCTTTTATATTATCATTTATAATTTATTTTTTTGATAATTTGAATCATTTATAAATATTAAATGCAAGTGTTTGGCTAAACTCTTCCAATACAAGGACCCACACATAGTGCAGGTTAGAGACTAGTAGTAGTAATTGTAATGTAGGCTATGTAGCTAAATACCACAATGTCACAATAAAGATGGATAAAGACAATATCTAATGTACTTAGGTGTATCTGATATAGGAGTTGGGAGCAGGAACAGAAGTAGGCAGGGGAAAGGTGTACTGTGCCTGTATCAAGAATCAAATCAAATGGGTTCTTGCTATTCATCGATTTCAGAAAAGAGTATGGATACAGTGGAAGTGGTGAACTCTTCCTGTACGTGTGCTTCCACTACATCCAATTCAAGTTCCCCTAATTATAATAATAATAATGAGAATAAGATGGAGAACAAGAAAAATAAGAAGAGAAATAAGAGGCGGTGGAAAAAGACATTAGCTTCAGCTAGCGATGAAGGTGAGTTGATGGGTCCTGAGCAGAGGGGGAAGATGGTAATGAACGGTGCCACCAAAATCGCCTGCTTATATACCCAGCAGGGTAAAAAAGGAACCAATCAGGATGCCATGCTTATTTGGGAGGTACTCTCTACATAATCCAATCCCACTGCTTCAATCAATACTCTAATATTCTTATTTTCAATTTTTTTTTTTTAGGATTAGACACAGATATTTTTCCATTCTATTGTGTTATGGTATTATTACATTAAATTATTAAATTCAACATTTCCTAACAACTTAAGATTTGGGACATTTAGTAATTTATTATGGTATCAGAGGAAGAGGTCCATGGTTCAAACCTTGTCTCCATTTTACCTCTCATTTTAAAAAATTCCCACATGACAGGTAGTTTAGGCTCACATGTAAAGGGGGTTGGTTAAATCAAATTATTAAATTCAAAATTTCCTCATAGCTTAAGCTTTTGGGAAAATCTGTTACTTAGCAGTATTATGTATGATTGACTTGGTTGTAATGTTTCTACTTTCTCTACAATAGAATTTCAGTTCAAGAAGTGATACAATATTTTGTGGGATATTTGATGGACATGGTCCTTACGGCCATGTGGTTGCGAAGAAAGTCCGTGATTCTCTTCCAGATATACTATGTACTCAATGGAAAACTAAATCCATTGGTGACTCGAGCAACATTGAAAATGGTAGCAGAAACATGAATACAGAGGAAACATCATCTCCAACTCCAAGCATGGATGATGAAAGCTATGAGACAATGGAGGTTGAGACAAATGAGAAAGAAAAACACCCTGAAATGTTTCTGCCTCTTAAACGCTCTATCTTGAAGGCTTTCAAGCTTATGGATAAGGAACTAAAGTTGCATCCCACAATAGATTGTTTTTGCAGTGGAACGACAGCAGTCACTTTGGTAAAGCAGGTATTCTTCATGCTAGAAACATTTTTTTCGGGACCGCTTATTAATTTATCATTCTATTTGATATATGACACTCATAAAATTTAACACAATCTGTGAATAAATATCATGTCCGTGTGTGCATATATATATATATATATATATATATATATGTATGTATGTATGTATATATGTATGCATGCATACATGTTTGTGTGTGTGTGTGTGTGTGTACGCACACATGCACGGGTGCATGTATTCTTCTGAATATAAGAGGAAGATAAAAATTGTGAATGATTTTATTGTGAGTTAATATTTAAGACTTAAGATAAATCTTAACATCCTCTCTAATGGCTCCAAGCCTCCAAATATGGGTTCATCAAATTTAATATGCCCTTTATGTAGTGTAACATTTCTTTGCATCTAGATGTGATAAATTCTAACTGACCATGCTACCTTGCATAAGGTTGATTTGAAAGACTTCCCCTGCAGCTCTTTAATCCCCATTGAATCACCTCTTCCCATTTAAACATCTGGTGTGTCACTAAACAATGACTTAACACTTGTCTCCAAATCCTTTTTCTAAATAAGCAATCAAAAAACATCTCCCATATAACTCCATTTACACATTCTATCTCCTGTAGATAATTTTTCTTTCATAGCCAACCAGCTTAAGAAGGAAGCTTTAGTAATGGAAGCTGAGCAACACACTATTGACCTCCCATGCAGAGAATCTAATGGATTTTCTTTTAATAAGTTAAAATATAATTTAGTCTATGTATTGAATACATCTATAAATGTTTTCTGCACTTCTGTTTATATAAGATTTTGTAAAGGGTTTGTTGTTCCTCTTTTACTCTTATTGTTCTCCCCATATTATGGTATCTGGAGATCTGATCCTAGAACAAGTGCAATCAATTAAGCTAAATATTATTATAAGAAGCCTAGAGACCAGAATCTAAATTATGGCTATTATTTATACGAGAAAAATAAGATCATATATTGTGTTGTTTTTCCAGAGGAACTCTCTTATCTATCAATAATCACCCATTGCTTCCAATTTCAAGGCAAAGGTTTGTTTAATAGCCCATAAAGTTATAGGAGGTTTGTTGGCAAGCTAGTATAAATTTAATATCAAATTTGTTTTACGAGTCATGCATCAAAAAATTCACCTATACCATGTTTTTGGTTTTAAAAATTTTAAGATGGGATTTAGTGATTTTATAGAAATTTAAATTCTGTTTTGATAAATTCCTGGTTTGGGTGAGTAGAGGAGGAATTTTCAAATTTCAAGCTAAATTTCAGCCAGAATTTGTGGCTTCCAAATCCCAGTTAAAAATTCTGCCTAATGAGGTGTCATTTCCAAATTTCTACCAACATCATCACCCTTGGTTCTAAGAGAGAGATTAAGATGAACATATGATACAAATTTAGTGGTTCACTCCCTTGAACAGATGATACAGCTTATGGTATGATGTGGGTTAGATCTTCCTTAATGATAGGTCTTTTTACCACCAACTATGTTAAGTTGAACTTACATTGTTTATGTTCTTATGTGAGGCTGAGGCCTAAACACAATTGAATGTGGACATGATTTCATTAGAAATTGCATGGTAGACTAGAAAACTAGTCCATTACATGAGGCGAGAGGGTAATTGTGTAATATACTAACGAACCAACTGCTAACTGGAAATTTTTAAAGCCCGTTGTATTAAGTTGAGCAGGACTGCATGTTAATTGTGTAATGTAATTGTTGGTTTTAGTGAGTGCTCTGCTTGTTGATATACTCATATACATTGTTGGCCCACATCTTGACAACTTAAGCTTTTTGGACTTAATGGTAACTAATAATGATTTTGGGCCTAATATGAACTATTAGAGATTCAAACTCATTGCGTATATGGACTTTCTTTTTTTTTAATTGTTTGCTATATATTTTATTCTCATTCTCCACTTGCAAGTGGAACTCAATAAGCAAAACCATTTTTTTCTTTTTCAGTGTAATATTGCAAGTCAACCTTAAAATTTTGGGACTAAGGCTTTGTTTTTGTTGGTGGAGTAATTTGGCATTAGCATGTCTAAGCTTTCTGTTGGGCCAATTTGTTGTTACTAGTCTAAATGAAGTTCCTACCGTAATTGATGCATGAGGAAACACCTCACCTCAACCCACTTTTTGAGAGATCTAAAATAAAATGTTATCTTTCACGTTAAGCTGCAATATCTTTTCTTCGGATACAGAACGTTACGTAATGATATCTATATCATATCACAAAATTTTAGTCACATTTGCTTATTTAAAAAATGATATTTTATTCTGGGAAAACTTTCTGGAGAAATACAAGTTATTCTTCAGCTGAAAAATTGCCAGTCTCAACTTTCATGGGAGCTTTACCTTGTTGGGTGATTCATGTGTAGGGATGCCCTTCCAAGAACCTACTCTTGTCAATTGCAAATCTGGTTCTCTAAATGGTGTATGTGTATGGTTTTTCAGGGTCAGAATATTGTAATTGGAAATGTGGGAGACTCAAGAGCTGTGCTGGCAACAAGAGACAAAGATAGTTCTTTGATTGCTATACAATTGACTGTGGATTTGAAACCCGATCTACCAGGTCTCTCTCTCTCTCTCTCTCTCTCTCGCGTGTGCCCACATGTGCGCACACACATTCTTTACCTCCTCCCCTGTTGTTAACCAAATAGCAATCAGAAGAAAGGTTCTAGAATCTATAAAACTACTGACCAAAAACATATCTATAGGACTTGAAATTCTTGTCCTTTTGGTGTTCAGGGGAAGCTGCTAGGATCCAGCGATGCAAAGGAAGGGTCTTTGCTTTGCAGGATGAGCCTGAAGTGGCACGAGTATGGTTACCTAATAATGATTCACCTGGTTTGGCGATGGCTAGAGCTTTTGGGGATTTTTGTCTGAAAGATTTTGGTTTAATATCTGTCCCAAATGTTTACTACCACCATCTTACTGAAAGTGACGCATTTATTATTCTTGCCACAGATGGGGTACTTTTACGTTCTTACTAGCTAAGTTCTGTAACAGCATGCAATTTTTTATCTCTTATTTATTATTTTCAAAATCAATATCAGTGCTGTATGTGTTAGTTTAAAACTGATGCAGGTTTGGGATGTCCTCTCAAATAAAGAAGCTGTGGATGTCGTGGCTTCATCCCCTAGTCGTTCAACTGCAGCCAGAGCTCTTGTAGATTGTGCAGTTCGGGCATGGAGACTTAAATATCCTACTTCAAAGAATGATGATTGTGCTGTTGTATGCCTGTTTCTAGAACATGTACCTGCATCTGTTGAGGCTGTGGCAGACAATGATATGACAAAGGTTGCTCAAGAGACACTGGAGCAGGTGGCAGTAACAGATGAGACGGATGGGCCTTTAGAAGTCAATTGTTCTCAAAATTTTGTTCTTGAGCATTCAGGTACCATACGAGGCTCTGACGAGATAGTGCCTGTCTCTGAGTTAGGAGAAAATCTTTCTGTGAAGTCCCAGGGCCAGTCCAAGAAGAGCCTAGCCGAGTGCATTTCAAGTGCAGAAGATGAGGAGTGGTCCGCCTTAGAAGGTGTGACCCGGGTTAACAGTCTGCTAAGCCTTCCCAGGTTCCTGTCTGGTGATAGAAGATCAGCCAGTTGGAGAAAGTGGCTATGATACATCTAATAAGTGCTAATCCTCAGCAAAATGGAACTTTAATGATTTTCACATCAAAATTAAATCCCATTTTTTCAAAAGAATATTATCAATGGCAGAGAGAATATGTAGGTTTCACTTTCACCCTACAGATGCAGAATGATGCTACTTAAAGAATACCTCTATAAGCCCCTGCGCCACCATATATAAGGAGTTTTGATTAGTTTGGTGTATTTTTCACCGTAGAAAATGGCATTGCAAATTTTGTTGGTGGAGTTCGTTCTAAGGTATTATTGTGGTTTGGTGAAATCAAATCTTACTTTTTGACTGTGTCTAGAGGATTGCTTCATAAATAATCAAAGTCATAAAAGACATTCAACAAGGAATTTAATTCTCAGCTTGGGGATGGTTGTAAATCGTAATGATGTAATGCTTTGCTGAATGTGATGATGCAGGCAAGGTAACTGTTGACATTGACATTGTTTTCAGATTGAAATTTTTATAAAATGGTTTTTCTTCTTTCAGATTTTATAATTTGTAGAAGAGATCAAGTATGAAAGTAGTAGAACAGTAGTGTCCCATCATGATGAAAGATGGCAAAGGATGGCGTTGGTGTTGTGTAAGTATATGCTAAGTCTTTTATTCGGATCTCCTATATTAGGTTGGGAATGTTAACCCTAAGAGCATTGGTTTAGGAGGTATTTTTAAAAACATTTTATTGGGAGAATGATAAAATAATAAATGTTGACAGTTTTTTATATTTCCTAAGAAAGTGGTGTCAAACTTTTTAATTGTGGTTTATTAACAATTACCCCAAGAACATCCATTAATATGACCCTTTTAGGTTAATATGTACCATATTAGCAAAAATATCATGCAAAATTGGTTAGCATGTCTCTTGTTCTAAGTGAAATAATCTGAGTCATAAAATCAAGGAGGACATGATTCAGGGTTTCTAATGCACCACAGTGAGGGCATTTGTTCCCTATTGGGAGTAGGGACTATGGGGAAAACCACAGTTCTGGAATCCCATAATGAATACACTTCCATAGGAATAACAACAATTTTGGGTAGCCTACACATGCCAAATTAAATTCCAGGTCCCTGAGATTAAAGAAGATTTCTACTGGGACATTAAAAAAGAATCATCTCTAGCATAGAAATATGACAGAAACTCAAAAAAGTTACGAGAAAAGTGAATTTTTGTATTGGTAACTTGCGCTTATTGGCTTCACTTGTATACCGAAATTACCTAGTAATTAGTTAGTAATCGGTGAAATGAATGAGAAATGTCAACAATGTATAATATATTTTATTCCCTTTCTTTTTTTCTTTTTCTTTTTTCTCCAAATATGAAAATCTAATTAGTAGGCACTTTTTATGATTATACATGTAACTATCTATTCTACTCCTCATTTAAAGAAAATACAATATATAAGATTTTAATGGATGATTTAAATATAGAATAGAATTTAAACTTAATTAGAAAATATATAGTAAAATTATGACATTCTTAAAAAGGTTTACGTGACAAAATATTATGACGCAAATTAAAAGTCAAACTACTATATATTTATCAAGTGAAACCATGTTAGCATTATGTGTCACTATCATATCATAAACTAAAGATAAGGTTCAACCAAAATTTTTTTATAAAAAAAATTGATTGTCACAATAATGATGGAGAAGGTTTGAACCTTGGGCATTTTCTTTGAAAATATCCAGATGTGCAATTCAACAAGAAGCTTTTTGGCGAAACATCAATAATTGGGCATAAAGTATTTAACACATGAATTTGGATTCTTTGATCTAGCCAACAAAGATTTACTTTTTCAACAAATTTTTCTTTTTCTTGTATTGGAATATGACATCCAAATTCTTTTAGCTTATGTACCTGAGTTTTCTGTCCATGCCAAGCTTCATATGGAGTCTTTTTCATAATGGTCCTGGTAGTGTTGATTAGTTCTAACAAAAAAAAGTATATTAAGTCCTTTACATTCCAACATAAAAAATGTTATTAGGACCACAACTAAAGTCACAACATACTCAGATAACGAGTAAAAGTGTGAGTCTATTTAAGTTTATAATTCCACCACTTACAATTTACAACAAAGAAAAATTGTGGCAACGTTGCGACTTTTAGTCATAGTTATAGCATTACTAAATATTCGTCCATGTGTGGACCAAATCGAACGGTGTTGGTCAATTTTTAGTATTAATAAAAGGATTTTATTAATACTTCTCCCCTTTAAACATGGACAAATATTCAGTATTAATAAAAGGATTTTCTCCATTCAAAAATAAAAATTATAGACTCAAAACTAAATTAATGTGTGCAAATCCAAACTAGCATCAATAATAACAAAATATAAACAATAAAAAAGACACAAACTATTTCTTTATTCATTTCGACTCGATCATCTATTAAAATGGATCTCAATATTCTTTTCTGTGAGAGGGAGATTTGTCTCAGACCCCAACAAAGGAATTGTTCGCTTTGGGAATGGGCTGAGGAGACTAATACCACTCTCACGAATTTGTTCAATCTCACATTGGGGAGAGACGCCTCCCACACATGCCTTATAAGCCTGAGCCTAAGACATGAGTGTACCACTACTACGGTACACCCTTCCTTAGGCCAAAGGCTTATAAGGCAAGGGTGGGAGGCGTCTCTCCCCGATGTGGGATTGAGCAAATTCGTGCGGGTGGGACGTAGATCGATCATTGCCCATCCCAAAGCGAACAATACCTAATTGGGGGCCGAGATGAAAGTCCTCCCACAATAAATAATTTTTACACGTAAGCCACACTGACACATAAAAAAATTAGCATATTTTTTTTAGAATTAGTTAAAAAAGTCTTAAAATTTTTTAAAAAAATTATATTTTAAACCCTATTTACTTTTTGGGTAATTTCTAACTTTTTTATTTTATTTTTACAAACAAGTTTTAAAAAAAAAATTAAAAAAAAAAAAAAAAAAAAAAAACTTAAAAATATGGCTAAAATGTAAAGCCTCTATATTTTACCATAATTAATTTCGGTCCTCTGAATTTCAAATTCATTCAATTAATGTATCTCCCTAAACTTTTGTCAAATATTGCGGTTAATTGTCTAAATTTATAGTTTTTTTTTTTCAAAATTTTTATTTTAAAAAATCCAATTAATGATTGAAAAATATATTTTAGATATTTTTTTTAATTTAACGGAAGTTAACAAAGAGAACTTAATTGAATAAACTTGAAACTAAGAGGATTGAAAAAAACGAAAACAAAGTTAGATGATTGAAATGAATTATGGTGAAACTTAAAGGGTGAATTTTGCATTTTGACCTTTAAAATAAATACTTTAGATTGCCCAATTGAATACAGCCAACCAATTAGGGGCAAAGCTACAGCACACCCCCCCCCCCCCCCCCCCCCCCACACAAATTTTTTTTAAATTTTTTTATATTATGTATAAGTATTAAAATATTTAAATGAAGTTTGTCCTCCCAAATGTTTAAGTTAGTCCAATGATGCTCTTAAAAATCAATAGAATTTGTCAATTGGTTTAGTTGTTACAGAGACAATGTAGGTTTTTTTTTTTTTTTTTTTTTTCTTCGTTTAATATCAAACTAGACAACATTTTTATACTCACCTTAAACTTATTTCTTTTATCTTATTCTGAGTTCGATTTGGCATGATATGTTGCGCTTCAATCCATCACACTCCTTAAATATACATAAATATGATAGAAATAACATAAGAAATACAATAGATAAATACAACAAGAAATCAACTAGGCATTTCTTTTGTACTTTAAAAAAAAAAAATCTTAAATGCATACTACAAATTCAATTATTATAATAATTCTTAAATTATATGTACTTAAATATTTATTATTAGCTCTTTTAGATATGTAATCAAAATTTTCCCCTAAAGTCTTTTTTTGGGGGTGGGGGGGAGGGGAAAGGGGTGGAAGTAACCTAAAGGCAAGAGTTAAAACAATTAATTTCTATGTACAATTTCCCTTCTGGTATAATTGTAGGAAAAAGTCGTTCCCTACTTATATATTTTTTCTATCTAATTGAAAAAAAAAAATCTCATTTATGAAGGAAAGTCTCAAATTTTTTATAAACTTATATAATTGCCCAAAAGTCCTTTATTCAAACTTACTATTATGTTACCACGTTGGATTTGATGAGTTTCTTTTTATAAGAACATATATATAACCTAAAGGCAAGAGTTAAAACAATTAATTTCTATATACAATTTCCCTTCTGGTATAATTGTAGGAAAAAGTCGTTCCCTACTTATATATTTTTTCTATCTAATTGAAAAAAAAAAAATTCTCATTTATGAAGGAAAGTCTCAAATTTTTTATAAACTTATATAATTGCCCAAAAGTCCTTTATTCAAACTTACTATTATGTTACCACGTTGGATTTGATGAGTTTCTTTTATAAGAACATATATATCATTACATTAACTATGCAATTTACCAGTTATAAATACATTTTTCAAATACCAAAACATACAAAGTCTCTTCCTCTTCCCTAACCTTCCCCTCCCTCAACACTTATGTATTGCATATACCTTTTCCCCTTCCCCTACATAATTTTTATATTTATATATGTTTCTCTTTTAATCTCTCTTAAAACCAATAAGCATAGTATTTGCAATGGAAATTTTTTTAATTATCACTACATGTTTGTTTTTGATATCCACTATCAAAGGTACATCTCTCTCTCTCTCTCTCTCTCTCATTTTGATTTCTCTATAATCTTGATCTTCTATTTGTTAAAATTTAGAAAATTTAGAAATTGTGTTTGACTTCATCTTGCTAGGTTCTTTTTTCATGATTATTGGTTTATATGCTGTGAGTTGGGCTAAAGTTGAAGACCTAGGAGAGATTAAACAAGATACAGTTGCGACATGGAAATTATAGAAATCAAGAATATTAATATATACAAAAGCAAATATAGACATATATAAACAATTATACTATGAATACGTTTGCTTTCTCCTACCCCTTTTATGTTATTTATTGATTGACTAAGGTCAACTACACATTTAGCTTCCTTAGTTTTTCACATTTTTTAAATTGTATGGAAAGGAAAAATAGGAATTAGTATATGTTTTGGGGAGAAAATTTTTTGTAATAGTTGATTCTCATATATGAGTTTAGTGATTATGAAAATATAAACTGCTATAACTTTATTTATTAGTTCTTATGTGATAAAATGGAAACAAAGTTTGAATAAATTGCTCATTAACTTCTCAAAAAATGCAAAATAATGTTAGCTTTCGTATGAAACCTTCATATTAAACCTTCAAGATTCATTTTTATGTTCTAATAAAAATGATACATTTTCCATTTTTTAATTGTGTTGTGTTTAGATGCATATCTCACTATATTATAATGTATGAAAAATATTTTGTCATATATAATAATTGAAAGTAAAATGCAACATGTTTCCTTGCCAAAAAAAATATATATTTATACAAAAAATCAAGATATAGACTACTTTACTTGCATAAAATATATTATATATATTATAATGTAATCACATTATTGTGATATGAGTTTGGGACTATTACTTATAATTCTCAACTACTATTCTCATTCTTTACTTTGTAAAAAAGAATATGACGTCAAATTTTCCCGCACATTATGCAGGTCTGCGACTAATTAGAATAAAAGGTGTAATTAGAATAAACACAACAACCCTTCCTCATGTGCTTTTATTTCTTAAGCATAATTAGAATATACTTAACAGTCCATTGTGTGATTTCATTCCTTCTGGTTAGCACAAGTTGGCTTCTCCCTTAAACAAATACAAATCCATCTTACAATTATTTGTGCATACGACAAAACTCTATGTATACAAATCAAAAAGTGATGCTCTTCTCAAATATCAGAAAATTGTTTATCACAACTTCAAGTATTCAATTTTAGGATTTAATGGAACTCACTGCAACATAATATAGACCGAATCTTGTTTCTTTGTTGCCACAGTGCCCATGATAGCATGGCAGTGAGTTCGCGTATTTTTTGGTCCCTATCCCAAGCCAAATTCATGAGTTTAGTGAAAGAAAAAGGTTAGTTGTTGAACACACATTCCATCACGATATGCTGCCAGACCTACAAAATTTTGGAACAGCCCTAGACAATAGGAAGAGCATCTTCCACCTCGACCCCACAGAATCAGCTACACCTACAACCTTCCGCTTGAAAAAGGTTGAGCAAGTTGACTACGATCTAGTCATAGCCCTCGAAACAACTTGGGCGCCAGTTACCGCTACCTTATTTGGGATTTCAAACGGTGTTATTTGGTTAGTTTCAATTTTAAGTGCTAAGTTTCAATTTTGAGTGAGATTTTTTTTCAAATACATGGTGTACATGTTCTAAATGGAAATGAAAAGAATGTTTTACAGCATGAAAACACCCAAAAAATGCACCTAACTAAGAACATTACAATTGAACATTGACAAAAGTGAAAAAAAAAAGGTTCAAAATGATCCATAATGAAATTTAAGAAAGCAATCCCTTGTACCTTTTCCTTGTATGGTAGAAACTTCAAAGAAATCAGGAAAGTAGCCACATAAATTGTATTTGATTGTAACCCATGACTTAAATGAAAGAGATTCTACATAACAATGATCCTAGATTTAGATGATGACTGTAGCTACATTCTTTACAATTTTGATATTTCACAACAATTACATATTTTTGTGATTGGAGCAACATCATTGTCACATGTAGATGTATTGATAACATTATTTTTATTATGTATCAATCACAACATGGTATATCAATAATTATAAAAGATGTTATATCTCTATCGAGAATCATCCACAATGTAACTATTATACACACACAAACTGCTCTTCAACAATCCCTTTGCTAAAGTTTAAAGGATCCAATCTAGGCAAAGTAGAAAGCAAAAGTTGAATCTTTTGCTGGAGAGAAAAACAGAAAGGAGAAGATTCTAGGAAGGATGGTAACTTGGAAAATTAGTGCCAAGTATTGATGCTACAGTCCAATATTATAAAGATCAATAATAAAAGAGCACAACTCTTGCGACATCAAATTCATACAATATATTTTACCCCAAAAAAAAAAAAAAATTCATACTATACATAATCCTTTTCTACATGGGTAGTGAGGAAAATTCACTGTACCATTCAATTAAACATCTTTAGAAACAATGGTGAAAAAAAAGGGGGCAAGCTTTTTCATCATATACAGCAAATTTAATAAAAAAAAATTGTCAACAACAAAATTAATTTATAATGTAAAGAGCTAGAATTTCCCAATTCAATATAATTGAAGAAAGAAAACTTTGGATTTGAACTGTGACCATTGGTCAGCCTTGCAGGCCATCAAGAATTCTAGCTTCTTCATCGTTGTCCCAGGTCCCTTTTCTTGGTTTGTCAGATGGAGAGTAAGGTGAGATGTGAGAGGTAAAAACGATGGGTTTATCAGGGGGAGAGAGAGAGTTTATTAGGTACAACGTAAAAATTAAATCTTATAATTTAATAATTTTAATTAATAAAAAAATAATTGCTTATGTGTAAAATTGTGAAGCCTAAGGAGCTTAAGTGTCAAAATTGTAGAAGGTCAATAAAAAGTTAAAAGTTTCAGTTATATAGTATTTATAGATAACATCCTCCTAATCTATACTTTTGCTCTTCTTCTTATTTAATTCCATAAAAAAATGTATTAAAAAATTGAATTTCTTTTCCATTTTTAGATAAAGTCTAGTACCATAATAATTTCCACAATTTTGTCACAATTTGTTCACATGATGACTTATGAATGGTTGAATTGTTGACCGACATAGACTCACCATTTTTTTGTTCACCACTTATAACTTGTCACGTAGACAAGTTGCGGAAATTGTTGTGTTAATCCACTTACTCATTTTTGGATGATCAATTTTTTTTTTTTTTTGGAGATAAAAGGTAGTGATCACAATTCTTTCATTAACCGAAAGAGTAATCCAAAAATCTGGATTCATACTTAGGCCTAGAATGAAATTGGGTCGCAAGTTTGTATAAAAACTACATAAAGATTTCCTTTATGGGTTTGGGCCACAGCTCAACATTGCTTAAGTCAGGCTTGCACTGTCAATTCGAGGGTCCATAATGGATCCGGCCATCATACATAAGCACTTTTTACATAATGGATCCGGCCATATGGGCCAAACTGACACGGCAAAAAATTAATGTATTTTTTGCATAATTAGTTAAAAAAAAAAAAAATTATAGGATTAGTTTAAAAAAGCCTTTATTTAATTTTAAAAAAAATTTATATTTTAAACCCAATTTACTTTTTCTGTTATTTCCTACGATTTCTTATACAAAAAAATAATAATAAAAATTAAAAAAAAAAAGGATAAAATATAAAACTTAGCCTCTATATTTTACCATAATTAATTTTAGTTTTCTAAGTTTCAAATTTATTCAATTAATGTTTCTTCATCAACTTTTGTCAAATATTGCCGTTAATTTTCCAAATTTTAAGTTTTTTCTTTCAAAATTTTTATTAAAAAATCCAATTAATGATTAAAAAATAATTTTTTAGATTTTTTTTTTTTTATAAATTTAACGGAAGTTAATGAAGAATACTTAATTGAATAAATTTGAAACTTAGAAGACTGTAATGAACAAAAACAAAATTAGAGGATTGAAATGAATTTTATCCTTGTAGGGTCAATTTTTGTAGCCCAAGCCCAAAAGGTATGGATTGTGAGCCCAATGAACCCAAGACAATGAATTTGTAGAGCGTGGGTGAAAGAACTGGGCTGGATGTAAATTAAACAAGAACTGATTATGGTATTTACGAACGGTCTAACATGCAATCATGCTCGGACAAGGGCAAATGTGAAAATCCGAAGAGACATTTTATTGAATGAACGTTTATTACAGTTCTTAGAGCTACAGTAATGGTGTTTTCTTTTTCTTTTCTTTCTCTGTTCGATCCCCCTTTTATCAAAGGCCTCTCCACCTTATATAGTACCCTCTCCCTTCATCTTCATCGTCCACTTGTTCATCATCTAGACGCCCACTTGAGTGCATGTCCCATCATGTATTCTCTTTAGCCTTGTGTGAGTGGCGGTAGCTGAGAGTGTACTGTTCAGGGGTCTTCTCCACATTAATGCGGTCAGAAAAGTAGGTGCAGTGCATTTAATGTAGTGGTTGAAGTCTGTCTTCTAGATATTTCTCCGTTCCTGCTATCCTCGTGCGCGCCTGAGGTTCATCTCTATCATTACACTTGTCAGGAGGATCATTTGAACTTCCCAGACGTCTGTTTGACCAAGCTTCTTCGGATCCGAGGATAATGGCCTCCTCGGACAATTGAATATCTCCTCGGACTATGCCCCATGCTCCTCTCCAGACATGTTTCTTTTACATGGGCTTCTTCTCAAGTATTTTCATCTCTTCGGACAAATAGTAGTCCTCAAGTAGGGCCTTGGGCCCAATATGTTAGGTTGGGCTTCACCCCCCACAATCCTCATATACTTAGATTAAGTTAAAGTAGAAATCTTAGATAAAAATCTTTTTAAAAAATCATATTTACTTAATAAATTATAGATGATCTGATCTTATTATTGACTAATTAATAAAAAATAATAATATCTCATGCGAGCTTGACTTGAGTAAATTGAAACTCTATAACATAAATTTGAATTATCATAGTATATTGCTATATTTAATTTATATAAAAGACTTATACTATAGTTGTGTCTTTTTTTTTTGGGTCGCAAAATATTTTTACATGTTCCCTTGTTAAATAGGTTGTTCTTAATAGGTTAGAATTTTTGAATAATCGATAATTTATTATGATATAAGAGTATGATATCATTAATTCACATTCTGTCCCCCTTTTATCTTCCATTTAAAAATTTAGAAATCTTATATGTTAAATTTCGTTTATTAAAAGGGAGTTTAGACAAAGAAGAATGTTAGAATTATAAATAAATAATTAAAAGAAAAGAAAAGAATAACATAAACTATGAGAATAACATAATTTCTCCAATCTTGGATGACTGCAGACAGCTGATGGGACTGTTCCAGCAAGTTCAAGTCAAGCACTGCTACCGTCAAGTTAATCGCTGTGCAGACATGCTAGCTAGATTAGGGACTGTGCAGGTCTTAAACTTTGTTAGTTTTGATAGTCCACCTGAGGATATTAGGTGTGTTTTGGATGAGGATTGTAATGGCAGATTCTTTAATAGAATCTGCAATGATATTGTTGTTTCCTTTTAGTTGTTAATGAATCGTTTTTTACTACCAAAAATATTTATATATATAAAAGGTTAGAATATATATATATATATAAATGAAAATGTATAATCTATATATAAATAACAGTGATATTCATAAGGCTACCGGCTACGTATGAAAAGTGAAAACTGGAAAGTAGACATCTAGAAATGTTAATATTACACCTAGAACTTAACAGAAAAGCCCATTAAGAATATTTTCTTCTCGATAGTTGTATAGCTTTTGATGATGCCGAAAATATCAACAGTGGGTTGCACAATGCTTGTATGCTCGAAACGACACTTGCACAATAAAAAGGAGAAGACCTGACAGAGAGCACCGGTGTGGTGCCGGCCAAATACCCTCCGAAGGTCAAGTTAGAACTTCTTTCAACTCTAGAGTGCTAAAGAGGGGTGAATTATGCGTACCTCGATTTCTGAGGGTATTGGGGCTTTTATAGTAGTAGAGGGTGGACCTCTCTTTCTTGGAGTAGAAGTCTTTTCCTTATAGGAATCCTTATGAGCGTTGAATGCGGAATCCTTTCCTTATAGGACTCTAATATTGAACGTGGAATACAAGTCATCTCTTTATTATTTATGCGTGGTGGCCAAGTCATGGTTTCCTTACGCCCGTCGGCTACAAGACCGTCACTTTTTCCTATTCCTTTAATCAGGAAGGGTCATCAGCCTCATAAGGGAGTCAGCCCTTCAGGATTCTTCGCGAATCTCCTACCACGTCAGCCTATCTTGATCCGTCAGCTTCAGGGTCTTCAGCCTCCATTGCAATCTAGCCCGTCAGCATAAGTTGTAGGCTCCATGCAGACTGGAGCCTGACGGGTAAAGCATGGGGTGCTTCTTGAGTCGTAATTTTGTCTTATCAGTTGCCCCCTACTCCATATCTCCGTCAGTTATAACTGACGGGTTATGGAGTTGCATTATCTTCGTTGTTAATTTCCATTTAGGCCAGGAGAGATAAAATATTTCAAAGGTGATACTTTGAGCAGCCAATATTAAATGCTCGGCCACGTGGCGCGCTAGGGTTGGCTCCGCTTCTGGACGAGGGCGTCGCTTCGTCTTCCGTGCATTTTCCCTATTATATATAGGGTCCACCTCTCCTCATTTTTCCTATTTCACTTTTACTGATTCCTGGAGAGTAAATCCGTCGCCCATCTTCCGTCAATCCTGTAGCTTACGTTTGTATCGTCACTTTTTCAACCGTCACCTTTTTTGAGAAACTTGTAAGTTCCTTTTCCTCCTTTGTACATACTTTATTTCAATTGATTTCTTTAAAGTGAGGTCGTCATCCTAGGTGCTTAGATTACACCCGTCACTTGTAGGTAGTCAGATGTCGAGTGACGCGTCGAATGACCGGTCGTTGGTCCGCGATGGAGCGGGCTACGACGAGGTATTTGGTTCAGGCAGTGAGTCCAGGAGCTTTTCCTGGTTGTCAGAGAGGGATACGTCAGCCCAAACTCTTGACGAGGAGGAAGAAAGTCATGGAGACGGAGGGCATAAGGAGGTAGTAGGTGAGGAGAGTGAAGTTGAGGTAGGAGAGAGAGGTGGTGACGGGGATGAAGGCGACGAGGGGTCTTGTGAAGGGACTTCTGGAAGTCCTGGAGGTAACCGTCCCTTCATCCTTCCCAAGGAGTGGGCCGTAAATAAATTTCTTCCAAAAATGACTGACAAAATTTTTAAAGAGTTACGCATCCGCTTCCAAATCCCCGACGATATTCCCATTCGTCTACCTAGGGATGGTGAGAAATGTTACACGGGAAGAACTGCAGACGTTGGTATGTATGACGCCATGTTTGCTGCGGGGCTTAGACTGCCCCTGACGGCCTTACACCGTCGGCTGGCTGATTTCCTTGGTTTGTCCGTTAGTCAGATTGCTCCAAACTCGTGGAGGATCTTTATTGGTGCTGAGATATTGTGGGGTCGTTTAAGTGGAGGGCACCGTCAGCTTTCCTTAGACAATTTTTTTTTATTGCTACAGGCCTTGGCACCTTTCTTCTTCCAAGGGGATGTATCACTTTGCCGTCAGGGAGAAAGATTTGAGATTGGTGTCTGAGATGCCAGATTCTAATAGAGCCTGGAAGAGTAGGTTCTTTTTTGTTGAAGGGACGGACTGGGTGTGCCGTCAAGAAGAATGGGAGACAATACCTCATGGTTATTTTGATAATACTTGGACGTTTTTCAGGGAGTCAGGTTTTAGCCGTCAGCTTTTGTACCTGTCAATTTTTACATGTAATAACTTAATGGTTTTAACGTTGTCAACTTGCTTTTCTTTTTCAGCCCTCACTCGCCCCCTAGTAACCGACGAGCAGGAAGATTTCATCCGTCGGGTTTTAGAAATTCCTATAGAAGAACGATCGTGTAGAGATTTAATTACTCTCAACACTCTCCACGCGTACTGTGGGGGTCCTAAACCGACGCCTAAGGCTCGCAAGTTAGAATAATTTTCCCGTCACCGTGAGTGGCTTGATCTTATGGTCCCGTTATTTTCAGCTTTTTTGGTCGTCAGTCCCTCTTATGTGTTTCTTTTGCAGAGATGGACGTAGCTAAGCAACGGATTAGGGCTGCCACTGCCCGTCAGAAGGAGGAAAAGAAGGCAAAGGGGGAGATGACACCTTCGTCTGCCCCCAGACCGTCACTAAGGGTTCTTTAAAGAGGAAACCCGACGGGAATGTCAACCATCCCCTTAAAAAGGCAGTCGTCACTCCTGGGAATGAGCTCCCCGAGAAGTCAACCCCCAAGTCAGGCCACGGGGCAGGGAAAGGTGTGATGACTTCTTCTGGTCCCGTCCTAAAGGGGCCCCGTTGCCTGTTGACGCATAAGGATTTTGCCGTTGAAATAGTAGAATCGCTTGTATAACTGACGGACATAGATCCTTGTGCCCTGTTGGGGACGGAGGAGCTGGGGGCGTCAGCTTTGTTTGATCTCACACGGGTAAGCCGTCTCTCTCAACTAGCTTTTCCCTTGTCTTTTTTCCTGTTTTAATGACTGACGGTGATATTCTTTTCTAGGCCTTGGTTCGCGTAAAGGCGCTTCAGGACCGGTGCGTGGCCAAGGAGGGTGTCGTCACTCGCGTCAACAAACATAATGCTAATATGCGAGATCAGCAGGCTCAGTACAAGGAGGCCATCCGTCTTTTGAACGTTGATTTGCAGGAGACTAGGGAGAAGCTTGGAGAGGCGGACCGTCAGAAGGAGAAGTTAGAGCAAGAACTGACGGCCCTTCGTAAACAAGTGGAGCAGGCTGGGGCTGACGCGGTCCAAAAATTCAAGGCATCAGATTCCTTCATTGATTCCTGTGGTGGATATTATGGTACAGGATTCGATGACTGCCTTAGACAAGTAGCGTCAGCTTTTCCTGAGCTGGACCTGTCTAGGATCACCTTGGATGACGCCCAGCCAATGACGCCTGCTACTGACGCCGTTACTGTTGGTGGTGACGACCCAGAGGATTCTCCTCCACATGGAGATAGCGGAGTTGTTTTGGCCCAGCTTGCTGCGAATCCTCCCGTCAACCCTTCAGTGGAGATCCTTGTCGTGGAAGACCCTTCTGTATCCGAGAAGTAAAAAAGGCTTTAAGTGACGCTCTTCCTTCTCAGCCGTAGTTTTTCTTTTCGTAATCGTTGTATTTTGTTTTGAACAATGTTTTTAAGTGCCCCATTTGTCTTTGGGGCTTCTATTTGAAGATTAATTTACTTTTGCTTAACGCCCGTCGCTTTTTGGGTATGTATGTAGGGCTATTTGCTCGAGTTTTCTTTTATAAATTTACTTTCTTAGCTGCAGGCTGATGCCGTCAGCCTTGCCATAATTTAATGTGCTTACGACTCCGTTGGTTTAATAAAGTCGTCGCCCTTTTGCTAGGGATTTTTAGTTATTCCTTTATTTTTGAAGTTTGTTTAATGTTGGGCTCGCCCAGTTGTAGGTTATGATCCAAAGGAACGGAGTTATGATTATTGACACGTTTAGTTTAGTGGCGCCGTCAGTTTTATTTAAACCGTCGGCTTTGTGTTTTCTTTGAACTTCGTTGGTTTATTTGGGTCTTATTAGACCGTCAGCTTAATAGTTGTGTTCATCTTGTGGATGGCAAATTGTCGGTTCTTTATTTTAACCGTCAGCTTAATAGCTGGGTTTATTGTGGACTTAGCCACTTTGTCAGTCTTTTATTTAGACCGTCAGCTTAATAGCTGAGTTTGTTGTGGATTTTGCCAGTCTTTTATTTAGACCGTCAGCTTAATAGCTGAGTTTATTGTGGATTTAGCCACTTTGTCAGTCTTTTATTTAGACCGTCAGCTTAATAGCTGAGCTTATTGTGGACTTTGCCACTTTGCCAGTCTTTTATTTAGACCGTCAGCTTTATTGCTTTGTCCATATTGTGGACTTGACCATTTCGTCGGTCTTTTATTAGACCGTCAACTTTATTGCTTTGTCCATCTTGTGGACTTGGCCATTTCGTCGGTCTTTTATGAGACCGTCAGCTTTATTGCTTTGTCCATCTTGTGGACTTGGTCATTTCGTCGGTCTTTTGTGAATTTAAATTTGTAAGTAGAAACTTCAGTAGTTCTGAATAAATTTCTCTTATTGCCATGCATCTATATAAAAAGTAGTTCAAAAAAACCTGCCCTTTTGGGCTTATTGTAGCAAAACCAAAGTAAAAAACATGCCCGTTGGGCTTATTGTAGCGAATACTTAAAGTAAACAGTAAATCTGAGTGAACTAAGAATAAAAAAGAGGGGTGTTGTTCTTCACGTCATCGCCTCTACTGGTAGTACTTTCGCAAGTGTTTAGCATTCCAAGGATGCAGTAGCTTCCGTCCGTCCAGTGTCTCTAGATGGTAGATGCCCTTCCTCTGCCACGTCGTGACTCAGTAAGGTCCTTCCCAATTCGGGCCGAGTTTTCCTTGGGTTGGGTCTCTTGCTGCGCCCATGACTTTCCTTAGAACAAGGTCTCCAACCTGGAAGTCTCTGTGCCTGACCCGGGAGTTGTAGTGCTTGGCCATGCGGTCCAGGTATCGTGCGAGCCTTTGCTCTGCCGCTGTCCTGACTTCGTCCACCAGATCGAGCTGTAGACGTATGGCCTCGTCATTTTTCCTTTCGTCATGGTTGTGCACCCTATAGCTTGTGAGGCCAACTTCGACTGGAATGACTGCCTCGTTCCCGTATGTTAGTCGGAATGGTGTCTCCCCTGTTGGTGTCCTTGCCGTCGTCCTGTAGGCCCAAAGTATGCTCGGCAACTCTTCAGCCCATATACCCTTTGCCCCTCGAGCCGAGTCTTGATAATCTTCAGCAAGGATCGGTTCGTGACTTCGACCTGTCCGTTGGCTTGAGGGTGGGCGGGGGAGGAGTAGTGGTTTCGTATCCCTAATTGCGAGCAGAAGTCCCGGAAGGAATCGTTGTCGAATTGTTTCCCGTTGTCCGAGACTAAGACTCTAGGGATGCCAAATCTGCATATGATACATCGCCAAACGAAACTACGTACGTTCTTCTCCGTAATGGTGGCCAAGGCTTCAGCTTCTACCCACTTTGTAAAGTAGTCGATGCCTACTACTAGAAACTTCAGTTGTCGTATTGCCGTAGGAAACGGTCCTATGATGTCCAGTCCCCATTGAGCGAACGGCCATGGCGTCGTCATTGGGGTAAGTTCTTCAGGTGGTTGTCTGACGACATTGTTGAACCTTTGGCACTTGTCGTATTTCTTTACATAAGCCTCGGCATCCTTCTGCATGGTTGGCCAAAAGTACCCCATTCGTACTAGCTTGTGTACTAATGACCTCGACCCTGAGTGGTTTCCACAGATTCCCTTGTGCATCTCTCTCATGACGTAGTCTGCTTCTTCAGGGCCTAAGCGTCTTAGGTAAGGGCGGGAGAAGCCTCTTTTGTATAAGACGTCTCTTATCAGGATGAACCTCGCTGCTTGAACCCTCAGTTTTCTTGCAATTTCCTTTCCATCTGATAATACGCCGTTATTTAAGTAGGAAACTAATGGCGCAGTCCAATTGCTTTCGGAACCAAGCTCCTGTACATCGACAGAATTTATAAGTGGAGAGAGCTGAACGAAAGAGAGTACGTTACCAATGGTGGCCATATGTTCGGCTGAAGCGGCTTTGGCTAGGCGATCAGCTTGCTCGTTTTCTCCTTGGGGGATCTGTGTAATTTTGGCCTTTAGCTCGTTGACCCTCCACTTCGCTTGGTCCATATATTTTTTCATCCTTTCGCCTTTACACTCATAATCCCCATTTTTCTGGTTGACCAACTTGAGAGTCGCAGTGAATGATCACTCTTTCGGTTCCTGCAGCTTTGGCGAGGTCAAGCCCTGCTATCAAAGCTTCGTACTCCGCCTCGTTGTTGGTGGTAGGGAACTCAAGGCGGATCATACACTCGACCATGTCTCCTTCGGGTGAGTGTAGTATGACGCCGGCCCCCCCAGCTTGCCTGTTGGAGGATCCGTCTACATATATGCTCCATTGGGGAGATTCTTCTGCCCCCCTGTCCTCGCCATTTGTAAACTCAGCTATGAAATCTACAACGACCTGTCCTTTAATGGCGGTTCGCGGGCGGTACTGGATGTCAAACTCGCTTAATTCTATAGCCCATAGTGCCAATCGCCCGGCAGCTTCAGGGTTGGTCATTGCCCGTCGCAAAGGCTTGTCAGTTAGGACGATCATCGTGTGGGCTTGAAAGTACGGCTTTAGTTTGCGTGCTGCTGTAACCAACGCAAATGTGAGTTTTTCCATGGGCGAATATCTTTCTTCGACTCCGCGTAGCGCCCGGATAGTGTAGTACACAGGTTTCTGCACTCTATCTTCTTCTCTGATCAAGGCGGTGTTGACGGCGGCTGAGGAAACGACAAGATAGAGAAAATGTTCTTCACCCAGTTGCGAGGGACTCAGCAGTGGGGGGGAAGAGAGATAAGTTTTCAATTCCTCGAACGCTTGTTGGCACCCGGCAGTCCACTCGAAAGATCTCTTCAGTGTGCGAAAGAAGGGTAAGCATTTGTCCGTTGCCCTTGAGACGAACCTATTTAGTGCTGCTATCTTGCCATTAAGGTTTTGTACTTCCTTCACATTCTTTGGTGGTGCCATCTCTATTATAGCTCGGATCTTGTCTGGGTTGGCCTCGATGCCCCTTTGGGAAACCATGAATCCTACGAATTTTCTCGCCATCACCCCGAAGGCGTACTTTCCTGGATTCAGCTTCATGTTGTAAGAGCGAAGAGTGTCGAATGTTTCCCTGAGGTCTTCCAAGTGATCTTCCTCCCTTCGGCTTTTCACCAGCATATCATCTATGTAGACTTGGACATTTCTCCCGATCTGTGGTGCAAACATTTTGTTCATAAGCCTCTGGTATGTTGCGCCCGCATTTTTTAGACCAAACGACATTACCTTGTAACAGAAGAGGCCTTGGCTGGTCACGAACGAAGTTTTCTCTTGATCGGCTTCGTGCATCTTGATTTGGTTGTAACCGGAGAAAGCGTCCATAAAACTTAAAAGCTGGTGTTGAGCTGTAGAGTCTACTAGAGTGTCAACCCTCGGGAGGGGGTAGCTGTCTTTAGGGCACGCTCTGTTTAGATCGGTGAAGTCTACGCACATCCTCCACTTCCCGCTAGCTTTCTTGACCATCACTACGTTGGCTAGCCAGTCGGGGTAGTAAACTTCTCTAATAAAGTTTGCCTCCTGTAGCTTGCGGATTTCTTCAGCTATGGCTCGATCTCGTTCGGGGGCAAACACCCGCTTCTTTTGCCGGACGGGTGGAAAGGAGGGCGATACATTCAGCTTATGTACCATGACTGAAGGGTCTATTCCTGGCATGTCCTCGTGACTCCAGGCGAATACGTCCCGATTTTCTCTGAGGAAGGCTGTAAGTGTTTGTCAGACCATGGGACTTGCAAGGGTCCCAATCTTTGTTGTTTGGTCAGGTCTGGAATCGTCAAGGGATATTTCTTCAAGCTTCTCGACGGGCTCCGTCGTACTTCGATGTTATTCTATGCTCATGGCTTGGAGTTGATCATCCATTTCCATCATAGCCACGTAGCATTCGCGTGCGGCCACCTGATTTCCTCGTAGTTCCCCTACCCCGTATTCGGTAGGGAACTTGATCATTAAATGATAAGTCGAGGTCGTCGCCTTCCATGAGTTGAGGGTGGGTCGCCCTAAGATAGCATTGTAGGCGGACGAACAGTCGACCACGAGGAACGTCACGTCCTTTGTGATCTGCTGAGGATAGTCGCCTGCCGTTACAGACAATGTGACCGCGCCCAGGGGAAACACCCTCGTCCCTCCAAAACCGACGAGTGGGGCATTTGTCGGAGTCAATCGTTCTCTGCTGATTCCCATCTACTGAATGCCAGATAGTACAGGATGTCCACCGAGCTCCCATTGTCGATCAACACCCGGTGTAAGTTGTAGTCCCCCACTTGTAGGCTGATAACAAGCGCATCGTCGTGTGGATGGTGAAGACGTCGCGCATCTTCTTCGGAGAACCCGATGACGGGGCTTTCTCTTCGTGCTATTTTTGGTACTGAGCCCGTCAGCTGGACGTTCTGGACCATCCTGAGGTACGTCTTCCGAGCCTTTTTGGATGACCCGGTAGCCGTCCCTCCTACAATCATCCTTATGTCGCCAATGGGAGGTCTAGGGCAGTCATTATCTCGTCGGGGGGGCTATTCCTGAGGTGGTGGATCCGTTCTTTCCTTGCTTACAAACTTCTGTAATTTCCCTTGTCTTATGAGGGCCTCAATCTGCTGCTTCAAGTCGTAACAATCGGCTGTGTCATGGCCGTGATCTCGGTGGAAGCGGCAGTATTTGTTTCTAGAACGCCTGCTAGGATCTCTCTTCAGCTTTCTGGGGAAGGTCAGAGCCCCTTTGTCCTTAATTTGCATTAGGACTTGATCTATCGGGGTGGTTAGCGGAGTGAAGCTTGTGAACCTTCCTCCCGGAGGTTTAGAACGCCTCTCGTCCCTTTGATCTCCTGTTCTCGGCCTCTTCCGCCCTTGATCCTGTCGTGCATCTTCCTGCCTCTCCCTTTTTCTTGGTTTCTCTTCCCGGGCTTGCAGCGCATCCTCAGCATTCATATACTTAGTGGCCCTGTAGAGTACTTCCGACATGGTCTTCGGGTCGTTTTTGTATAGGGAGAACAAAAACTTACCCTTTCGCAACCCATTTGTGAAGGCTGCTACAAGTATTTTGTCGTCGGCTTCGTCAATCGATAGCGCTTCCTTATTGAAGCGCGTTATGTAGGATCTCAGCGTCTCGTCCTCTCGTCGCTTGATACTCATCAAGCATGCCGTGGATTTCTTATACCTGTGTCCCCCAATGAAGTGTGTGGTGAACTGAGCGCTTAGTTCCTTGAAGGTGCTGATGGAGTTGGGCGTCAGTCAGCTGAACCATACCCTTGCGGGGCCTTTGAGTGTTGTGGGGAAGGCCCTGCTCATGATCTCGTCTGCTACCCCCTGAAGATGCATTAGGGTCTTGAAAGTTTCTAGATGGTCCAGAGGATCCTTCACTCCGTCATAGCTGTCTATATGCGACATGCGAAATTTGTGGGGTAGGGGGAAGGAGTTCACGGCCCTAGTGAAGGGCGAGTCGGTGCGGTTGACTAAATCTTCAAGATCACTGGAAACTCGCCCCTTGAGCGCGTTCATCATAACCTCCATCTGTTCCCTCATTGCCTGCATCTCTGCAATAATATGTGGTGGAGTCGCATCCATAAGGGATGGCATGCTCAAGTTTTGCCTCTCTGGTTTGCTTGGGGCGTGGCTGCCTTCAGGTTTCTCCAGATTTTTCTTTGGAGTGCTGGTCCCTTCCTGATCTTCTTGTTGGTCATTCAGTGCTGCATTCTTCTGGCGCAGCTGTTCTTCCAAGTCGTGGTTTTGTTTGGTGAGACGTTCCACGGCAGCACCGAGAGTCCGAACTTGTCTCTCGAGGGCAGTCGTGGGTGGTTCCTCTCCTTGAATGTCGTTAGTGGTTGCCATCGAGCGAGTGAGTACCATGTAACCCTTTAGTCCGGGAAACGATAGTATGGCTTAATCTTTCCCACAGACGGCGCCAACTGATGATGCCGAAAATATCACCAGTGGGTTGCACAATGCTTGTATGCTTGAAATGACACCTGCACAATAAAAAGGAGAAGACCTGACAGAGAGCACCGGTGTGGCGCCGACCAAATACCCCCGAAGGTCAAGTTAGAACTTCTTTCAACTCTAGAGTGCTAGAGAGGGGTGAATTATGTGTACCTCGATTTCTGAGGGTATTGGGGCTTTTATAGTAGTAAAGGGCGGACCTCTCTTTCTTGGAGTAGAAGTCTTTTCCTTATAGGAATCCTTATGAGCGTTGAATGCGGAATACTTTCCTTATAGGACTCTAATATTGAATGTGGAATACAAGTCATCTCTTTATTATTTATGCGTGGTGGCCAAATCATGGTTTCCTTACGCCGTCGGCTACAAGACCATCACTTTTTCCTATTCCTTTAATCAGGAAGGGTCGTCAGCCTCATAAGGGAGTCAGCCCTTCAGGATTCTTCGCGGATCTCCTACCACGTCAGCCTGTCTTGATCCGTCAGCTTCAGGGTCTTCAGCCTCCATTGCAATCTAGCCCGTCAGCATAAGCTGTAGGCTCCATGCAGAGTGGAGCCTGACGGGTAAAGCATGGGGTGCTTCTTGAGTCGTAATTTTGTCTTATCAGCTTTTATTGATTGTCCTTCCTTTTGTTGAAGTTCTGAAACAATAATTTTTGTTGTCTTACTCTCCATTGATATGTTCTTTATGAGGACGACAGTCAGTTAACGTTTGTTTGTTTCTAATTAAAATGCTCTAGTTTTACATCTTTTCCTTCTGTTTTTGATAGATAGTATGGGGGTGGGTTTTGAACTTCACACACTACCAAAAAAAAAAATGTCAATATTAGGAAAAAAATATTTTGTATCAAATAATACCAGGAGCTGCGGTACATTGAGCTCTAGATGTCCTGACTTGTAAAAGGAAAAAAAATTATATACATAATTAATTTTTAACTAATCTATCTTGAACACCCTAAAAAGATATTGAATACTATGAGAATCAAAAAAATTTGGGTTCAACAAATATAATCTTGACCTCCCAAACATAATCCTTGGCCCCTTAAAAAAAAAGTCCAAATAATAACAATAAAAATTAGCTTAAATAATAGCAAAAATAGGTCAAATAACAACAAATGGACAAAAAGGTACCATGTCTTTTTAATAGAGTTTATGGTATACCTTTATATTAGAATCTCATTTTCTTTTTCTCAAATTGTGTTCATCTCTATTTTTCAAATTGCTTAAGAGAGTATGTTCTGAATAGTATAACTTGTCACGCTCTCTCTTAAAAGTTATTATCGCTTTTGAGTGGAGTTTGTGGTATGGATCATTTAAAAAAAGTTTTTATGTCACTTTTATGAGAAATATAAAGTTGTAAAAAAAATTCAGTTGTTTTTTTTTTTCCTTAAAAAATTCTAAGAATAATTTATAAATTAATATAATAATGCTTTTAGGATATCTGTTAACTTTTTCTATTTAACAATGTATTAATGGAAGACTGTGGAAAAAACACTGATTACCTTATCAATCAGTTTGAATTATAAGAACTTTGCAACTTGCAAGTAAAGCCATAATTAAAGGATTGAAAGTACAATTAACTTCTTAAATGATTAAATTAATGATGAATTCCAAGAAGGTGGTGCGCATGGTTGAATGCCGTTGCCTGCTTCATTGGATGTGTAGTGTTTGCTTGCTACGGCCTACAGGTCCACAGGAAATGTACTATTTTGATTTTTTAATTTTGATGATTTTTCACCAAATTACAATTTGATGGATATAGCCCTTTTACTAGTTGTTATTATTGGGGCAAAAAAGTAATCTTAGTGTTAGTTTCAAATTTGAATCAGTAACAACTAACCACCTGTGATTTGTTGTAAAATTGTTGTAGACGTAACATCTCTCTTATTATTATTATTATTATTATTATTATTATTATTATTATTATGTGTTCGTATTTAGTCAAAACTTTCCGCTCTTAATATGAAAAAACATCTCATAAAAGCCCTTGGACTAATAGTGTAGTAAATAAAATTTGAAACTTCTAGATTTACAGCACATCATTCAAATCCATTAAACCCACCATCCAAATGTACTCATTGTTAAATTTAAGCTAACACTATTTTGTGTGTGTGTGTGTGTTTGTTTGTTTTTTTTTTTTTTGAATAAGATACCACTATTGTTGAAATTCAAACACACTACATACTATAACTGGAGGAGTATAAAGTAAAACACAAAGAGTGGAAATAAAAGATTTTCATTTATATTTTATTTTTCTGAAATTAAGGCAATAGATAATATCTCCAAAAAAAAAAAAAAATTCAAATATACATACAACCAAAATAAGAAGAACAAACACATTTTACACAATAAGTTCCCCAAAACATTTGCAATGATATGACTTAAAAGCATCTAACCTTGAATATGATTAAGGAAAACAAAAAGAGATCTACTTGAGTTATATATGTAAGATTGAACTAAAATGGTTTAATAATTAGAACACAATTGATCATGATATAATAGAGTTTTAATGGCATACCTTTTGATATATGAGAAAATCCATAGCAATAGTAATCATATTTTTGCACTCACACAGTAAATGCAAATCTCTCTCTCTTGGTCCCTCCTCTCAATAACAAAATTGGAATTTGTGTATTGTTAAGAATGGAGATGAGACCTAACCTCGATACAAGGGCATAGCCAAGAATAATTACTCGAGGCTCGATATATATAATATATGACAATCATGTATTAGGTCATAAATTTTACATATTACCTCATGTACTCTTCACCGACCATGGCTGATTTTTTTTAATGAAATTCATTGTCTTCCTTCTCAAAAAAAAAAAATAAATAAATAAATAACAACAACAATATCAAAATTGTGATTCAGTTCAGAAAGCAAGAGAAGAAATGAGACAGAAGAAGAAAGAAGTCCAGGGATGAAAATATAAAGATAAACGACAGTTTGGCTTTGTAGTTTTTGATTGTACAGTGTAACTTAATTAAATGTTGTAGTTTAGTGACTTGTAGTTTAGTGAGATTTGTTCACACGTGACTTAACTAATGAGATCACGTGCTATAACTGATTCCACATAATGTGGGATATTTTGTTTACTCTGTTTTCTGTATTTAGTCTCAGATCAATGTACAGATTCATTTAGTTGGGAAATATACAATTCTGAGTTCCAAATTTCTCTCTCTTTCTCTCTGATTTGAGCTTCCTATTTTCTTCCTATTCTTGGTTCTCTGTACTTTCTCATATGGTATCAGAGCTTGACCCCTCGTCAATGGCGTCAAATACAACTTCATCTTCTTCTACACGAGAACTTTCTCCATTGGAAGATCCTGGAAGTCCGTTTTTCTTGTATCATGGTGAATCTTCTGGTGCGATCCTGGTTGTTCAACCTCTCACTGAGGATAATTACTCAAATTGGGCCAGAGCAATGAGGATGGCTCTAGATGCTAAGAGCAAACTCGGATTTGTAGATGGATCCATCACTGCATCGATGGCGATCACACCTCTTGAGAAAAAGGCATGGTCCAAGTGCAATTCAATGATCTCATCGTGGATCTTGAATTCAGTTTCACCTCATATTACTGCCAGTGTTATTTACAGAGACACGGCTTTTGAGGTCTGGAATGCTCTCAAGAATCGATTCCTTCAAGCAAATGGAACAAGAATTTCTCAACTTCAGAATCAAATTTCCACTGTGATGCAGGAAGACTCTACAGTGACAAGCTTTTTCACTGATCTTCAAGCTTCTTGGGACCAACTGTTGAATCTGAGGCCCTTGCCATCGTGTTCATGTGAAAAATGTACTTGTGGTGTGAATGAGAAGATCATGCGTCTTTACCACCAAGATTCAATTATGCAATTTCTAAATGGATTGAATGAATGTTACTTGCAAGTCAAGACTCAAATTCTCATGATGGAGCCTGTACCATCTGTGGATAAAACTTTTTCTTTGGTGATCCAAGAGGAAAGGCAACGAATTTCAAATGTTCATGCCAATCCTTCAGTGGAATCCACTGCTCTAGCTGTCCAGAATCAACTCTTCAATCAGAGTTCTTTTCCTGGCAAGAACCTCAAAGGGAATGTTGGAAAGGGAAGACCTATGTGTAGTAATTGTGGAAAGGTTGGGCATGTCAAGGAGAAATGCTATAAGCTTGTTGGATTTCCACCAGGCTACAAGCAAAAAGGAAGGCTTCCTATGGCTAATCAGGTCATGATGGATTGTGATCGAACTCAGAATGAGGCTATGCATCAAAAGAACAACTTCTCTTTTACTCAAGAACAATATCAGCAATTGATTTCTTTATTGAATTCTCATGCATCTAGTTCTGGCAATTCTGATGAAGCAATTCACACAACAAATGCTGCCATCTCAGGTATTTCAGATGATCCTTTGCAAAACTCAATTTGTTTAAGCATGCAACACTCTATTTTTACTGTCAGTCCTTCAAACAAAAATGCATTCAATCAAGACACTTGGGTCCTTGATACAGGTGCCACAGATCACATTGTCCATTCTGTTGATTTGTTCACTAAAATTACTAGTTCTATAACCACTTTTGTTCAACTGCCTAATGGTGAAAGAGTTGTTGTCACACACATAGGAACTATTCAAGTAACTTCTAGTTTAATTCTTGAAAATGTCCTCCGTGTTCCTTCATTCACTTTCAACTTGATATCCATTAGTCAACTAACCAAAAGCCTGTCATGTTGCTTCATTTTCCTGTCCAATATGTGTTTTATACAGGACCTTTCTTGTTGGAAAACGATTGGAGTGGGTAAGCTGCATCATAATCTCTATCTGCTACAATCTTCAGAATCTTGCAAGTCTGTTTCAGCTGTCTCTTCTATCTTAGGTTCTGCTTTCAATTTTTTGGCAAATAATGTTGTGGATGTTCCTGTTACCACAAAGTCTTATCTTTGGCATCTTAGGTTAGGTCATGTTTCTGATGCTAAACTTCAGGTCCTGTGTGATCTTCTCCCTGATGTAAGCACTATACATAGTAATAAAGATTGTGCCCTTTGTCCAATTGCTAAACACAAAAGGCTTCCTTTCCCTTCTTTCAATCATTTGGCTGCTAATGCTTTTGATCTCATTCACTGTGATGTTTGGGGTCCTTTTGCAAAATCCACTCATAATGGTTTTAAATATTTCCTCACCATTGTTGATGATGCCACAAGATCAACATGGGTCTATCTTATGCAGTCCAAATCCGAAACTAGACCCCTGCTGATTTCCTTTTACAAAATGATCTCAACACAATTTCACACTAATATTAAAGCATTTAGAACTGATAATGCTCATGAGTTTTTCCTTAAAGATTTCTTTGCAAATCATGGGATTATACATCAACACTCTTGTGTTGCCACTCCACAACAAAATTCTGTTGTGGAGAGGAAACATCAACACATTTTAAGCATTGCTAGAGCATTAAAATTTCAGTCTAATGTGCCTATTTCCTATTGGGGTGAATGTGTTTTAACTGCTGTATACATCATCAATAGACTACCCTCTTCCATTTTAGGGAATAAAACCCCTTTTGAGAAACTTTACAACAAAACTCCTTCTTTTGTTCACTTAAAGGTTTTTGGTTGCCTTTGTTTTGCCTCCACCTTGTCTCATAACAGATCAAAATTTGATCCTAGATCTATTCCATGTGTTTTTCTGGGTTTTCCATTTGGTGTCAAAGGTTACAAATTACTTAATCTTGTCACCAAGAAAATCTTTATATCTAGAGATGTTACTTTTCATGAAACTGTCTTTCCCTTCATTTCATCCACTTATTCTTCCTCACCTCACTCAAATATCACATTTCCTCATCTTTTTCCTCCTTTGGATACTTCTAATACCTCCCAATCTGCCTTGTTTGATTCTGCTTCTGCATCACATTCTGATACTGCCATCAATCAGTCCATTCCTGATCCTAACTTTGCTACTTTGCCTTCTAATCCTTTACTCAATTCTTCATCACCTGCTGAATCAACTTCACCACCCTGTGATTTCCCTCTATCTATTTCTATTGATAATTCTGGTCCCTCCATCACAGACCATCCTATTCTTCCTTCAACTCCACCTCTGAGAAAATCCACTAGAGTGTCTAAGCCTCCTTCCTATTTGCAAGACTATAAGTGCAGCACTGTTATTACTGATCAGTTTGAACATTCCAATCGTGCCATCAAGTTTGGTTCACTCTCCCACACCTCAGGTACAAAATACCCTTTATCAAATTTTATTGGTTCTTCTACTCTATCTCCATCATATGCCCATTTTTGCTCTCTTATCACTGCTATTTCTGAGCCACATTCCTATCATAAGGCTGTCCAAGATCCCAAATGGCAAAATGCAATGGCTGTTGAGATTGATGCATTAGAATCCAACCACACTTGGTCTCTTACTCCCTTACCTTCTCATAAAAGAGCCATAGGATGCAAGTGGGTCTATAGAGTGAAGTATAAGGCTGATGGCACAGTGGAAAGGTATAAGGCTCGTCTAGTGGCTAAGGGGTTCACACAGCAGGAGGGTTTAGACTTCACTGAAACCTTTTCTCCTGTTGCTAAGATGACCACTGTTAAAACTTTGCTTGCCATTTCTGCTGTGAGGGGCTGGCACTTAACTCAACTTGATGTTAATAATGCTTTCCTTCATGGAGAGCTTCATGAGGAGGTTTATATGCAGCTACCTCCAGGGTTCCATAGCAAGGGGGAGAACATAGTGTGCAAGCTCAACAAATCCTTGTATGGCCTTAGACAGGCATCAAGGCAGTGGTATTCAAAATTTTCATCCACTATTCTCAAATGTGGATTCAAACAGTCAAGATCAGATTACTCTCTTTTTACCAAGAAGTTTAATCAGTCATTCATAGCTCTTTTGGTCTATGTGGATGATATTCTCATAGCCAGCAATGATGTTCAAGCTGTTGAAGACCTCAAAGTGTTCCTGGATCAAGAGTTTAAATTGAAGGACCTTGGAAACTTGAAATTCTTTCTTGGCCTTGAAGTGGCAAGATCAGACAAAGGCATTTCCTTATGTCAAAGGAAATATGCATTGGAAGTGCTCAAAGATGCAGGCATGACAGGCTGCAAGCCTAGCAAAGTCCCTATGGAGCAAAACTTAAAATTAAGTAAATACCATGGGGAGCTGTTACCTGATCCTGGCATTTATAGAAGACTGGTTGGCAGGTTAATATACTTAACCATTACCAGACCAAATATCACATACTCAGTGAATAAGCTGACTCAATTTCTATCAAAATCGAGAAAGCCACACTTGGATGCAGCCTATAAGGTTCTGCAGTATATCAAGGGAAGTCCTGGACAAGGCATTCTGTTATCATCCAAATCAGATTTGCATTTAAAGGCATTCACTGATGCGGATTGGGCATCTTGTGTTGACACTAGAAGATCAACCACTGGTTATTGTATCTTTTTGGGTAGCTCTCTAGTTTAATGGAAGTCTAAACAGCAATCCATAGTATCTAGATCATCTGCAGAAGCGAAATACCGAGCCATGGCAGTGACTGTGTGAAATGACTTGGATATTAGCCTTATTGAAGGATTTAGAAGTGTACCATCCAAAACCTGCAATGCTGTTTTGTGATAACCAGGCAGCTATATATATTGGTGAGAATCCCGTGTTTCATGAGAGGACCAAACATATAGAGATAGATTGTCACTTGGTCAGAGATAAGGTTGAAGACAAAGTCATAAGGTTGTTTTTCACTCCCACTCACTCACAGCTAGCTGATCTACTTACAAAGGCACTCAGTGGTCAACAATTGAGGGTCTTACTTGCCAAGATGAACATTGTGAACATTCACAGTCCTGATCATCATCTTGAAGGGGCGTATCAAAACTGTGATTCAGTTCAAAAAGCAAGAGAAGAAATGAGACGGAAGAAGAAAGAAGTCCAGGGATGAAAATATAAAGATAAATGACAGTTTGACTTTGTAGTTTTTGATTGTACAGTGTAACTTAATTAAATGCTGTAGTTTAGTGACTTGTAGTTTAGTGAGATTTGTTCACACGTGACTTAACTAATGAGATCACGTGCTGTAACTGATTCCACATAACGTGGGATATTTTGTTTACTCTGTTTTCTGTATTTAGTCTCAGATCAATGTACAGATTCATTTAGTTGGGAAATATACAATTCTGAGTTCCAAATTTCTCTCTCTCTCTGATTTGAGCTTCCTATTTTCTTCCTATTCTTGGTTCTCTGTACTTTCTCATAAACAACAACAACAACAACAACATATATGAAATGACATGAGATGAGGCATCATATTCACCTTTAAATTTAGGAAATACTAAATCTCAAGTTTCAACCAAGAAATCAACCCTCTTTGTTTTAAACAAATAGCGTGTTTTACCTCACCTTCCAAATCTTAAATCTAATCTACTCATATATCGCTCTCTCTGTTTCTTTTTCTTTTCATTTGTGTGATGAGCCCAGAACTTCTTTCTATCTATTTTCGTTCTTTTTTTTTCTTTTTTTTTTGATGAACAGAGCCCAATACTTATGCCTCGGTGAATAGAGCTAGAATTGGGTGCGGCATCTTTTTACTTTTGGGTATTATATTTATAACTTTATTTGATTGGGTTTGACTTTCGTAAGAGAGGGTTTAGATTGGGCTCAGTAGTTATGCCTCGGCATCTAAAAAGCTAGGATCGGCCCAGTAATCTTCTATCATCTAGCCCACAAGCTCAATTCGCAACTCAAATTGAAATGAGTCACTGAGTGCACCATTTTGGGCCATGCTGTGGACTAGCTTTAGAAAACTCCTAGACTCACTTGGCCCAAAAGACCCAAAAAATTCACACCACTATTACTTACAAAGCAACGGCCATGCAAGACAATTATGTGCACCTTTGGCATTTTGTTAGGAAGTAGCGATTTTGTGTAGATATTTAGAAGCAGAAATTTTGCTGTATAAAACTTTAATTGAAAAGCCCTTTAGCATTTTAAGTTTCGGCATATTTTGCGATATAAAATATTAATTCTCATTCTCCACTCACGAGTGAAATATATATAACAAACAAAACCCTTTTTTTTTTTTGGTTGTAAAAAGGCTTTATTGTTGGAACTAAGACTTTATTGTTGGTAGTAGTGTAATATGGCACCAGCATACCTAAGCTTTCTGTTGGGCCAATTTGTTGTTACTAACTTGCTAGTCTCAAATTCTAAATGAAGTTCCAACCCTAATTGATGCATGAGGAAACAACACCTTACCTCAAACCACATTTTGAGATCTAAAATAAAATGTTATGTTTCACATTAAGCTACAACATCTTTTCTTGGAAGTTGGAATGTCATGATATATATCTAAATCATATCACAAACTTTTGAGTCACATTTGCTTATTTTAAAAATCGATATTTTATTCTGGTAAAACTTTCTGGAGAAATACAAGTTATTCTCTTCAGCTGAAAAATTGAATATTAATACTTTGCTAAGACTTCCCAGCAGTGGCGGAGCCAGGATTTCAGTCGAGAGGGGGCAAGATTAAAATAATATTAAAAGGACATTAAGTATTTTATTTCTAATAATTATGTGTTACTTATGGGGAGTGGGGACCACTGATTGAATTGCCATGAAAAAAAATGGGATAAGCAAGTTTTCACAATACTTTCACAACAAAATATAAGTGGTAAGTTGTTACTGGTTCAAATTTCAACCCACCACCGAAATTACTTTTTTGCTAACCAATAACAACCAGTAACAACCTGTTAATTAAAATTTGTTGTGAAAGTATTGTTAAAATGTTGTGGACATAGAATTTTTCAAAGCTAAAACGACTATAAATTTTATAGTAAAAAGTTCACAAACTGATGTGACAAGAATATATAGCACTTAAACAATATAATAAATAAATGTTTGAATGAATTTTTTTTATGATTTATAACATGTTAATTTGTAAAATTTGTAGTATTCATAGCATTGCACCACAAGAAAAGTGTTGTGAATAGTAAACTGAAAATAATGATTGAGAAAAAAGGGAACAATGAAATGGGTGAAGACCTACGTAGTGAGATAAAACTAATAAGAATAGTAAATTTGGTGAAAAAGTGATATGATTTGGTACGTGGGAGAAGATTTTTTTTCCTACTTTCTAGGTGTTAAGGGTCTATACATGTATTAAAGTGAAAGTCTTTTTTTTGTCTTTTTTTTTGTCAGGGTCAAGTACCAAAAAATAGTTCATAGTACTTCAAATATTTTTTTCAAGGAGCCAGGGGGAGCAACTGCCCCCCTCGATCTCCCCTGGCTCCGCCCTTGCTTCCCAGGTTCCTCTCTGCTTATAAAAGATCGTCAAGTAGGAGAAAGTGGCTGTGATACATCTACTAAGTGCTAATCCTCAGCGAAATGGAACTTTAATGATTTCCACATCACCATTAAATCCCACTTTTACAAATAATATTATCTATGGCAGAGAGAATATGTAGGTTTGACCCTATAGATGCAGCTAAAGATTTCCTATATAAGCCAGTGCGTCACCATATATAAGGAGTTCTGATTAAGTTTGGTGTATTTTTCACTGAAGAAAATGGCCTTGCAAATTTTGTTGGCGATAGAGTTTGTTCTAATGTATTACTGTGGTTTGGTGAGATCAATCTGTCACTATTGACTCTATGGAGGATTGCCTCATAAACAAACAAAGTCTTAAAATTAGTACGACAGAGAATTTAATTTTCTGCAAGGTATGGTTGTAATCTGTAATGATGTAATGTTTTTGCTGGATTTGATTATACATGCAAAGGAAACTGTTGACTTGTTTTAAAATTGAAATTTTATAGTGGTATTTTTTTCCCCTTATTTTGGCTTATGTGATTTGTAGAAGAGATCAAGTATGCAAGTAGTAGAATTGTGGTATCTCTTCAATGAAGGATAGCAAGGATGTGTGGATGTCGTGTGAGTATATGCAATCATTCATTTGGACATATATTGGATTGATATGTACCATATAAGCAGAGATATCACACAAAATTGTTAGCATAAGGAGAGAGGATGAGATGTAGCTTGCAGCATTGATAATGAAACTATTATGCAAAAATTTCAAAAAAAAAAAAAAACTCGTAGAATGAAATTGTAAGATTTTATGTATTTACATGTTTTTTTTTAATCAATATATAAAATTTTCCTTTTATTAAATCTTGTATAATTTAAATTTTTTAATGACCACCCGGGAAAACATTCTTGGAGCCATCACAGTTGGGTACTCTTTGAGTTGATGTGATATTCCACGTAAAAAATGCAAATTATATCTAGTATAAAAATATGAGATAAGCTCAAAAAGTAATGAGAAAAAGTGAATTTTTGTATTAGGTAACTTGCTTTTATTAGTTTAGAACCAATTAACATTATTTATACTAGGGCTGTCCACGGGTCGGGTTTGTGCCCAACTCGGACTCGACCCGCTCAGGTCGGGTGGGAGAGAATCAGACCCGCAACCGACCGCCGATCACCACGGGTCGAGTCGGATCGGATTCTAAAAAACGATCGGTCGGTTCGGTTGAAACCGACGAACGGCGGGGACGAGCGGAGGAGAGCAAAACGTAGTCGGATCTGGCTGGAGAATAGCGAAACGTCGTCGGATCTGAGCTTAAACATCACCGGATCTAAGCCAAAGTTACCGATCTGAGCTTACACGTCACCGATCCGAGCTTAAAAGTCATCGATTTGAGCGATTTTTTGAAAAATATTGCCGGAACTAAGCTAAAATCATCGGATCTAAGTAGATCTGAGAAAAATCGTCGCCGGATCTAAGCGAAAGATGGGTAATCGTCGCCGGATCTGAACGGGGGAGGCTTCCATCTGAAGTGGTGGTCGGGTGGCTGCGGTTTTAGCGGAGAAAACCCGCCACTCGACCCGCCGGAATCGGGTTTGAAGGGCTGAGACCCGCCGCCGACCGCCAGAGTCGTCGGATCCGGCGGTGAGCGGGTCTGTCCGGGCGGGTTTCTCGGTTTGGTCGGGTGAGCGGTTTACATGGACACCCCTAATTTATACTACTATTTAAGAGACCTTTCCTGTTTGGGATGAACATTTCGTTGGGTCAAAAATAGATTTACACCCTACGCTTAAGTAGGAGCAAAATATACAGGTATTAATGCTTCTTTAACTCTCACATAAATGTCATCTACAAAATGGGATCATACTCAAGTTGGTTTTCAAACTCAATTTCAAATATATTCAGTTTGTTTCTTCCTCAGTTCTCCCAGTTCTCTCAATTCTGTGTTAATATTTTTTACACCATTATCATCATCTTTTCTATTTACTCTTACTCAATGGTATGTATATGTGTACATTGCTCTTTCTATTTTGGTTTTTTTTTTTTAATTTTTTTTTTAAAAAAATCAACAGCCTTCTAATACTTTTTACTCACAGCCACAGCACAGCAACCTGTCAATCGATGAGATTTTTTCAATTGGTTTCTGTTGAATTTGGTACAGTACTTTGCCTTCTTTTTTTTTTTTCCTCCTTTCCCTTGATAAAAGCTTACATATTATTAGGTTTTCTTTTCTTTGTTGAAAGGAGGGAACCTGCGGCAAACTCTTCAGTATTATGTATAATGTTTGCTTTTATTTTTATGAGTTGTCATTCAGTATTTGCTTTTTATTTGGTTTGGATCTTGTGAAAACTCTTTAGTATCATCCTTACTTTCCTTTCCATATCATTATCATTTTTAAATTTTTTTTTTTTTTTTATAAAAGCTATGTATTACCTAATATTTGTATAGGTAATACGTAGCTTTTTTTCTTTTGTTACAATATTATGGTACAACTTGGTTTTATATATATATAAAAAAAAAAACCGGTACAAGCCTTTTATTCAAACACAAAACTGTGCAAAACTGCAAATACCATCTATGACTCCCTTTTTAAATTTTGTTGTTTTTCTTATATTTAAGTCTTACTCTTTGTATTTTTTCTGCTTTTTTAGGGTGACATATCAACAATTTTGTTAGATTGTATAGCAGGCACATTAGATGAATTCGGGTGAGTGACTTTACAAAAATTAGTGTATGATTCAAGGCTCACTTAAAGTGATAGTCAATCTATCAAATAGTTGTTAAAAGACAATTTTTTTTTTTTGTAAAAAAAATAAATAAATATATCCTACCTATGCTTATTTTATCAATTTGTGTAACACTATGTTAGATTCAATTTATAATTTTTTAATTAATTGAAATAGTTTTGCTTCATTTTTCTCAATCTCACCTCTTTCATATGAAATTAATAATGCATTTCTTGGTGTGTGTGTGTATACCTTTTAGGATTAAATATAATTTCATAACTACCATTTTTTTTTAAGTTGACAACATGAGCCTTTAGCATTTCAAACTTTAGTTTTGATGTGTACTAAGTTGCTACCTTTTAGTATTAAATATAAATTCATACCAACAATTTCTTTAAAAAAAAAAAAAACGTGAGAGCCTTTAACGTTTGAAATCATTAATTTGTTATGGATTTGTACTAACTACTAAGTGGCTACCTTTCAGAAATAAAAAAAAAAAAAAATTTGATAACTCTCATTTAATATATATATATATATAAATTGTGAGACCCTTTCCTATGTTTATGGTTAGTTTCCTATAGTTTTGTTTTTTAGTGAATTCCACAAGGTGCTCTATAAGCCGTATATCTTTTCGGTCATTAGAAAGTTCACAATCTAAAAGGAATAATTTTCATTCATTAAACTTTTGGGCATGGGTTCAAAAACAATAATAGCAAAAAACATTATGTGGCTTGATATTAAACTTTGAGAATAGGTGGACTTCTCAAACAGTATTTGTGGTGTTAAAAAAAAAACTAATACTTTTAATTTTTATTCAAGGCAAATGAAACTTTTGTATTATAATTGTGCCTGTTTAATATATATATCTTTGTGTGTGTGTGTTCAACTAAGCCTTAATCCAATTTGCAGAATGAGTTCATAGATGTCCAGATTACAAAGGAAATCTATAGCTCTCTAAAAATTAAATTTGAGGGTGTGAAAGACATTCAAAAAATAGTAATTCATCGAACACTTATAAGTAGTATAAATAGTAATTAGGCATTTTTGTGATTAAAAAATATAACAATTTCAAATTGTAATTAATGAAAACTATTAACCTTTTCAAAAAAGATATAAGAGTTTCTGAGCACGTGCATGCTCAGAAACTCTTTGTTACCAAGCTCAGAAACTTGCTTGTCAACAGCCCCACTTCTTGAATTTGGAATTATTTGATGTCAACATTTTCTGAGAAATAGTACTTGGATCATAATTGGGTCTAATTGGTAATTTTGATCATTTTTTAGGTTGAGGGGGTATTTTGGTAATTTTAGTGGTTTTGGGGTTGGATGATTTGTAGAAATGGTACTTGGATCATAATTGGGTCTAATTGGATACCCAATTAAAACCTAATAAACATTAGTGTTAATTGGGTTAATACCCATTTAACCCAACTAATAATTGGGTGAGTTTGGGTGGACAAATGGGTTTGGGTTAATTTTGTTACCCCTAATTTTCTCTAATCAAAAGGAGGTACGATTCCATCTCACCTTCCTTGATCCTTCATATGCCATTGACTTCCACCACCTTTCGAGCTATAGAGCACGAAGCTCACTTTTTTTTTTTTTTTTTTGGATACACATATAGCATGAAGCTCACTAAGTGTTTTTTTATTAGGTTTTTTTTTTTTTTTTGGTTAATTTAGTTAGCTCTTTTTTTTTTTTTTTTGGGTAAATGTAATTGTTTAAAGTCTGATTTTTTTTTTCTTTTTTTCTTTTTTAACGAAAATAGCTTAACCCAAACATACAGGTGCACCATTATTGAGCCAAACTGTAGACCAAAAGCCCTTTGATAGTAACTCCTAGACTAACTTGCACCAAAATATGTACATACCTGACACGCCACACGGTTATAATTTATAATGCAAAAGCTATCTAACTTAAAATAATATTACACTATTTTATATTTTATTATTGTGTGTAAATTTTGACAAATCCATGGTTGAATTACATTTTTTTTCTTATTCCCTCATGCTCACAAAATTTCAAGTTGATTAAAGTTCAATAAATATGTCCTCTATCAAATATTTAAATTTTAAGTTTTTGTATTTTAAAATGATGTAAAATATATGATTTTCTAGATCAAATAATAAATAACATCTTATTGGCATGAAATTTGACATGTATATTAACAATATAGAGAAACTTATGATCCTATACATGTTAGTCCAGTGATTCTCAAGTCTCTTGTGATCTATGAAGTCTTAGATTTAAATCACTTACCTTACATCATAGGGCCACTTTCCAGGGATTTACCACTGTAATTACCTATTGTCTGCGAAACAATGGGACTACACGACCGGGAATTATACATACTCAGGAAAATAAACAAGTGTTTGAAAAACTTGATACCCAAAATAGTAAATAAAAAAGTGCCTCTTTTATATATGAAAAGGTTAATAGTTTTTTTTTATTTTTTATTTTTTTATTTATAGAAGTTATTAGTTAATACATACTAAGAGGCTCTTCTTCTTCTTCTTCTTCTTTTTTTAAAAGGTTAATAGTTTTCATTCATCATAATTCCAAATTGCTACATTTTTCAATCACAAAAACACCTAGGGGTTTGATGAATTATTTTTTTGAATGTCTTTCACACCCTTAGATTTAATTTTTGCAAACCTGTAGATTTATTTTGTAATCTGGACATCTATGAACTCATTCTGCAAATAGAATTAAGCCCACCTATTCTCAAAGTTTAATATTAATTAAACTGGCATAATTGTAGTACAAAAGTTTCAAATACCTAAAAAATCAAAAAAAATTAAATGGTATTAATTTCTTAAAACACCAAGAATACCGTTTAGGAAGCCCACCTATTCTTAAAGTTTAACATCAAGCCACATAATTTTTTTTGGTGTATCTATTTTTTTTTTTTTTTTGGAAGCCAAGCCCAAAAGTTGAATGAATGGTAATTATTCCTTTTGGATTGTGAACTTTCTAATGACAGAAAAGATATACTTCTCATCGAGCACCTTGTGGGATTCACTAAAAAGCAAACCATAAGAAACTAATTATAAACGTAGGAAAGGGTCTTTTAACAACCACTTGATAGATGACTACCACTCTATGTGAGTCTTGAATAATACAGTAACTTTTGTAAAGTCTCTCACGCAACAAACTTTGAATGGGAGGCATAGGTGGTATTTGCACAGTTTTGGGTTTAAAATAAAAAGAATGTACTGGGTTTTTTATTTAAAAAAAAAAAAAGTTGTACCATAATATTGTAACAAAAGAAAAAAAGCTATAGGGGTAATATGTAGCTTTTATCAAATAAAAACAAAAAACAAAAAAGATAAGGATATAGAAAGGAAAGTAAGAATGATATTGAAGAGTTGTAACAAAATCCAAACCAAATAAAAACTAAATACTGAAGGGCAATTCATAAAAATAAAAGCAAACGTAATATGTAATAATGAAGAGTTTGCTGCAGGTTCCCTCCTTTCAGCAAAGAAAAGCAAATGTAATACGTAAGCTTTTATCAAAGGAAAAAAAAAAAGAAAAAAGAAAAAAGAAAAAAAAAAGATAATGAAGAAAAGGCAGAGTAATGTGCCAAATTCAACAGAAACCAATTGCGAAAATCTCATCAATAGACAGGCTAATCTGGTTATGAGTAAAAAGTATTAGAAGGCTATTGATTTTTTTTTTTTTAATAAAAAAACCAAAATAGAAAAGAGCAATGTTGTACATCAATATACCCATACCGTTGAGCAGGAGTATGGGAGAACCGAGGAAAAAACAAACTGAATATATTTGAAGCTAAGTTTGAAAACCAATGTGATTGTAAAGAATTAACACAGAATTGAGAGAACTAGGAGAACTAAGGAAGAAACAAATTGGATATATTTGAATATGAATTTGAAAACCAATATGAGTTTAGTCCTATTTTGTAGATAGTGTTTTACATGGGAGTTAAAGAAAGATTTTTACCAAATTTTGCCCCTACTTAAACATAGGGTATAAGGGTATTTTTGACCAAACGAAATGTTCATTCCAAATAGAGGAAATCCCTTAAATGGTAGTAGTAGTCTGTGTGTGTGTGTGTATATATATATATATATATATTTTTTTTCCAAACAACATACATAATATTTACTCTCAATAAATTTAATTCTTATAATTTTAAAATCTCTAGAATTTATAATTGTCCCAATATAATTTTCTCAACAAAAGCTCTAATTGAAAATTGTATATGCATTAATCTAAAAATATTTTTAAACAGCACAGAGGCATACCTTGAATTTCAACTTTATGCCAATATTCTAGTTCTATTCACTCAATAATTAGCAAAAAAAATAATAAATAAAAATCCTTTCAAAGTATAAGCATATATGGACATTCCACAATATATGAATTTTGCGCATCTCGCGAATATGTACATTCTTCCTTTAACAACATGTGGGGACCTCAAAAGATAATGCATAGATCTAATGCATAAACTAGATAATTATTGCATAAAATAAATAAGAATGGTATTCAAAACTAAACCCATTTAATTTGCCGTTACTACAACGCCTTGGTCCCTATGCCCTAAAGGCAACAATCCACCTCCACCATACCACTCCCCCTCTCAAACAAAATTTGGACTTGTTTAACATTTAGTTTATTTGGTTTATGTACAATTTTTTAAAATTTTAAATTTTTTCAAGATATAGTTATATTTTTGCACAACTTATTTTTTAAGCCAAATATAAACAAATGAAAATAAGTTATTTCAAACTAGTATATATGCGTGCATGTATTTCCTAATTCAAATAAAGTATTGACTTAGAATTTTCTCTCTCTCTCTCTCTCTCTCTCTTCTTTAGATGAATAGTGTTATTAATTTTGCATTTTTGTGGGGGTTCTGCATAAGCATAACCCAAAAAAGAATGCTTTAGACACAGTCATTGATTTATTGAATAAAATGTATTGCCATTTGATTTTACCTTGTACACCTTAGATAGGCTTCAACTATCTTCAAGTAGATTACGCACTAAGTCTTGTTGAAAATTTCTAAAATATTTTTGTATCATGTGATGGCTTATATTGAGAAAACGTTTTTTTTTTTACTAGAAAACATATAATTAATTGTGGAAATTACCATTGGTCAATTCTTCATATTTTCAACAGCAATTTTGAAGTTAACCAAACACGGATTCTAACATTTTATCACCAAAATCATAAAAGCAGTGTGCGGAAATATATAGTATAAATAGCTTTCTCCAAAGAAACAGGTTAAGCTCATTGGTCATTAGAGCTCTCCCACAAAAGCCGCGTGGTATTGCTTCCTCTACAACATGAAGGTAAACCTAGTTATACCTAAAATGCAACAAAACCGAGTTCTGAAACTTGATTTTACTTTTAGCTCTAGCCTCTAAGAAACAGAAACAGCTTTTGGAATAGTTTGTGTGCCTGTTAGAAATTTAGAACTAAATTTTGTTTTTTTAATCTTATGTTATAGCAAAAAATAGTTATCAAGGTGCAAATGCCCTGTGACAAATGCAGAAGCAAGGCCATGAAGATTGCCTCAAAAGCAAATGGTTAGTATATCAAACACTTAAAAAAAAAAATTTACCCTATCTTTTGAGAAATTAAAGATAAGGTGCTTAATTAGAATGTTCATTAATTAATTCTACAGGTGTGAACTCGGTGGCAATAGAAGGGTCTAATAGAGATCAGTTAGTGGTGATTGGTGAAGGTGTTGACTCTGCTAACTTGACCTGCTCGTTAAGGAAGAAGCTTTGCTATGCCACTTTGTGGAGCGTGGAAGAAGTGAAGGACGTACAAAATGAACCAGAAGGTCCAGAACAGAACCCAAACCCGGAAGTAGCTGTGGAGGCAACGAATCCCGAAAGCCCATCTTCACCAAGTTCTACAGACTGTCCTGATCAGTTACCCATGTGCCCTCAGTATCCACCATATCCCATGTTATATGAAGTGGAAGTCTATGATTATACTCCGAATCCAAGTTACTGCCCCATCATGTGATCTGAGGTTTTCTAAAACAACAAGTTTAGGGGACAACAATTTTCACATCAACTATTAGGACATGTTTGTGATTTATGCACAATAAAAATAGTATCACTAGTGAATCCAGACCAATGATAATTACAACATGCCAAGTCAGTATGTGTAAATAACGTTGTGTTTCTAGCCTTTTTTCCCTTTTGAAATTTCCAATTTTGTTTTTGTTTAGTGCATTGTGTTGTATGTATTGTAACGTTGGGGTGTGTTAAATTATGTATGTTTCTTGTTACGTTGATCTTTTGAGCAATTGCCGGAATATTAAATGTGCAACCTGGTACATGCTTTTTGAACATATATGCCTTGACAGGGAGGGATGGAGAGAGTGTGGCTTCATAGCAGGAGTTTTCGTATTACTTTACATGATACTTGATATGAGTTGAGCGGTTCGAATAGTAGCATTTCAACAAATATATTGTGTCCACTATGGTATTACTTATTACTGTCACATGGCATAGAGTCGATGAGTCTTCCTTTTTATATTCAGTAATATATATATATATATATGTGTGTGTGTGTGTGCGCGCGCCTTGGATCAAAGGAGGTTTTATGGTGCTTGCTTAATTTCTAAAGGATTGTATGCGTGCATGGCATATTGGTCTTCATGACAAGCAATGCTGAAGTGTGTAAGATTGGCGATGGCAACAGGATTAACAATAAAGTGATGGATGCTGTGATTAGTGACATCAATGTTTCCTAGGAATGCTGATGGAGAGGGTTTCGATTCAATGAAAAAAAATATTCTTACTGACACTGCAGGATTATGCAAAAATGGCTGCCTCCAGCTCTTTTAAGAATAAATGGTCCCCAACTCTCAGCTCTCATACTGGTTTCCTTGTTTGCTTTTGTTACTATGACTGCTGTAATATTTGTACTTTTGTATCGTCTGTTTTTCAGTTTTCTTGAACTTGGTGATTGATGTATCAAAGAGAAAATGATTGATAGACAAGTTTGATGCTCATGCTTCATGTGCCACAAGGATTTTTTTTTTTTTTTTAATAAATTTTTTACCTAGTTGCAATGAGAAGTAACTTTGTTATCTAAACTCTAAATAAGAACAAAACCAAGATTACATCTTTAAGGAGTGAAAGTATAAACAAAAGGATTTTCACCATTCAAGAATAAAAAATATAAGGACTTGAAACTAAATTAGAATATTCAAACGCAATCTATCATCAATATTACCAAAACATAAACAAACAAACAAAAAAATTATTTCTTAATTTATTTCGACTCAATCATCTATTAAAATGAAACTCGACATTTTTCTTTTCAATTCCCAAATTATCTACAATTGATTTTGTATCAAATTTTTGTAACAATTTTTCTTTTAATATACAAGATCAATAAGTCTGTTTAAAAATCATCTTACATTTTTTTATTGTGAAATTAAACCTAATTTAATTTTCATAATACTCATGATTAAAACAAGTAAAATATAATGATAAGTTTTTCTATCATCTTTAAATCAAATAAAAATCATATTTATTTCTCATTATATATTTAATATTCTTTTAAATAAAAATTTAATTAGCATTGCCAAGTTAAATTAAAAAAAAAAAATACAAACACAAAAATAAAAATTCGAAGCTACTTATCCTCAGTCTCTCAACATTATATTCTATAATACATCCAACGTTCTTCTAACATGTTGTCAAGTTAAAAAAAGAAAAAGAAAAAAAAAAAGGGTTTTTAAAAGCACTCAAACAAATTGTTTAGAATCTTTAGATGGAGTCAGATAGCAACAGAACAACATTCAATCCCAAAGTTCAAAATTTTATCTTTATATCTCATACATCAAACAAGTGTAAAAAACACAAGAACTTTTTGTATGAGCCTAGCGTATAAGATGCTTTCCCCCAAAACACGTACATATTTGAAAAAGAAAACAAAACCATCAAACATGTTGATAGCAATAGCCAACCAACTTATTGGCTATTGCTATCAACATGTTTGATGGTTTTGTTTTCTTTTTCAAATATTTACGTGTTTTGGGGATATATATATATATATATATATATATATATATATATTCGGTCACTAATTCTAAAGACATCAAGTATCATAGCTAATAGCCCATACATTTCGTCTAAGGGATTTTTTCTTAAGTCTCTCTAGTCAACTAGGGACCTAAATGTACATTGAAAGAATATTGGTTACATAATTAAAGTGTTGTTTGTTACATTCATCTGAAGTAAAGTTCAAACTCTGCGGCTGATCCACTGTCAACTTAATTCTTTGGGACTGCTTCAAATAATTGTGCATATGACAGACTGTAAGTAATAAGAAAATAATAATAATAATAATCATGAGTTTGTATAAAAATGATAGATAATCAGTCATAATCTACTATGTAAAATAGTTGTAATAAAAATTATAACTTTTTATATAGTTTTAGAAATAATCTATTTCAAAACACAACAAATTTTCATAAAAAGGCCATTTAGGATACATTTGGATGGAGTGATATTTTGAAAGATGGAAAATAATAGAGGTAAAAGTAAAGAAAAAAAAGAGAATCTTTGGCTATTTGGTAGAGAGGAAAGAAGGAATGAATTTTGGTAAGGCCCCGGTGATTTCTTCCCCGGCCCACTATAAACAAATCCAAGAAATAAACAAGAGGAGAAAAGATGTGTGTGAAATGACACGGGTACTCTCTTTTTTTTCGGTAAACTACACGGGTACTCTCATTTATTATTAATGCTGCCATGTGGTGTACGCCACAGATGTCTCTTCGTGCTTGCTTTTCTATTCAAATTATATGTCAAGTAGGATTGCTTGGTTAGGACTTAGGACTCAACGAAGTTGTTAAGATCTTGACTGACTGTGTAATGGAAGCCAGCATTTCACATAGCTTTAAAGACTAAATAGGAGTATTATTTGAAGATGTTGATTGCTGACATGATTGCTGAGTGGATGGAGAGTGAATTAAACTCCAACTATGCATATAATTTTTTGATAGGCACATATATATAATTTACCTATAAGCAGAGACATCAATTAGTTTTTTATGTAGACAAGTTTCAAATTCTAAATTCTTTATTCAAATGACAATGGATTTTATCAGTTAAGTTAATAGGAACTCAAAACCATACAGTTAAGGGAATTAATTATTGCACATGTGTTAGTTTATATCATCTGAAATTAAATCTAGACATGCTTAAAAAATATGAATATCGTGTGTAAAATTATGGACATTGTAATTTGTATGTACGGAATGTACACTAACCAATATGTAAAAATATTTTTCCTATAGTTAATAGTTAATTCTTGAATAAATTAGGAATTTAATTCAATTTCTTTGTCTCTCCTCAGCTTACCATCTCCTTATATCTAAAAATATTGTAAAATAGTTTGTTCTTAGCATTACTCTTAAACATGGAAAATATTTAGGTACTCCCGGAGTACCATAAATGCGTAGTCCCTCCTCTCACATGAATGGTGGGTCTCACCATGAATTTAATTAGTGGGACTCACCATTTATGTGAGAGGAGGGAGTACAAATTTATGATACTCTAGATGTACACAATAATTTCCCCCTAAACATAAATTCTTCTTTTGTTTCTTTTTATAAAATCAAAGAATAGAGAATAGAAAATTTATTCTCCTTTTCTTTTCCAAAAAGGAAAGAGATCTTGAAGATTGAGTGTTGTTTAGTGTTTAGTCCCAAACTATTTGTTAACCCCGTAGTGATATACTTTATTTTTCTCTGTCTTTGTATTCTTGTCTAATGATTAAGTGTAATTCTGCATGTTAGAATGAAATATAAAGATAAAAGTTTCTATTTTCCTTATCTGATTTTTAAATGTTCTCTCCTAACATCTCCTTCCACTTCATTCCTATGTATACAATGTATCATAAGTTTTAAGTAAAAAAAAAATTCCCAATTAAAATTGTATGGTAGTCAAGATAGTGATGGTTGAAAGTTGTTGCCTGCTTTCTTGGATATGTAGTGTTTGTTTCGTACAGCCTACAGGTCCACAGGAAATTTACTGTCTTGATCACTCATGACTTGGCCAAATTGGCCAAATACCACCTATTTTTAAAATTTTTAGCAAAAAAACATTGTTTCGGAAATAAATGGCGATCTACCGCTTTTCATGGTACTCGAGTTTATGAAACTCGAGTTCCTCATCAGTTCTACCACCATGGCACTGCTGAGTTAGAATTTGTGCGATTAAAAAAAATAATGTGGTACTCAAGCTTGGTAAACTCGAGTACCATGCAACACAATACTCGAGTATACCAAGCTCGAGTACCTTTTATAAATAAAATGCGGATTATTCTATTTCTACGGTACTCGAGTTTATCAAGCTCAAGTACCGTGTAAATTTTTTTTTTTTTTTTGGTTTGGGGATAATCGACAAATAAACATAAACATAAAAATAAGTAGATCTTTTATGTTTTTATTTATTTAAATTGAAGCATTGTAAAATATAGAGATTTTAATTTCAAAATACATTTTTTTTGGGATAATCGACAAATAAAACATAAACATAAAAATAAGTAGTTTTTTTATGTTTTTTTATTTATTTAAATAGAAGCATTGTAAAATATAGAAATTTTAAATCTAGACCAAAGAACTACCAAAATAAAAAATTGAGCGGCATTGTTACTGTATATTCGAATCTGCTTACTGCATTCATAAAATTTGTTTTCTACATTAACTAAAACTGTTCATTGGTTTCTTATAAAAATTGTTCACTACTTTCTACATAAACTATTTCTAGCGTTCTGCATAAAATTATTTTCTGTTTAGCATTATTTAAAAAATTGTTCACTCTCTTTTCTGCATAAATTATTTTCTATTCACTATTTAAAAAATTGTTCACTGCTTTCTCATAAAACACCTAGTGAAATCGTGTTTTCTAAATTTAAAAGCCAAATCTGAATGCTTTTTCATGTTTGAATTTCACAATAATCGAATCTATTTTTCTGCATTGATAAAATCTGTTTCTACATTAATAAAATTTGCTCTCTGCACATCATGTTTACTGTATATTCGAATCTGCTTACTGCATTCATAAAATCTGTTTTCTGCATTAATTAAAACTATTTATTGTTTTCTCATAAAAATTGTACATTGTTTTCTGCATAAATTGTTTCTAGCATTCTGCATAAAATTATTTATGTTCAGTATTATTTAAAAAAAGTATTTTCTCTCTTTTCTGCATAAATTATTTTCTGTTCACTATTTTCTCATAAAACACCTCCTGAAATTGTGTTCTCTAAATTTAAAAGCCAAATCTGTATGCTTTTTCATATTTAAATTTCACAATAATCGAATCTATTTTTCTGCATTGATAAATCTGTTTCTACATTTATAAAATTTGCTCTCTGCACATCATGTTTATTGTATATTCGAATTTGCTTACTGCATTCATAAAATCTGTATGCAAATTATTAATTAAAACTACTCATTGTTTTCTCATAAAAATTGTTCACCATTTTCTGCATAAACTGTTTCTAGCATTCTGCATAAAATTATTTATGTTCAGCATTATTTAAAAAAATTGTTCTCTCTCTTTTCTGCATAAATTATTCTCTGTTCACTGCATAAATTGTTTACTGTTTTCTCATAAAATCTGTTTTCTGCATTAATTAAAACTGTTCATTGTTTTCTCATAAAAATTGTTCACTATTTTCTACATAAACTATTTCTAGCATTCTGCATAAAATTTATTTTATGTTCAACATTATTTTAAAAATTGTTCACTCTCTTTTCTGCATAAATTATTCTCTGTTCACTGCATAAATTGTTCACTGTTTTCTCATAAAATCTGTTTTCTGCATTAATTAAACTATTCATTGTTTTCTCATCAAAATTGTTCACTGTTTTCTGCATAAACTGTTTCTAGCGTTTTGCATAAAATTATTTTATGTTCAACATTATTTAAAAAATTGTTCACTCTCTTTTCTGCACAAATTATTCTCTGTTCATTGCATAAATTGTTCATTGTTTTCTCATAAAATCTGTTTTCTGCATTAATTAAAACTGTTCATTGTTTAATCATAAAAATTGTTCACTGTTTTCTGCATAAACTATTTCTAGCATTCTGCATAAAATTATTTTATGTTCAGCATTATTTAAAAAATTGTTCACTCTCTTTTCTGCATAAATTATTCTCTGTTCACTGCATAAATTATGAGAAAACAGTGAACAATTTTTTAAATAGTGAACAAAAAATAATTTATGCAGAAAAGAGAGAGAACAATTTTTTTATAAATAATTTTGAACATAAATAATTTTATGCAGAATGCTAGAAACAGTTTATGCAGAAAACAGTGACCAATTTTTATGAGAAAACAATGAACAGTTTTAATTAATGCAAAAAATAGATTTTATGAATGCAGTAATCATATTCAAATATGCAGTAAACATGATGTGCAGAGAGCAAATTTTGTTAATGTAGAAACAGATTTTATCAATACAGAAAAATAGATTCGATTATTGTGAAATTCAAACATGAAAAAGTATTTAGATTTGGCTTTTAAATTTAGAAAACATGATTTCACTAGGTGTTTTATGAGAAAGCAATGAACAATTTTTTAAATAGTGAATAGAAAATAATTTATGCAGAAAAGAGAGTAAACAATTTTTTAAATAATGCTGAACAGAAAATAATTTTATACAGAATGATAGAAATAGTTTATGTAGAAAACAATGAACAATTTTTATGAGAAAATAATGAACAGTTTTAGTTAATGTAGAAAACAGATTTTATGAATGCAGTAAGCAGATTCGAATATACAATAACAATGCCGCTCAATTTATGTTGCTTGTCACAACTTATTTAAGTACAACGACAATGCCACTCAATTTTTTATTTTGGCGGTTCTTTGGTCTAGATTTAAAATCTCTATATTTTACAATACTTCTATTTAAATAAATAAATAAAAACATAAAAAAGCTACTTATTTTTATGTATTTATGTTTTATTTGTCGATTATCCAAAAAAAAAAAGTATTTTGAAATTAAAATCTTTATATTTTACAATGCTTCAATTTAAATAAATAAAAACATAAAAAATATACTTATTTTTATGTTTATGTTTATTTGTCAATTATCCCAAAAAAAAAAAAAAAAATTACACGGTACTCAAGCTTGGTAAACTCAATACCGTAGAAATAAAATAATTTGCATTTTATTTATAAAATGTACTCGAGCCTGGTATATTCGAGTATTGTGTTGCATGGTACTTGAGTTTACCAAGCTCGAGTACCACATTATTTTTTTTATTGCACAAATTCTAGCTCAGCAGTGCCACGGTGGCAGAACTTATGAGGAACTCGAGTTTCATAAACTCGAGTACCAAGAAAAGTGGTAGATCGCTATTTATTTTCGAAATAGTGTTTTTTTACTAAAAATTTCAAAAATAGGTGGTATTTGGCCAATTTGGCCTATATTGGATATGTACTGTTTGTTTGCTACAGCCTACAGGTCCACAGGAAATGTACTATTTTGTTGACTTGCCAAATAACTATTGCATGGATATAGCCATTCAGGAAATGTGCTGTTTTGAATCTTTTTATGGGGAAATTCTTACCTAGTCCCGGACTACAAGGTCACCAAGCTGACCTTGTAGTCCCAGCCAATAATAGCAAGACAGGTAAGATGAAAAAGCTGACATTGTACAGCTCATCAACCATGGCAGGAAGTCCCCAACGTTAACGGAAACATTAGCCAGCTGTTTTCAACAATTCTTTCATCAGTTTCAAAAGTTTTCGGGCCCACCTTAATTTCAAATTTCAAATTTCAATTCAGCCGCTTCTTTCTTATATTTCATTCAAGGTTTTAAAACTAACCCTAAACTAAAACTAACCCTCTCTCAGACCCGCACGCCTCTCTGTCTCACTCTCATGCCTCTTTGTCTCACTCTCACGGTCTCACCTCACTCAAGCTCACGCCTCTCTCTGAATCTCTCTCACTCACAATTTTTTTTTCCTTCTCACCCTCACGGCGTCTAAACTTGCCTTTGCTTCTGGGTTTTTTTTTTCTTTTTTCTTTTTTCCTTTGGTCTCGATCTCAGTCTCGCCCTCTGTGCTCTGCTCTCTGCTTCTTTGCTTCGTCAGGTATTGATTATTTTAATTTTGATTTTGATTACTTGATTCTCTTTTAATTGTAAATGTCTGAATCATCAATGAAGTTCTTAGCCCCTGTTCGGTTCCAGAGAAAATAGAAGGAAAAACTTGATGCCAAATTTAAGTTCTAATCACCATTTTCGTGGAATCATAGGTGCTTAAAGGTGATTTTGGAAGGAGCATTAGCCATATGACCCTGAACACAACTTTCGGCCTGAACACATGACCCTCTGTTTTTAGTAGGTGGGAACAGGGGAAAAGCTCTGATCAATCTCCTCCACAGTGTTAAACAAAATCCCATCAGAGTTCACCCACTCAGAAAGGTTCTTGCTTTGAAAAACCGAGACATAGAATAGAGACGAACATCTTTAATATTAAAAGACGTAGAACGTAATTAATTGTGAATTTGTATATTGAGTATGTCTTTAACGCACATGTATTTCTTTTGAGGTATTGTGTAAATGTGGTTAATGCCTTTTCTAATTATAAAAAATTAATAGTTTTAGAACTAATTTAATAATGTCATTTCCCTTAATATTGTAGCATAACACATCTTTTTCTGTTTTCCTGTCCTCACTACTCTGTTTGACGTATCCATTAGATTTTTAATTTTTAATTTTTAATTTTTTTTTACAATATCAAAGGTTTAAAAACTATAGAATTTTTGTGACAATTCTTGAAAAAAAAAAACACTTTTTAAATGGTATACTGATATTGAAATTGACAATTAATGGCCCATGACCAATTTTCAAGTGATTTTGGGCCGGGAAAGAATTTTAGTAGCTGAACAAACTCAGCTAGCTTGGGACCTTTTTAAGTTGTATACTTTGTTTACTTACACATCAATAAAATTCTGTTTGTTATCTAAAAAAAAAAGGTGCTTGAAGGGTGTATTTGTGGAATATGAGAAGCTGCCAAGTGCCAACAAAAGATCAATTTTACTATAATGTAATCACAGCCTGAACTTGGTGCCATCTTATCCAAGGGATTAGTGAAAACTTGAGGTCTTTTATTGTTTGGCAGATTAACCACCTGAAAAGGGACTGCAACAAGGTTGCTCATGAGCTAGCACAGTTTGCAAAATGCAGCGGCACTAACCAGGTCTGGAAAGGAGTTTAACCCCCTATGGTGCAGCACCTTATTCAGCTGGATAAGACTTAATGTTTTATTGTATCAGTTTGTAGCTGTTTCTGTGTTTCTGCTCTGTTATAGCTTTGTATTTGAACTTTGTTGTCTTCCATTTTCAGTTAAATGAATACAATTGTTCAGTTGAATTTAACCTTGAGTGTAATATTGATAATGCAAACTATAGTTAATACAGACGGTTCCAATCACGGTTTTCTACTCCAAAGCCATGCTCCTATCTCCATTAACACTAAAACTATAGTTAATACATAACTTTCACTTGGCAACAAGTCAAGATAAATCCAAAGAGAACAAATGTATTCCTCAAAAATAAAATAACAAACAAAAGAAACTTGGTGTCATGATAAATGTCACTTGGCTCCAAGTCAATAATTTGTGCCTAATTTGTGAAGTTCCTAGGATTCTTGGCTGCATGGCATCTTCGGTCTTCCCACCTGGAAACATATAAAAATTATATTAGCATATTGAATGGAACAAAAATGAATACATTAAGAATGAAGTATAAAGGAAGTCATCTTTAGAAACAAGAAATTAGTAATAAAATTGATAATGCAAACACACCACAAGAATTTTCAAATCTACCTCTTGTATATGTGTGGAATTTGATTGCTTGGAGCTATACATCAACAAGTTCATTTGTGAGGGAATATAAGTTGTTGGATTCTATAGAGATCAAAATATAAGAAAACATTATTTCGAAACAAAGCTCTATACACATGTTAATACATAAATGATAGATATTTTATTCCATTTCAAATAAATAATCAATTATGTCAATTTACCTGACTAAGTTGCGTTATAACATTGGTACCTTGCAACATAGTTGTAAATGGAACATTTACACAACCCATTTCCTATATAGAGACAAAATTCATATTTAGCTATTATGTCAATGACCAAAATTATGATTGCACATTATAAATATTCTAAATTTGTAAATTAAATGATGCTGAATACCTGAGAATGATTTGTCCATGACATGTAAGATTGACCATGTGCATTATCACTTGTAAATCCTAAATGAGAGTAGGGATTTGGTGGTTGGTATATAGCTGGATTGTATGAGCCACCGAATGACACATTTGAATTTTCTTCAGAAACTTGTTTTTTTGCTTTTCCTATAAAATTGCACGTTAAAAAAATTAAACATAATAATAATTGTAAATAAAAAGTTTTATTAAAAATAAAAATATGACATATATTTAGTATAAAGAAAAAAAGGAATTTCTTACGTGAAGAGGATGCATCCTTAGACGATTTTGTCTTGCGCTTCTCAAAGTGGCCTTTAAGTCTATCCTTTCGTAAGCCTTTTGATCTCACACATGGGGGATTTAAAGCTGACACATGATTTGATAAGCCAAGCATTTCATCAGCTATATTATGCTCTACAACTTCATTTTCTTCCAAATTTGCATTTGAACCCAACTTTGATGACTCTCTTTCGATTTTTTCATCAAGTCCCAATAAAATCTTTTGACAAATGCTTTTAAGGCTATCATCCCCTTGGCTTTTGGATATAATTGTATTAGCTATACGTAACATGCTATTATGCCACACTATCTCGGCCTCTTTAGCTTCGCCACTTGAATGATTGTCTTGTTCATAAGCCATCATCCCTTTCTTAGCCTCCTTTGTCCAACGTTTCAAAATGTATTGGCTTGGAATTTTAGTCAATTTTTTAAAATTGAAGACCTGCAATGCATAACAACAAAGAATTCCCAATGACTCAAATTTCTTGCAAGAACAAGAAATGTTGCAATTGAAATGATCAAAATGGACAATGCGTACTCTTTCACTATCTTCTTCTTTCACCTCAAAGACATCAATTGTATCTTGACAATCAACTTGCTTCCACTCTATTGCAATACTATTAAGGAATTCATATTCAAATAATCTGAATATCTTACATGTGTAAACTTGAGCTGCATGACCCAAAATACCACTCTTCTTAACTGCTCTTTGCGGGGCGCCTTGCTTGCATCGAAAATCTTCATTAAACTCTGAAGATCGCATACCTGCCAACACACTTTCATATTTAATTACAAAGTTAGTGAGGCTTATTGTTGTATTTGCTATATTATTCAAAACATGGTTTGTGCTTTCAGTCCTCGAGGAAGCTTTAAATTCAGCTGTGAAGCTATCCTTAGTGAATGCAGTGCTCCATTTATGTCGAATTTTGTACATCATATTAAGCCAGTGATGATCTTCAAGATTAAACTTATGCATCATTTTATCCCATGTGTTTTGAAATTCCAATTCTAAATCACAATATTTTTGACACTTGTTCCACAAGGATTGAAACTCTGAATTAGAATTTAACTCTCCAAAGTAGGAAGGTGCATTTTTTGAAATATGCCACAAACATAGTCGATGATATGTGTTCGAAAACACTTCCTCAATAGCATTTGACATGGCTTGATCTTGGTCAGTAAAAATTGTTATTGGAGATCGATTCCCCATTGAGTCTAAGAATGACTTGAACAACCATTTGAAAGAAGCAGTAGTTTCATCCAAAAGAAATGCACACCCAAATATTACATTCTGCCAATGGTGATTAACACCTACACATGGAGCACAAATCAAATTATATCTATTGGTGCGGTAAGTAGTGTCAAATACCACAACATCTCCAAAACAATCATAATCAACCCTTGATCTCCCATCTCTCCAAAAAAAATTCGTCATGCGATTTTCTTGATCTACTTGAACCGTGTAAAAAAACATGGGATCTTCTATCTGCCTTTTCTTAAAATGATTCAATAGGCTTTGAGCATCTCCAGCACTAATCGTTGACATCTTTTTTGTGTTCACATGATTATAACAATCTTTTTCAGTGAAGCCCACATTCTCACTCCCTCCAACTTCTTTTGTTAAATACAAATAAGTATTCTTTGTACTTATACCAGCATTCACCATGGAATCAATTAAACCTGCCTTAGGTTTTGAAATACGACAACCCGATCTTAACAAATGTCTCTCTGATGGTAGTGCAAGTTCATGATTATGCTCTGGATTAAACGCAGTAGCCCTCCACACATCATTTTCAACTGTGAAACAAATAAATGCTTTACAGCCAGTTCTAGTCTCTAGTTTATTCCAATTTTTCTCTTCACAAGGATCTTCATCTACTTTAAAACCCTCCTTAGAACATAGAAATTCACGTTGCCTTATGTTCTTTGTCCCATTAAAATATCTAGGCTTTCCTTTCCGTATACTAAAACCTATTCATAATGCATAATTGTTGTATAAATTGTATGCTTCATTTTCAGTATATGTCACCTTATCCAATAAATTGTCATCACTATTTTCTATTCGTTCAACAAACAAACAATCTTCAATTCCTTCAATATCAATTGAATTGCAAATAACTACAATAATTTTTATGAAAAAAATAAACGTTAGAAATAAAATATTAAGGAATTTACAATACAATAATTATCCTATGTGTGCAATTTTTTATGTGTTCTTAAAGGCCTATGGTATGCTTTATTACAAAGCTTCCCCACTTCTAGGCACAAATATAATTAGAAATTAGACATAGTTACCAATATAAAGATGAATATATTATTTATTCCTATCATATTATATATATATATATATATATATATATATATATATATAATAACCAAAAAAAAAAAAAAACATATATCACTACACATATTTTATTTGGGAGCAAACACCTTTATATATTTTATTTGGGAGCAAACTTATCACAACAAAGCAATAAATTCATACCACAATATATTTTATTTGGGAACAAACATTTCACAACAAAGCATTAAATTTTTCACCAAAAAAAAAGCATTAAATTCATACCTCAATACATTTTTATATGTTTTATTTGGGAGCAAACATATCACAACAAAGCATTAAATTTTTCACCAAAAAAAAAGCATTAAATTCATACCTTATTACATTTCTATATATTTTATTTAGGAGCAAACATAACACAACAAATCATAATACATTCTTTAAAAAATGAAACAAAACACAACAAGACAAAATAAATTATACCTCCATTACTTTGAAAATTGGGCTCTTCCATGCTTATGTGAACAAGATTTTATCTTTTTACACTAGAACTTTTCACTTGATTTCTCTAAAAATCACACACAGTAACATTTGTTTGTGGTCACACAGTGCACTTGGTTTTTGTCGGCACTGAGCAAGACCTTGTGGCTTTTGTTTTCCCTTGTTCACAAGAGAACCCTAAAAGGTTCTCTTTGTCCTAAGTCCCAATTGGAATACAGCTGGCTGGCTCCCTTTTGTATATTTTATTCTTTCAATAACGTTAACGTTAACTGTTGACTAACGTTGGGGACTTTTTTTATTTTTTTGAGAATTAACGTTGGGGACTTCCTGGTTGATGAGCTGTACAATGTCAGCCTTTTCATCTTATCTGTCTTGTTCTTATTGGCTGGGACTACAAGGTCAGCTTGGTGACCTTGTAGTCCGGAGCTAGGTAAGAATTTCCCCTTTTTATGACTCTAGTCTCACCAAAAGCTTGGAAATCCACATTGTTATTATTAATAATCCTTTTTATGTAAGCAGTTTCTTGGTCTTTGGCAAAGTTTTTCACTCTTTATTCATAAAACACCCCGAAATCCCTTGGAACTTAGGCAGGGGGTGGCTTGATGCATTTAGGGGTCTAAGGAGAAAATTAAAATTGAGGTCTTTTATATATTTAAATATGACTTTTAAAAAAATTAATTATTATTTAAACTCTATTATCTTGTTTTAGATGCAAAATTATTACTAATCAACATGAATCACGTAGAATTAATTTTTTAGAAAGTCTATAAACACAAAAAATTTGACACTTTGCCAACTCAACTATTGTGAAAAATGTTGTATATTTTTTTGTGTATTGCTCTTTTCTTTTCTTTTTAAGAAGTGCTACATTCACATTATTTTTTACAACAAATTCTAAGTGTTAAGTTATTACTGGTTCTAATTTAAACTTATCACTGAAATTATTTTTTTGCCATCAATAACAACCTACTACTTAAAATTTGTTATGAAAAAATTATGAACATAGCATTTCTATTTATCTTTTTTTCTTGTTTTTCATTTGAAATATATATATATATATATATATATATATATATATATGTATATTATTTTATTTATAGGCTAATATTTGGGTTTAATTAAATTAAAATTTGGGGCCTTTTTTATACTCAGGGCTTGAGACGATTGCATCAATGGCTTATACTGTTAAAACGACACTGGACATAAGACACATTGTTAAATTTAAGGTAACACTATCATTGAAATGTAATTCTAAAAATTTTCAAAGTTATAGAAAGAGTAATGTTACATGCACAAAAAGTTAGGTAACATTTTTCACACCAATTAAGTTGGCGAAATTTCTACTAATTTTCATTTGAATCCATCACTAAAATCAATTTTTTTTATCTACCATTAATAATTTGCTACTTAAATTTTTTGTTAAATTTGTTGCATCTATGGACTTTCTCTTTTCTATTAACTATATAAAAAGAGCGAGGACAAAATGGGCTTTTGCCCTTAATTTTTTTTTATTTAGCAATTTGTCCCTATTTCGAAACTATATAGGGATATGCCCTTGTTTCGATACTCGATTACCTTAAAATCGAGTTTCAATGAAATACTAGATTCGCAGAAAATTGAGTATGCCCGATCAAACTTAAAAAGAAAAAAAAAAAGCATGGAACTCGATTTTATGAAAATCGAGTTTAAAGCTTAAAAACGTCACTATAGGGCTTAAAAACGCCACTATAGGACTCTCTAAACCTGTATAGGACAATCAGATTGATTTAAAAAAAAAAAATTAAGAAAACGTCACTATAGGGCTTAAAAACGTCACTATAGGGCTCAAAAACGCCACTGTAGGGCTCCCAAAACCTGGTATGTGGCAATTAGACTTATAAATTTTTTTTACAGGAAAACGCCGCTATAGGGCCCCCAAACCTGGTATGGGGCATCAGACTTATGAAAGCAAATTTTGTAGGAAAACGCCACTATAGGGTTTAAAAACGTCACTATAAGGATTAAAAACGCCACTATAGGTCTCCCTGAATATGTACCGATGATACTTATAAAATTTTTTTGCATAGAACTCGATTTCTTGAAACTCGAGTTCCATGTAAATTTTTTTTTTTTTAGTTTGATCGGGCATAACTTGATTTTCTATGAATCGAGTATTTCATTGAAACTCGATTTTAAGGTAATTGAGTAGCGAAACAAGAGTATATTCCTATATAGTTTCGAAATAAGGGCAGATTACTAAATAAAAAAAAAATTAAAAAAAAAAGGCTAGAATGTCCAAAGAGCGATGCCTCTACAGCGTTTACGCACTATCCATCCAGTAAAAAGTGCTTTTTACTGTGCATTTACAGTGCAATTTTGGTTTCGTGAGTCCTTCTTTTTTGTCCGTCTGTTGAGCTAAAACGGTGCGTTTGGTTGAGGATGATAACCAAATGAAGAGAGAGAAACCGAGAGCGAAAGGAGTGAGAGAGAGTGCTCCAGAACCTGTTCCCTCAAATCAAATTTCTATCGAAAAAGAAAACCGTGGGAGACAGAGAGAGGAGAAATCACACAACCTGAGACCAAGCAGTGATTTTCATGGCAAAATAATTCTCAGGTTGGTATTTCTTAGTCTTAGATCCACACCTCTCCTCAAAACCTCTTTTCCTTTCCATGGGTTTGATTTTTTTTGGGGGGGGGGCAAAGTATGGGTTCTTCACACTACCGATCACACATACAGCAGGTAAATCTCTTTGTAACCTTTTTTTTTTCCCACTTTGATTCATCTATTCCTTCTATTTGATTGTGTTTTCTTGATAAACTTTTTCCAATTTCCTGTTCTGTTTTTTCTTAATAGAACAACATCCTGATGAGAGTCAGATTTTCAAGGTTCGAGGACATGAAAGCAAATGTCCATAAGGTTCTTTTCCTCTCTTTCTTCTTTTGATTTTATGATGTGAGAAGATAATATTGAATTGCATGTGATTGAGTTAGTAAATAGGATTTGGGATGGGCGAATTTTTTGCATTCAAAGTTTCAGTTTTTTATTAGAGTGCTTATGCATATACATATTTGTGAAAATGCCAAAAAGGGCTATTTTATATTTTTTTGTTCTCTGTGCATAATTTTTCCTTTCCTTACCTTGGTTATGTAATAGGTCATGGTAATGTTTTTGATGTGTTTGGATTTGGTTAGCTTCTTGTCATGGCAATAGCTATGCTTTGCCATGCTTGGCTGAGCTTTGCATTTTGAGGATAATGTCTTAATTCTTCAAGAAAAGAAAGAAAGAAAAAAAAAAAAGATAAATTGTTGATATTGGTCTATATGCATGTTTGTCATGTTTGGAACACACTGCATTTACAATAAGAACAAACTAACTCTATGCCGCTTTACCAGACCAGAAACATAATGCTTATCAAGTATCAACCAAAAGAAACTTTCAGAGTTTCTATGACAAACCTAACAGAACAAAAGGGCCCAATCCTTTTTGGAAACGTGGATGTGATTTTTTGAATTTGAATGTGGGGTTTTGCTGATTTTGAATTTTGGGGTTAGAGAGTTTGTTGGGTTCTTGAATTTGAAGTTTGGGGTGTGTGCGTTTTTGGGTAATTATTGATGGAGTATGAGTTTACCATGAATCTTGTAATTGGTTTTGAATTAAAATGTGAATTTTTGATATTATTAATATTGTTGGGGTATGGAATTTCCATGTGGGGTTTTGGTAATTTTAAATTTTGGGGTTAGGGAGTTTGTTGGGTTCTTGAATTCGAATCATGGGATGTGTGCGTTTTTGGGCAATGATGGAGCAAAGAGGGATTACCTGCTCGGTATTGTTCTTACATGTTCTTCCCTGAAATCCTTCATCTCATTCTTTTATTTTCCTCCCTGAAATCCTCTCCAGTCTCCACTCCCAAGAGAGGCAGCCCATATCAGCTCTTTCTCTGTCTCTGGATACACAGTTTTAAAAGAAGAATTTTTATGGGATTTATAGAGAAAAAGAAAAAAAACAACGGCTACTACTTTCCCAATCTCAAAATGGTAGTAGTCTTTAGCTCAACTAAGTGAGCTGATATATATTTTTTAATCCAAGCTTGTATATTTAATAAAATTGCATACAAGAGAAATTGTATTTATTTTGTGAGCATTAAATTTTGAGCATAATATGAAGAATTTAAGATCTGTAAATTTGTGTGGTGCAGGCGTAGAAAGTAGGGTCTAGATCACTCTCTCCATAGCACTCATGCTGCTAATTGTTGCCACAGGTCAATATCTCACTTTCTCAATTATTCATTACATGAGTTTGTTTATACTTTTTCTTTAATCTTAGTTTCATGGGGGTTTCATGTTCTTCATATGGTAGATAATCAATTTTGTAAGGATTTCATTTCTTTGAATTGGTTTGAATTTTGAATAGAGTGGGAGTTTTACCTATCATTTTTTTTGGGTGAAATCGGAAGAATGGGATATTATTATTGGTTGTGATGAAAATACACATGATATATTATAATACTTCCTCTCAATAAATTATAACTGAAAATTTAAAAGAGCAATGAAATCCAAGAAAGAATTTGCAATGCATGAGGACTAATCTTTAGGTTCAGAATCTTAGTTTCAATTTTTCTTTGTTGAAATTTGGAGTTCAAGTAAGGCTCATATACAGCCACCTTAAGCAATATATGACTTACATCACAATACTTGTATTCACTTCATTGTTAACTTCATTAGAATAAATATTCAATATTGGAATAGGTGATTTCAAACTTGGAATTATATATCAACAATTTGTAAGCAAGCAGCTAATATTATAACAGAGCATTAGAGACAAACTCAAGCTTGGGTTTTTGAGTTTCTTGGCCATTTGTTCATCGAAGATTAAGTTCCTGTCTCTCATAGAGTTTATTGGTGCTCATAATCTTAGACATTGTTATTTGAAGAGAGTGGTGTGTAATTGTATGTTATTATTACCAAGAGATCAAGTATGTGTCATTGGAGTGTAATTGTATGATATTATTAGTCTATTGTTGTAGACTAATGCATAAGGTTGTTACTTATACTGGAAATCCATTTACACTTTAGAAAGTATTAGAATTGGAAGTTACTAGGTGTTTCTTCTATGATTTAAATTAAACTGGTGGTACCTAATAGGTTCTAAGCCTTGAACTTAGTTCACAGTGTATATCAAAGTGCTATTATTTATGAATTCGCTATATTTATCTTGGTCTTGATGTTTTGGCCCTTTTAAGATAGGTTTATCTCACTTAGATTTAGCTTCTTTATAATGGGTTCATCTTTTTTGTTTTTTTTCTTTTCTTTTTGGAGAGAGTGGTAAGAACATGTGGATTATTAACTTCTTTCTATTTGGTATGTTTTAATTCCTTACATAGTCATGTCATTTATGTTATATATATATATATATATATATATATATATATTTCATTCTGACTTGAAAGTTGATTGTGCTAAGAATATTACGACCCTCACCTATGGAAGAATGAGAAGGTTATAATGATACAGAAGAGTTGAATTTTGGGATGGTTTGGTTGCATATTGATAGGGACATTGGCCAAAGTTCAAGTTTTTGGTGGTTTTGAGAGAAGGAATTGGGTTTTGTATTTCTGATTGTAGCTTTCTTTGTTGGTTGGTGACAGGGTTGAGACCTTTGTGGGATAGGGCTTGGTTGTGGTCCTTGTGGGCAATGAAGTTGGTTTTGGAAAATTTGTATTTTTTGTATTTTTTTTTTTATAATGTTTTCCTTTGTTTATTCATTAGTATTTTCGAATAAAAATTTTAAATTTAAATGTAGAAGTGTAAGTTTGATTGATAACTAATGGTTCAATCATATAATGTTGCACACAAGAATTATATAAAATGTTTTGCATTTTGGTGAATCTTAGATGGGTTTAGGGAACTATAAAGGATTACAATATATAACTAATTGTGTGATTTGCATATATTTAGATCTAAGTTATATTGGTAGAATATAATCCTCTAATAGATCAAGCACGTGTTATTTCTACTAACTATATAAAAAGAGCGAATAGCTCTATCTACAGTATTTTGGTTTATTCAAGTTTTGGTGAGTAAAACGGTGCGTTTGGGTGAGGTTTTAGTGGTAGACCAAACAAAGACAAAACTGAGAGAGAAATAAAATATCTTCTGGCTCAGGGAGTATGGTACGGACTGTTTGAAGAAGAGAGAGGCCAGCAGAGAGAGAGAGAGAGGCTTGGTGAGAAAATACAGAAAGGGTGATCTCACTCTTTTCTTCGGACAAATCTGAGAGATGGAGAGTGGGGTGGGTTTGGTGTTTTTACTCAAATCACACTTTTGCTTCTTTTCTTCTTTCCATTCTTTTTGGTTTCATTTCTTAAAATTTTAACAACTGAATATTCGGATGAAGAAGATGTAGCGGTTGTTGTTTTTTGTTTTTGGTGTATTGTATTGGGGGCATGATTTCTGAATAAAGGTCTCTCTCCCTATGGTTGTATATATATATCTAGAAAGAGTACTGTATCAACATAGGAAGATCTGACTGCAAATGATGAGACCCATAAATGTTTTTGTTTCTGTTTTTTTTTTTTTTTTTTTTATTGTTATTGTGAATTTCTAGGAGTTTTCAGAGGTTATGAAGTTAAATTGTTCAATTCTAATTTGGATTTTCAAGATCTTTTTTTTTTTTAGAAATAAAATTTTGCCAAGTGATCAATTTTTATGCTTTGTATCACTTACTGGTTCATTCTTGATCTTTGTATGATTCTTTTTTTCTTTTCTTTTCTTTTTTCTTAATGGATCTGTAGAAACTTTAATTCTTGATGTGTATAACATACTCAAGTTCCAAGCTCTGAACAGTTGGTTTTTTTCTTTGTTTTTGAGGCCTTAGTAGAATTCTAATGGTATTTGGAACTTTGAATGTAGTTAGAAGAATATTCATGGATGCAGACGGATTGAGATGGGTACTTACACTTTTTTCTTTCCTCCTTTAGTTTTATTAACTAAATCTCACAATACATTAATTTAAAAAAAAAAAATTTAATTAATATTTAACAAATTTACGAATTTTAGTATTCTATATCTCTAAATTTTTCTTTGGTTTATTCATCTCGCAAATCACTGGTGAGTCTTTTACATTAAACAAATACTTTGTATTTTGTCTTTTTAACTAGAAAGCCTCTAATTGTTTCAGGACCTACACTGTGCTTTATACTTTTTTTTTTTTTTTGTGTGTGTGTGTGTGTGTGCTGATTTTGCTATTTTACAGTTGCCTTAGTGTCTTCTCTTGTACTTTTAGCTTGGGATCTGTGATATGTTTGGTTCTACTGTCTCGTAGGGCTGTTAATTTGTATATAGCTTTGTTTTGTTTAGTGAAAATTTACTGATTTATCAAAAAGCAATCACCTACATTTTTATTTATTTTAATTTTAGAGGATGCTGTCATCTGTGCTCTAACATTGGATGTGTGAATAAATTATTTTTTTATATATAATATGGAGCATATTAAGTGATGGGAACATATTAGATTAGTTACCTAAATCTATAATTCCCTTATCCTAATCAATTTTATTCATTTACCCCTAAAACACTATCATACAATTGGATGGCTAAAACTTATTTGCATGGGGAATTTTTAGACTACACCTTGAACAATTTAAAACAGAGTTTGAAATGTTAATGAAATTGGTAGTTCTTGTATGTACCGATACTTATAGATTAGTGATTGTATTCTTCTTTCAAACCCTCCTTAAATTTTGTACTGCTTTCGTTCTTTTCTTTGGTATGACAGCCAGCTAAAGGACCTCAATCTAATGGGAGTTGAGCCTGCTGAATTTAAAAATCTCTCTCATTTGTGAGAACTATAAGAAAAACATGCATGTTTTCTAGCATTATAGAAGTCAATTAACCTAATCATGTCATCATTTTTTTGCTGAATTTTTCTTAGAGATTATTGATTTTGGAGAGTTGTTAGTGAGTAGTCCATGCAAAGTCTGTTGCTTGAGTCTAGGGAAATTGTTTGATATGTGACTTGTGTGTGATAGTTTTCCGCTGTTTGTGTAGGCCCTGTAAATAGCTTTTTGGAACTATTATTGTGTACTGTTAGTGTTAACTGTATAGCTGTTCCAAGTAGCTTGATGTTGGTTTTATTGACTTGAGTTGGATTGTGGCTTATTTTGTTGATTTGATTTTTGAAAAATGAAAATTTCTATTTAAATAACCATACTAGCTGTAGTGTTGTGTTTTTGTACTTGGGTCCTACGTATAATGTTTATTTTTTGTTTCTTGACCAAAGGTTTTGTTGTGGATTATTGATATGTGGATTGTAATAGTTTTAGGATGCATAAAAAAAGAGTTTGGTGGAATTGTTAACTAAGAGGGGTAAAAAGAACAACCTTTAATTGAGTTCATGTTTTAGTGTTTTAAATCATTGGTTTTTACCTTATTTTTTAAATTTGATATTGCCGTCATGTTGGACTATCGATTGGTTTAGTTTTTGTTATACCATCATAAAACCAACTATGATTATGATTGTTGTGTTCATTTCAGGTGGCATGATAATATCACTTGGTAAGATAAGAGATTTATGGTGGTGACAAGTTTTCTGCTGAACTTCAAGATCAAACATTCAAAATTAATCCCTTTAAGAAGAAAAGATTGGATCAACTTTAGCGTGCAAGGACAACCTGGAGAGAACTATAGTGCTTTGCTGTTATGGTGCTACTGCAACAATAGAAAAAGAGATATTCATTGTAGCTCTTAGAAAAGCTCTTGGGGAAGGTTTTTTTTTTTTTTTTTTGGATGTTTTTGGAGGGTGATTAATGATTAGATAAATTCGTATCTTATATGTAATTATTCTAATCATGTAGAAAAATTTGATAAGATTAAGAAATTAGTATTATCTATGCATTTTTTTAGTACAAAACCTTGTGGTTTTGTGTTATCTAATGAAAAATGTAATTTTTTTAGCAAAACAAAGGAGTGGCATGTGCCTTGCACGTGCAGCCCTAACTAGTAATAATACAGAGGCTAACTTAAAATTTATTTGGAGTTGTATGTTGTCACAGTGATTGGTCGATAGTTTACAGCCATTTTTGACAGTTATACAATATGAAAGGTTAGGACTGTCGATTTGTTTTTTCTTCTCCTGTGATGCTATTTTCTAATGAAGCATCTTTTTTGATTAGTTGTTGTTTGATAAGAAACTTAAAATTAACTAAAAGAAGAACTAAAGCTTGGATAATTTGGACATCTTCAATTCAAACACTACATAGATACTGACTTGACTATAATGAAGTATAAGTAATTTGCCTCATTTTAAGTGAAAAACTAAGAGTGGGATAAAATATTTTCAGTTATATTTTTGTCTAAAATTAAGGCAACACATCATATCTTTAAATAAAATTAAATAAACATGACCAAATGAGGAAGAACAAAATTTCCAAACGAATTTCACACAATAAGTGTCCCACAACGTTTGCAATGGATGATTTTTAAGGTTGACTAGAGACATCATATTCACCTTAAAATTTTATGAAACATTAAATCTCAAGTCTTAACCATGAAATCAACCCTCTTTGTTTAAAAGCAGTAGCATTGTTTACTTCACCTTCCAAATTCTAAATCTAATCTACTCACATATCTCTCTCTTTCTCTCTCTTTTCATTAGAGAGATAGGCCCACCTAGTACTTATGCCTCAGTGAATTGGGCTAGAGTTGGGATTTCTTTATAAAATAACTATAAAAGCCAAACTATATTATTAGCTAGCCAAGGTTTGAAACTATTTTAGTTTCTAACGACTCGAGTGTGTGAAAGTCGATTTCACTGTAGCAAATCGAGTATAATAGACTCGATTTCTGTGTGCATCTTCTTCCTCCGTTCTTTTTTCTCCATTTCAGGTCCTCTTCACCATCTTCTTCCCTTCTTCCAAGCCCCCAAAAATCCATTTCATCTAAATTCCTTCTTCCTTCTTCATCTAAATCCATTTCTCAAAATCCCAAACCCAAATCACGATCTCAATCGGAGCAAAAATCCAAAACCAAAAATGATGATTTCTTCCTGCGTTGGTGTTTTCTGGGCTGCGTTGCTGTGATTTCTGGGTTTCTGCGTTGCTGTGATATAGGTTTTTTGTTGGAGGGAAATCGACTCTTAAAGAGTCGAGTTCCAATGGAAATCGTCTCCTTCGTACTCGATTTGCTACAGTAAAATCGAGTCTCACATACTCGAATCGTTAGATCCTAAAATAGTTTTAAATCTTGGCTAACTAATAATATAGTGTGGCTTTTATAGTTATTTTATAAAAAAATCCCTAGAGTTGGGTGGAGCATCTTTTTCTTATGCCTCAGCATCTAAAAGTTAAAATTAGCCCAGTGGTCTTCTATCATCTAGCCCACAAACCTCAATTAGCAACTCGTATTGAACTAGCCCAAGTTTGAAATCAGTCACTGAGTGCACCATTTTGGGCCATACCGTGGAGTAACAGGCTTTGGAAAACTACTACGCTAACTAGGCTCAAAAGACCCAACAGGTCACACCATTAATACTTAGAAAGCAACGGCTAGACAATTATGTTCAAGTTTGGCATTGTTTGTAAGAAAATACCATTTTGCTGTAGAATTTTTAGTGATAGAACTTTTGCATATAGTACTCTTGATTGAAAAGCCCTTTAGCATTTTAAGCATCTGGTAAATTACAGTGAATAGATTTTTAAAGCTCTATTTTTATTAGAAAAAAACAACAGTAAATTTCAACTTTAAATATATGTAGCTAGCAAAATTGCCAAATGTTTGAGAATTTATGCTAAGAAAGGCTTTAAAGGCTCTTAAAAAGCACTTTTTGATAGTGCTGCTCACAGACAGATACCCAATGTCTCATAAGAGCACCTATGCTCCCCAATAAGTGTCCTGTATACACTCTTAGGAATTGAGTGTGTTTTATGATGGAAAAGAGAAAATGATACCCTAAAGAAGGGTTTATTGATTACAAGAAAAACCAACTCTCCTTAGTGGAGCCTCCTATTTTGACTGTCTATGCATATCTCTTTTATCATTGGGGCCACTCACTCCTAAGATAGGATGTCATTATATTATGTTGAATTATATATATAATAATAAAAAAATGTCATTATGTTGGAAAGATGAATGGGTTACTTGAAATTTGGGATACTTAAATGTTAAATCTAATTAGATTCTAGTTGGTCTGTCCCACAAAGTGATTCCTTTCTTGTCATTTTGTATCCCAATCAAATAATTTAGTTTCATTTGTTTAAGGGAAACAAACGAACTCTAAGATTCCAATCCTTCCTAATCAATACCTCCAAGACAAATTGCTTTGCTTCCTAGACTACACTATGATTTTTTTTCTTTTTCTTTTAATGATGTTAATATTTTAATATAAATAAAAATTGTAAGTTAAACCCTTTTGTAGGGACTCAAATTGGATTGGACCCAGAATAGGGATGAGTTTCTAGCCCAACAAACCCAAACAATAAATTTTTAGAGAGTGGGTGAAAGAACTAGTTCCACTCGCTAGAAAAGGTCATGATCACTGTGCAGCAAAAGACGCTTTAGACTAACCAAACGATGAAAACTCTCATCGGCTAGGTTTCAGGGAATATCTTTCTGGGTTCTATCGTTTTTCTCCTTTTTTTTCCAGTCCCCTCTAATGTCATCCACTTTCAGGTTATATACCACGTTCCTCACCCCATTTTCACCGTACACGTGTAGGTTTTATTCTAGGAACTCCTTTCTGTCCCATCCAGCACCTCCCGAAACTTTCGCTCAGCAGCCATAAGGCTACTTAGTTACTGTTCAGGTATCACCTCCACATTAATGCGGCCAGAGAGTTAGCTGGGAAGCATTTAATGTGGAGGTAGCAGCTTTAGAAGATATTTGTTATCTCTCTCGGTTCCTCATTTATTCTATATTCACTTTCCAGTTCTAATACAACTTTGCAAAGTACCCTAAATAGTAAGATAGTTACATCCACCTCGGACCATGGTATCTGTACGGCCCCCGCACCGTGTCCTATATTGGGCCTTGGACCCTGGCCTGGGTATATGGCCCATAAGGCCAGCCTCCCTCTACTTCGCGGCCCACCCCCGGGGCCACGCGTGCTGCTGGCCCAAGCCTGGCATCTTCGTCATTTATCGGCGACACCTTACCGAGCATTGATTGATAATATACTCGCGGTAAATCCCGCCCTGTACTACCCGGCCGTGTCTCGGGGAGGCACCGCTGCCGAGAACTATCGTGGAAGTGGGAACCAAGTTCCAACGCCACCGTCACCGCTTCCCACTCCCACCTAACCACCCACTTACAATCGATAATACTGGACCGCCGGTTGTACCTACTGGCAAGTAATTATGGCTCTCCACTAAACTATGAGCTATAAATACAAGAAGTTTTGAGAAGACAAGGGTTGGAGAATTGAGGGAAGGAAGAGGGTAAACAGAGAGAGCAGAGTAAGGAATTGGGTCAGGTCCCCGAGAAGAGGAAAGCGCTTCAGTTGAGCCTTGGTGTTTTGAACGACCCATTGTGGGAAATCCAAACCCACTATACAAATAAGTTGTGAGTCCAAGTGAGGCCCAGCCCAACGGGTTTCAGTTTTTGGTGCGCACAGTATCCAAGGTGGGTCTTATCCTTGGACGCGTTTTGGGCCACTATATATGACCTCCATCCCTTTTTCTTAGACTACTCTCACAATGTCTTTCTTTAACCATCCTCGGATAAGTAAATGTCCTCGGACTGGGCCGTTGGGCCACGAGCCCACTTCCTACGATATCCATATCACCTTTTTGGATAACCGGCCCCACAATAGCCCCTCAAAATCTCGCTTTTTGTCACATCGGAAAAAGGGAGATTTTGATATCTTGCCCTCACCCCTTTCGTGGATTTTCCTAATCTCCAGAACGTCTTTCTACCTGCCCAAGGCACGCTCCTGACGTTTCGGCGTCAGGAGCACGCCATTATTAAATGATGACAGTTTCTTTGTCCCCCACGTTCAACAGTAAGATGTACATCTAACGGTGGAGGTCCTTTAGTATTTATGAGCGGGATTTTTCCCGCTTACAATTTTTGCGCCACTATAAAGAGCTTTTCAAATCAACTCTCTTTCCAGTTACAAAAATCATATTATCTTAGCGTGTATTCATTGAACCTGCCACTCTTTCTCACCTCTCTGCGCTCTCATAAATACTGAGAGTCTGTCCGAGGACCTCATTTTTGAAGCCTGTAAGTTTCCTTAACCCTCCTTAGCCTTCAATCCTTTTCGTTAATTTTTCTTCACGACTTTTAGGAAATGGGTAGGTTCAAGAGTCTGGTTGAGTCCGAGGAGAATATAGAGATATTTAGAGCTAAGTATAGGATTCCCCCAACAGTGGGCATGAGATATGCTTCCCCAGAAACCTGGTTAAACGATAGGAAAACAGGGGAAGTAGTCATCCCTATGATCGCCTTTATAGAGGGAGGGATGACTATTCCCATGGGTAGTCTCACTAGAAGTTATCTCAGGTTTTTTAGGTTATCTCCCACACAATGTACCCCAAATATGTTCAGGGTGCTAGGGAGTATAGAAGCCCTAAATGCGAGGATGAACTTAGGCCTGACCCATCACGATGTGAACTGGGTGTATAACCTCAATCATCTGAAAGGTCAGGGATACTATCTTAAGTCTAGGCACCCTGAAATAAGGTTAATCCAATGTCTCCCTACATCAAATAAGGGTTTAAAAGACGACTTTCTTATTTTTTCTGGGAAATGGCATGATGGTTTACCCTGTCCGACTAAAGAGGGAAAACCAGGTGGGGTTTTTGGGCTATAAGCCTATGTAATTTGAATTGTACTCTTTAGTTCAAGTTATCTTTATTTTTGACAAAGATTTTTTTTTCTGTTTTTATGACTTTGCAGACAAGCACGCTACCAGCCCCCAGTTCAGATTGGTTAACAGGGAGAGTTTAGATAGAATCTTGCGATCCGAGGTGTATGTGAACCCATCTGACGGCCAACTGAGAGCAGCGCACATAATCCTTAGGTACACACCTATTTCCAAAGCATTTCAAGCTCCTAAGTGCGTGATAAAGGCCAGAGATCCTCGGCTCTATCGCATCAATGTAGCTTTTGAAGGATTTCTAGTTCCCGATGGCGTTTCGATTCCTGAAGGTACCCCTTAGACTTAGCTGTTATTTGTGGCCACTCCTTCTGTAGGAGCTTCGTCGTCGCGCTCCATTCCTCAGGAAGAGAAGGAGGAAGAGGAAGAAGAAGAAGAAGAAGAAGAAGAAGAAGAAGAAGAATAAACTTCAGAGGGAGTTGTAGAATTGTTGGATTCTGCAGAAGAATTTGAAGTATTCAATCAACCTCAATCTCCCGAGGTGATTTCTGATGAAATGGGCATCCAGAGGAAGAGCCAGAGAAGTTTAATGGAAGTGATCGAAGGCCAGCTTGGAAGGGGGGCGCCGAGGAAGTCAACTCAACTCAGTCTCCCCCCTCCTCCTCCTCCTCAACCATCCCAACCACATGGGACCGAACCCAATGATCCAAAGAGGAGGAGAGAGCCGAAAGACAAGAAAGTGATGGAGACTGGGAAACCTCGTCCGACTCGCGAAGACGAGGTCCAATGAGCTGCGAAGCAGCAAAAGGTTACCCATGGGCCTCAACGAGTCGTGGAGAGGACAACCACTCAGTCCTCGGAACCCGAGGCTTGGCTCCCTGCACCCTTGCTCGGTGGTGAGCCTCTGAGGGAAGATGCATCAATTAGGGACTTCAACGGCGGAATTGGGTGCCGCGTCGCCTCGGCCTTAGAGGAAACTCTCCTTTTGCCTAAGGATATGGCCGAGTTGAGAGGCATAAAGAGGAACGAAGTCTTCCAGAATACTAAAAGATATTTGGGCATGGTATGATACCCTTCTTGCTTTTTTTTATTTATTTATTTTTTATTTTTTTTATATTATTACGAGCGTCGTGCACACGACTCTATGTATTGCATCTCTAACTCTTTTTCTTTTAGGCCGTTCAAGCCACCTTCAGGCTAGAGGAGATAACGAATGCTTGTTACCAGCAAATAGACGATGAGAGGAAGAAGCGAGCAATAGCTGTGCAAACACTCACCGTTGCTGAACAAACCAATGTACAGCTGAAGAAAAAGCTAGCCGAGGAAGAACATGCTCGGAAGAGTGCTGACTCCGCTTTGGAGAGCGCCCAAAGGCAAGCCAAGGACCAGAGAAAACGTTTGCGCGATGCTACTGACCAGCTGGCTGCTTCCAAGGAACAGATATCAACTTGGCAGAAGTAACTGGAGGAAGCTCAAAGGCTCAGGGACCAGGCTGAAGAAGCTAAAGCTGAGGCGAAGAAAGCAAAAGCTGAGGCTGAAAAAGAAAAAGATAGAGCCGAACAGCAAGGATATGACATCGGCGTTGCTGAGACGGAGGATAGCTTCCGGGCTGAGGTGCTCGTCGTATGTCGGGCATACTGTGCCCAGACTTGGCAAGAAGCTCTCAACCGAGCTGGGGTTGAGTCTTCATCCGAGCTGAGAAGACCAGAAAATGTTTACTTCCCTCCGGCTATACGAGCCTCTAGCTCTTCTTCTCAACAAAAAGAGGCATCCTCCACAGTTGCTGATTTGGCCAAAGAAGCACAACCTCAGAATCCTCCCCTTCCCAACCAGCAGAAGCAACCTGAAGTGCCTGAAGTTGCAAAAGACATTTCCTCGGACAAAGCAGCAGAGGGACCTAAGGGGGGAACAGCTTCTCAAAGTTTTGAACAGGCTTTAGCTTCAACCATCCTACCTGCTGGAGAAGTTCCAAAGGAAAAAGAGAAAGATGCTCCTCCTGAGGCAACTGGCAAAGCTCCCCAACCCAAGCTCCAAATAAAATTAAAGCCATAGTTAACATAGTTAAACTTCTTTTATTTTTCCGTTCATTTTTTTTTTTAAATTTTTTTTATTGAGGATATTTTTAATTGTAATGTATATTTCCCTTTCCAAATCTATATAAGATGTTGTTGCTTTATCTATCACTTGTATAATTTTCTGCATGAATATTCTTTGTTTTTACATGATCCCAGGCTATAGAAGAACAAAAGCTGATACTATAAGGGAAAACTTGTAAGTTAATTAGAAACCAAAGCAGACTATAACAGTGAACTCCATAGCCCTACAAAGGCTTGCTTTTAATTCATTAAAAAGTACCTATATTTGAGAAAGTATTCCAAATGTTTAACCCAGGGAGGTACTGGGCACCTTAAAATGCTTTAAGTGATGCTCATGGAGTTTGCTTTGATGTACAATTTTAGTTGTACGGACCTTACTTAAAAAGCATTGATTCCTACTAAGTTTGTTGTATAAACAATCTGTCATACCTTAATTTCTGTTTAATATTTCACTAGATGTCATAGTGTATTAATTTCCACTAAGTTTGTGGTCCGAGGACCTGACATGACTTCGTTTCTGTTTAATACTTCAATAGATGTTATAGTGTATTAATTTCCATTAAGTTTGTGGTTCGAGGACCTGACATGACTTAGTTTCTGTTTAATACTTCAATAGATGTCATAGTGTATTAATTTCCACTAAGTTTGTGGTCCGAGGACCTGACATGACTTAGTTTCTGTTTAATACTTCAATAGATGTCATAGTGTATTAATTTCCACTAAGTTTGTGGTCCGAGGACCTGACATGACTTCGTTTCTGTTTAATACTTCAATAGATGTTATAGTGTATTAATTTCCATTAAGTTTGTGGTTCGAGGACCTGACATGACTTAGTTTCTGTTTAATACTTCAATAGATGTCATAGTGTATTAATTTCCACTAAGTTTGTGGTCCGAGGACCTGACATGACTTAGTTTCTGTTTAATACTTCAATAGATGTCATAGTGTATTAATTTCCACTAAGTTTGTGGTCCGAGGACCTGACATGACTTAGTTTCTATTTAATACTTCAATAGATGTCATAGTGTATTAATTTCCACTAAGTTTGTGGTCCGAGGACCTGACATGATTTAGTTTCTGTATAATACTTCAATAGATCAAGAAACACAAGCTGCAGAATTAGGGTAAGTTGTAGAGAAAAGTAAAACATAATTGTTCTTATTAATAGTAATACCTCTTTAGATTGCTTACATTCCATGGGTGAAGTACAGTTTTTTCATCTAAATCCTCCAAGTAATAAGCACCTATTCCTGTTACAGATGTGATACGATATGGTCCTTCCCAACTAGGCCCTAACTTTCCCCAGACTGGATTTTTGGTAGCCCCCAAGACTTTTCTCAATACCAAATCTCCTGGGGCTAACGGCCTCAACTTGACATTTGCATCATAACCTTGTTTTAGCTTGTGTTGGTAGTAGGCCAATTGAACCATCGCATTCTCCCGCCGTTCGTCTATCAAGTCTAGATTCTTCTTCAACAGTTCATCATTTCCATCCGAAGTGAAAGTACTGATCCTTAATGTGGGAAAGCCCGTTTCAAGAGGAATCACGGCCTTAGCCCCGTATGTCATTGAAAATGGGGTTTCCCCTGTTGACCGCCGAGGTGTTGTTCGATACCTCCAGAGGACATGTGGCAGCTCCTCCACCCATTTTCCCTTTGCATCATCCAACCTTTTTTTGAGCCCACCTACTATGACCTTGTTGACAGCCTTGGCCTGCCCATTTCCCTGTGGATAGGCCGGAGTGGAATATCTGTTCTTCATCCCCAGATCGGAACAATACTTTCTAAAAGCCTTGCTATCAAATTGAAGACCATTATTCGAGATGAGAGCTTGAGGGACCCTGAATCGAGTAATGATATTCTTCCAGACGAACCTCTTGACATCCACATCCCTGATATTGGCTAGAGGCTCGGCTTCGACCCACTTCGTGAAATAGTCTGTGCCAACTAGCAGATATTTTTTATTTCCTACTACTTTAGGGAAAGGGCCAACGATGTCTAAGCCCCACTGAGCAAAAGGCCAAGGACTAGAAAGAGGATTAAGAACTCCCCCTGGCCGATGGATGTTCGGGGCGAACCTCTAACACTGATCACACTTCCTAACATACGCCTGTGCTTCCTTTTGCATGCCTGGCCACCAATACCTTTGAGTAATTGCCCGGTGAGATAAAGATCTTCCTCTAGTGTGACTCCCACAAATCCCTTCATGTAGCTCTTCTAGAAGTGCTTCTGAGGCTTCGGGGTGTACACAAAGCAGATACGGCCCAGAGAAAGAGCGTTTGTATAACTTTTTGTCCTCGGATAGCCAAAACCGAGGAGCTTTTCTTCGTATCTTTTCAGCTTCCGATCTGTCCTCGGGCAGTATATCCTTCTCAAGGAATAACAGTATATGATCCATCCAACTATGCGCCGAATGGATTTGATTGACCTGAAGCGAGTCCCCTGTTACTGGGGTGGGTGTGTTTAAGCCTTCAACCATTATCACTCGGGGCAAGCCTTGCGCCGAGGAGGTAGCAAGGGTAGCCAAAGAATCTACATGGGCATTTCCACTCCTAGGGACATGGGTTACTTCAAAAAATTCAAAATTTACTTGCATACGCCTAACCTGGCCCAAGTACTCCTGCATTCTTGTGTCCCGAGCTTCCAACTCTCCTCTAACCTGGCCCACAACCAGTCTCGAATCCTAGAAAATCTCCACTGTTTTTCCACCTAGTTTCCTGACCGTCGCCATCCCCATTAATAAAACTTCATACTCTGCCTCGTTGTTAGTAGCTGAGAATCCTAACCTTAAAGACTTCTCGATAATGACCTTCTCAGGAGATACCAGAACCAGCCCCACTCCTGACCTCCGCTGGTTTACTGCTCCATCCAGATACACCTTCCAGGGTAAGGCATGTTGTGCGGAGATAAGGCCAACTGATTTTTCATCCATGCCACGCGAGCTTGTCTCTATTTCTTCAGGGCCTTCAGCAAATTCGGCCACCAGGTCGGCGAGAACTTGACCCTTCACAGAGGTACGAGGCATGTACTTTATATCAAAAGCCCCTAAAATTGTGCCCCACTTGGCAATCCTGCCAGTGTAGTCTGCACTCCGAAGTACTGCTTTGAGCGGATACTGAGTTAGGACGACCACAGTGTGTGCCTGGAAATAATGGGGAAGTTTCCTTGTAGCGTGCACCACTGCCAAAATGGCCTTTTCCAACGGCAGATAGCGTACTTCAGCCTCATGAAGCGACTTGCTCACATAGTAAACTGGCCGTTGTACGCCATTATCTACTCGTATCATAACAAAACTGATCGCATAAGTGGTTATCGCTAAGTAGGAAAAAAGGACCTCATCCACCTCGGGACTGGACATAATGGGCGGCCGAGATAGGTATTCTTTAAGTTGCTGAAATGCCAGGGCGCACTCCTCAGTCCATTCGAATCCTTTCCACTTATGGAGTAAAAGGAAAAAAGGTCTGCACCTATCCGCCGACCTGGATATGAATCTATTCAAAGCAGCGGTCATCCCAGTCAACCTCTGGACCTCCTTGGGATTCCGAGGTGGTTGCAAACTACTTATGGCTCTAATTTGATCGGGGTTCACTTCAATTCCTCGGTAAGTCACCATGTAGCCCAAAAACTTCCCTGAGCTTACCCCGAATGAGCATTTAGATGCGTTCAGTCGCAATTTGTGTTTCCTTAAAATCTCAAAAGTGTTGGTGAGGTCTATCACATGCTCGGCCACTACCCTGCTCTTCACAACCATATCATCAATATAGACTTCGATGCTCCTGCCCAATTGTGGCTCAAACATCTTCGTCATCATCCGCTGGTAAGTAGACCCCGCATTCTTTAAGCCAAAGGGCATTACCTTGTAGTGATAATTTCCAGTGGGAGTGAGAAAAGCGGTCTTTTCCTGATCATCCAATGCCAATGAGATTTGGTGATAGCCCTGAAAGGCATCTAGGAAGCTCATCCGAGGATGGCCCACTGTTGCATCCACCAACTGATCTATACGGGGCATAGGAAAAGGGTCTTTTGGACAAGTTTTATTAAGGTCCGTGAAATCAACATATACGCGTCATTTTCCATTTTTCTTTTTCACCATGACCGTATTAGCCAACCACTGAGGGTAAAATACCTCCTTGATAGCCCCTGCCTGCTTGAGCTTGGTTACCTCGTCTCTGATAGCCTTGGCATGTACCCTGGACGGACGCCGAGGTGGCTGCTTCTTCGGAGTAACAGAAGGATTAACATTCAAATGATGACAAATGAAATCTGGATCCACCCTTAGGGCTTCGTTAGCATCCCATGCAAACACATCAATGTTGCTCCTAAGGACCTCAACCAATTGCTCATTCTCCAACAAAGGCAACTGTGCCCCAACTTGAAAAAACTTGTCTGGATCATCCCCAACACTCACCCTCTCCAAATTCTCACACTCCGCTTCACCGGCAGAAGTGCTGAGGAGGGTCGTCGGAATCTTTGACTGCTATAAGTCATTCTCGGCCGTGGCCGAGATGTCTGTCTCTGGCCGATGTTGAATAGCCGTTATCAAGCACTGCCTAGCCATGGCTTGATTTCCCAATATTTCTAGCACCTGGCCTCCCGAGGGATATTTTACCTTTTGATGGAGAGTAGAAGAAACAGCCCCCAAGGTATGCAGCCAGGGCCTACCCAAAATAGCCGTATATGGAGAAAAAGCATCTACCACAACAAAATCCACATCTACCACGTCTGAGCCAGTCTGCACGAGTAATCTAATCATACCCATCGAAATGACCGACCTACCCTCAAAACTCACCAACGGGAAGCTATAGGCTGTCAGATCCTGAGGTCTTAAATTCAGCCCCTTATACAGGTCAGGATACATCACCTCGGCTGCGCTCCCCTCATCAACCATGACCCTTCTCACATCATACCCCCCGATCCTAAGTGTAACCACTAAAGCGTCATCATGTGGTTGTATGGTTCCTCTCTTGTCTTCATCTGAAAAGCCCAACACCAGTGAGGTGCCCAGTCTGGCTCTCTTCGGCATTAAACTGGAGCCCTCATCCGAAAAATGAGACATAAACATTACCCTGGAGGGACAAGACCTTGTTCTTCCCGGGGCGGCAAATATAACGCTTATCGTTCCTAGGGGGGTCCTGAAGAGGCATCCCCCCGAAATGTTGAACCTGCTTAACTTCCTCGGCCACTGGAATGATGCAGAAGCTGGGTCAACTTCCCTTCTCGGACTAGCTGTTCCAAGTGGTCCCACAAATTTCTGCAATCCTCAGTAGTATGTCCATGGTCCTGGTGGTATTGACAGTAAAGGTTCTGATTACATTTCACAGGATCCCCTGCCATCCTATTGGGCCATCTAAAGAATGGCTCGTTCTTTATCTTCTCCAGAACCCGTTGTACTAGTTCTCGAAACACGGCATTAACCACTTGGGAATTAGCAGATCCTGATTACCCCCCGAAGTCCCTCCGAGGTCGGTTGTTGTTGTACCGGTCCGACCTGAAATCCCTCCTCTCCTGAGGGACTACCTTGGACTTTCCTCTGCCCTGCATCTGATCCTCCTCTACTCTTCTATACTTGTCAATCCGATCCATAAGCTGACGCACGCTGGTAACAGGTTTACCAGTCAGAGATTTCCTCAGATCATGCTCGGTTGGAAGGCCTTCCTTAAAGGTATTAACGGCCACGTCATCATAGGCTCCATCTACTTCATTGAACATCTCCCAGTATCTATCAGAATAGGTCTTCAGGGTTTCCCCCTCCTGCATAGACATGGATAATAACGATCCCAAGGGCTGAACAACCCTCCTGCAGGTGATAAAGCGGGCACCAAAAGCTTGGGTGAGCTTCTCAAAGGAGTCAATGGTATTCGCTCTTAGACCATTGAACCATTTCATCGCCACTGGACCCAGGCTAGATGGGAAAACTTTGCACATCAAGACCTCATCCTTAGCATGAATGGCCATCCTTTGACTGAAATGACTAACATGTTCCACTGGATCTGTTCGACCATTATAAATGGTGAATGCAGGTTGATGGAACCGCCGAGGAAGATCTGCATCCTCAATGCGTCGCGTGAAGGGCAATTTGGAACTTGACTCAATGCTTTGTTCAGGGCGTCATTCCCTAAGCCCTGCCGAGGCGAACTCTTATATTTTCGTTCATGGTGGTACTCATCATCATACGAGAAAGATTCACTGGGTGGAGTTCTTGACCTCTGTCTGTAACTGGTGTCATCTGACTCCTCAGAGGATTGCCCAAAGTTGTGAGCCATATGTTTTCGTCGCTCATGTCGCAATTCCCTTTTCAATTTGTTAATCTCACGCTACATGTCCCTGTCGTTCCTTACGTGGGAAATATGGCTTTTCCCCGAGAATGACTTCTATTAGTGTGAGTTGTTCGCGCACTTCCCTCACAACCCCCTCTCTGTTCTAGGATTACCAGCGGATGACCATGCTGAGAGCCCCTGGACTATGCCTGGTGTGGATTAACATCCACCTGCTGTGGGCCCACCACTGGTTGCTGCGGTGCTCCCCCTTCCATCACAACCGCTGCACTTGCCTTTCCCTACGAATAGATCAAGCTCTTCCCACAGACGGCGCTAATTGTAGGGACTCAAATTGGATTGGACCCAGAATAGGGATGAGTTTCTAGCCCAACAAGCCCAAACAATAAATTTTTAGAGAGTGAGTGAAAGAACTAGTTCCACTCGCTAGAAAAGGTCATGATCACTGTGCAGCAAAAGACACTTTAGACTAACCAAACGATGAAAACTCTCCTCGGCTAGGTTTCAGGGAATATCTTTTTGGGTTCTATCGTTTTTCTCCTTTTTTTTCCAGTCTCCTTTAATGTCATCCACTTTCAGGTTATATACCACGTTCATCACCCCATTTTCACTGTACACGTGTAGGTTCTATTCTGGGAACTCCTTTCTGTCCCATCCAGCACCTCTCGGAACTTTTGCTCAGCAGCCATAAGGCTGCTTAGTTACTGTTCAGGTACCACCTCCACATTAATGCGGCCAGAGAGTTAGCTGGGAAGCATTTAATGTGGAGGTAGCAGCTTTAGAAGATATTTGTTATCTCTCTCGGTTTCTCCTTTGTTCTATATTCACTTTCTAGTTCTAATACAACTTTACGAAGTACCCTAAATAGTAAGATAGTTACATCCACCTCGGACCATGGTATCCGAGGTAGGTCTTATCCTCGGACGCGTTTTAGGCCACTATATATGACCTCCATCCCTTTTTCTTAGACTACTCTCACAATGTCTTTCTTTAACCATCCTCGGATAAGTAAATGTCCTCGGACTGGGCCGTTGGGCCAGGAGCCCACTTCCTACGATATCCATATCACCTTTTTGGATAACCGGCCCCACACCTTTCTAATGGAAAAAATATTTTAAGTCCATCTAGTGGATATGTGGCCAAACTTGGAGGCAGGTGTTTGATCAATTGATCTCACCATATAATCCAAAAAATATTAAACCTTTAAAAAGTGAAATTTGATGGATGATGGATGATGATGATGTGTCATGTGTGGGATCTCATCAATTCAATTCTCATTCATTAATAACTTTGATATTCCTAAAAATAATTATGTACCTTCATTATTGCTCATAATTTACTCACATTCATTAATTCCTTTTCAAAAACTCAAGAAGAAAAGCCGATTGTGAGAGTGTGTGCAAAATATCATTAAATTGCTTTTAGAGCATGTGACAGTTAAATATTATCTACCAATTATTTATACATCATAAATATTTTATTCAAAACTTGACACCTATTAATTGAATACCATGATTCAATGTAGCAATCAATAGATATTTATCATCATGCTTCTATGATCTAAACAAACACAATTCTAATGACACATCACACATAAGGGTCCCATGCAGGTGAGTTCCACAAGGGCCATTCCTTATGAGAAATTAAAATAAAATTTATATTAGATAAATTATAAATTTGGTCATTACAAACAACATAGATACTTTTCTCTTTCCTCTCTTTCTTTTTCTGGAGTTTAATGTCTTTTGTTTCTTTTCTCACCTAAAGAATTAGCTGACCTAAAGAATTAGCTCAAACTAGATACTTTGCTTCAAAGCACCAAAGACTGAAAAGGAAAATTCTTTTCCTTTCCAAGCTACACCACCACCTCTAGTCCTCCACAACATGAATAAAAACAATTACTATGAAACCAAAGCACCAAAACCAAACCCATTCCTCCCCATTACTACTATCCCAATCAAATCAATCCCCATGCCCTGTAGTGCAGTGTAAGCCAACAAACCACCACCATACCATCACATATCTCAAACAATCAAACAAATAAAAACGTCAGCTAATTATGAAGACTCCACAGTCATTGGCTTAAAGCAACACCAACCAACACCAAAATCCTTACTTTCCCGAAACCAATAAAACTACTTTTCCAAAACTAATTAAAAACATAGTCTTCAACACAAGAAAGAAAGAAAAAGATTGTCTATTCCTATATTGTTCTAACTTCCAAGACTGTTACTTTAGCAGTTAGTACAAAGAGACAAAGGGTCTGTCTAACTGTGTTTCAGTGTGTTTGTGTGTGTGTCTGTGCGTGTTTGGTTGTTTGGTTCTTCTTCCATATGATTGATAACTGTGGAAAAAGTAAACCTGGGAAAGCCTGGAGAGTTTTTCTTGGAAGGTATTTTCGATTGCATCCATGAGATCACTGTGGCACTTGCTTTTGCTAGAATGAGTGATTCTTCAGCTTATAGAGTTGAAACCACTTCACGTTTGGCTCAATGGAGGATAGAAAACTTGGCTTCCTGCACATACCGCAAGTCAGATCCTTTCAAAATGGGAAAGTGGAATTGGTAAGAGTCAGAGACTCTCAGAATTTCTTTTTTGTATGGTAATAGAATTTTGTTATTTCATCAAAAGCATGCAATATTTGTTTAAATTTAGAATGACCCATTAAAGCGTTGAGGCATTTTGATGGTCTATAGTTGAATTGAAACACAAAAGAAGGTAAAAGAAGCTGACCCCTTACCTGTCTAGTGAGCATGTAATTGAGGAAAGTGAAAAGTTTTAATTCCTTGTGTTTGGTAGCTAAGAATTTTTGTGAAGAAAGGAAAGAAAGTAAAATTGTCTGTGTTTTTAGTGCTATTGGGTATTATGTAGTATTTTCTGCATCAAACAAATGCATATGCAATTAGCTTAGATTTAGAATTAGGCAGTTAAAATTTAAAGATGTATAATTGAAGTGGAGCCCAAAAGAAAATAAAAGATTCTGGCCCTTTACCTACCCAATGAACTTGTAATTGAGAAAGTGGAAGGTCACCCCGTTGTTTGGTATCTGAAAATTTTGAGGGAAGGGAGGGAAAGCTTCTGTGTCTTTTGTGCTATTACAAGTTGGTGTAGTTTTTTTATTTTATTTTTTTGTATTTGAATTGAAGGCATTTATCTCTGGAGAAGAATAGATTGCTGTTTGTTAAATTGTACCCGGAGATATCAAATCTAACAAGAGACAATCCCCCGATTGCATCTTTCATCATTCGAGTTGTCAGTTCTGCCGGAGATCGGAAGTCCTTGACTCATCCAGGTAACAACAATTTAGTTTTCTTTTTGAATTTATAAATTTCTAGAAGAGAGGAAGAGCTTTGAGGTTGATGTCTTTGACACCTTGATCAATTACTTTGATCTATCAGCTAATGCCTTTGGCAACAAGCTAATGTTTATCAATCTTTTTAGGAATTGAGACTCAAGTGACAAAGCTTGGTTTAATTTGAAACACAAAATCCCATACATGTAATTGGAACAAAGTCAGAACTGACCTATTGTTTCAATTCTTATTATGACCTATTCTCAAAAAGACTGCAGAAATTTAGGTCCCCTAGTTTAGAAAAAAAATAATGCTTCTAAAATAATAATAAAACTAACAGGTAGAATTGATACATTAAGTACTTTAAAGTTTGATGGATAAGATATGGTATGTCATTATTTGTTGCATCTTCAAACCTCCCTAATTTTTCTTGGACTCTATTTTTTCCCTTTAAAATACATTAAACTAACTTGTCTTCCATGTACATACAGAAATAACAGACAAGCAAATCAAGAACAACGACGATTTTGTTTGGGCAATAGAGGTTCCATTAACTGGGAAATTTATCATTGACGTTGAATTCCTTGATTTGAAGACTGCGTCTCCAGGCGTAAGCATCTATTTACTGATTTGATTTTTGACTACCATTCTATTATATTGATTGAAAAGGATAATTGCCCTAAAAGAAAATGAACATAAATTCCTCGGGTTGTTTAGAAACTTTCACTGATTAATGTAAATCATAGGAATTTGGAATCTAAGCGTTGCCACTACCTTACCTACAAAATGACAATGATTGTGCAGGGAGGAGAACCTTGCTCTATCTGGGTTAACGAATTAACACACAAACGATCTCATGCAACAGCTCTTGCATCCCTCAGTCGAATGTTGACAGAAAGCATCCACACGGATATTATAATTAATGCCTCTGATGGAAGCATTGGGGCTCATCGTGCTGTTCTTGGTGCACAATCACCTGTTTTTCGTAGCATGTTCTTGCATAACTTGAAGGAGAAAGAAATGTCTACCATAGATATCTCTGACATGTCAATTGAAGCTTGCCAGGCTTTTCTCAACTACATTTATGGTAACATTCAACATGAAGATTTTTTGACCCACCGGCTGGCACTTCTCCATGCAGCTGATAAATATGACATCTCCGACTTAAAAGAGGCTTGCCATGAGAGTCTTCTGGAGGATATTGATGCAAGAAATGTACTCGAGAGGCTCCAGAATGCATCTCTATATCAATTACCAAAACTGAAGAGCAGCTGCATGCGTTATCTTGTGAAGTTTGGCAAGATATTTGACATACGAGATGATTTGAACGCCTTCTTGCAACATGCAGATAGAGACCTAATAGCAGAAATCTTCCATGAAATTCTCAATGTGTGGAAAGGTTTCTAAAACTCTGCCTACAAAAGATAGGGAAGAAAAAGCTTGTTTAGTCAGCTGTATGTTGTTGTGACCTTGAAAATGGATTGTTAGACAATTGTGCAGAATCTTATGTCATGAAGATGATTCTTTTGTCCAAATGGAATTTGTTTGTCTAATTGTATATATAAATATTGGTCTTCAATATGGAGGAACGCATTCTTGTATTCTTATTGATATGCAATTGATTTGATAATATAAATTCAGATTTGAGAAGATTGTTCTGATTGAATACACTAGTTCATTGTTGTGAAGGAATCCATGTCCTCAACATGCATAATGCCTGCATGAGCAGAATGAGAATTGAATGGCCAGAGTAGAAAATTATCGTAATAGAAACAAGTCTGAAATGACAATGAATTCCTCTAGCTCATCATTTGGCTAGCAAAGAATCTCAACTATATCCTAATCTTTTCTTCTTCCTTTTATTCTTACAATAAACGAGGAGTATTCGAACCTAGATTCTTCTCAAATTGGACTGTGCACTGAGCCACAACCCTCTTGACCTGATTCATATCCTAATCATTCAAGAAACAGAAAACTAATTGTTGAAAGGCACTCTCACCACAATGCCTACCTCTTGTAACTGATAATAAACCTTATAAACAGCATAATCTAATCTATGTTCCAAACATATTCTTAGAGAACCCTTTGGTTTGCAAAATCTTACTGCATGAGAATTCATTTTTCATGGAATCTTGGATTCCTACAATCAGGAATATATAATTCTCGTGTTTGTTTCATTAGTCAAATTCCTTTCTAGAACCAAATATTTTCTAAACATCTAGATTAAATTTCCAATTATCATATTCAGAACCAAATATGTTCCAAACATAATATACATCTGGAATACATTTCCAATTATCATATTCAGATATATTCCAATTATTCAGAACTCATAATCACAACTAATTGACAAGCTAAAGAAACATGACTAAATATGGACTTCACAACAACAACAAAAAAATGTTTTTCCTTCCAAAGAATGAAAAACAAGACCATATATAATGGCCTAAAGCTTGGTCAAAGCACCATATTCAACTGGGTGTGTTCCAGAACAAGAACTTTTCAAAAGTTTCTGTTATGAGAAGAATTACAAACTCACCTCTCACTGGAAAACTAATAACAAACTCCGCTTTAATAGGAAATCTTTGAAGGGTCTTCTGTTTTTATACATATTCAAGTTGAAAGACAATTCCAAAAGTGAAGTTTCTGTTTAAGTATGCAAACTTGAATTGTCTATTCAAAACAGAATACTTATATGTGGAATTGAGAGAGAAAACAGAAAAAGCAATGGTTAATGAGAATATGGAGGGAATATTATTTAGGATCTTTTTCATTTATCTTATTTCAATTTTTTTTTCCCCTTTATTGGATAGTAAAAGGTTGGCCATCACCTCAAGAAAGAAAAAGTACCCATATGATTGGTGTAAAGCCTGTAAAGTACAGGCTTAGAGTTTAGACTATGAATAGTCTTAGGCCTTTCAAGATAGATGGATCCAATTGTTATTTTATCTTGTCAGAAAACTGGAATTTTGAAGTTTCTTTCGCTCATTCTAGGATCATATTGAGTGAATCCACAAAATTTTTAAAAGCCCAGATCCACCTTAATGAGCACCAAACAAGATATATCCCACTTCGATAGCTTGTAGCAGCCCAGTAATACTCGAACGCATAAATTCCATTCTCACATTTATAATTATTAATTAATCAACCCTATTGACCATCGTTTTACATCTTGGGTTTAAATAACTTACCCTATGTTTGGTTTGAGAGAAGGGAATGGAAGAGAAAAGTAAAAGAATAAGGGGGAATGGAAAAATGTGGGATCAAGTGATAGATTTTTCATCAAATTTAGTTCATTCTTTATTCCCTCAGGTTATCCAAATAGAGAAAAATACTTAATTTCCCTTCTTTTCCCTCCTCTTCCCCTCAAACCAAACATAGTGTTAATTAGCAATTTAGCATTTTAAGACCACTTTCAAATTAGTCATCTACCCAATGTATATGGAACGAGAGATAAAACTCACTTGGGAGATTAGTCAAGTACTTTATGAAAGAGATACAGGTTAGGAAAAAAAATTCATTTTTAAGAGCCTTGGCCCGACTCTTCTCGGGCTGTATTGAGCAATTTAACCAATCTGCCTGAGGCCCTGAGGGGCACTCCATCTCATGCAAAGTGTGCAATTGTCTTGATTATGCAGTTGGGTCGTGCATTGGTCATCTCAAGCGACAAGCTCTTATTCCTTGATCTTTTGTATCCTAGGTTTCCCTATACTCAACTAAAGGAATTAGCGAATGAACTTTAAGAAACATGTTGAGACCTAAGAATCGGGTACGTTACGAAAGTGTAACAGGAGTTTCTTTTTTTAGGCCAAATCTTTAATTCATGTAAGATTTATATGATAGTAAATTCTATAGGCAAAACCACAAAAGCTTGTCAATAGAATGTTATGAGCTCGGATTCCTCGCCATAAGCACTTGGGGTTGAGTCTCACCAATAGGTGGGGTGGGTAGGCCTAAATTTGAGATTCAAAGTACCCTTGTAACTCGCTCACACAGTGTCGTAAGAGACGTCACCCTCTATCCTTTAACGTTTTTTTTTTTTTCCTACCAAAAAAAAAAAAAAAAAAAAAAATTCTGTAGGCAAATTGTCCACCATATTGCCATTGTATTGAAAATTACATTCAGTTTAAACAACATTAGTACAACAGTTTTATAGAGTTACAAAATGTTTAAGATAATTCCTAAAGTTTTATTATAATTATCGCTCAATTTGTTTCAACATTAATATTTTTTGAAAAATGAATTATGTTTCAAAATCAAAAAAATTATATCATTTAAAAAAAAAAAAATTTGGAAGCGACCTTAAAATGAGTTGGAAAACTATATTTTGACTTTCTTTATTTTAACTTCATACGAGATAAAATTGTTTTTCATATTTAGCTTTGCATAAGATAAAGTTGTTTTTTCAAAAAAAAAAAAATGGCGAAAAATAACTCTATCTCATATCAAGCTAGATAAGTGAATTTAACAGATAATTTTCATTTAACCCTTTTTTTTTTCCTAATACTACCAAACACAAGAAAATATGAAAATTATCTTCACATAAGGTTTTTCATTGAAATAAATTGAGTGTAAAACTAAAAAAAAAAATTTTAATTTAAATTTTGTTTGGATGGAGAAGTGAACTCAAACAAACACATTGAATGCGTAACCATGTATGGGCATAAACATAGATGATAGATGCCTGTAGTTAAAACTTAATTAAAATAGGTGAGGGAAGAAAAAAAGACAAAGGAAAAATCAGTTTGAAACATAATTGGCATTGGTAATCAATATTGAATGTTTTTAATGAAAAAAATAATAGTTTTTCATATATATATCGTAAGGACACAGTTTGGTTCTTAAGCCCAAAAGGTAAAAGGATCTAGGAGTAAAGAGCCCAATACAATGAATTTGTAAAGAGTGTGTTAGAAAACTAGGCTCTAATGAGTTGGGTAACAATTATAATGGATCAAAATGACAATAAAGTAAAGATAGACTGGTTTTATCTAAAGAAAATCGTCATCGGCACAATCCAAGGAGATCGGTTCTTGTATATATCTCTTAAATTTGATTACAAGCACAGTTCTTGTTGTTATAGTATTTTTCTCTTAATTCTCCGATCCCTTTCCCCTAGGGTCTTCTTTCTATTTTATACTATCTTCCTTCTTTCATCTCTACCCTCCACGTGTAGATTAGATTGCTGGTGTTAATCCTTGTCCCCATCAGCACATTTCTAAAGTCTTTGGGAGTAGCTGTAAGGCTGAAAATTACTATTTAGGTATCACTTCCTTATTAATGCGGTCAGAGAGTTAGCTACAGAGTATTTAATGCGGTAGTAACAGATTTCTCTTAGATATTTTATGGCTTCCCCCCTGTCCTGTGCTTCTATGATTCGTATCCGTATCAATAGAATCTCCCGAAATGTTGCCCTGGATGGCATATCACACCTTCGGACCTCGGCTTTGCTCAGTCGAGGAGGCATTCCTCCTCGTCCACCTTTCCGGACTCTTATGACCAAACCTCACCTCTTCACTCACTAACACGGACTCCCATGACAGTGTTTTCCCATCCTCGGACTACTTGATGTCCTCAGATTAGGCCCCCAGCCCAATATATACATAGATATATACTATTGGGCCCATCGCCCCTACATATATATATATATATATATATATATATATATATATATTTGTTGAAAAGATTTTTTCATAATTATTAATAATCGCAGCAATTCCTCAATTCTAACGAAGATGTTCCTCTGAAATCCAATGAAGAACAACGATAATTATTGAGTTACCTAAAAGTAATGTTGCACCACTCACAACTTGACACCTCAATAAGCTATGAAATAAATTGTATTTCCTTAACAAGACTCATATTAAGTGATTTTATTGAGTTACCAAAAATTCATCCTACTAACTAATTGTATTGAAAAATGAAACTTGATAATTATGATAATTATTAATAGATCATTAGTATTTGATTGTGTTTGTATATGAAATACATGAAATTTGATAATTATGATATTTATGAATAGGCATTTATTGTGATTGTGTTTTTTTATATGAAAGATGAAACTATTAAATATATAATTATGGTAATAATTAATAGATATTTATTATGATTATGTTTTTATATTGAACTATATATTCCTATCACTTAATTGAGGGTTTAAATATATATATATATTTTTTGAGAAACAAACACACACAAGGGAGAGGGAATAGAGTTTTAACCAAGGTTTTAAAAACCGGATAGTACTGGCCGGTCCAACCGATTGAACCAGAAACCGGAGGTCAGTCTGGTCCGGAAAAAATGGCTAAAATTGGGGTAAAACCGGTCAAAAACCGAGAACTGGAGGCAAATCCAGTTTTGCTGTCCAGTTTTTAAAACATTGGTTTTAACACAAAGGTGCATTATAGGCGTAATCATACTATTAAATATATATTGGAATATTGACTTGTACAATTGTAAGGACAAAAAATTATGTGGCAAAATACTATAAGGTCAACTAAAAGCAAAATATCATTGATTTTTTTAAGGTTATATATATAAAATACGGATGTTGGACTTTGATGCTAATAACAATGGAAAATTACACATTTGCAAGTGTAGGGGCCTTTTTTTGTGTTATGCGTTGGGCTGGGCTGCCTCCTGCAGTAATGGGCTGAGCTGCCTCCTGCGGTAATGGGCCCGGATGTTTCTGAGTAGGGGAGTCGAGACCGGTCCAACTGTAACTCAACTTGGGCCGGCTTATGCACAAACTATACCTCGTCTGCTAGGAGTATGCCTACGGTAGGCAGAGCTGTTTCAAATGACTTATGGCAGGTAGAGCTGTTTCAAACGAGTTACGGCAAACGAGTTACCCCTTAACCACCTTTGTCTGGTATGGGTGTACTCGCCAACCACCACTGGTTCGTCTGCGCCACTCTCCACTTCCAGACAAAGGAAGGCCGTGGCATCCTTTCCTGCCACGGTGTGAATGCTCTCTCTCTCTCTATCTCTTAGGGCATGCACCTGACGGTTTCCCCCTCAACCTTGCTTCTTTTGGGTGGTCTGTCATCCCAGCAGGACGTACCCCCCAAAAGAGCTTGGGCAGGAGCCACAGAATAGATCTTTTCCCCTCTCCCCACCACCAAACCATACCCCCTTACCTCTGACCCATGACCCCACCACGTCCCATATTGGCTGGGTACAGGCTGGTGGTGCCTGGGCCTTGCGCGTGCTTCCTTTCCATGTATGTCCAAAATCTGCCTGCTGCTTATGCGTTTGCCGCAGTCTGGAGGCTTGCTTGCACAGTCTGCCGCCCCTCTTCAACCTTTTATGTGGGTTGTTTCATAATTCCCTAATCCCCTTAGGAGTTGGGCTTTATTTAATACTGGACTTTATATTTCCTTTAGCCCGTTTCTTGATTACCAACATGTCCTGCCATACTACTCTGTCATTCCTGCTGTAATGACTTAATCTTGCTGGCCCTCTTTCAGACCTGCCGTTTATTCCTTTCCCCATGGCTCTGCATGGCCATGAGCTTTCTTGCTTATGGGCTCTTGTGTCCCTTTTGTTTTCCCTTGGGCATCCTCGGCCCATTTACTTGTCTTGGGCTTCCTTGGCCCTTTTCCTAACTTTGTGTTCTCATGGGCTTTTACTATCTTCATTGGGCTTCCCCAGCCCAATTACCTCATACTCATCCTTGGAATTTGTGGGCCTGCCAACAATCCCCTACTCTCTTTGTTTACATTACCTTGAGCCTGCCGTGGCCCATTCTTACTTTTTCACATCATACACTGCCCATGGGTTTTGCTATTCTCTCTTTCCGGGCCTTTTGAGCCCATTTGCTTCCTCAAGGCCTATTTATTTACCTTATGGACCTGTGACCTATTATTCCTGCCGCTTGGGCTTAATGGTTTTATTTTATGCTTGCTACTTCTATTTTGCTGCCTGCGTTGCTGGGTTGGGCCTCCATCCTTCTATTCGTGTTTTACAAAAAATGACCCTCAACAGCAAACAAAATATTAGTCAAGCAACTAGGAAAATAATACTAATTCATAAAAGAGTGGTCCTGTACCTATGCAAGGTTGATGTGAAGGATTAGGTTCCTCTCACATTAATGTATAACATGACAAAGACCATTTATGTTAAACACACACTATGTACTTTAAAAATCAATAAAAACAAGTTTTGATAAATAGAAGTGTTACTCTTATATTAAGTGGTGTAACCCAGGTTACTTCAAATGGCATTTTTTAAAAGAAAAGTTAGTATGAATGATCAAACACGCCACTAAAATTTACTTCTTGATGAATAATTTGATTGAAACGAATGAATTTGCTAGTGTGAATTCAGTGCCTAAAAAATTGTTAATTGTGTGGAATAAGTTAGCAACCTCAATGGTGAAAACTATAGCATCAATATGGTACATTGTTCCCAAAATACAATTCAAGACTTTTTTCTTTTCTTTTTTTTTACTCTTTTTCAAGTGCCAAGTAGCAGATACCATAAAAAAATACTGGAAATTATAATATTTAAACAAAACTCGAACCTTGAGGGGTTCATTGATAACATCAAATGTTATAAATATACTTCTAAGCTTTTATCCCCAAAAAAAGTGTGAATACCAATATAGTAAATTATTCTAAAGTACAACTTGGGATTTCATTTTTCTCCAAATCTCTTATTCATTAATAAAAGACTTCATTAGTTGAGTTAACAGCAATCCATACTTTGAAAGGGACCTAATCAATGATTTTGTTAAATACTATGCATTGAATCACAATATTTTCTATTTCTGGTGGTTCATTGTTGAATGTGGGATTTCTAATTCCTAAAAGGAAAATAATACCATCTCTTCTTTCATTGATGAATTTGGGATTTTAATAGAAAGAAATAATTACAAAAAATGTTTTTAAATTACTTGCTGCCATTAATAATTCTTAAATTTCTTATATCAATAAGAGTGATACAAAAAAGTTCAAATTTTTTTTTTTTTTTCATAATCATTGAAGTGTAATGTTATGATTGATGAACAATAAAAATAACAACTATAAAAAGAACATAAAATGGTGCCAACCATGAACCCATGTGAAATGCGTGAAACAGAAAGTTGCAAACCAACGCAAGGAAGCAAGAGAGAAGATGAAGTGAAAACGAAAATTTGAAAAATGATAACGCTCTTTGTCATGATTCATTGATTCTGGATTATATACACACATACGGATTGAGATAGGTAGGTATTGCACCATGTGCAATTTCTTAATTCTCTCTCACAAAAATTTTACCTTCTTCACTCTCTAATAAGTCTTTCTAACTTGGAATTAACAGAAATATAAAACGGAAAATTAGTTACAAATGTTTATTAATTTTTTACACCAACAACTAGTTTGACTTTCACACGTGTCTTACGTAGTGTACAGTTTTAATTAATTTGTTACTACTTAAACGACATCGCATCACTTAATTTGTCAGTTCTTCATTAAATAGAATGGTATTGTTGGGTAAATAGAACGGACATCTGTCTTTAGATTTGAAGGGAAATTACACTTTACTACTTGAATTATACACCAGATTACATTTTGTCTCTCAAACTATTCAAATGCACGTTTTGTGCCCTAAACTATGACCCTTGTTACACTTTACACCCAACGTTAGTTCTATTGTTAAGTTAGATAAAAATTAATAACTCATGACTTGCACATAATTTGACTTAGTGGCATATTATTTAAAAACTGAAACACCATTTTCACAAACCATTAAAAACAAAAGCTTTTTATTTTTATTTTCCAGCTCTTTCTATCTCTCTTGTGCATAGCTGCATAGCTTATTTCTTTCTTTTTGTTTCTAGCTCTCTCTCTCTATCTCTCTCTCTCTCTCGTGCGTATCTCTCTTTTTCCCAAATCAAAAAAACAGTAGGCAGCAAAAACAAATATGTATGATGTATCAGAATCAAAAATCAGAAGGCAGCAAAAAATACAAAGTATCAGAATCAACATATAATATCCAAAATATAGAACTAGTTTTTGATCAACAATCGAGTGCCAGAATTAACTGAAAGATAGGATTTTAACGTATAAGGAGACAAAAAGGATAAACCAAGTTAAAGAGCTATGGCAATGGTCCAAACCCCAAAACAAAGTATCTCATATTTTATACACATTCAACAACTGAATTTTGATTTTTATATAAGAGAAGCAAATTTCAGTGGTTTCACTGAAACCTTTGTCGCTTTCCTGCTGGGACATGATTGTTAAAACTAGCAATTGAAGTCAACAACCCACAACAAAGTCTGTCATTATCAACCAAATTCTCTATTTATATAAATGTAAACTATCACAGTAGAATCAAAAGGTGGGGAAAAACCAAATGGCCCAATCAGTTGATACTACAATGAAAAAAAGCTACGGATGGTGGTGTCGATGATGGTTTGGTTTTTGGGGATGTAATTTAGGGCTTTGAACAAATTTTGATTTTGGGGCTTAGGGATTTCATTACAGCGGTGGAGCGGTGGGGTCGCGGTGGTGGTGTCGTCGATGATTTTGTTTTGGGCATTTATGATTACATGTTCGGCAGGATTTGAGGAGATGAGCAACTGAACAATGAGAATGAGGAGAAGACTTAAAAAGTGTCTCACTGGAGCAAAAATTATGTGCAAGTCATGTTAGAAAGTGTAATGAAAGAGAAGTTTATTTGGTTATCAAAAAAAAAAAAAAAAAATGATGTCTCTCTTAACAGTAGAACTAACGTTAGGTGCAAAGTGTAACAAATGTTATAGTTTAGGATGTAAAGTGTGCATTCAAATAGTTTGGAGTACAAAGTATAATTTGATATATAGTTTAGGGTGGTAAAGTGTAGTTTTTCCTTGATTTTCTTAAATATGATTTTTTTTGGTCTCTAGTACTATTTCATTAGTATTAGTTAAATTTTTTTTATCATATGATGTTGTTGCTTATATATTCTCTTAAGACTTAAAGTGGTAGGTGACCAAGAACAAATATAAAATTTTAAATTTTATGGTAGTATTGTTTTGTAAATATTGTAATACTAAGTTCTCAATATATATATATATTATATACTATTGTCCTGAAATAGTTTCCAAAGCACAAAAATTAGAAGATCATACACTTGAAATAAGCAGGTAAATTACACTATCATATTCCAGAAAAGAAATGGTAATCACATTTATAAAGTTTATTTTGTATAACCACTAAAATCGAACCATCTATACTATATATACTAGCATGTTACCCGTGCTTACACACAAAAATGATAAATTATAATGGTATTATCGATGTTAGTTTAGGTCATTAAATATATAAGACATTGGTTCAACCAAGACATTTGGAGATATTAAAATAATTTTCCCTTGCAATTTAATGATATTGGTTACGCCAAGTTTTTCATTATACTGTTGTTATGTATATAATTTTTAAAATCACTGTTGGACACTATATATACAATATCAATTAACTATCACTGTCCGTGAAATTCTACTAAATACAACACAGAATGAATTGGTTCAATAGTATCTCATAAATTAAATAGAAACAGGTGCATGAGATCGTTTAACTCAATTACAGTTTGTTACGTTCAAGATTTTCACATACAAAATATGTAAATAGAAACAGTATAAAAGAAAAAACACACATTAGTTTGGGAAAAAAAAAACTAAACAATTTGATTTGTATGAAAAGCTAACAAAGATAAAATCTAATTTTAATTCCAATCAAATTTTCTCTAAGCTTTGGTTTTAAATATATATATATATATATATATTACCTAGGTTTATTTATATTAGATTCTTCATTTTTACCCTAAATTAACTCACTTGGCACAAAAATTTAAAAACTTAAATTAGATGAAATACATGACGCAAAATTAGATTCTAATTAAAATCCAATTTAAAATTTAATTGGATTTTCTCTCAGCTTTGCCTATATATATATATATATTCTCTTATTTGAACTGGACTTTTATGTAGTTCAAAAATACCCTCATTAATGAAGTACAATTTCTCTTAAAAATAGGATCATAAATTTCAAATAACAAATTTCATTTTGAATTTAAGAAGAGAACTCCTAAAATTTAGGATTTTTTTTCTTTATGCTCATTTTTTTATTCCATAAAATTTATATAGCATTTTTTCCCTTTTTCATCTGAATAAAAGTAAAACATGTCAATTTTAAATAAAATAAATAAATAAAAAACTAAGAGAACTCCTAAAATATAGTCTTCTTTCTCCTCATGTTTATTTTAACTTTCCTACCCGAACTTTTCTCTATATCACATGTTCAAAAAAGAAATAACAGATACTACTTATCTCTAAAGTTTATCATTTTTATTTGTTTGAAAAATAAAAAAATATATATTTCTAAATTATAATAGATATAAATTATTAACATTTACTCAAAAAAATAGAAGAGCTTCTAAGCACACATAACACACGTGCTTAAAGGCTAGTTTTACAATATATGAATACTTAGGCAAACTTTAAAATCATAAAAAAGGGGAATAAAAACGTATTGCAGTTTAAGCGTTTGGTTTACTTGATTTTTGATGTAGCAAGCCTCTCATATAAAAATTGCTTAGATGTATGTCATAGGCTTATAGATGCATATATAGCATGTGCCAAATGCATATATATAAGACAAACTCTTAAAGAGAAAGGCATTAAGTTATCAACTATATACAGACACATACATACATACATATATATATATATATATATATATATATATTGAACTTAAAAAAATGTCAATCAGTTATAAGATCTTATATCTCAAAAACTGAGTCAAGTCGTCATAAGGTACCACTATATGGTAGCATGGTTCAATCCTTTAGCATCTTTACATGGTATAGCTCTGAACTTCTTCTGATCAAACCCATACGTACGGTTTGTTAGTTGTTAGATGCAAAGCCAAATTAACTACGTATAGGGTACTTATTTTGTGGGTCACTCCAATCCTTTTAGAATGTTTACATGGCTTTATTGTTATGTACAACCCCCATTTGTGTCTGCTTATCGAAGGAAAAAATAAAAATAAAAATTTGTGTGGGCAAATGGCATAAACAAATTAACAATAAATAGACTAGGGCTAGTATTTACCCATTTACATAGCTTCATGCATGAAATTTCACCTCCACCCTTCCTATTACATCATAATAACTTACCTAACCTAAGTCAAGGCCTCATGAGATCCATGAGGTCCTAAGATCAAAACTCCTATATAGCAAGCATTTTATGCCATGCTCAAGAAATTTCTCCTTGTAATAATCTTGTGTGACTACACATGCCTGGAAGAGTAGATGCTCGAAGAACCCTCGAGACCTATATTAACAAAAAAGAGTAATAATAATAATAATAATAATAACTTACTTACTTAATATACTTCATTCTTGTAGATATATTTAAAGGGTGTTTTTTATCTTTTGAGAAACACACACACACATAAAGAGAAGAAATGTGGTTCAAACACAAAGACAGGTCACAAAATTACACTCAAAAGCCACGGTTAGTTTTTGAAGGAAAATGAAGCAAGTCATACTACATATAACACACTTTTAAACAATGTATAAATGTGATTAGTGGCAGAATTAAGATTTGATTTCGGGTCGCCAAAATATATACACATAAACATACGTACATTTGAATATATATATACACATACTACTTATGATCGACATAAAATATAAAAAGTCATTCATGTGTATATCAAGTGATATTTTAATATAAGAATATCCACAAAATGATAACATATTTATTATATTTTTTTATCTTTAATGATTTTTTGAATGAATAAGCCTTTTTTTTTTCAAGTTCAAAATTTCACTTATGAATGATTTCTTTTAATAGTTAGACACGAAGTACAACTTACACAAATCAAAGTTATTATGTGATTGTCCCAAAGTTTTAATTGCTTATTACACAAATACTTTTGAAAGAGAATAAATTGTTACATCAAGAATTTGAGAGCTTTTTATTTATACATCACTATTGGAAGATAACAATAATATATATTGTTGAAGATTAAAATTTTAACTTCATTGTGTTCCTTCTTCTTCTTCTTTTTTCCTTTCCTAACCTCATTACATTTTTATAAGTTTTGAATCTAAAAAAGGCATTGATAAAATATGAAATATTTTCATTCTTTTTATGAATGTATTTGTTATAAGAATGAGAAAATAAAGGAGGGGTAAAACTATGGGCCACAAACTAGCTTCTTATTTATTTTTTTCAATAATTCTAGGACAACAAAATATTTTACACACTTTACCACAATTGTCTTAACTGATTATGAGTAATGAGTTCATATGAAAGTGAAAGTCAGTTAGTCACAGTTTATACACCTAGGATAGTTTTGAAAAATGTGTGATAAATGTTGTGGTCTTATTTATTTATTTATTTTTTTTTTTGGGTGGGCCATTTGCTCCCTCTGGATCTCCTAGGCTTTGCCTATGAATACAGTAGGATTTGAACCCTGTAACAACTACTCGTTGACAAATGACAATTACCTGTTAAATTAAATTTGAACCTACAGTTTCTAAAAAAAAAACCACATTTTATATCCTATGTTGAACCAACCCGAGGCTCTTCAATGATGAGGTTCACAGTTGAAACCAACTCTTTGAGCCAAGTTGTGAATTTGAATGAAATGTGGTGTACCTCATATTTGCTATAATCTAATCTTGGAATGTTGAAAACCCGTTTGAAAAACAGTTCAATAAGGCAGTAGGTTATAGGAGGTCAACTTGTTCTATTTTTAGCGCGGGTTAGAGTAATGGTACATTTACATGACAGTGCAAAACCATACTACGTTGGTACTTGAATTATAAAGAATGGCAAAGCCATCTGTAAATTGACTATATTCTATTGAAAGGTTTTCCTCTTGAAGTGGACAAACCATACTACTTTCCGTTATTGAAGGATGGCCAATTATCTGTATCATCCAAAGACAGAGCAAAACAGAGTTATAAAAGCAGAGGAAAGCAGATTCTCTTTACCATCTCTATTCACAAAATTTCATTCTTTGGTTTTGTGACTAGAGTGAGTTGATAGAAAAAAAAAAAAAAAAAAATGACCCTTTCTTTTCTCCCCTCGCTTCTTTTATCCCTTGTGGTTTTCTTTCTGCTCCATACCACCACCAATGGCGCTAAAAAGGTAACAACATTTTGGTTTCTAATCAATGTTGTCATTCAAAGTTCTATGTTTTTTGTTTTCATGAAAAGGTTTTGATATTTTATGCATGTGAATAAAATTTCAAGTTCTAAATGTATGTCATTACCAGTATTGATCTAGGTATTTGATAGATTTCTATAACTGTTTCATCAATGGCCTCAATTTTTACATCTTCTTGCAGTCTTATGTTGTGTACATGGGAGCACAATCGCATCTATTTGATGCTTCATTGCAAGAACTTGACAGTGTGACAAATTCTCATTTAGACTTGCTTGGATCATTCGTAGGAAGGTATAAAATTCGATAATAGGTGTCCTGTATAACTTATGTTCCTCTTTCTTTTTTCTTTTTGGTCAATGTTGAATAAAAATGACAACTTTGTTATTTATAAATTTCTTGCACAGTACGGTGAAGGCTAAGGATGCAATCATTTACTCTTATACAAGACATATCAATGGTTTTGCTGCAATGCTTGATGAGAAAGAAGCAGCAGAGATTGCAAGTAAGGAATACAATCTAATTCAGTTTTCTAGATTTTTATATTGATGGCTCTGTTTTCCTCTGTTTCTGTCCCCGCTGCAAGCTAAATTTATGGCAGTTGGGACTATATCTGACAATGGCTGTGTTTTCACTTGCAGAGGATCCAAAAGTAATATCAGTCTTCCCAAACTTACCAAGAAAACTGCACACAACCCGGTCATGGGAATTTCTTGGGCTTCAGAAAGCAGGACAAATTCCTGATTCATCAGCATGGAAAGTGGGGAGGTTTGGTGAAGATGTAGTCATTGGAACCCTTGACACCGGTGAGTCTTATATTCTCTTTTTACTACAAGATTGATTGCTTTTCCTTTAACAAAGTGTGAGGAAATATGAAAATGTTGCATGCATGTTTCTAGTCCAACTAACTTCTTGTACAAGCCCTTAAAGTTGGCTATGATGAAAACCATATGCTTTGTATTACTGCTTTGACATGAACATATTTGACTCCAAACTTTTTTTTATTAGATCAATTATCAGGTCAATTTTGATATATTTCAATCCAACGTATGATGTTTCTTAGTTGATTTGACCAACCCAATTTTATATATTTCAGATTGTAGTGGGTTGATCTCATGTTACAAAATAATGTATATTAGAGATTCACGGCATATTTGTTTTTTAAGAACCCATAGTACCATATATATATATATATACCTTTTGTATTATGATTGTAACTCTCTCTATTAATTCCTCCATTGCTTAGGTCATCCACATTCACTTATTCTTATCATTAACAATTTGCATGTGAGCATATATGCAATATGTTCACATGTATATATAAAAATTATTTGTGCAAATTTTCCTATGTTAATTGCTATTTTGTTTTGACATTCTATGGTGTACCCTCTTTTTTCAATGGGATTGTGCTAGGTGCTTGGCCGGAATCAAGGAGCTTCCAAGATACGGGGTTTGGTCCCGTCCCAGCCAAATGGCGTGGCATCTGTCAACCTGGCCATAAAGATGGAGTTCGTTGCAACAGGTCTTCTTTTTTCCCTCCACTTATGCCAATTTTCTCTAACAAATTTTGAATAGGAAATACCTCATCCGATTGTGTGTATTGCCTTAATGAGTTCATATTGAAAGAGTCTATGATTACTATCAAGTATATTACATTGATAACCGAAAAGAGACAGAATTTTGATTTTGATAACAGAAATGAGTTTATAAATTTTGAAAAGCTATTGAAAGAACAAAGGTGGTTCATTGTCACACTTGAAAACAAAGAATGTGCTAATTTAGCTTCATGGGAATTATCACGTCTTAAATGCTTAAGTAAATTTTCAAAGCAAAGAACCACATGGAATGGCTTCTAATGTAATATGATTAGATAGAAATCACCCTCTAGTCGTTCTTGTTAAGTCAATCTGGTATTTGCTTGTGTTTATACTAAGAAAGGCTTTCTTATGTGCTCTCTATTCTCGTATGTTCACATTTGAATATGGCCCGGCTTCACTGTTCTTAATTGTCATGTATGCAGGAAGTTGATTGGAGTTCGGTACTTCAACAAAGGTTATGCTGCAGCATTAGGAACTCCTCTTAACATATCCCTTAACTCTGCTCGTGATCTGGAGGGCCATGGCACCCATACCTTATCTACCGCTGGTGGTAACTTTGTACCCCACACTAGTATTCTTAACATTGGCAATGGCACTGCATCAGGTGGATCACCAAGAGCCCGTGTGGCTGCCTACAAGGTCTGCTGGCCAGAAACCGAGACTGCTGGCGGGTGCTATGATGCAGATATCATGGCTGCCGTTGATGCTGCAATAAGTGATGGTGTTGATGTGCTCTCAATGTCTATTGGTGGCAGTGGCGGCACTGAATTTTTCAGGGATGGGGTATCAATAAGTTCCTTCCATGCTGTTAAGAATAATATTGCTGTGGTTTGCTCAGCTGGCAATTCTGGACCAACTCCGGAGACTGTAACAAATGTGTCTCCATGGATTTTAACAGTTGGGGCTAGTACAACAGACAGGAATTTTGCTAACTATGTTTCTCTTGGCAACAAGAAGCAAATCAAGGTATTGTGTATCTTATTTTTCAGTCCATGTATAAAAATATTCAAGGGATTAACTTCAGTATGCATATAACACGAAAGTGAGTTATGGCTAGCTAAGTTCTGAGCTGTTCGCTTATTCAGCTATGCCCTTACATTGAATCTGCAACAATTAGATGATTCTTAATACTAAGGTGCTTCGCCTTTGGCATTGCAGTTGGAATAGGTGGGAGTTAAATCCTACCATTTTTTTTCCATATAATGCATATTCAAGAGAGCATTATTGATAAACTAGTTCTGGAAAGGACCAGGAATTTATTAAAATTTCCTCCAAATGCAACTTTTGACAAGAAATATGTAAGTTATCCTTATTCATTACATGAAAACAGTTGTAGTGACATTCCTAATTTTCATTGTTAGGGAGTAAGTCTTTCAGCTTCAGGCGTGCCAGGTGGAAAGTTCTATCCATTGATCAGTGCAGCAAATGCCAATATTGCAAACGTATCCACCACATCCGCGTAAGCACAACCACTCCATGTCCTCAATCTAACGCAAATATAATTTTGTAATATCAAATTGTATGATTACCTTTCTTCAATTCTCTACCATATAAAACTGAGTTTTTTTTTCCAATCTTTCCTGGTAGTCTGCTTTGTTATGCTGGAAGTCTTGATCCCAAAAAGGTGAAAGGCAAGATTGTGTTGTGTCTACGAGGGGAGAATGGAAGAATTGAAAAGGGCACTGAGTGTCTTAGGGCAGGTGCTGTAGGTATGATATTGGCTAATAATGTGACTGATGGGAATGATCTTTCGGCTGATCCTCATGTGCTACCTGCTTCACATATCAGCTACACTGATGGCCAAATCATATTTGCTTACCTTAGCAGAACCAAGTACTTATCTTTTTCACTTCTTACAGTCATTTTTGAACTAGTTAGACCCAAGATTATTTTCTAACAAGTTATAATTGTTATAAATGGATATTTCTTTGTAATAGGAACCCCACTGCTTCCGTTACTGATGTAAAGACACTATTCGGAGTAAAGCCAGCACCATTTATAGCTGCATTCTCATCTAGGGGACCCAGTAACATTGAGCCAACAATTCTCAAGGTCTGCAAAGCAATTCAGTCTGCAACATTTTGTTTTGTTTTTTTTTTTTTTTTTGGGTATTATTTTCAAGTATACATCATGTGCAGATTCTCTTATGTGCTTAACTTTTTGTGTTAATTGCAGCCTGATATCACTGGACCAGGAGTGAGCATACTTGCTGCTTTCACCGAAGCAGTAAGTCCCACTGGATTAGATAATGACAAACGCCGGTTTCCTTACTCGATACTCTCTGGCACTTCCATGTCATGTCCTCATGTTGCTGGCATTGTTGGCCTTCTCAAAACACGGTACCCTCACTGGAGTCCATCAGCTATCAAATCTGCAATCATGACTACAGGTAAACATTCTCTTTAAGTTCATATTGCAAATCCTTCGTGCTGTGAAGTCAGAGAAGTGTCACACATTCTTGTTCACCACCTCTAATCTTTCCATTTCCGTTTTCAACTCCAGCAAAAACCCGAGATAACACCAGGAAGTCAATTCTGGACTCATCCACTGTCCAAGCGACACCATTTGCCTATGGTTCAGGACACGTGAACCCAAACAGTGCAATGAACCCTGGACTCGTTTATGACGCAACCACTGAAGATTACTTGAACTTCTTATGTGCTCGTGGCTACAATGATACCTTGATCCGATTATTTTCTCAGAACCCTTATTCATGTCCCGATAGATACAGTCTAGAGGACTTCAACTACCCTTCAATCGCAGTTCCTGACATCCAAGCACGCAAGGTGACTCTTACTAGAACAGTAACTAATGTTGGTTCTCCAGGCACATACAAAGTGCGTGTCAGGCAACCCTTTGCAGTTTTCGTCAATGTCAAACCTAGTGTTTTGGAGTTCAAGACAACTGGTGAAAAGAAGACCTTCCAGGTTATTATTACGCCCAATTTTGCCAAATTAGGCACTAAAGCCGGCTATGTATTTGGAGATATGATTTGGTCAGATGGCAAGCACAAAGTCAGGAGTCCTATTGCTGTGAATCTTGCTAGCTAGAAATAAAAAAAATAAAAAATAAAATAAAAAAGAGTCCATTTTTTTAGATGTTTTCATTTGCTAGAGCCTACGGTGTTCTATGTTGAAAGAACAGAATTCGTCTTTCCTCTTGGACACAATAATTATGTAATCCTAGTTCTAGTTGAAAATGAAAACAGAAACATCAAGATGATTTGATTATTTGATTGCCTTCTGTATCTTATGCCTCTTTCTTGTTCCTTCAAATTGCTTCACCGCATGTAAACCCCAAAATGTTGGCTTATTGGAATAATATTCTCATTTATCATGATGACTCATAAAGTTTTTTTTTTTTTTTGGGTGGGCCATTTGGTCCCTCTCGATCTCCTAGGCTTTGCCTATGAATACCCTGTAACATCCACTCCTTGACAAATGACAAGTACTCATCATCATTAGGCTACGAAGGAATCAAACTATTCATCAAAAAAAGAAGGATTCAAACTTAAAGGTTTTTTTTTTTTTTAATGTTACCTTAAGTTTTTAATTACAATTGATTTTACCTTATTATTTTGTGGATAGAATACAATAGATTTTACTTGTTAAACTAAACTTGAACCTACGGTTTCTCAAAAAAAAAAAACTATAACCCACATTTTATATACTATGTTGAACTAACCCGAGTTTCTTCAATGATGAAGTTCATAGTTGAAACCAACTCTTTGAACTTAGTTGTGAATTTGAATGAAATGTGGTGTGCCTCATATTTGCCGTAATCTAATCTTGGAATGCTGAAAACTCATTTGAAAAATCATCATTAATATATCTATATATATATATATATATATATCTAATACTCTATATATAATAGCACAAACTTTTAAAGAGGAGCTGCCACGTTAGAAAAAAAGCCTACCTAAGATTAAAAGCGATACATCTCATTGTTTGGCATTGCTTAACACCATTTAAAAGCCTCTAATCTTTCTCAAAAAAAAAAAAAAAAATTTAAAAGCCTCTAATTATAAATAAAAAAAATTTAACCGGTTAAAATTAGACGTGCACTAAGAAATAGAGAGAGGCAGGCGACGAGGACACAGAGAGTAACAGAGAAAGAGAGAAGAGAGGCGATGAAATCAGAAAGTTTCAAAAAAAGATTTTGCAGACCCAAAACCTAGGGAGAACGGTAAACAGAGAAGGGCCCGGAGTGGGGACTAGGGAGAGAGAAAAATCTGCAACGATGAACCATAGTTTATCCATTGCCCATGTATACATAGTTTGCAATCAGAGAACGTCTTTCAATTCCTCTACCGGTTAGTTTTTCTATTTGCTTTTCAGCATTAATTATGATCAGGTTTTTATAATTTGGCTGGATTCTTTTATTTATTTATTTAACTTTCTGGGTTATATTTTTTATTAAGGTATTTGAGTTAGATTTGGTTTTGTTTTGGGTATTTGGTTAAATTGATGTGTGTATCTATTTATGGTGTCCGGTTAAAACTCAGATGGATGGAATCATAGCCCTTGGGTGTCAATGTTAACTTTCTAGGTTGACGAATATTCCAAATTGGGTTTAGTGTTGCACGCCAATTGTTTGATTTGTATTGTCTTTTTTTCTATTCTGATTGTTGTTTGGGATGTACAATTGTATTCTTTTGTTTTTCTATATGTCTCCAGGGGACAAGAACAGGGCACCCCAGAACTCAATCAAAGGTCTATTTCAATGTTCACATAAACGAAAACGAAAGCATGAATGCCCAATGAGTATTATCTCCCCTTTCGCTTTCCTTCAGTTTAGCCTTTTCATCACCCTTGTCAACTGCTATTGCCATTCCAACACTCCTTCAAATTCCAATGGATTGTTTTGAGGGGTTTTGTTTGATTCTTTGTTTGGTTTGTTTGGTATTGAGTTTCCCTTTTATACTGTCTAATGAAATATTTGAATTTGTTTTAGTTTCATTATTAATGTTCTGGGATATCATATAAAGTTCAATTTTGTTGTTTTTTCTTTGTTCTGACATTTTTTAATTGATACCAAAAAAAAAATTGTTGGCCAATAAATGAGGAAGAGCAGGGCAAAGGGGAGATAGTGCAAATCGAGGCATGGCAAAGCCAGTACTCAATTTGATTGGTAATCTGGTACTATCTTTGTTAACTGCATTATATTTTTTAGAATTTGCTATTCCTATTCCATTGATATTGCAAGCCATAGATGGTTCTCTTAAAAAGGAACCACCATAGGCATGAGAATTACAAATTTCAAATGATTTATACATTAGCTAGAGATATAAGTGCTCAAGTTTAATATTTCCATTATTTGTGAACAAATCCTTGGAAGTTAAGAGTTCAGTACCACCAACATCTACATTTCTTTAAATGCTTTACATATTTAAGCATGCCCACGTTGAAGACAAATTAGCTATATGTAGTAGAGGAATTGTACATATTATTAATAGTCTGTCACTTTTACCCAGTTCAACAGAGCTTTGAGTTGAACAGCTGACTGAATTCAAATACAAGAATCATGAGTGTAAGCTATTATGTCCTTCACTAATCTGTTAAGAAAAGAAGAGATACTGAATCATATTGAAAGGTTTAGGTTAGTTTGATTTTCCTTTTGTTTATCTCTTTTTTTTGGGTTACATTTTTTTTTATTTGATGTCTTTGGGTTTGAATTAGTTTTTTTCCTGCACAATATAGTCAGAATTGTTTTTGAAGTATTTGGTTTCAATTAAATTTTTTTTCTTCAGTAAATTGACCTGTAAAAGTATTATCTGTCTTATTTTTCTTAAAGTCTGGAACTTCACGTTTTAATTCCATTGTACCTTTTCCTTTGTCTTGGTATTTTTAAAGTTTATATGTTTTCATTATAGATAAAAGTCTATGTTACAAAAAATATATAACGAAAGCAGTTGATGAAGAAGAAATTAGTATGCATGTATTTATATATTTTTTTTGTGTGTCAGTAAATGGGTAACATTTAGTCAATGGGATTTCGATCTGAATTTGACATGGTAGCTGTTCCTAATTGGTAGACTCTTTTGAGTCCAAATTGTTCGATTAAAATTCCCAAAGGACCAAAACAAAATTTTGTTACTTTCCAAAATTTGCATATCATCCAATCCTGTTTTTTAAGATATGTGGATTAGTTTTGCCAGTTGAATAGTGGTTAATAGTATTCCTATTATATTTGTACTCCATGTGATTTTAGTACCACCTTAGTACTATAGGTTGCCTATTCTCCATGACGCAGGTCACTACCATCTTAATTATTCTCTACATCATTTTGCATATGTGACCAAATTTACTTCTAGATTTTTTGTGGATGGAATGTGTATAGGAACTCAGTTTGTATTTTGTAGAACTTGTTTTACATTGATGTTTATTAGGATTTATGTATTTTCAATATCTTTTTTTTTTCTTTTTATTTTTTTCATGTGTTTTGTGGTAGCACAGAAGCAGATAAGATCATTGGTTGTTGTTCAAGAAGAGTTACTAAATTAAATTGAAAGGTCAGGATAGTATAATTTTCCCTTTGATGCTTTTATTTTTAAATGAATGTCTTCTCATTTGTTAATGCTTGATAATTTAAAAAAAAAAAAAAAAAATCAAAGTATACGCAGATTTTCACATATGTACTCTCTGTAACCAAAAAAAAAAAAACTATTAAAATTACTTTTGATCCTTTACAATGTTATCATAGAAAAAAGAATATATATATATATATATATATATATCATGCAATAGTAGCACGTCAAAGATTATATATAATGCAATGGTAGCATGACAAAGAAGAGGGATGATAATGTTTGAGAAGAGAACCAAAAGAAAATGGCATGGAAGACGAAATAATTTCCAAACTGTGTGTATTAGAAATGGTCTTACACTAGCTAGGAAAAATAGGAGAATGGTCATGGGAACAATTGGAACCATCTTCTACTAGAGTTTCATTTATACTTATGTTTGATTTAGTTGCTCCAAAGGAATGGCCAATATGCATATATTATGCTATTTCTTGAGGCGCCAGTTAATTAAAGCATCAATCATTGCAAGAAACAAAAAAGTCCAACATTAAGAAAATACAAAGGCAAAAATGCAAAATTGACCCTCTAACTTTCACTGTTTTTCATTTCAGTCCTCTAAAAGTTTTATCAATTCAGTCCTCTAACTTTCAATTTTTGTCAATTCAAGGCTCCGTTACAATTCAGTTAGTGACCGCCGTTAGAACCCCTGAAATGACACCGTTTTGCCTCTTTTTTTTTCTTTTTCTTTTTTCTTTTTTTTAATAATTCGGAATTAAAAGAAAATAAGAAAAATCTGAGAAAAAAAAGAAAAAAGAAAGAGACATTGTCCGACCCAAATCCCTAACGTAAATCAAAATAGAGAAACATTGTCCGAGAGGATCTATATATATAGGATGCACCAGAACTTCTTCATGGTTAACAAACATAGCCTTTGCAATTACAGGTCCTACGAAGCCGGTGGCATAGCTGGTGCCGGCAGACTCGGTGTTGAAAGCGCGACAGGCGTTGGTGCGGAGGACGACGACGGCAGGGACGACCCTGTCGAGCGCCCTCCTCCAGTCCTCGGCCGTGGTGACATTCTCGCAGAGCAACGGTGGTGGGTCGATTTCCATGCTCAGGTCGCTGTCGACCTTGATCGACGAGTCCGACTCCGATCCCAACCTCTCCATTGGATCCCCCATTGAAAACGAAAATGAGAGCAAAAGACAGAGAGAGAGGTCTAAGTTGAGTTGAGTTTTAGTGTTCAATGAATGAGAGTGATGAGTACGTTTGAAGGTTACTGAAGTCTTCTCACTAATATCTTCTTCTTCTTTTCTTTTTCTTTTTTTTCAGATTTTTCTTATTTTCTTTTAATTCTAAATTAAAAAAAAAAAAAAAAACAATAAACAAAACGGCGTCGTTTCAAGGTTCTAATGGCAGCCACTAACTGAGTTGTAACGGAGTCCTGAATTAACAAAAATTGAAAGTTAGAAGACTGAATTGACAAAACTGAAAGTTAAAGGACTGAAATGAAAAACGATGAAAGTTAGAGGGTTAGTTTTGCATTTTTGCCAAATACAAATGACACAAACCTCTGAAAGTTTTTTATAAAATATTTTTCAGAATTGTTATGATATAATGTTTTTACAATTAAAGTCTGAAGTTGGTTGATTTCGACACTCAATTAAATTGAATTATGCTATTGCTAGAATTTCATTGTATTTAGAATATATATCCTGAATATTAGTTTTACTTTTTATCCCTAATTATAACTAATTGTGCTCTAATGTGTTTCTTTATTACATTACAGGGAAAGTTTTTCTTAGACAATCTGACAACATTCTTAAATTTCTTGGATCAATGGTCAGCATTTAGGCGAAACTCAATGATTATTTTTATCCTGTATTTCTTTGTTTGTTGCTCTACATTTTCCTTAGAATTTTGTGAGACTATTTATTACTGTAGTTTGATGTATTTCATGGATTAATACTACAGGATTTGAGTATCATAATATTTTAATTATTAATTATTGTTTGTCGAAGTCACCTATATTTGCTTCTACAGAAAACAAAGACAACTATAATCTCTCTTGGACCGCCATAATTTTATTTTGATAATCTTTTGGACCTTTGGAACATGTTTTGAATAATAAATTATTAGAGTAAAAAAAGAAAAAGAAAAAGCACTTTCTTTTTGCTTGAGTGCATGGGTGGTAAAGGAATACAAATTTTCTAAATCTATTTCCAAAAGGTCTATCTAAAATTTTGTTGACCGACCACGAAATTTCAAGATTAAATTTGGAAGTCTCTATGAAAGACTATTTGGATTCATGTCTATTTCTTGCAAGTAATTATTTGATTTTATTTTTTTGGTATTATCTTAATGAAAAAAATGTTTATATTTTCAATTATCATGTCTTTTGTAATAAATAAAAGTATCCCACACATTGTGCGGGTTATAAGCTAGTATATCTTAAAACTGAAGAATAACATTTATTGTTGCTACATTCCAGTTGAGCCACATCAGCGTCTACGTTATTATCTGATTTCTTTCTAATTTTTTAACATTTACTCTTTTTTTAAATATTTATACTTTCTCCAACATTTCTCCCTTTCTAACCTTTTCATCTCCCCACTACCTTTTACTTTAATATCACTATTCATCTTCCCTTATTTTCTCTCTTCTTATTCACACCCTTTTACTATAAATTTGACATTCTTTCTTTCATTCTTCGAATAGTTTTTCCTCACAAAAAATGTTATTTCTCTCTCTTAATTTTTTGTTGATTTTTTATTTTTCTTGCATCTTTTCTTTAGTATAATTGTGGTTTGTCATGAAACATCAAATTTCAACTTATATTCAAAGTACGACCAAAATTGTTACTTTACTTTCTGGTATTAGCAACAACAACGTTGCTAATTGCTTCTGTTACGAATTCTAGGCGACGATTGGTAAGATTTTGATTACACCGTGATGAGTATTTGGTCTAACTTTGGTGGCCTTTCTATAAAGGTACTTGAAAATTTTCTCAAAAATTACATATATGAATTTGCTCCACTATCTACTTAAAATGGATTTTGTCCATTTGCTTATCATCATGATATCCACTTTTTTAATAACTTTACGGGCAGAGAAGAGTATCACTGTATCAGGATGGAGAAAGCAAGGCAGTTATTTGAGGTCAAAGAAGAACACTTCATCCGCAATGGAGCAATGTTACTAGAAAAGCAAATTACTTGCAACCAAGGTAGAGATATAGAGCCAATCAAGATTTTCTCTGCCAAGGACATCCAATAGGCTACTTTCAATCCTAATCTAATCCTCGGCGCTGAAATTGCAACATTCTTCAAAGGAACACTAGATGAACGGGAAGTAGCTATTAAAGTCAAAGGTCCTCCAACACATTGGCCCTTTGAGATGATAGTAGATTTCTTCTTAAACCAAGTCACAATAAAACAATTGATCAGCCACAAGAACATTATGAGACTATGGTTGCTGCCTTGAAACTGAAATTCCCATGTTGGTTTTTCAGCTCATCTCCAATGGCACCCTCTTTGATCATCTCCATGGTCAATGCAATGAGATTCCTTGCCGGATCTCATGGCTTGACCATGTAAGAATAGCCACTAAGATATCCTAAGCTCTTTGTTACATGGACTATGGTAGGCCAAGGCCAATAGTCTATTTGAATGTCAAATCATCAAATATATTTTGGATGAGTCCTGGACTGCCAAACTATCAAATTTTGGTTTTTTGGTTTCAATTGCACCTGGAGAAGACTTTTTTCAAGGTAATTCCATTGATGGAACCATTGGATACATATACCTAGAATAACTAGACACACAACGTGTCATCGAAAAGTGTGATGTTTATGGCTTTGGGGTTGAATTGGTGGAAGTCTTAACAGGTCATCATCCCGTAGAAATGTTGCTAGGGTATATAAATTTGGTAGATTGCTTTGTTTTGTCAATGGAAGAGAATTGCATATTGCAAATTGTTGATGATGTGGTGCTAAGCCAAGGAAGCAATGAAGATATTCAAGCATTCACTGAGCTTGCATTGAGATGCATCAAAAAGAAGGGAGATGAGAGGCCAGCCAAGAGAGAAGTAACGCTAGAGCTTAGGCAGATACAACACCTCATATGGTCAAAAAAATAATAATAATAATAATGAAACTGGTTCAGCCCAAACACTCTTAAAGTCATGCAACTGAATTGTCATTGTTGGCATTAGAAGCCCATTTTATTGTCTACTAAGCTTGTAAAGTAAACTTTAGCATATTATTATATATTTGGGTAGGGGTTGGTTTCATTGGGATAGAAGCAACCACTGGCTGATCAAATTACAAAATACGATACTTGAGGACAATTTGCTTGGCACATTATAATTCATTGCAGTATGATCTCCCTAATGCATTTTTGTCAATAACTGAATTGTCTCCGGCAATAATTTCATTGGCATGTGGTCCAATTCTAGCTCAAATGCCCACACCACTGATTTGAACTCAATATTGTGTATATAAACACCTCTATGTAATACATCAAATCAACACAGTGTAGCAAATAACATAGATCATGTTAATTTTTTTTTTCTTAATCCTGTTTGTTTTTATCTTTATTTTTTTTCAAATAGTATAAGAGCCTATCAAACTATGGCAAGCCATTTACTGGTCTATGCCTCAATTGAAGCCTTCATTTTCAAATCAGAGTTTCTTTTACCACCAAACTCATAATAAACATGAACTAATCAAATCCACAATAAACCCCATTTATTGTGCGTCAAAAGAACATTACTATTCACTCTATCTTGTGCAAATTCCATAGCAAGTATCTTCGTCGCCTTTCAAAGGTTCTTCATTTCAAATTCTAAAGTCAACTGGTCACCTCATCCAATTAGATGTTCAAACTTGTAATTAGGTTTCTTAATTTGATAAGTGGAACTTCAATTTGACAAAAAGTCATTAAGAACATCAATAGCACAAAATTTGGCCTAAGTCCTAATCTTAACGATTTTTATTCTTTGATTTATCCCAAATCTTGATGTTTTCTCCCAATTGGTGTTACCAAACCCTAAATAAATATCCCAATTACTTATTATTTTATCCAATTTGGTTACATCCTAACCAGATTGAAAAAACATAATTTTAATAATAAGCCTAATACCTTACTATATCTTTTGTTAAATCCTACGGTGAAACATTGAGAAAATTAGGAGTTCAAATATTTAATTGGGACCCTTAATTACATTATTGAGCAATCAATTTGAAGAAATGACAAACACAAAATTCCCAATTTGTCTATATCTATACATATTTAAAAGCTGAAGCATAGTATTTATTGTTACTACGCTCTTGCTAAGCCACATCAACAGCCACACTAGCTTTTTTTTTTTCTTTTTCTTTTTTCCTTCTAAAAAAAAGCATTTTCCCATTTATTACACCATCACATTAAATATATATATATATATATATATATATATATTACTCTCTCTCTCTCTCTCTCTCTCTCTTAATTAATGTTTCCCTAAATTTTTTCTTTCCCATAAATTCAATTGACCCTTAATTCAAACTTCCTTCAACTCTATGACTCTCCCTCTCTCCGATCAAGCAGTCATGAAATCCATTCAATTGCCACCCTGTTATAATTTTTTTTAACATAAATTCAATTCACCTTTAATTCAAACTTCCTTCAACTCTATGACTTTCTCTCTCTCCCCCTAATCAAGTAATTATGAAAACTTTTCAGATACTTTTATAATTTTTTTAAAAACTATTGATTTGTTGCCTACATATATTTGCAATTGTTCTACCCCACTTTCGCAAATTTGGAAAGTTCATCTCAAGTTAGTTCTTTTTTTTTTTATCCCGCATATTCTTTAGGTTTTCCCGATTAATTTTGTTGGTGATGTGCCATCAGAGATCTCAAGTACCAACAACATTGGTTCCCATAAACCAACAAAAATACTCTCAAAGCCATGCTAAAGAATACAATAAAATAATTGTAGTGGGATTTGGCTACTATAGTTTATTTGGACCATACTTGAGAGCTCCACCGTTCGTTGCTGCAAGGAAAAGCTCAATTGTGGTTCCTGGTTTCTATGCCGCAAAAAAGAAAGTGAGTTCAGGGGTATCGGAGGGTGGAGATTCAGGCCGGAATCCAGTTTCTGGCGGAGGAAGAACACCGGAGCTGTCAAAGGAAGTAACGGACAGCAATGAAGAGAGCATTAATGTCAGGCATAATTCCTCTTTAAACTGTAATGATGGTGAGGGAGTTATTAGGGAAGATACGGTTGACAATAGGAATCCTAACGGGACAATCACTGAGGAAATAAAGTTTCCTAGTGAAACTGAAACTCCGTTGGAAGCTAATAATGACGAGATTTGCCTGGCTCAATTACTTGGGGCGGCTAAAATAGTGGGATCAGGTTTGACAGCTCCCAAAAACCCTAAAGCACGTGACAAGTTAAGTGGTAAAACACAACTAAACAAATCACGTGCTACTACTGAGGATAGGGCGCAAAAAAAAACCGGCAAGCCGTGCAATCCCTACCTGGACTCGCAGAGATAGACACTAGCACAGGGACAAAACGGCAAAGAATTTTCAACTCCATGGAAAAAAGAGAGAAGCAAATTCAGCAGTGGACAACTTTGGTTTGTCAGTAAAAAGGTTTCAGATGGATTGCAGTGAAGACAACACACCTTGTGCAGTGGCGGGAGCTGAGGGTCAGCCCCGCCAGGAGCAATGAGTTGTTTATGTGCATGTTAGAAAGTGTAATGAAAGGGAAGTTTATTTGGTTATCAAAAAAAAAAAAAAAAAATTATGTCTAACTTAACAGTAGAACTAACGTTAGGTGCAAAGTGTAACAAATGTCATAGTTTAGGGTGCAAAGCGTGCATTCAAATAGTTTGAGGTACAAAGTGTAATTTGATATATAATTTAATGTGATAAAATGTAATTTTTCCTAGATTTTCTTAAATACGATTTTTTTTGGTCTCTAGTACTATTTCATTAGTATTAGTTAAATTTTTTTATCATATGATGTTGTAGCTTATATATTCTCTTAAGACTTAAAGTGGTAGGTGACCAAGAACAAATATAAAATTTTAAATTTTATGGTAGTTTTGTTTTGTAAATATTGTAATACTAAGTTCTCAATATATATATATATATATATATATATTGTATACTATTGTCCTGAAATAGTTTCCAAAGCACAAAAATTAGAAGATCATACACTTGAAATAAGCAGGTAAATTACACTATCATATTCTAGAAAAGAAATGGTAATCACATTTATAAAGTTTATTTTGTATAACCACTAAAATCGAACCATCTATACTATATATACTAACATGTTACTTGTGCTTACACACAAAAATGATAAATTATAATGGTATTATCGATGTTAGTTTAGGTCATTAAATATATAAGACATTGGTTCAACCAAGACATTTGGAGATATTAAAATAATTTTCCCTTGCAATTTAATGATATTGGTTACACCAAGTTTTTCATTATACTGTTGTTATGTATATAATTTTTAAAATCACTATTGGACACTATATATACAATATCAATTGACTATCACTGTCCGTGAAATTCTACTAAATACAACACAGAATGAATTGGTTCAATAGTATCTCATAAATTAAATAGAAACAGGTGCATGAGATCGTTTAACTCAATTACAGTTTCCTCAAAAAAAAAAAAACTCAATTACAGTTTGTTACGTTCAAGATTTTCACATACAAAATATGTAAATAGAAACAGTATAAAAGAAAAAACACACATTAGTTCGGGGAAAAAAAAAACTAAACAATTTGATTTGTATGAAAAGCTAACAAAGACAAAATCTAATTTTAATTCCAATCAAATTTTCTCTAAGCTTTGGTTTTGTATATATATATATATATATATTACCTAGGTTTATTTATATTAGATTCCTCGTTTTTACCCTAAATTAACTCACTTGGCACAAAAATTTAAAAACTTAGATTAGATGAAATACATGACGCAAAATTAGACTCTAATTAAAGTCCAATTTGAAATTTAATTGGATTTTTTCTCAGCTTTGCCTATATATATATATATATTCTCTTATTTGAACTGGACTTTTATGTAGTTCAAAAATACCCTCATTAATGAAGTGCAATTTCTCTTAAAAATAGGATCATAAATTTCAAATAACAAATTTCATTTTGAATTTAAGAAGAGAACTCCTAAAATTTAGAATTTTTTTTCTTTACTCTCATTTTTTTATTCCATAAAATTTATATAGCATTTTTTCCCTTTTTCATCTGAATAAAAGTAAAACATGTCAATTTAAAAAATAAAAAATAAAAAACTAAGAGAACTCCTAAAATATAGTCTTCTTTCTCCTCATGTTTATTTTAACTTTCCTACACGAACTTTTCTCTATATCACATGTTCAAAAAAGAAATAATAGATACTACTTATCTTTAAAGTTTATCATTTTTATTTGTTTGAAAAATAAAAAATATATATATTTCCAAATTATAATAGATACAAATTATTAATATTTACTCAAAAAAATAGAAGAGCTTCTAAGCACACATAACACGCGTGCTTAAAGGCTAGTTTTACAATATATGAATACTTAGGCAAACTTTAAAATCATATAAAAGGGGAATAAAAACGTATTGCAGTTTAAGCGTTTGGTTTACTTGATTTTTGATGTAGCAAGCCTCTCATATAAAAATTGCTTAGATGTATGTCATAGGCTTATAGATGCATATATAGCATGTGCCAAATGCATATATATATATATATATATATATATATATATATATATAAAAGACAAACTCTTAAAGAGAAAGGCATTAAGTTATCAACTATATACAGACACATACATACATACATATATATACATATATATATATATATATATATATATATATATATTGAACTTAAAAAAATGTCAATCAGTTATAAGATCTTATATCTCAAAAACTGAGTCAACTCAGTCAAGTCGTCATAAGGTACCACTATATGGTAGCATGGTTCAATCCTTTAGCATCTTTACATGGTATAGCTCTGAACTTCTTCTGATCAAACCCATACGTACGGTTTGTTAGTTGTTAGATGCAAAGCCAAATTAACTACGTATAGGGTACTTATTTTGTGGGTCACTCCAATCCTTTTAGAATGTCTACATGGCTTTATTGTTATGTACAACCCCCATTTGTGTCTGCTTATCGAAGGAAAAAATAAAAATAAAAATTTGTGTGGGCAAATGGCATAAACAAATTAACAATAAATAGACTAGGGCTAGTATTTACCCATTTACATAGCTTCATGCATGAAATTTCACCTCCACCCTTCCTATTACATCATAATAACTTACCTAACCTAAGTCAAGGCCTCATGAGATCCATGAGGTCCTAAGATCAAAACTCCTATATAGCAAGCATTTTATGCCATGCTCAAGAAATTTCTCCTTGTAATAATCTTGTGTGACTACACATGCCTGGAAGAGTAGATGCTCGAAGAACTCTCGAGACCTATATTAACAAAAAAGAGTAATAATAATAATAATAACTTACTTACTTAATATACTTCATTCTTGTAGATATATTCAAAGGGCGTTTTTTATCTTTTGAGAAACACGCACACACATAAAGAAAAGAAATATGGTTCTAACACAAAGACAGACCACAAAATTATACTCAAAAGTCACGGTTAGTTTTTGAAGGAAAATGAAGCAAGTCATACTACATATAACACACTTTTAAACAATGTATAAATACGATTAGTGGCAGAATTAAGATTTGATTTCGGGGGGCCAAAATATATACGCATAAACATACATACATTTGAATATATATATACACATACTACTTATGATCGACATAAAATATAAAAAGTCATTCATGTGTATATCAAGTGATATTTTAATATAAGAATATCCACAAAATGATAACATATTCATTATATTTTTTTTTATCTTTAATGATTTTTTGAATGAATAAGCCTTTTTTTTTTCAAGTTCAAAATTTCACTTATGAATGATTTCTTTTAATAGTTAGAGTCTACGAAGATCAACTTACACAAATCAAAGTTATTATGTGATTGTCCCAAAGTTTTGATTGCTTATTACACAAATACTTTTGAAAGAGAATAAATTGTTACATCAAGAATTTGAGAGCTTTTTATTTATACATCACTATTGGAAGATAACAATAATATATATTGTTGAAGATTAAAATTTTAACTTCATTATGTTCCTTCTTCTTCTTCTTTTTTCCTTTCCTATCCTCATTACATTTTTATAAGTTTTGAATCTAAAAAAGGCATTGATAAAATATGAAATATTTTCATTCTTTTTATGAATGTATTTGTTATAAGAATGAGAAAATAATTAATATATGAACAACAACAAAAAAGAGGAAAAAAAAAATCAATTTTTAATTAACAATAAAGGAGGGGTAAAACTATGGGCCACGAACTAGCTTCTTATTTATTTTTTTCAATAATTCTAGGACAACAAAATATTTTACACACTTTATCACAATTGTCTTAACTGATTATGAGTAATGAGTTCATATGAAAGTGAAAGTCAATTAATCACAGTTTATACACCTAGGATAGTTTTGAAAAATGTGTGATAAATGTTGTGGTCTTATTTTTTATTTATTTTTTATTTTTTATTTTTGGGTGGGCCATTTGCTCCCTCTGGATCTCCTAGGCTTTGCCTATGAATACAGTAGGATTTGAACCCTGTAACATCTACTCCTTGACAAATGACAATTACTCATCATCATTAGGCTAAGAAGGATTCAAACTTAAAGTTTTTTTTTTTTTTTTTTGATGTTAAGTTTTTAATTACAATAGATTTTACCTGTTAAATTAAATTTGAACCTACAGTTTCTAAAAAAAAAAAAAAAACCACATTTTATATCCTATGTTGAACCAACCCGAGGCTCTTCAATGATGAGGTTCACAGTTGAAACCAACTCTTTGAGCCAAGTTGTGAATTTAAATGAAATGTGGTGTACCTCATATTTGCTATAATCTAATCTTGGAATGTTGAAAACCCTTTTGAAAAACAGTTCAATAAGGCAGTAGGTTATAGGAGGTCAACTTGTTCTATTTTTAGCGCGGGTTAGAGTAATGGTACATTTACATGACAGTGCAAAACCATACTACGTTGGTACTTGAATTATAAAGAATGGCAAAGCCATCTGTAAATTGACTATATTCTATTGAAAGGTTTTCCTCTTGAAGTGGACAAACCATACTACTTTCCGTTATTGAAGGATGGCCAATTATCTGTATCATCCAAAGACAGAGCAAAACAGAGTTATAAAAGCAGAGGAAAGCAGAGTCTCTTTACCATCTCTATTCACAAAATTTCATTCTTTGGTTTTGTGACTAGAGTGAGTTGATAGAAAAAAAAAAAAAAAAAAAAAATGACCCTTTCTTTTCTCCCCTCGCTTCTTTTATCCCTTGTGGTATTCTTTTTGCTGCATACCACCGCCAATGGCACTAAAAAGGTAACAACATTTTGGTTTCTAATCAATGTTGTCATTCAAAGTTCTATGTTTTTTGTTTTCATGAAAAGGTTTTGATATTTTATGCATGTGAATAAAATTTCAAGTTCTAAATGTATGTCATTACCAGTATTGATCTAGGTATTTGATAGATTTCTATAACTGTTTCATCAATGGCCTCAATTTTTACATCTTGTTGCAGTCTTATGTTGTGTACATGGGAGCACAATCGCATCTGTTTGATGCTTCATTGCAAGAAGTTGACAGTGTGACAAATTCTCATTTAGACTTGCTTGGATCATTCGTAGGAAGGTATAAAATTCGATAATAGGTGTCCTGTATAACTTATGTTCCTCTTTCTTTTTTCTTTTTGGTCAATGTTGAATAAAAATGACAACTTTGTTATTTATAAATTTCTTGCACAGTACTGTGAAGGCTAAGGATGCAATCATTTACTCTTATACAAGACATATCAATGGTTTTGCTGCAATGCTTGATGAGAAAGAAGCAGCAGAGATTGCAAGTAAGGAATACAATCTAATTCAGTTTTCAAGATTTTTATATTGATGGCTCTGTTTTCCTCTGTTTCTGTCCCTGCTGCAAGCTAAATTTATGGCAGTTGGGACTATATCTGACAATGGCTGTGTTTTCACTTGCAGAGGATCCAAAAGTAATATCAGTCTTCCCAAACTTACCAAGAAAACTGCACACAACCCGGTCATGGGAATTTCTTGGGCTTCAGAAAGCAGGACAAATTCCTGATTCATCAGCATGGAAAGTGGGGAGGTTTGGTGAAGATGTAGTCATTGGAACCCTTGACACCGGTGAGTCTTATATTCTCTTTTTACTACAAGATTGATTGCTTTTCCTTTAACAAAGTGTGAGGAAATATGAAAATGTTGCATGCATGTTTCTAGTCCAACTAACTTCTTGTACAAGCCCTTAAAGTTGGCTATGATGAAAACCATATGCTTTGTATTACTGCTTTGACATGAACATATTTGACTCTAAACTTTTTTTTATTAGATCAATTATCAGGTCAATTTTGATATATTTCAATCCAATGTATGATGTTTCTTAGTTGATTTGACCAACCCAATTTTATATATTTCAGATTGTAGTGTGTTGATCTCATGTTACAAAATAATGTATATTAGAGATTCGCGGCATGTTTGTTTTTTAAGAACCCATAGTACCATATATATATATATATATATATATACCTTTTGTATTATGGTTGTAACTCTCTCTATTAATTCCTCCATTGCTTAGGTCATCCACATTCACTTATTCTTATCATTAACAATTTGCATGTGAGCATATATGCAATACGTTCGCATGTATATATAAAAAATATTTTTGCAAATTTTCCAATGTTAATTGCTATTTTGTTTTGACATTTTATGGTGTGCCCTCTTTTTTCAATGGGATTGTGCAAGGTGCTTGGCCGGAATCAAAGAGCTTCCAAGATAAGGGGTACGGTCCCATCCCAGCCAAATGGCGTGGCATCTGTCAACCTGGCTATAAAGATGGATTTCGTTGCAATAGGTCTTTTTTTTACCCCTCCACTCATGCCAATTTTCTCTAACAAATTTTGAATAGGAAATACCTCTTCCGATTGTGTGTATTGCCTTAATGAGTTCATATTGAAAGATTTTATGAATACTATCAAGAAGTTTATGTTGATAACCAAAAAAGACAGAGTTTCGATTTTGATAACAGAATTGAGTTCATAAATTTTGAAAAGCTATTGAAAGAACAAAGGCGGTTCATTGTCACACTTGAAAACAAAGTGTGCTAATTTAGCTTCATGGGAATTATCATGTCTTAAATGCTTAAGTAAATTTTCAAAGCAAAGAACCACATGGAATGGCTTCTAATGTAATATGATTAGATAGAAATCACCCTCTAGTCATTCTTGTTAAGTCAATCTGGTATTTGCTTGTGTTTCTACTAAGTAAGGCTTCCTTATATGCTCTCTATTCTCATATGTTCACATTTGAAAATGGCCCGGCTTCACCGTTTTTAATTGTTATGTATGCAGGAAGTTGATTGGAGTTCGGTACTTCAACAAAGGTTATGCTGCAGATTTAGGAACTCCTCTTAATGAATCTTTTAACTCTGCTCGTGATCTGGAGGGCCATGGCACCCATACCTTATCTACCGCTGGTGGTAACTTTGTACCCCACACTAGTATTCTTAATATTGCCAATGGCACTGCTTCAGGTGGATCACCAAGAGCCCGTGTGGCTGCCTACAAGGTCTGCTGGCCAAAAACCGAGACTGGTGGCGGGTGCTATGATGCAGATATCATGGCTGCCGTTGATGCTGCAATAAGTGATGGTGTTGATGTGCTCTCAATGTCTATTGGTAGCGTTGGTGGCACTGAATTTTTCAGGGATGGGGTATCAATAAGTTCCTTCCATGCTGTTAAGAATAATATTGCTGTGGTTTGCTCAGCTGGCAATGCTGGACCAACTCTGGAGACTGTAACAAATGTGTCTCCATGGATTTTCACAGTTGGGGCTAGTACAACAGACAGGAATCTTGCTAACTATGTTTCTCTTGGCAACAAGAAGCAAATCGAGGTATTATGTATCTTATTTCTCACAGTCCATGTATAAAAATATTCAAGGGATTAATTTCAGTATGCATATAACACGAAAGTGAGTTGTGGCTAGCCAAGTTCTGAGCTGTTTACTTATTCAGCTATGCCCTTATATTGAATCTGCAACAATTAGATGATTCTTAATACTAAGGTGCTTTGCCTTTGGCATTGCAGCTGGAATAGGTGGGAGTTCAATCCTACCATTTTTTTTCCATATAATGCATATTCAAGAGAGCATTATTGATAAACTAGTTCTGGAAAGACCTGGAATTTTTTAAAATTCTTCCAAATGCAACTTTTGACAAGAAATATATAAGTTATCTTTATTCATGACATGAAAAACAATTGTAGTGACATTCCTATTTTTAATTGTTAGGGAGCAAGTCTTTCAGCTTCAGGCGTACCAGGTGGAAAGTTCTATCCATTGATCAGTGCTGCAAATGGTAATAATGAAAACACATCCACCACATCAGCGTAAGCACAACCACTCCATGTCCTCAATCTAACACAAATATAATTTTGTAATATCAAATTGTATGATTACCTTTCTTCAATTCTCTACCATATAAAACTGAGTTTTTTTTTCCGATCTTTCCTGGTAGTCTGCTTTGTTATGCTGGAAGTCTTGATCCCAAAAAGGTGAAAGGCAAGATTGTGTTGTGTCTACGAGGGGAGAATGCAAGAATTGAAAAGGGCACTGAGTGTCTTAGGGCAGGTGCTGTAGGTATGATATTGGCTAATAATGTGGCTGATGGGAATGATCTTTCAGCTGATCCTCACGTGCTACCTGCTTCACATATCAAATATACTGATGGCCAAATCATATTTACTTACCTTAACAGAACCAAGTACTTATCTTTTTCACTTCTTACAGTCATTTTTGAACTAGTTAGACCCAAGATTATTTTCTAACAAGTTATAATTGTTATGAATGGATATTTCTTTGTAATAGGAACCCCACTGCTTCCGTTACTGATGTACAGACGCTATTAGGAGTAAAGCCAGCACCATTTATGGCTGCATTCTCATCTAGGGGACCCAGTAACATTGAGCCAACAATTCTCAAGGTCTGCTAAGCAATTCAATCTTTAACAATTTTTTTTTTTTTTTTGTTGGTATTATTTTTAAGTATACATCATGTGCAGATTCTCTTATGTGCTTAACTTTTTGTGTTAATTGCAGCCTGATATCACTGGACCAGGAGTGAGCATACTTGCTGCTTTCACCGAAGCTGTAAGTCCCACTGGATTAGATAATGACAAACGCCGGTTTCCTTACTCTGTGCTCTCTGGCACTTCCATGTCATGTCCTCATGTTGCTGGCATTGTTGGCCTTCTCAAAACACGGTACCCTCTCTGGAGTCCATCAGCTATCAAATCTGCAATCATGACTACAGGTAAACATTCTCTTTAAGTTCATATTGCAAATCCTTCATGCTGTGAAGTCAGAGAAGTGTCATACATTCTTGTTCACCACCTCTAATCTTTCTATTTCCATTTTCAACTCCAGCAAAAACCCGAGATAACACCTGGAAGTCAATTCTGGACTCATCCACTGTCGAAGCAACACCATTTGCCTATGGTTCAGGACATGTGAACCCAAACAGTGCAATGGACCCTGGACTCGTTTATGACGCTACCACTGAAGATTACTTGAACTTCTTATGTGCTCGTGGCTACAATGATACCTTGATCCGATTATTTTCTCAGAAGCCTTATTCATGTCCCGATAGATACAGTCTAGAGGACTTCAACTACCCTTCAATCGCAGTTCCTAACATCCAAGCACGCAATGTGACTCTTACTAGAACAGTTACTAACGTTGGTTCTCCAGGCACATACAAAGTGCGTGTCAGGCAGCCCTTTGCAGTTTTCGTCACTGTCAAACCTAGTGTTTTGGAGTTCAAGACAACTGGTGAAAAGAAGACCTTCCAGGTTATTATTACGCCCAATAGTGCCAAATTAGGCACTAGAGCCGGCTATGTATTTGGAGATATGATTTGGTCAGATGGCAAGCACAAAGTCAGGAGTCCTATTGCTGTGAATCTTGCTAGCTAGAAATAAAAAATAATAAAAAAGAGTCCATTTTTTTAGATGTTTTCATTTGCTAGAGCCTACGGTGTTCTATGTTGAAAGAACAGAATTCGTCTTTCCTCTTGGACACAATAATTATGTAATCCTAGTTCTAGTTGAAAATGAAAACAGAAACATCAAGATGATTTGATTATTTGATTGCCTTCTGTATCTTAAGCCTCTTTCTTGTACCTTCAAATTGCATCACCGCGTGTAAACCCCAAAATGTTGGCTTATTGGAATAATATTCTCATTTATCATGATGACTCATAAAGTTTTTTTTTTTTTTTTTTTTGGGTGGGTCATTTGGTCCCTCTCGATCTCCTAGGCTTTGCCTATGAATACCCTGTAACATCTACTCCTTGACAAATGACAAGTACTCATCATCATTAGGCTACGAAGGATTCAAACTATTCATCAAAAAAAGAAGGATTCAAACTTAAAAGGTTTTTTTTTTTTTTTAAATGTTAACTTAAGTTTTTAATTACAATTGATTTTACCTTATTATTTTGTGGATAAAATACAATAGATATTACTTGTTAAACTAAACTTGAACCTACAGTTTCTCAAAAAAAAAAAAAAAAAAAAACTATAACCCACCCACATTTTATATACTATGTTGAACTAACCCGAGTTTCTTCAATGATGAAATTCACAGTTGAAACCAACTCTTTGAACTTAGTTGTGAATTTGAATGAAATGTGGTGTGCCTCATATTTGCCGTAATCTAATCTTGGAATGTTGAAAACCCATTTGAAAAATCATCATCAATATATCTATATATATATATATATATATATATATATCTCTCTAATACTCTATATAATAGCACAAACCTTTAAGGGATAATTACACTTTACCCACTTGTGGTTTGCCCCGATTTCTATGTGCCTACCTGTGGTTCAAATTTTGACACTTTGCCTACCTGTGCTTGTCACCGTTACCCAGCCGTAACCCACTTCTCCACTCTCCGTTACTCTAACACCAAATAAGTAAAAAAAACATTCCAAAACGGATCAAAACTAATTATCACTCCTAAAACTCACTCTCACTCCCAAAACTCTCAAAACTTACTCACTCCTACAACAAGCTTCGTTTGAGACTCTTAATTTCAGATCCAAGCCGAGGAAGCAAGTTGCTAACAGTTGCTCCTCCTCTGTTCAGCTATGGGCTTCGATTTGCAAACTTTCCAATGGAACTGGGTTTTGATCGTGGGTGGGTTTTGATCGTGCATGCTCTTGGGTGCCACTGTGGGTTATTGAACTTGGGTTTTGAGCTTGCGTGGTCCTCTGTTCAGCATCAGCAGGTAGATCAAAACCCTCTTTAGTTTTTTATTTTTTAAACCTAGGGTTTGAAATTGGGTTTTGTTATGCTTTCTTCGGGTTTTTTATTCTTTCTTTGAATTTGAGTTTCTTAAACTATTCTTGATTCCATGTTTCTTCGAATTGGGTTTTTTTTTCTCCTTACTTTTGTTTCATGAAAGATTATAATAGTAGTTGTGTAACTAGTTGCTAATTTAATCACAATATGAAGTTGTTGAGTTGTTGTTTATATACAGCCAATATGAAGTTGTTGAGTTGTTGTTTATATAAAGCCACTTTCTTTGATTATATTTTTATAACTTGTTTGGTTTTTGTTGTTTATATACAACCTCTGTATGTGTGTGGAGAATAATGCAAATGTGAGGGACCCATTTAATTTATCTATGGTTTTGTTAACTTAATTTATCGAGACATCTCCCTCATGCTAATTGCTTTCCTTCACATGTCAACTACTTTCAAATTTTCTAATACACTTTCTTGGCTGCCAGCCATATATCTAATGCTTATTGCATATGCATGTACAGCTTCTCTAGATGCAATTTAAATGACCTTTTCTTAGCCAATAAAAAAAAATAAACAATGGGTGCCGCGTAGTTTCCATCACTGTCTGAATGTGGTAATATTGTATCATTATGAAGTTAAATGTCTATTTATTTTTATTGTCTCTGCCTTAGTTGTGAGCCTTGCACAATAAACAATTTCTAATATGAAAGATCTCATATTCATGTCTACCAGTATTTTGACTGAACAAAAATTCTTTGTAACATAGTTGTAATGTAATGGTTGAGTCTTTGCAAAAGGATAATTATGGAGAACAATTGGGATACACCTTATGGAAGAAAAATGTGTAGTAGATCTAGTGGTAGAATATGATGCATTTAGTAGTCTAGCCTTTATGGTACTTTTGATTGTTGAAACCTTTGCAATGCATTAATACTGGAGTTCAATGTAAGTTTATCTTACTTAATTTGATAAGTGTTAACAATGGTTTATGCTGTCACACATGCTGAAAATTTGAACTATGCCTCTTGTAACAGATTTGTTGGTCTATAAGCTTGTAACAAATTTTTGCTATGTCTTCATCAACTGGCAATGGCTCTACAACTAGTGGTTTCTATCGTGCTGAAGATGGTCATTTATGTACCATTGAGCATTGTGCCCTACGAACAAGTCGAAAAGCTGGTAACTATGGAAGAAGATTCTTCGATTGTAGTCAATTTAATGTAAGAAACAATTACATTGTTGTATTTGAATTGAATTGAATTATTAATTGTGATTTATTGTGTGTGGAATTAATTGTTATAATTGTAATGATTAGGTTGGTCCCAAATGTGGCTTCTTTCAGTGGGTGGATAACGAAACTTGTAAGAGTGACCGTGAAAGGATAAGTATGCTTGAGAATGAACTGCAACTTGCAAATCAAAGAGAAATGACAACTAGGCAAATGGAAGAAAGATCTAACCGAAAGGAAAGAGAAACTCATGAGCTTTATGTAGAAGCTAGGGAGAAACTTAAGAGGGTTAAAGAGAGTGAGAGATTGTACAAGGTTGCACTAGTTTTGTCATGGTTATTTTTCATTTTTGTAATATTGTCGTTGTGTTTTGCCTCAATGAACAACAATGTAAGGGTGAGGAACCTTAATCTACCATGATGCTTGGGGGGGTGTTGAAATGTGATTAGATAATTGAATTGTTATTGTATCTATCTCTTGAAATGAGGATGTTGAAATGTGATTGGGATGTTAAAATGTTATTGTATCTATCTCCTGAAATGGAAAGTGTTGTTTTTGTGCAAATATTCTTTAGTATAACTTTTTTTTTTACTTCATTCTGTGATTGATATATATTGGCACAAAGTGTTATGTGAAAATGTTAATAACGTGAATGGAACTTGGAACTTGCCAATGATTAATAACCTTCCATAAAAGCATTCTCATTTGGGTTTATCAATTCACATTTTACTGTGTTAGAAAGATTGTGCAATAATATAAAAGGAGTTGAGAATCCCTTTGTTTTGGCCTATATAAATAACTCTGCTGTGTCATATACCTGTGTCATAAAAATTGTGCACATAATTTTGCTGTGTCATATAAAGATTGTGCACATAAAAATCACTCCTGTTAAGCTCAAAGACAAAGCTCAAAGACTGTGCACATAAAGATTGTGCACATAATTTTGCATATAAAGATTGTGCACATAATTTTGCTGTAACATAAAGCTCAAAGACATAATTTTCTTTATTGTGTCAATGCACACCTGTGTAAATCCACCAAAAGCAAAACACAGTCCTGTGTAAATCCACCAAAAGCAAAGACAAGCACAACACAACAAAATACTTTATCCAACCAATGCATATTAACTACTTTAATAAAAGTGAACAGTCATTGTGACTTTATGTCACATGCATTCAAAATTGCCAATATTGTTTTTGGCACATCCTGTGACTTTACACATCTTCTAACCAAAACCCAACTACTAGTCCACTATTGTATTAGACATACACATCTTTCAACCAAAATTGCCAATATTGTTTTTGACTTTACACATCAGACATACATTAAGAGTGGAGACTACATCAAAACAAGAGGGAACTATAACAAAACAAGTGGTCTGCCACTTTAACATCTTTCATCATTTACTGCTTTTAGTGCCCTTGCCAGCTGCCTTCTTGCCCTTTCCACCAACTAGTTGAAACTTTGTTGGCCTTGATACACCACACTTTTTGCCTTTAAACCCCCTAGCAGCACCACCACCACTTCCTTGACTTAATACACCATTAGTGCTCACAGATGCACTTGGCTGCATAACCAAAATCCAGCAGTTAGCAAGATGGTCCAACAATAGCAAGTAAGAGGAAAAAAAATAAACAAAATAGAAGAAAGCAGAGATGCCTGAGATGGTAAAGAATCCCATGTCTCTCTAGGGGTATGGAAGCTTGGCTGTGAGGATGAAGAGAACCAGTTGGCTCTAGATCTAGTTGTTGGAGGTTGAGTTACTGCCTCAGATCTATTGTTTGGTGCAGGTTGAGATGTAGTTTGACCAAAAGCTGTATATGCAGGCTGAGAGCTAGTACTTGGTGGTTGAGATGTAGTTTGAGGTGTTGCAGTCTGCAAATTACCTCCAGGAATAAGATAATGATATCTACTTGTACTAACTGCCCCCACATCAGAATAAATATTTTGTATTTCAAAATAACTAAGTCTATCTGGGTCAACATTATCAACAAATGAAGTACTACCTCCTAAATATACCAAATCCGAGTTCCACACAAACTGCCCACCATGATGAACCTCAAAATTGAATGCCAAGTCAGCCATCTGCATATAAAACACAACAGAATAAAGTATGAGATAGTCTTGCATGCCAAATCCAAATGTCAACCCCCTGCCCAAATCCAAAGGCTGAACAAAAGCTGTAAGGTTGTGGCTTTTGATCATTTTACAGATATGGGATTGCAACATGTATTTATATGAAAGGATCAATTATCTAATTCTATCATGTTGTCCAATTTCAATTAGTTTCAAGCTTATATCAGTTAGGTTCAAGCTTAATGCATCAGTGCATTAGTATTGGTTGCATATATCAGTTAGTTCCAGAATGACCCTATACAAACTAATGCATCAGTTAGTTCCAGAAAAGTGCTCACAATACAATTTCAAGCTTAATGCAATTTCAATTAGTTTCAAGCTTATATCAGTTAGTTTCAAGCTTAAGGCATCAGTGCATCAGTGCATATAGCATATATTAGTTTGCATCAGTGCATATTAATTGCTATTTTGCATATATTAATGGCCCTATAGCATATACAATTTGAAGCTTAATTTGAAGCTTAATGCATCAGTGCTCACAATCTAATTCTACATAAATATATACAAATAACATTCCACAAAAACAATTAAACATTCAAAGTAGCCATATTATCTAAAGTCCTTCAAAACACATACCAAAATCGAAAAAACACACACACAACTGGCCATTTTAGAATCTTCAATTCTATGTGGCAACTTGGCCTCAAGCAATAAATCAAGTGTCATATTAGCAGAGTCCAAAAACAAAGTTTCTTCAACTGTAACAATGAGGAGCAATTGTAGAAAAAAAATTGGGTTTTTGCTCGGAAATTTCTTCAGCTAGGAAATTTCTCTGATGATGTAAATAAACAAATTTGGGTTTTTGCTTAATTAATCAATTAGTTCCATGGTTCAAGTGTCATATTAACAGAGTCCAAAAACAAAGTTTCTTCAACTGTAAAAATGAGGAGCAACTGTAAAAAAAAAAAAAAAGGGTTTTTGCTCGGAAATTTCTTCAACTCGGAAATTTCTTCGACTCTGTAAAAAAAAAATTTGGGTTTTTGCTTAACCAGTTCCATGGTTAAGCAGGAACCGGATTTGGAAGAAAGAATTTTAAATAAAACCCACTTTGGAAGAAGAAATTTTAAAACCCAATTTAGAACCCTAGATTTCAAAGATTAAAAAGCAAAAAGGGTTTTGATCTACCTGCAATCGCTGAACAAAGAAGCAATAATCCTGATCTTCCTCGGCTCGGCTCGGTTTGCATGCACGATCAAATCCCAGTTACCTCAAGTGCAGCGAAGCACATTGCATAATGGGAGTAAGTGAGTCTTGTTGCCACAACTGAACAGAGGAGCTGTCTTCCTCGACTCAGTTTGCATGCACGATGAGAGTGAGTGAGTGAGTGATTTTTGGGAGTGATAGTGTGTGATTTTTGGTGAGCAAGCCGAATGGGAGTTTTGGGAGTGAGAGTGAGTTTTGAGAGTGTTTTGATCTGAGTGGGAGTGAGTTTTTTACCTATTTTTGTGTTAGAGTAACGGTGAGGGAGAGGTGGGCACACAGCGCATAAACGGTAACAAGCACAGGTGGGCAAAGTGTTAAAATTTGAACCACAGATAGGCACATTAGAAATAGGAAAAAACCACATGAGAGCAAATTGTAATTATCCCAACCTTTAATGAGGTGCTGTCACGTTTGAAAAAAAAAACCTACCTAAGATTCAGACACGTACAACTTAAAAAAGCAACACCATTTAAAAGCCTCTAATTATAAATAAAAAAAATTAACCGGTTAAAATTAGATTTGCACCAAGATAGAAATAGAGAGAGAGGCAGGCGACGAGGACACGGAGAGTAACAGAGAAAGAGAGAAGAGAGGCGATGAAATCAAAAAGTTTCAAAAAAAGATTTTGCAGACCCAAAACCTAGGGAGAACGGTAAACAGAGAAGGGCCCGGAGTGGGGACTGGGGAGAGAGAAAAATCTGTAACAATGAAGAGAAAAAAAAAAAAACCTAAATTATATTCAATTCCCCTTCTCCTTCGACAAATTCAGCCGTTCTCTCTGTCTTTCTTAAAAACAAAAAACCCTAACCATTGAGTTCTCTTTCCATCAACCCGATTAAAAGGGAAAAGAAAAAAAAAATCAAAAACTTCCATTGCCCATGTATCCATAGTTTGCAATCAGAGAACGTCTTTCAATTCCTCTACCGGTTAGTTTTTCTCTTTGCTTTTCAGTTTGTGCAGTAATTATGATCAGGTTTTTATAATTTGGCTGGATTCTTTTTTTTATTTAACTGTCTGGGTTATATTTTTTATTAAGGTATTTGAGTTAGATTTGGTTTTGTTTTGGGTATTTGGTTAAATTGATGTGTGTATCTATTTATGGTGTCCGGTTAAAACTCAGATGGATGGGATCAAAGCCCTTGGGTGTCAATGTTAACTTTCTAGGTTGATGAATATTCCAAATTGGGTTGAGTGTTGCACACCAATTGTTTGATTTGTATTGTCTTTTTTCTATTCTGATTGTTGTTTGGGATGTACAATTGTATTCTTTTGTTTTTCTATATGTCTCCAGGGGACAAGAACAGGGCACCCCAGAACTCAATCAAAGGTCTATTTCTACCCACCTTTATGTTTGTCTTTCTACATAAAAAAATCGTGACTTGTGTTCTGGGTTATTATTTAACGATTCGGAAATCTATGTCCCATTCAATGTTCACATAAACAAAAATGAAAGCATGAATGCCCAATGAGTATTATCTCCCCTTTCGTTTTCCTTCAGTTTAGCCTTTTCGTCACCCCTGTCAACTGCTATTGCCGTTCCAACACTCCTTCAAATTCCAATGCAACCCTTCAGTTCAATTCATTCAATTATGGGTTTTATATATATATATATATATATATATATATATATAACTTGATTAATATGTATATTACTCAGGAAAAATTTGTTGTGTTTTAGGGTCTTTTATGAGAAACCCAGATGGATTTTTTTGAGGGTTATTGTTTGATTCTTTGTTTGGTTTGTTCGGTATTGAGTTTCCCTTTTATACAGTCTAATGAAATATTTGAATTTGTTTTAGTTTCATTATTAATGTTCTGGGATAACATATAAAGTTCAATTTTGTTGTTTTTTCTTTGTTCTGACATATGTTAATTGATACCAAAAAAAAAAATTTGTTGGCCAATAAATGAGGAAGAGCAGGGCAAAGGGGAGATAGTACAAATCGAGGCATGGCAAAGCTAGTACTCAATTTGATTGGTAATCTGGTACTATCTTTGTTAACTGCATTATATTTTTTAGAATTTGCTATTCCTATTCCATTGATATTGCAAGCCATAGATGGTTCTCTTAAAAAGGAACCACCATAGGCATGAGAATTACAAATTTCAAATGATTTATACATTAGCTAGAGATATAAGTGCTCAAGTTTAATATTTCCATTATTTGTGAACAAATCCTTGGAAGTTAAGAGTTCAGTACCACAAACATCTACATTTCTTTAAATGCTTTACATATTTAAGCATGCCCACGTTGAAGACAAATTAGCTATATGTAGTAGAGGAATTGTACATATTATTAATAGTCTATCACTTTTACCCAGTTCAACAGAGCTTTGAGTTGAACAGCTGACTGAATTCAAATACAAGAATCATGAGTGTAAGCTATTATGTCCTTCACTAATCTGTTAAGAAAAGAAGAGATATTGAATCATATTGAAAGGTTTAGGTTAGCCTGATTTTCCTTTTGTTTATCTCTTTTTTTTGGGTTACATTTTTTTTATTTGATGTCTCTGGGTTTGAATTAGTTTTTTCACTGCACAATATAGTCAGAATTGTTTTTGAAGTATTTGGTTTCAATTAAAATTTTTTTCTTCAGTAAATTGCCCTGTAAAAGTATTATCTGTCTTATTTTTCTTAAAGTCTAGAACTTCACTTTTTAATTCCATTGTACCTTTTCCTTTGTCTTGGTATTTTTAAAGTTTATATGTTTTCATTATAGATAAAAGTCTATGTTACAAAAAATATATAACGAAAGCAGTTGATGAAGAAGAAATTAGTATGCATGTATTTATATATTTTTTTTGTGTGTCAGTATATGGGTAACATTTAGTCAATGGGATTTGGGTCTGAATTTGACATGGAAGCTGTTCCTAATTGGTAGACTCTCTTTTGAGTCCAGATTGTTCGATTAAAATTCCCAAAGGACCAAAACAAAATTTTGTTACTTGCCAAAACTTGCAAATCATCCAATCCTGTTTCTTAAGATATGTGGATTAGTTTTTCCAGTTGAATAGTGGTTAATAGTATTCCTATTATATTTGTACTCAATGTGATTTTAGTACCACCTTAGTACCATAGGTTGCCTATTCTCCATGACGCAGGTCACTACCATCTTAATTATTCTCTACGTCATTTTGTATATGTGACCAAATTTACTTCTATAGATTTTTTGTGGATAGAATGTGTATAGGAACTCAGTTTGTATTTTTTAGAACTTGTTTTACATTGATGTTTATTAGGATTTATGTATTTTTAATATCTTTTTTTTTTCTTTTTATTTTTTTCACATGTTTTGTGGTAGCACAGAAGCAGATAAGATCATTGGTTGTTGTTCAAGAAGAGTTACTAAATTAAATTGAAAGGTCAGGATAGTATAATTTTCCCTTTGATGCTTTTATTTTTAAATGAATGTCTTCTCATTTGTTAATGCTTGATAATTAATAAAAAAAAAAAAAAAAAATCAAAAACAGTATATGCAGATTTTCACATATGTACTCTCTGTAACCAAAAAAAAAAAAAACTATTAAAATTACTTTTGATCCTTTACAATGTTGTCATAGAAAAAAGAATATACATATACATATATATATATATATATATATCATGCAATAGTAGCATGTCAAAGATTACATATAATGCAATGGTAGCATGACAAAGAAGGCAAATGATAATGTGTGAGAAGAGAACCAAAAGAAAACGGCATGGAAGACGAAATAATTTCCAAACTGTGTGTATTAGAAATGGTCTTACACTAGCTAGGAAAAATAGGAGAATGGTCATGGGAACAATTGGAACCATCTTCTACTAGAGTTTCATTTATACTTATGTTTGATTTAGTTGCTCCAAAGGAATGGCCAATATGCATATATTATGCTATTTCTTGAGGCGCCAGTTAATTAAAGCATCAATCATTGCAGGAAACAAAAAAGTCCATAATCATTAAGAAAATACAAATGACACAAACCGCTGAAAGTTTTTTATAAAATATTTTTTAGAATTGTTATGATATAATGCTTTTACAATTAAAGTTTGAAGTTGGTTGATTTCGACACTCAATTAAATTGTATTATGCTATTGCTAGAATTTCATTGTATTTAGAATATATATCCTGAATATTAGTTTTAATTTTTATCCCTGATTATAACTAATTGTGCTCTAATGTGTTTCTTTATTACATTACTGGGAAAGTTTTTCTTAGACAATCTAACAACATTCTTAAGTTTCCTGGATCAATGGTCTGCATTTAGGCGAAACTCAATGATTATTTTTATCCTGTATTTCTTTGTTTGTTGCTCTACATTTTCCTTTGGTGTAGAATTTTGTGAGACTATTTACTACTGTAGTTTGATGTATTTCATGGATTAATACTACAGGATTTGAGTATCATAATATTTTAATTATTAATTATTGTTTGTCGAAGTCACCTATATTTGCTTCTACAAAAAAACAAAGACAACTATAATCTCTCTTGGACTGCCATAATTTTATTTTGATAATCTTTTGGACCTTTGGAACATGTTTTGAATAATAAATTATTAGAGTTAAAAAAAGAGAAAGAAAAAGCACTTTCTTTTTGCTTGAGTGCATGGGTGGTAAAGGAATACAAATTTTCTAAATCTTTTTCTAAAAGGTTTATCTAAAATTTTGTTGACCGACCACGAAATTTCAAGATTAAATTTGGAAGTCTCTATGAAAGACTATTTGGATTCATGTCTGTTTCTTGCAAGTAATTATTTGATTTTATTTTTTTGGTATTATCTTAATGAAAAAATGTTTATATTTTCAATTATCATGTCTTTTGTAATAAATAAAAGTATCCTGCACATTGTGTGGGTTATAAGCTAATACATCTAAAAGTTGAAGTATAACATTTATTGTTACTACGCTCCAGTTGAGTCATATCATTGTTTACGTCATTATCCAATTTATTTCTAATTTTTTAACATTTACTCATTTTTTAAATATTTACACTTTCTTCAACATTTCTCCCTTCCTGACCTTTTCATCTCTCCACTACCTTTTACTTTAATATCACTCTTCATCTTCCCTTATTTTGTCTCTTCTTATTCACACTATTTTACTATAAATTTGACATTCTTTCTTTCATTCTTCGCATAGTTTTTCCTCACAAAAAAGGTTATTTCTCTCTCTCTCTCTCTCTCTCTCAATTTTTTTGTTGATTTTTTATTTTTCTTGCATCTCTGCTTTAGTATAATTATGGTTTGTCATGAAATATCAAATTTCAACTTATATTCAAAGTACGACCAAAACTGTAACTTTACTTTCTGGTATTAGCAGCAACAATGTTGCTAATTGCTTCTGTTACGAATTCTAGGCAACGATTGGTATGATTTTGATCACACCGTGATGAGTATTTGGTCTAACTTTGGTGGCCTTTCTATAAAGGTACTAGAAAATTTTCTCTTGATTACATATATGAATTTGCTCCACTATCTACTTAAAATGGATTTTGTCCATTTGCTTATCATCATGTACATAAATTATTGTTGACTCATTTCATCCACACCCTTTTCAAGGCAAAATAAATCATAATTATCAGAGATTAGTTCTCTTTTATTTTTTGTACGTAATTTTAATTAAAGATACATGTGCTTTAACTACATACGAAGTGATATCCACTTTTTTAATAACTTTATGGGCAAAGAAGAGTATCACTGTATCAGGATGGAGAAAGCAAGGCAGTTATTTGAGGCCAAAGAAGAATACTTCATCCGCAATGGAGCAATGTTACTAGAAAAGCAAATTACCTGCAACCAAGGTAGATATAGAGCCAATCAAGATTTTCTCTGCCAAGGACATCCAACAAGCTACTAATAACTTCAATCCTAATCAAATCCTTGGCGCTGAAATTGCAACATTCTACAAAGGAACACTAGATGAACGGGAAGTAGCTATTAAAGTCAAAGGTCCTCCAACACATTGGCCCTTTGAGATGATAGTAGATTTCTTCTTAAACCAAGTCACAATAAAACAATTGATCAGCCACAAGAACGGTATGAGACTATGGTTGCTGCCTTGAAACTGAAATTCCCATGTTGGTTTTTCAACTCATCTCTAATGGCACCCTCTTTGATCATATCCATGGTCAATGCAATGAGATTCCTTGCCGGATCTCATGGCTTGACCATGTAAGAATAGCTACTAAGATATCCTAAGCTCTTTGTTACATGGACTATGGTAGGCCAAGGCCAATAGTCTATTTGAATGTCAAATCATCAAATATATTTTGGATGAGTCCTGGTCTGCCAAACTATCAAATTTTGGATTTTTGGTTTCAATTGCACCTGGAGAAGACTTTTTTCAAGGTAATTCCATTGATGAAACCATTGGATACATATACCTAGAATATCTAGACACAACGTGTCATCGAAAAGTGTGATGTTTATGGCTTTGGGGTTGAATTGGTGGAACTCTTAACAGGTCATCATCCCGTAGAATGTTCCTAGGGTATATAAATTTGGTAGATTGCTTTGTTTTGTCAATGGAAGAGAATTGCATATTGCAAATTGTTGATGATGTGGTGCTAAGTCAAGGAAGCAACGAAGATATTCAAGCATTCACTGAGCTTTCATTGAGATGCATCAAAAAGAAGGAAGATGAGGGGCCGGCCAAGAGAGAAGTAATGCTAGAACTTAGGCAGATACAACACCTCATATGGTCAAAACAAAATAATGAAACTGGTTCAGCCCAAACACCCTTAAAGTCATGCAACTGAATTGTCATTGTTGGCATTAGAAGCCCATTTTATTGTCTACTAAGCTTGTAAAGTAAACTTTAGCATATTATTATATATTTGGGTAGGGGTTGGTTTCATTGGGATAGAAGCAACCACTGGCTGATCAAATTGCAAAATATGATACTTGAGGACAATTTGCTTGGCACATTATAATTCATTGCAGTATGATCTCCCTAATGCATTTTTGTCAATAACTGAATTGTCTCTGGCAATAATTTCATTGGCATGTGGTCCAATTCTAGCTCAAATGCCCACACCACTGATTTGCACTCAATATTGTGTATATAAACACCTCTATGTAATACATCAAATCAACACAGTGTAGCAAATAACACAGTGAAGCCTTCATTTTCAAATCAGAGTTTCTTTTACCACCAAACTCATAATAAACATGAACTAATCAAATCCACAATAAACCCCATTTTTTGTGCGTCAAAAGAACATTACTAGTCACTCTATCTTGTGCAAATTCCATAGCAAGTATCTTCGTCGCCTTTCAAAGGTTCTTCATTTCAAATTCTAAAGTCAGCTGGTCACCTCATCCAATTAGATGTTCAAACTTGTAATTAGGTTTCTTAATTTGATAAGTGGAACTTCAATTTGACAAAAAAAATCATTAAGAACATCAATAGCACAAAATTTGGCCTAAGTCCTAATCTTAACGATTTTAATTCTTTGATTTATCCCAAATCTTGATGTTTTCTCCCAATTGGTGTTACCAAACCCTAAATAAATATCCCAATTACTTATTATTTTATCCAATTTGGTTACATCCTAACCGGATTGAAAAACCATAATTTTAATAATAAGCCTATTACCTTACTATATCTTTTGTTAAATCCTATGGTGAAACATTGAGAAAATTAGGAGTTCAAATATTTAATAGGGACCCTTAATTACATTATTGAGCAATCAATTTGAAGAATTGATAAACACAAAATTCCCAATTTGTCTATATCTATACATATTTAAAAGCTAAAACGTAGTATTTATTGTTACTACACTCTTGTTAAGCCACATCAACGGCCACATTAGCTTCTTTTTTTTTTTTTTTTTTCCTTCCTTTTGCAATTAGCATTTTCCCATTTATTACACCATCACATTATATATATATATATATATATATATATATATATATTACTCTCTCTCTCTCTCTCTCTCTCTCTCCCTTAATTAATGTTTCCCTAAATTTTTTCTTTCCCATAAATTCAATTGACCCTTAATTCAAACTTCCTTCAACTCTATGACTCTCCCTCTCTTCAATCAAGCAGTCATGAAAACCATTCAATTGCCACCCTGTTATAATTTTTTTTTTTTACATAAATTCAATTCACCTTTAATTCAAACTACCTTCAACTCTATGACTTTCTCTCTCTCCCTCTAATCAAGTAATTATGAAAACCATTCAGATACTATTATAATTTTTTTTTTTAAACTATTGATTTGTTGCCTACATATATTTGCAATTGTTCTACCCCACTTTTGCAAATTTGGAAAGTTCATCTCAAGTTAGTTCTTTTTCTTTTCTTTTTTCTTTTTTATCCCGTATATTCTTTAGGTTTTCCTGGTTAATTTTGTTGGTGATGTGCCATCGAAGATCTCAAGTACCAACAACATTGGTTCCCATAAACCAACAAAAATACTCTCAAAGCCATGCTGAAGAATACAATAAAAGAATTGTAGTGGGATCTAGCTACTATAGTTTATTCAAGTCTCACTCTTTTGGAGCTCATAATTGGAAACTAAATGCAGTTGTAGAAGCAATAAAGGAGTTGATACTGATACTTTTGAGTTACGTATGAGTAGGCTTCATTGGAGTTGTTTTTTTCCATTGCTACAATTTTTCATACAATGCTACTTTAAGTCCACCAAAGAAATGTACAGGTCTTTATGTATTACATTGAAATGTCATTCTTGGTTTTCTTTTTTTCTTTTTTTTTTAAGAATCTTCTTGCTAGAATTTTCGTGGTAGTGATAGTTTTCCCTAAATCGTTATCACTAAGAAATTTAAAGGTTTTGGCATATGTCAATATCCAATGACCATTAAAACTCCAACGAGAAGTGGTGCATTTTGCACTGAATCTATGTATGCTACTTATCACAGGATAATAAAGTGGGTGATAGAAGAAGAAAAATATCCAATACCAACGTTGATTTCTCTTTTGATTTTATCACTATCGATCAAATTGATTTCCTTTTATGACAAACATGATGAGCATTGACACTTCAGGAATTGTTGCACTATAGGAACTGCAAAAAAAAAAAAAAAAAAGGTTTTCTTAGGGAATAGAAGTAGGGAATCACCTTGCATTTCAGTATTTGTGATCTTTTTTAGTTTATTTAGTACCTAACCTATTCCTTATTTCTTTTTTTCTTTTGTTGTTTCCAATTAGCGATGGCCTATCCGAGGTACCAAGTGATTGACAAGCTGAAGTTCGCTAAATTTGTAGATAATTTATTTCTTTCATTTTTTTTTTCTATTTGATTATAAAATTTTGAGATATCATTTTTGTGTTTTGGATATTAATGAGAGAAAAATTGGATTTTTATGAGATTTTATTTACTTATTTATTTTTAAACTTTTGAATCATGGTTTTGTTGGGCTTTGGGTTTCGGTTATAAAAGAGTTTGTATACATTTTTTCCGTTTGATATGAGGGTGAGAAAATTTGGATATATATATTCCTTTTAGGTTTTGAATCATAGTTTTGCAGGGGTTTGGTTTGGGAAAATTTTCACATTTTTGTGTTTTTTTTTTTTTTTAATTATTAAATTTTGAGATACGTTTTCTATATTTGAGGTATTAAAGGTAACCTTTTTTTTTTCTTCAAAAATGTGGATTTATTGTATTTTAGATCTTGAAAGTAGTTGTTTCATTTTTTTTTTCTATGGCTTATCCATTTTTTATATACATTTTCTATGCTTTTGATATTAGAGAGAGAAAGTTTGGATATTAAGAAAATTTGTCAAATTTCTAACATAGTTTATGTACAAAATTATATCAATAAATATTATATGGGAAATAATATTTTTATGCTTCACCTTTTGAGTTCTTAATTAATATTGTTTTGTTTTTTATTCTTTCTTGCAATTTTACTTTAAGTTGATGAATCATTGTATTTCTTATAACTCTATTTTGGTTTAATACTTTTTGGTGTTGTGTTTTTTGAGTTCCCTATCACAAGTCCTCTCTCTCTCACTTATAGCTTTTGTTTAATTATTTTTTGAGTTAATACTTAGTCATTTTAGAAGTGAGAATTTGAATATATATCAAAACACAATCTTGGCTATGTATTTGAATGTGTCTATCAATTATTTGAGTAATATCAAGTGTAATTTTGTAATGAGTTTTGATTATAATGATAATCTCCTTTAAGAGAATGAGAAATTTGAATAATATATTTCAAACTTAAAAAGTTTAGTTGTAAAAAAAAAATTATGAAACATAACGCACTATAACATAATTTAGAATAATATGGACCACTTAACATAAAAAGTTTAGAAATTGTTTAATTTTTTGTGAGAGTAAATTATCTTCAACAAATTTAGGAAATAAAATTATACATTATATCAAAATTAAAAAATAATTATCTATTCACACGCATCGCGTGGGTCTACGACTAGTCAATCAATATATCTATATATTACTAAAAGCTGAAGCGTAGCAATTAATGTTGCTATGCTCCCGTTGAGCCACATCAGCAGCCATGTCATCATCTTTTTTCTTTTCAATTTTTCATATAATTGTTTAACATTTAAAGTGAATTAATAACTCCATATATTTTATTAAAATCAAAATATCATATTAATCTTATTTTTAATTATTCTTATTTATTATTATACTTTCTTCAACTTTTCTCATTCCATTTTAACTTTTCATATTCCCACTACTCTCTAACTTAATATCACTATTCCACTACCCATTTATCTTCTTTTATTTTTGACTCTTCTTATTCTTAACCTCTTGCTATAAATTTGTTGTTCTCTCAATCATTCCATGCATAATTTTCTGTTTTTCCACACACAAAAAGTTCTCTCTCTCTCTCTCTCTCTCTCTCTCTCTCTCTCAGTTTTTGGTGTATTTTTTAATTTTGAAATTTTGTATTCTTTACAATTCTACTTTGAATTGATATGATTTAGTTTTGTGTTTTCTACTGTTATCTTTTTAATTCTTATTTGATTGTAAAATATTATCTTATTGTAATATAAAAATAGTATATAATCATCTTTTTAATTCTTATTTGATTGTAAAATACTAACTTAATATCACTATTCCGCTACCCCTTTATCTTCTTTTATTTTTGACTCTTCTTATTCTTAACCTCTTGCTATAAATTTGTTGTTCTCTCAATCATTCCATGCATAATTTTCTGTTTTTCCACACACAAAAAGTTCTCTCTCTCTCTCTCTCTCTCTCTCTCTCTCTCTCTCTCTCTCTCTCTCTCTCTCTCAGTTTTTGGTGTATTTTTTAATTTTGAACTTTTGTATTCTTTACAATTCTACTTTGAATTGATATGATTTAGTGTTTTTTTTTTTTTTTTTTTTTTTTTTTTTTTTTTTCTGCTGTTATCTTTTTAATTCTTATTTGATTGTAAAATATTATCTTATTGTAATATAAAAATAGTATATAATCATCATTGCAAGGAAGACATGCATTTTCAATTATTGGTTCAAAACAGGATAGGTAATACTTTTCATCATTGTCATAAATCAGGTTGACCCCAAACTTCTTCACTTGGAAACCAATGCTTATTATGTATTATTGAATACTTCATTTCATCTCCGGCTTCCAATAGAGTGCAACCACAGATATTCCTAACATGGTATTACACGACAATTCTTTTGTCAATATTGCCATGTGATTTTCTTGGTATAATTTTTTAATTCATAGATTATAGTGAATCCATTCATATCATGAAAGCTTCTTGCAAATATCGCACATAAAGACCATCCTCGAATCTTTTGCTTTACTAGCGTGGGCACACAAAATATAAAAGTGATCCCTTACTCTTGTACTCAAGCCAATTTGGAAGCTCACCCTAAGGAAGGAAAACACTAAAACTGTCGGTTGCAATCAGTTCCTAATAAATTAAATCATGAGCAACAAATTATTATCCAAATTGAAAGTTTAAAACCCACAATCAAATTAGGAGAGAGAGATAGTGGAGATAGAGAGTCATTATCTCTTTCATTTTATTTTATTCAACATTTAAATTCAGCAACATCCTCCATAGTCCATATCATTAAATTATTTATATTTTGTCTCATTTAAAAAAAAAATTAAACATATAATATTTTACTTAAATTCAAATAAATAAAAATTGTTCTTATAAAGTCTTCCCATGAAATCTTACAACGGAAAAATGAAATGCAAAACAAATACCAATTTAGAAACACTAAATTAAAAATAACAATAATAATAATAATAGAATATCAAACCAAACATAACTGAAAAAACTAATAGTGATAGCTATACTAATTTAATGGCAGCAAAATGGAATGAAAAAAAAAAATAAAAATAAACATTATAATGCATATTTAGTACATTAGAATTATTATCAAATTTGGGAAAACAATAGGATGCCAACGAATAAACAAAAAGAGAGAGATTTATAGGTAATAAAGTGTAGAGAGAGAAAGAAAAATAAAAGAAATTAAACGTCAATTTGTAATTGTTATTTAGAAAATAAAGAGGCCGAAGGGTACGTGATGGGAGGAGTTAAAAAAAAAAAAATAGAGATGACCTTACGGAGGACATTAAAAACTTTATAGTGTAATAAAATCAATTGTAGCATTTATTTTTACTTTGCTCCATTGTAATCACGTGACCATGTTATTACCCTTTTTCTTTCCAAATTTTCCTATAATTTTTTTAATGTTTAAAGTGAATTAAAAAATATATTATATTACAATTAAAATATCATATATTTCTTTTTTTAAACTATTCTTCTTATTATTAAATTCTCAACTTATTTTTACACTTTCTCTAACCTTTCTCATTCCTTTTACTTTTTCATCTCTCCACTACTCTCTACCTTAATATCACTATTCATCTTGCCATTTATCTACATTTATTTGTCTTTCTTTTATTCCCTCTCCCATTCTATGCATAATTCTCTCTCTCTCTCTCTCTCTCCCCCCCCCCCCCCCCCCACACACACACAGATATATATATATATATATATATATATATATATTTTTTTTTTTTTTTGAGTTTTTGTGGATTTTTTTCTTGCATCTCTACTTTAGGTTAATGGATTTTTGTATTTTTCAGAATTCTAAGGGGTTGATACAATTTATTTTTGTGTTTCAAGTTGTTATCTTTTTTTGTATTCTTCAGAATAATTTGGTGTTTATTGATATACATTTCATTTTTACTATTTTTCTTTTCATCTTATTTTATTCAAAATTTAAATTCAGACATATCCTTCATATTATTAAATTATTTATATTTTCTATCATTTTTTTTATTTTAAAAAATTAAACATAAAATATTTTACTTAAATTCAAATAAATAAAAACTGTTCTCATAAAGTCTTCCCATGAAATGCTACAATGCATCAATAGAAGAATGGAATACGAAACACATGCTATTTTAGAAACAATAAATTTATAATAATAATAATAATAACAACAATAGAATATCATACCAAACATATCATAAACAAACTAATAGTTATGGATACACTAAGTTTTTTTTTTTTTTTTTTTGAGAAAGTGGATACACTAAGTTAATGGCAGTAAATTGGAATGAAAAAAATAAAATAAAAATAAACGTTACAATGCATATTTAGTACATTAGAATTATCATCAAGAAATCAAACGTCAATTAGTAACCATTACTTGGAAAACAAAGAGCTTGATAGAAGGAGTAAAAAATTAATTAAAGATGATCTTATGAATGTCAATAAAATCAATTGTTACATTCACTTAATTAAATCATATAATTAAATACAATCATACAAAATTTAAATTTAAAACTAATCAAACTCTAATATGGAAAACCATATTTCTTGTCAAAACTAAAAAGAAGATATTCTTCAATAATAATAGAAATATATAAAAAATAAAGATGAAATTTTTCAAAATCCCATTTTTGACATTTTATTTAACATTATTGAGGCAACATTAAGACAAGATATAAGAATTTTATTTTTTAACTTCCATAGAATCAAATGTTTCCCACATTATTTCAACCTTATGGAAAATAGGGTTTACATGTAGCATGCAAAATGTGTACAATTGACTTAGAGATGTACAAATTAGTCAACCAATTATGGTAGAATTAAGGTTTCAAAATTTAAATGAAACAATTCTACAATAATAAAAAATTATTTTGCGATGAACATGATTATGAAATGCATTTCTCTTCATTAAGTTAGTTCAAATTACAAAATAATGGTAACAATGAGACCTCCCTTAAAAAAATAATCACGCGCAACGCGCGGGTCCGCGACTAGTATATATAAAATGAGAGACCTTATGCGAGAGTGCATGAGCTCTCGCCATGTGGCGCTTTAATTTTGCATTTAACTTTTTAAACCTCTTTCATTAAGTTTTTTTAACTGTTACCCAATAGATCACACTAACTTATTTTTACTGTTACATAAAATATGGGCTATTATTGACAATTACTCTAAACAATGGACTACCTTTTAAAAATAGACTAAACCTTATAAAAAGCCCAATCCTTTTTATTACCTTACATATTATGACCTAGGCTTGACCCTACCCACGTGTAGGTGAAAGGCTTTGCATGTTGTAAAATCTATTTTTTTTTTATATCCCAATCTCCTTAGGAATCAAAAAGTTTTGCTTCTATAATTTCTCTCCCAATATTTACATTTCATTTCAAAAAAGTATGATCATTTTCAAAATTTCACGTTCCTCTTAAATAGTTTATTTATTTATTTATTGTTGACTCCCAAAATATTATGTTCATTTGAAGTATTTAGTTTAGCTCTCAAAAAACTATTTATACTTCAATAAAAAATAAGAAAAAATAAAAAAAAGCCAATTGTTAACCCACAGAAAAAATATTGATTTGTTGTTCAATCTCATACTATCATATCCGTTTAAAGTATTTAGTTTAGCTGTCTCCATAAATTGTTTGTAATTCAATAAGAAAGGAAATTAAAAAAATAATAATTGTTAACATACAAAAAAAAAATATTGATTTGTTTGTTGAATCCCAAAATATTATATTCATTTGAAGTATTTAGTTTATAATTCAATAAGAAAAAATTTATATATAAAGAAAAAAAAAAAACAGTTGTTAATCCACAGAAAAAAAAAAAAAAAAAAAAAAAAAAAAACAAAAACAAAAACAAAGACAAAAACAAAACAAAACAAGGGAAGTATTTTTCAAATACCTTTTCCAAAGAAGGCGTATGATCATGTACAAGAAAAAGATTGCATAGATGTATTACACAAACATAGAGTTGTCAAAGAAATTTGGAGGTTGAAGTCATAGGAGTAAAAAGCTTAATGACATAGCAATGATCCATGATACTGATAGTTGTAATAGAGCAAGACTTAATAGGCGAATGGTACTAAACCTTAACCGTACTCGGGAAAGTAGTTCAAATGATAAATGTTTACGGTGATCAACCCCTTCACTTATAAATGTTTTTTTCTCACTTGGTTGTTGGGCTTAATGGTGATGTTTTTTCTTTTTGCTAAACTAATGGTGATGTTGCTACTACAACTACTATGCAAGAATTTGGGAGACATCTTCCCAACAAATGTCAATGCCTTGGATGAGCATACAACTGAGCTTATAGGTACTAATTTAATAATTGTACTAATTTAGCAATTAGCTTGGTTAGAGTATCTATATGTATGGCTATGACATGCCTAAAAGTGTATTGAATCTTCGCTTAGGCTAAAGTATAGTCACCCTTGATGTACTCATAAAATATGATAGTCATGTACTCATGATAGTGATTAAAAAGAAATATTTTCTTTGACAGAGGTTTGATCAAAATAAATTCTTAAAATTACCCATATGTGTTTTTCTTTTTGGTGTTTTGTCAAAGTAACATTAACACTTTCAGTTTTTGCAAACTCAACAAAATGACTAGGATTCGCAATTTTGAAGTCCTATCTACTATATGACTTTTTTTTTTTCGACATGCATATCAATATTTGATAGACATAAGAGCGCTGATTGGATTTACTTTACTTTTGAAAATATGTTGCAACATTTCATATTAGCTTTTTATTTATCTTAACCATGTAAGGAAATAATTAATAAAGGAGGAGCTTATGTTGCATGGTCATAAAAATAATTTCTTATATAATATTTTAAAATAAATTTATATCGTTCCTGTGCATCGCACGGGACATCAGCTAGTATATATAAAAACAGAGACCTCACGTGAGAAAGCATGAGGTTCTGCCAAGTGGCACATTGTATGACATTCTTTTCATTTAGGCTTCCACCTTATTTACATTTAGCATTTATGTCAAACTATTAAGTAATGACAAATGCATTTATTTAAATGTTTTTTTTTTCAATGGAAAAATGCAAAATTTTTTATATATTTATAACTTATTGCTTTAAATAGATACTGATGGATCTAAAAAGTCATGGGAAATATAAGAATTAAGAAAACTTTTCAATTTTGTGCATAAAACTAACTACAACGCATAATTGCAAGAGCCGGATTCAATGAATTAGGTAAATATTATTTGTCTCCACATTTGTCTAATATAAATCCTCATTTTCATTGGACTTAGAAATTAAACTTTCATAATTTTTCTCACAATATCTTTGGTTTTCTTTTTGAGAGGTATGTTAATTTTCAAAATATTATGTTAATTTTAAATATTTTGTTTAGATTTTATGTATACGTTTTTACTTATGTAGCATTGTAATGTATTTAGGCTTATTTTTTCATATTATGTGCCGATGTATATTTTGGATATTTCGTATGATGCATATACTTGGTAAGGATTTGTTTTTGGCTACTTTTAGTTCAATTAAAATTTGCAGGTGACAATGTGAATTGTGTGATTTGGTGACATTTCTTGGTTGCATGAATTAGAAGAATTTTTCCCCAATGTATTTAGTTTAAATTTAGTTTTAATAGAAAACTTCATAGATTAACGGTGACTAACAATAATAGTATTCATAAAATCAATAAGACATAAATAATTTATTACAAAATTTATCAAAATACACCCGCATCGCATAGGATACGAGCTAGTAGTTCCAAAAGGCAGTAGGTAATAGGAGGTCATCTTGTTCCATTTTTAGCGCGGGTTAGAGTAATGGCGGTTACATTTACATCACAGACACAAAATGATAAGAAATTTTCTTTTCTCTTCCTAGTTCCTCCTCCTTTTGAGGCCAAAGAATTAGACAACAAAACTCAGAAACACTTTTTTTCTTATTTTCAGAACACAAACACATCATTTCCAACCATGTAACAACTGTACGTGTCATTTTTGGAAATATAAGAATTTGGTATTTGAATAAAAAAGAATCGCAAAGTCATTCTGTCTTTTTTTTTTTTTTTTTCAGAAGCCCATTCTGTCTAAATTGACTATATTCAATTGAAAGGTTATCGTCCTGAAATGGCAAAACCATACTACTTTCCGTTATTGAAGGATGACCAATTATCTGTATCATCCAAAGACACAGCAAAACTGAGTTATAAAAGCAGAGTCTCTTTACTATTTCCAGTCACAAAATTTTATTCTTTGGTTTTCTGACTTGAGAGAGTTGATAGGAAAAAAAAATGGCCTTTTCTTTTCTCCCCTCACTTCTTTTATCCCTTGTTCTTTTCTTTCTTTTGCATACCACCACCAATGGCGCTAAAAAGGTAACAGCATTTTGGTTTCTGATCAATGTTGTCATTCAAAGTTCAATGTTTTTTGTTTTCATGAAAAGGTTTTGATATTTTATGCATGTGAATAAAATTTCAAGTTCTTAATGTATGTCATTACCAGTATTGATCTAGATTTCTGTAACTGTTTCATCAATGGCCTTAATTTTTACATCAAGGTGCAGTCTTATGTTGTTTACATGGGAGCACAATCGCATCTACATGATGCTTCATTGCAAGAACTTGACACTGTGACGAATTCTCATTTAGACTTGCTTGCATCATTCGTAGGAAGGTATAAAATTTGATAACAGGTATCCTGTATAACTTATTTTCCTCTTTCTTTTTTCTTTTTGGTCAATGTTGAATAAAAATGACAACTTTGTTATTTCTAAACTTCTTGCACAGTACTGTGAAGGCTAAGGATGCAATCATTTACTCTTATACAAGACATATCAATGGTTTTGCTGCAATGCTTGATGAGAAAGAAGCAGCAGAGATTGCAAGTGAGGAATACAATCTAATTCAGTTCTCTGGTTTTTTATATTGATGGCTCTGTTTTCCTCTGTTTCTGTCCCTCTTGCAAGCTAAATTTATGGCAGTAGGGACTATATCTGACAATGACTGTGTTTTCACTTACAGAGGATCCAAAAGTAATATCAGTCTTCCCAAACCTACCAAGAAAACTGCACACAACCCGGTCATGGGAATTTCTTGGGCTTACTAAAGACGGAAAAATTCCTGTTTCATCAGCATGGAAAGCAGGGAGGTTTGGTGAGGATGTAGTCATTGGAAACCTTGACACCGGTGAGTCTTATATTCTCTTTTACTTCAAGATTGATTGCTTTTCCTTTCACAAAGTGTGAAGAAATATGAAAATGTTGCATGCATGTTTCTAGCGCAACTAACTTCTTTGTAAAGCCCTTAAAGTGGGCTATAATGAAAACCATATGCTTTGTATTACTGCTTTGACATGAACATATTTGACTCGAAACTCTTTTTTTTTATTAGATCAATTAACAGGTCAATTTTGATACATTTCAAACCAACGTATGATGTTTCTTAGTTGATCTGACCAACCCAATTTTATATTTTTCAGATTGTGTGCTGATCTCATGTTACAAAAAAATGTATATTAGAGATTCATGGCATGTTTTTTTTTAACAACCCATAGTACCCATATATATATATATATATATATATAAATAAATATACCTTTTTGTTTTATGGTTGTAACTCTCTCTCTATTAATTGCTCCATTGCTTAGGTCATCCACATTCACTTATTCTTATCTTTGCAACTTGATATTTGTTATCATTAACATTGCAAGTGTTAGTCACCAAAGAAATAAATCTCAATTATCCATATATGCAATATGTTCACATGTATATATAAAAATATTTGTGCAAATTTTCCTATGTTAATTGCTATTTTGTTTTGACATTTTTATGGTGTACCCTCTTTTTTCAATGGGATTGTGCTAGGTGCTTGGCCAGAATCAAAGAGCTTCCAAGATAAGGGGTATGGTCCCATCCCAGCCAAATGGCGTGGCATCTGTCAACTTGGCCATAAAGATGGAGTTCGTTGCAACAGGTTCCCCCCCCACTCTTGCCAATTTTCTCTAACAAATTTTGAATAGGAAATACCTCATCCGATTGTGTGTATTGCCTTAATGAGTTCATATTGAAAGAGTTTATGATTACTATCAAGAAGTTTATGTTGATAACCAAAAAGAGAGTTTCGATTTTGATAACAGAAATGAGTTCATATTAGCTTCATGGGAATTATCATGTCTTAAATGCTTAAGTAAATTTTCGAAGCAAAGAACCACATGGAATGGCTTCTAATGTAATATGATTAGATAGAAATCACCCTCTAGTCGTTCTTGTTAAGTCAATCTGGTATTTGCTTGTATTACTACTAAGAAAGGCTTCCTTCTACTCTCTATTCTCATATGTTCACATTTGAATATGGCCCGGCTTCACCGTTTTTAATTGTTATGTATGCAGGAAGTTGATTGGAGCTCGGTACTTCAACAAAGGTTATGCTGCAGATTTAGGAACTCCTCTTAATAAATCCCTTAACTCTGCTCGTGATTTGGACGGCCATGGCTCCCATACCTTATCTACCGCTGGTGGTAACTTTGTACCCCACACTAGTATTCTTAACATTAGCAATGGCACTGCATCAGGTGGATCACCAAGAGCCCGTGTGGCTGCCTACAAGGTCTGCTGGCCAGTCCCCAATACGGATGGTGTGTGCTATGATGCAGATATCATGGCTGCCGTTGATGCTGCAATAAGTGATGGTGTTGATGTGCTCTCAATGTCTATTGCTGGCGCTGGTGGCATTGAATTTTTCAGGGATGGGATATCAATAAGTTCCTTCCATGCTGTTAAGAATAATATTGCTGTGGTTTGCTCAGCGGGCAATGATGGACCAACTCCGGAGACTCTATCAAATGTGTCTCCATGGATTTTAACAGTTGGGGCTAGTACAACAGACAGGAATTTTGCTAACTATGTTTCTCTTGGCGACAAGAAGCAAATCGAGGTATTGTGTATCTTATTTTTCACAGTTCATGCATAAAAATATTCAAGGGATTAGTTTCAGTATGCATATAACACGAAAGTGAGCTGTGGCTAGCTAAGTTCTGAGCTGTTCGCTTATTCAGCTATGTTCACTTATTCAGCTATGCCCTTACATTGAATCTCCAACAATTAGATGATTCTTAATACTAAGATGCTTTGCCCTTGGCATTGCAGTTGGAATAGGTGGGAGTTCAATCCTACCATTTTTTTTCCCATATAATGCATATTCAAGAGAGCATTATTGATAAACTAGTTCTGGAAAGACCAGGAATTTTTTTAAATTCTTCCAAATGCAACTTTTGATATGTAAGTTATCTTTATTCATAACATGAAAAACAATTGTAGTGACATTCCTAATTTTCATTGTTAGGGAATAAGTCTTTCAGCTTCAGGCGTACCAGGTGGAAAGTTCTATCCATTGATCAGTGCTGCAAATGGTAATTATGCAAACACATCCACCACATCCGCGTAAGCACAACCACTCCATGTCCTCAATCTAACGCAAATATAATTTTGTAATATCAAGTTGTATGATTACCTTTCCTCAATTCTCTACCATTTTTTTTTCCCAATCTTTCCTGGTAGTCTACTTTGTTTTGCTGGAAGTCTTGATCCCAAAAAGGTGAAAGGCAAGGTTGTGTTGTGTCTACGAGGGGAGAATGCAAGAGTTGAAAAGGGCAGTGAGTGTCTTAGGGCAGGTGCTGTAGGTATGATATTGGCTAATAATGTGACTGATGGGAATGATCTTTCAGCTGATCCTCATGTGCTACCTGCTTCACATATCAACTACACTGATGGCCAAATCATATTTGCTTACCTTAATAGAACCAAGTACTTATCTTTTTCACTTCTTACAGTCATTTTTGAACTAGTTAGACACAAGATTATTTTCTAACAAATTATAATTGTTACAAATGGATATTTCTTTGTAATAGGAACCCCACTGCTTCCATTACTGATGTAAAGACACTACTAGGAGTAAAGCCAGCACCATTTATGGCTGCATTCTCGTCTAGGGGACCCAGTACCATTGAGCCAACAATTCTCAAGGTCTGCTAAGCAATTCAATCTTCAACATTCTCCTTTTTTTTTTTTTTTGGCATTATTTTCAAGTATGCATCGTGTGCAGATTCTCTTATGTGCTTAACTCTTTGTGTTAATTGCAGCCTGATATCACTGCACCAGGAGTGAGCATACTTGCTGCTTACACCGAAGCAGCAAGTCCCACTGGATTAGATAATGACAAACGCCGGTTTCCTTACTCTGTACTCTCTGGCACTTCCATGTCATGTCCTCATGTTGCTGGCATTGTTGGCCTTCTCAAAACACGGTACCCTCACTGGAGTCCATCAGCTATCAAATCTGCAATCATGACTACAGGTAAACATTCTCTTTAAGTTCATATTGCAAATCCTTCGTGCTGTGAAGTCAGAGAAGTGTCACACATTCTTGTTCACCACCTCTAATCTTTCCATTTCCATTTTCAACTCCAGCAAAAACCCAAGATAACACCAGGAAGTCAATTCTGGACTCATCCACTGTCGAAGCTACACCATTTGCCTATGGTTCAGGACATGTGAACCCAAACAGTGCAATGGACCCTGGACTCGTTTATGACGCTACCACTGAAGATTACTTGAACTTCTTATGTGCTCGTGGCTACAATGATACCTTGATCCGATTATTTTCTCAGAAGCCTTATTCATGTCCCGGTAGATACAGTCTAGAGGACTTCAACTACCCTTCAATCGCAGTTCCTAACATCCAAGCACGCAAGGTGACTCTTACTAGAACAGTAACTAATGTTGGTTCTCCAGGCACATACAAAGTGCGTGTCAGGCAACCCTTTGCAGTTTTCGTCACTGTCAAACCTAGTGTTTTGGAGTTCAAGACAACTGGTGAAAAGAAGACCTTCCAGGTTATTATTACGCCCAATTTTGCCAAATTAGGCACTAGAGCCGGCTATGTATTTGGCGATATGATTTGGTCAGATGGCAAGCACTCAGTCAGGAGTCCTATTGCTGTGAATCTTGCTAGCTAGAAATTAAAAAAAAAAAAAAAAAAAAAAATAAGTCCATTTTTTTAGATGTTTTCATTTGCTAGAGCCTACGATGTTCTATGTTGAAAGAACAGAATTCGTCTTTTCTCTTGGACACAATAATTACGTAATCCTAGTTCTAGTTGAAAATGAAAACAGAAACATCAAGATGATTTGATTATTTGATTGCCTTCTGTATTTTATGCCTCTTTCTTGTTCCTTCAAATTGCTTCACCGCGTGTGTTGGCTTATTGGAATAATATTCTCATTTATCATGATGACTCATAAAGTTGCGACTTTTTTTTTTTTTTTTTTTGAGAAGAAATATAGAACCACTTTATTAAGCAATGAAAAATCATTGTGTTACATCAACATAGACTAGATAAGAAATGTCTAGTGAAACAGACTCCATCCAAATAGATAAAGGGAAAGAATTTCTCGCTCTCTAAGCTAAAGCATGAGCTACACCATTGCTCTGCCACCTAACATGAGAGAAAGTGCGGGGTTTGAACCAAACCCATTAAAAACTTACAATCTTTTACAATATGTCCAATAGTAGACCAGACTGGACAATCACCCACTAAAGCTCTAACAACAATCTCCGAATCCCCTTCAAATATAGCCTGTCTCAATCCCAGCTCCTCCATAAAAATCATTGCTCTTCTTGCAACCAAAGCCACAAGTACATCCACCGTTGCTGGCTTCTCTATTTTTTCTGCCAATGAGCCCATAACTTGACCCAACTCATTTCTTACCACAACACCGATCCCAGCCTTTTCCTCCTCCACAAAATAAGCTCCGTCATAATTCGCCTCGTAAACTCCCTGTTCTGGTGGTGACCAACAGCAACGCTGAAGCTGGGTTTTTTTTTTCTATCGGGTTTGGCTCCATCTTTCCGATGAAATTCTGCTAGTAAAGCTGCTGCTGCTTCATGAAGCTTCTCCGGTGGCAGACTTGGCTCATTAAAATGGCATTTATTTCTTCTACCCCAAATGGTCCATGCTAAAGCCGTGAACAACTCAGCATTCTCCTCCTGTTGTCTTACGAAGAATAGCAAGTCTGCAAATGAGCTCAAGGTGTGGTATTGGCTACGTAATTTTTTAAAACTGAGATCCCAGCACTGTTTCACGTTATCACAATCCCAAATGGCATGGATGACCGTTTCATTTGCCTTTCCACAGCTGCTGCACAGAGGTGAGTCAACCACATTCCGCTGATGTAAATTCACCAAAGTTGGGAGGGACTCCGTACAAGCTCTCCAACAGAAATGTTTCATTTTATTTGGAATCCGCAAACCCCAAACACTCTTCCAGAAATTCTTCATCTCAGTATTGTTGGATCCCGATGCAGCCCCACTGTTTTCCACCTCTCCAAGTAACTGGTAACCTATTTTACAGAGTAGCTACCGTCCCTAGTCTGCAGCCATACCACGCAGTCACCTTGTGCCGTTCTGCATAAAGGGATGGCTTTGATTCTGTGAGCCATAAATGGAGCAATCATCTGGTCGATCATTTGCTCATTCCACTCATGTGTTGTCTGATCAATGGGTGAACTAACATATAAGTCATCTTCACTGTCTTGTGTGTATGGTAAGGCCTTTGTTGGGAACAAACCCGGAATCCAATTGTCATGGAACACCCGAATCTTAGACCCATCACCCACTCTCCACAACATCCCCTTCTCAATAACATGCCTTGCTTTAAGGATACTCTCCCAAGCGAATGATCCCTTTTTGCTTTTTGCTTCAAACACCGAACTTGTGGGGAAGTATTTTGTGCTAAAAACTTTATATAGCAGGGAGGTTTGGTCTGTTAGTAACTTCCACACTTGTTTAGCAAGTATAGCCTCATTAAATCTCACCAATTCTTTGAACCCCATTCCTCCCTCTGATTTCGGTTTGCATAAAACTTCCCAACTCTTCCAATGGATTTTTCTTTGACCACCACGTTCACCCCACCAAAATTTTCTGATTTGTGTCTCTATTTCCTTGCACAAACCCACCAGCAATTTGAAACAACTCATCGCAAATGTAGGGATTGCTTGTACCACCGCTTTCAGCAAAATCTCCCTCCCCGCTTGAGATAGGATTTTTTCTTTCCAACCTTGGAGCTTTGCCCACACCCTTTCTTTAATAAAATTGAGGCTCTCCTTTTTCTTTTTTCCCACAACAGCCGGCAAACCAAGGTATTTTTCATACTCCTTTATTTCTAGGAGCCCTAGGAAATTTAGAATTTCCTCCTTCTTGTCTTCCATCACTGCTTTACTGAAAAAGAGCGTTGTCTTTCCCCGGTTTATTTGTTGACCGGACGCCCCCTCATATAGTGATAAAATATGTTGGATAGCTTGCAAGTCCTCCATCCTTGCCCGGCAAAATAATAAGCTATCATCTACAAAAAATAGGTGAGTAATCTTTGGTCCATTTTTGCATAATGAAAAACCCTGAATCAGATCATCCCTTGCAGCTTGTTGAAGCATTCTATTCAACCCTTCCGAACACAATAAGAAAAGATATGGTGACAATGGGTCCCCCTGGCGGATTCCCCTAGTAGGAGAAATTTCACCTTTGGGTTCCCCATTCACCAGAATTGAATAGGACACAGTGCTTATGCATTCATAAATAAGGGTCAGCCAAGTATCACAGAAGCCCATTTTTTTCATAATTTCAATCAAAAATCGCCACTCTACCTGATCATACGCCTTACTCATGTCTAGCTTTAGGGTCATGAAATTTGCTTTCTTTGATTTTTGTGTCTTCATATGGTGCAAGAGTTCAAAAGCCACCAAAATATTATCTGAAATTGCTTTATTAGACTGAAAAGCACTTTGTGACTCAGAAATAATAGTAGGAAAAACTTTTTTGAGCCTATTAGCAACAACCTTTGATGCAAGTTTATAAATGACATTACAAAGGGCAAAAGGGTGGAAATCAGACACAACATTAGGGCTTTTTACTTTGGGAATTAAAGTGATAAAAGTGCGATTTATTGAGGAAGGGATAGAACTTGAGTTTAGGCAACTTAGGATTGCACTTGAAACATCTTCCCCAATGGATGGCCAGAATTTTTGGTAGAACAATGGAGGTAGACCGTCAGGCCTCGGTGCCTTTAGAGGTTCCATTTGTCTCAGTGCTTCATCCACCTCAGCCTTAACAAACTCCGTAGCTAACATAGCATTTTGCTCCTCAGTAATCATAGTAGGTATTGCCCTTAGGGCTTCCTCCATATGTGATGGTGGGGCCGAAGTGAAAAGATGTGATAAAAGTCAATCAGATGTTTGAGATCTCCCCTTCATCGGTGCAAACTACTCCAGCTTCATTTTTCAACTCCTCAATTCTATTTCTCTTATATCTGTGGGATGCCCGATTATTAAAAAATTTAGTGTTTTGATCCCCTTCATTCAACCACAACGCCCTTGATCTCTGTTTCCACATCTTTTCCTCCTTAATCAATAATCCATTTATCTCCCATTTTAATCAATTAACTGCTTCCATTGTTCCTCCCCTAGTTGCCCTCAGTTCTGCATGCTTCAACTGTTGCTTTTTTTCTTCCATGGCACGGGTAACACTCCCAAATGAAACTCAGCTCCATTGCTTTAATTTTTCTTGACACTCCTTTATTTTACCTTCCACTTGCATCATCGGATTGCCTGAAAAATTATGTCTCCAGGCTAGATCAACAACTTCACTGCATCCGGCCTCCTCAAGCCACATCTATTCAAATCTCCATGGTTTTCGTTTCTTAACTTGAATCCCTTTTAACCGGATTACTAAGGGCTTATGATCTGAAGACCCACATTCTAAGTGCACAACCTTTGTAGCAGAGAACATATCTATCCATTCAATGGTAGCGACAGCACGATCTAACCTCTCCCAAATGACGTTGCCCCTGCCTATCCCCCTATACCAAGTGTATTTTCCTCGCACAAAGCCCAAATCTTTGAACTCACATTCATTGAGCACATCCCGGAATGCTTCCATTAGTCTCCTTGGTCTGAACCTCCCCCCCCCCCCCCCATTTTTCATCTATCTTCATGATTTCATTAAAATCTCCTGCACACAACCATGGAAGATTGAACTTACTTTTTAATTTCCTCAATTTTGCCCAAGACTCATGTCGATTCCTTGTATCCGACTCGCCATAAAAACCAGTAAATCTCCATTCACCTTCCTTCCCCTTATTCACTATAGCATCAACATGGTTGGGAGAGTATGTGTCTACAGAAAAATCACACTCCTCCTTCCAAAAAATAGCTACCCCACCTCCTCTACTTATTCTTGTTACTTCAATCAAACCTCCAAACTTATACCGAACCTTAATTTCTTCCAGCCTAGCTTTGTCAAGCCATGTTTCGGCTAAGAACATGACTAAGGGATCTTGTGCCCGGATCAAATCCCCAAGCTCTTGATTTGTCTGTGGGTTCCCAAGCCCACGACAGTTCCAACATAAGATATTCATTGCTCCTGGCGGTGCTGATTATCGACCACCGCCAATTCAATTTTCGTGTTTTGATCATCCTAAGAAACCTATTTCTTTTTCCTAGGTAACTCAACATCAAAGAGTTCAGCACTTGAGCCTTTTCCTAGGTAACTCAACATCAAAGAGTTCAGCACTTGAGCCTTTTTGTGCTGCCAGAGAAGGAACTGTAGTGATGGTGTTTACTTCTTTTCTCACTATTCTCTTCCACGTAGGATTGGGGTTTGCCGCTGCTGCCTAATTTTTTCCTGGCACGTGAGACACTTGGGCACTAGGGTTTCCTTCATCACTTATCACGTGATTGATTTTTTCCTTATTAAACTCCTCACAAGCCGCCAAACCATGTATTATTGGTTTGACACAACTCCACAATTTTCGGTTTCCCCACTCAATGCACCATCCGTTACCTTATTTAATACATGTCCACTACTTGAATCCCCTTCCAAATCAAATCTCATTAATTCCATATCAATCTCCTTTATTTTCTCTAAAAAAAAAAAAAAAAAAAAAAAACTCCTTTATTTTCTTCTCATAATACTCTCCTTTATTCTCGGTTTCCTTATCCAGCTGTATCAATCTGCAGGAACTTCCACCCATTGCAACCCTTGCATGTGTAATGTCCATAACGTCCTCCTCATTTATTGGCACATTAATTCCACTTGATCTGTCATCCACTGGACTGCCTCCCTGAGCCCCCCTTGTGCCGCCGTGTCTGAGCTTCCATGTGCCGAGGAGTTTGCTTTCTGTCTGAGTTCCTTCTTTTTTGCTTCATAGAAACCCGGTACTGTTATCATTGAATTATTGTCCGCGGGTAGAGGAGAAGCTTGTAACCAAGGGCCATACTCTTGGTCTTTTTGTGTTAGAGTCCCACTGCTTTCTATCCATCGATCACAATCTCTGTCAAAATGATTCAGCCGGCCGCACCAGTAACAGACATTTGGAAGACGTTCATATTTGAATGATACCCATCCCTTCGACCCATTATTAAGTGCGAAAATTCTTCCTCTGCAAAGCGGAAGAGTTGTGTTTGCCCTTACTCTAACCCTCATGACATTGCCACGGTCTACTTCCATCAAGCTGGATTTCTTGTCAACTTCCCCCGCTGCTTCACAAAGTTTTTCTGCCACTTCTCTACTCAAGTATTTTATTGGAATATCATGAACTTGCACCCAAAGCAAGACATGATCAAAGACTAAATCCTTTACTAGTATGCTATAATCGTACCGCTTAATCATCACCAAGTACTTGTCAAAACTCCACAGTTCTCCTTCCATAATTTTCTCCACCTCTTCCTCATTGTCAAAAATGAATAAGATGGTGTGGTTTCCCACATTACGAACCTTGAACCCATTCTTCGGCCTCCAGATTGGATTAAAGGTTCGTGTTACGGACTCTGTATTCAGAGCTCGTTTGGTCAAAAATTTTGCTGCAATGGTAACACTCTTCGAACTTTCATTCTCGTTCAATTTCACCTCACCACCTTCTCTATCATCCAAGGACAAGTTGCCCCATCTCTTGACTAGATTTTCCATGGTTTACGACCTACCCACTCTGTGTTTCCCAATTCCCCAATCAAGAAAATCCCCACTAGCCTCCAAGTAACAGTGTTATTGAAGGAACTTCCACTACCTTACACGAAGGCTACAGCAATTCTACAGTATCAAAAGTTGAGAAAGCAACCTCCCCTCATGATACAGAGAAACTAGTTGTGACTTCAACATATTTCCATTAAAAACTTTTTTTTTTTGGGTGGGCCATTTGGTCCCTCTCGATCTCCTAGGCTTTGCCTTTGAATACGATAGGATTTAAACCCTTTAACATCTACTCCAAGTCAAATGACAAGTACTCATCATTGTTAGGCTAAGAAGGATTCGAACTTAAAGTTGTTTTTTTTTTTATGTTAACTTAAGTTTTTAATTACAATAGATTTTACCTTTTTATTTTGTGGATAGAATACAATAGATTTTACCTATTAAACTGAACTTGAACCTACAGTTTCTCAAAAAAAAAAAAAAAAAACTATAACCCACATTTTATATACTATGTTGAACCAACCGGAGGTTCTTCAATGATGAAGTTCATAGTTGAAACCAACTCTTTGAACCTAGTTGTGAATTTGAATGAAATGTGGTGTACCTCATATTTGCCGTAATTTAATCTTGGAATGTTGAAAACCCATTTGAAAAATCATCATCAATATATATCTATATACATCTAAAAGCAGAAGCATAGCATTTATTGTTGCTACGCTCCAGTTGAGTCACATCAGTGTCTACGTCATTATCCTATTTCTTTCTAATTTTTTTATAATAATTTTTTAACATTTACTCATTTTTTAAATATTTATACTTTCTCCAACTTTTCTCCCTCCCTTACCTTTTCATCTTCCCACTACCTTTTATTTTAATATTACTCTTCATCTTCCCTTATTTTGTCTCTTTTTATTCACACTCTTTTACTATAAATTTGACATTCTTTCTTTCATTCTTCACATAGTTTTTCCTCACAAAAAAGGTTATTTCTCTCTCTCTCAAATTTTTTGTTGATTTTTTATATTTCTTGCATCTCTGCTTTAGTATAATTGTGGTTTGTCATGAAATATCAAATCTCAACTTATATTCTAAGTACGACCAAAACTGTAACTTTACTTTCTGGTATTAGCAGCAACAACGTTGCTAATTGCTTCTGTTACGAATTCTAGGCGATGATTGCTAAGATTTTGATTACACCGTGATGAGTATTTGGTCTAACTTTGGTGGCCTTTCTATAAAGGTACTTGAAAATTTTCTCTTAATTACGTATATGAATTTGCTCCACTATCTGCTTAAAATGGATTTTGGCCATTTGCTTATCATCATGTACGTAAATTATTGTTGACTCATTTCATCCACACCCTTTTCAAGGCAAAATAAATCATAATTATCCGAGATTAGTTCTCTTTTATTTTTTGTATGTAATTTATATATTACTAAAAGTTGAAGCGTAACATTTAATGCTGCTGCTCTCACATTGCGCCGCATTAGCTGCCACGCCATTTTTAAAAAAAATATAATTTGTCCTTCAATTTTAAAATGGTTTTTACAATTTTCAGCCCTATAAATGTAGCCCACAACTTATTTATTTACTTCCACTATCACCATATAATAAATTTGTACAATTAATCCAGCCCACCTCTTATTTATTTAGTTCCACTATCAAGCCCAACCCAAAACCTTTTCAATTCAGCTTAAAGGAAAAAAAATAAAAATAAAAACGTTGAAGCTGGTTTTGTGTGAGCATTTTCAGCTTAAAGGAAGAAAAAAAAAAAAAAACGTGTAAGCCTTCAGGGTTTTGCGTGACCAAATAGAAATGTGAGGAGACAGAGAGTTTGAAGATTGTAATGTGGGGGGAAGCTTAAAGGGAGGGGGAAAAAAACGTTGAAGCCTTCAGGTATTGCGTGAGAAAACAGAGAGTTTGAAAGCTACCCACCTTCCTGCTCTACTGTTTCTCAGTAACGGCTGCCTATCTGATTTCCTTCCTTCCTGTCTTCCTTTCCACACGGTGTATAAATACCGACAGAACTTGCCTGCTTAGGTTGAGGTATCTCTACATCTCAATTCTTTTTTTTTTTTTTGGGTGCAAAACTTTTATGCTCAGTTTATATTAATATGAGACCCTGAAAGTTCAATATGGGTATGAAACACCCTTGAACGTTTAGACCCCAAATTACAAAATTACCAATTCAAGCTTTTATATCAAACAATTAATGTGCGGAACAGGATAGTAAGCTTATAACAGAATTGATAAACAATTTAAGCCAAATATAAACACATCCACAACAGTAAATATAAGGCAAAGATAAAGGGAAGAAAGATGCAAACACACGGACAACAAACGATGTGTTATCGAAGAGGAAACCGAAGTCCTCGGTGTAAAACCTCTCCGCCGCTCTCCAAGCGGTGATAAAATCCACTAAAGAATATAGTTGGGATACATGAACAGCAGAAGACCCTCCAAGCCTAATCTACCCAAGTACCTAAGCCCTCCAAGCTTCTTACTCCAACGAGGTTACGCCGAACCTATTTCTTCTTTAGTTTCCCGGATTCCGCTACTAGACCATAGCATCAACCAATGTATATTGGTTCCTTCTAAACTGCTTCCCTTAGCACCAAATAAACCTTCTCACAGACGTAAGGATTTGGTAAAAGACCTCTCAAGGATATGACAATGGAGAGGAAGAGAGTAGAGGAATTTGTAAAGTCTCTTAGATGAAGATTGGGGATGAGGCAATCTTGTTTTTCTCTAGGGTTTTCTCTCACAAAATTCTCTCTGGAAGCACTCTCAATTTAGTGGGTATAAGGGTCTATATATAGTGAGGTGAGAAAAGAATACGAAGAGACAGTTTTTGCCAAACAGGGTAAATTGGCGGCTTGGTCTCGCGGCTTGTCCAAGTCGCGAAATCAAGTCGCGACGTAACGGCCTGGCCAGCCTGGGACTTTTGTCCTGTAGTGCGACAGCTGGCGCGACCCTTCAACTTCCCTGTGTGCATCTCACATGCCTGAAGTTGGCAACTTGCAGCCACGAGCCACCCGCGAGTCCTAGCCGCGAAGCTCTGCTTCTTTGCACATACTTGATAAATTTCAACCTTACAGACCCTCTTTTTTTTCGTTTGTTTGTGTTTGTGTTTATATTAGACGAGCATCCTTGGCATGCCATTGATGTGTTTGCGAGATTGCCTGAATGTCGTTTCAAAAATAAAAGGAGCTATTTATGTTGCTCAATAGTGCTATAACTTAATAGCCAACAAAACTATTTTATTTTACCTTGGTTTATTTGGTCTGAGGTCTCATTCTTTTAATATGTTGTGGCTTATTGGAAGAATGTAAGACTCTGAAGTAGTGAAGTATAAAGTGTTGGTGGCAGGTAGATCAAATTCTTGAAGGAGTGATGCAAGTGAACGTGCCTCAAATTCCTCTATATTTCCAACTTCTTTCAAAAAATCCAATGGTAGCGGTTGTTTATCAAGAGATTGAGACTTCTTCAAGTTCATATTATTGTCTTAACTCTGTCTTTACAATCAGTGCACTCTTTGTAGTCAAAATAATGCATATCATTCCTTTTATCTGCTGCAAACTATGATAAATGGATTCCACTGTTGTTAGAAGCTAAGAAGCCAAGTGCATAAAAACAAATGTAATTTCAACCATCATGGGTGCCAAAAGCAATAAAGTGTGCCTCTTTGTTTCTCTTTTAGAGGCTATTTTTCGTTGGAGACTCTGTTATTTGTCTTCTGTTTTGTACCCGATATCCAAAATAAAAATAAAAATAAAAAATGTGGCCAAGTGCATGTAGGTGTCTCTACCTGTGAGGCTGTGACAATTTATTTGTTGTGTATTTGTTGAAAGATCCATGAGAAAACGTGTGATTGTTATTTTAGTACAATTGGTTGAAGAGGAACTTAAAAAAAAAAATTTAATATAATATTTTTGATAATGAAAGATAATTTTAATAAAATATAAACAGTCACTAGGCAGCTCATTATCGATTTTTTAGACCATTTCTAACGTACCACTCTTTCTTCTATTTTCCATGAAATCTGCAAATGATTTTGCCTCATCTTTGCAATCAATCTTTCACCAAACTCTTTGGTCAAACCCAAAATTTTCAATGTTATATCCTAACTTTCTTTAAATAAAGAATTTATCATAACACAGTAAAAGCTTTGAGAGCTCCCAAAACCATGTTGATCAATTTATTCACTTCGATAGTACATTAGCTCCAGAATATTAATATTAATATTCAAAACATTACAATAGAATTGAAAGAATGTTCATAATATCCAAAAAAATTCAAAATTGCTTCCATTGTATACTACATCATTTAGATTGATATCCACTTCCAACAATTGATATTAGATCGTACTTCAATATCATGATTGTATAACATGGATTGGGTTTTACAATCAAAGCAAATTGTTTTTGATGTTTCAAATTTTGCGATAATTTTTCTGCATAATTTTACTGCATAATCCTTGGCATGCCATTGATGTGTTTGTGAGATTGCTTGAATGTCGTTTCAAAAATAAAAGAAGCTGTTTATGTTGCTCAATAGTGCTATAACTTAACAGCCAAAAACACTATTTTATTTTACCTTGGTTTAGTGAAGTATAAAGTGTTGGTGGCATGTCTCAAATCACCTTCCAATGTATTTCAAAACGTAAGACTCCATTTCTTGAATTGATCAGATTGTACTTCTCATTGATGCATCCATTGTATACTACACCATTTAGATTGATATCCACTTCCAACAATTGATATTAGATCTGCATAATTTTCCTACATATATCTCCATCAATGTCCCTCGAACGGTGCCTTGAGCAGTAAACTGTGTGACTTAGTCATTTTTAGCCTTGAGATGTATCCCAAATTATTTATTGAGTTGTTTGGAAAATTCTTTGGATCTTGTGATATTTTTTCCTAATGGGCATGTCCTAAACTATTGTAGGTACGATATTTTAGACAAATTGAGAAGTTTAAATTAATTGCAGACTTTTTAAAAATCTATGCCTCTTATGTCATGTCACTACTATTTAAGCACGATGAGCTAAGGAAAAAGAAATCAACATTAAGATTAGTGTGTAGGACATTTTTTAGCAACCATGCCAATGCCTCAGAACATGGTTAATTAATTATTTCCTGAATGTAACCTTATATACCTAAGTTCAATAATTTAGTTGATTCTCAAAAAAGCTCAGTAATTTAGTCTTCTTGTGAGGTCCATTTTGTGAAATAATTGCTACCAAAGGCCAAGCATCAAAACATGGTTATATACATAATACATTTCGAAGTACAAAAAAACAAAACTGGTATTGCTTTGGGTTTTTTGTCAATTGATCTCATGCAAAAGGAAGGTGCAGTTGGAAAATCAATTGTAGAGCAATATGTTATTTAATGAATTTTTTACCCAAATTCACATGCTTGATTAAAATTTCATACTATTTAATTGCACCATATACAAAGGGAGATCAAAATAGGTAGTGGAAGGTTTTAACACAAAGTGAGTGCTTCAAAAGCAATGACTAGGCTTATTACCATCCAGTCATAAACTTTTTGGAAACCCAACTCTGAAGGACGGAACAGCATGCCAGAAAAGTGATTAGAGGGAGAGGAAGCTCAATTAAAAATAATTCAAATTATTTTAGAAATTGCAAGGAAAACAACTAGGCTACTCAACATTGGTTTGTAAGTTCTGAATTACCCTTACCCTCACAGTTTCAGTCTCATTTAATGAGCAACTTCATTGATTATGAAAACTAAGTTTTCAGTGTGGTGGTACTAATTGAAGTTTTCCAGAAGGTGACAAGGTTGGTTGGATATCCAAGTTGTTTAGAGAGCTTGGTGGTTGCGGCATTAGAAAATTAATTGATGTGGATTCCATCGATTCCCATATTTGCTGGGTGCTTAGCATGTTTGACTGGATTGCAATGCCTGGACCATGTCTCAAAAGATATTTACTTCTATGATAACTAGTTGCGGACCCACACGTTGCGCGTGGTTATTTTTTTTTTATGATCGTGTTATTATTTGAAATATTTTTGAATGTGTTACTACTTAAGTTGCATTATATATGTATAAACAATATATTGTAGGATTCGTGATGATAGAAGGTATTGTCTTGGAATTAGATGTGGAAAGGATACAACTATAGTTGGCGTTGTAGTCAGTCAAGAGATGATCATCCATCTTCCCAAGTTAGTAAAATTTAATTAATTTAAAATTAGATAGAAAGAATTTTATAAATTCGAAGTTAGCGTCATGCTAGGTGAAAACTTTAGAGGACTGTAATAAGTTGTTTCAAGTGTTTTAAAATAAATTTTAATAATAAAAAAAGATCTATTCCTTTAAAGATAGAGATTATTATTATAAATAGGATGAGGAAATTTTATTGTATTATGCTTTTTGGAAACATAATTTCTACCAAACTCGGTTGGCTAATTTGTACATTTCCAAGTCAATTGAGCACATTTTGCATGTTACATGTAATTCTTCATTTCCATATGGGTAAGGGCATTCACAATCCCAATGACCCACTCCATTTTTCTTGCATGCTTGGTTTTTTGGGATGCAAAATGTGTTTGTTCCAAAAACTGTATGTCGAAGGATTTGGCGATAGTTTTGCAGCAATTGTTTTCCATTTGGTTGGTTTAGAATTGATAATAGTAATTGTATTCCTTCATCATTTGATTCGCATAAAAACTCAATTGCGAGTCCATACTTTGCATTTTTGTCTCCTTCTATGTTTTCTTGAAGAAGGATTTGTTTTCCCACTTTAGTTTGATCTTGTACAAAATATTTGTGAGCTCCAACCCAAAATAGTGCTTGTTTGTTTGCAGCCCTAAAGCATTGATGAATGAGTTTTTCTTCATCGTTTCGAAGGAATAATGGGTTTTGGAGTAGTCCAGTTAGGTTGATGTGGTGAAGAACTTTTTTCCTTTTGGTTAGCCGATTGAATCGCTTGCAGCTATTTTTAAAAAAACAAAAAGACATATTAAGAAAGTAATACGTTAGAAAAAATGAACTGGTGACAAAACATGACAATAATCATATACTAAGAATTATACGTAAACATTATTATCATCACAATTGCAATATTTGATTGAAGTTATAAATATTTTTTCTTTTAGAAATATAACAATGACTATAGAATTGCGCAGTACTTCACAGTAAAAAGTTAATAAAAAGAGGAAATTGAAACATTGTAATGAGGAAGAAAAAATATGTATATATATATATATATATATGTAACATCATTCATGTCATGAGTTTGGAATACAGCATCTGTGTAACGTAGGAAACTTTAATGTGAAGGGTCATAGCCATAAAGAAAAACTCTGCATTTGTTCAGCCCCTAGGGAGTGTAAATTTTTTTTTTTTTTAATTGCAATATTTGATTGATGAAGCTATAAATTTTTTTTGTTTTAGAAATATAACGATGACTATAGAATTGCGGACTACTTCATAGTAAAAATTTAATAAAAAGAGGAAACTGAAACTTGGGATATATGGATCAACATTGTAATGAGAAAGAATATATATATATATATATATATATATCCGCATCACGCTGACTATGTAACATCATTCATGTCATGACTTTGGAATACAGCATCTGTGTAACGCAGGAAACTTTAATGTGAAGGGCCGTAGCCATAAAAAAAACTCTGCATCTGTTCGGCCCCTAGGGAGTGTATAAATTGTTTTTTTTTTTCAATTGCAATATTTGATTGATGAAGCTATAAATATTTTTTGTTTTAGAAATATAACGATGACTATAGAATTGTGCACTACGTCATAGTAAAAAGTTAATAAAAAGAGAAAATATAAGATTGTGATTAGTAAGGAAAAAGTGGCGAGTTCATGTGAAAGTAACAAACATGAGATTTGAATTTAAAGTTGTGTATAAATAAAATAATAAGCATTGTGGCTGCAAAACATAAATAAAAATTATGAGATATTTTTGCATCAGTCATGTTTTTCGATAGAAAATATGTAATCTCTGAACATATTACAATCTCATCTGACGATTATCTCAAAATCTGAACATCATGTAGTTCTAAAAAAAATTTATTGAATTATTTTACAATCTCATCTGACAGTTATCTCAAAATTTGAATATCATGTGGTTCTAGAGTATTTGGAACATATTTTATTTATAAAATTTCCCCATTTTCCCAACTTGTCTGGATTTTAAATTCTTTTGTATCATGGGAATGTAATTCAGTAAAATTTCATATTGAAAGATAGACACCATAACTGCTGACGTTACTCCATAGTACCTACCAACAATCATTTACTAACTGACATTATAGTAAAAGATCATTTGAAATAACTGGTGGATAACATGAACACCCTACCAATAATATGAGGACTATTTTAGCTAAGAATTTCACTTTAGAGAGACCTGAAGAAATTTTCCAGCTCGTGTGAACTTGTAATTTAATAGCTAATCCATTATGATTTGGTAGAAACCAAAAGATAATATAAAAATTATTTTAGCACACGAAAAGATAATATAAGCTCAATTTTATAATAGCCTTTTCATTAATTGAGAGTTGGACATACTTTACGAAACAATCCAGCTGTTGAACTTGCGATTTAATAGATAATCCATAATCAATTGGTACAAAATATGAACAACCTACACAACCGAAAAATAAAGATAAAAAATATTTTAGCATAGCCTTTTCATTTTATAGCTGTTCAACTTGCAACTTAATAGATATTCTATAATCAACTGCTAGGAATAATGTACGACTTACACAACCAAATAAAAAGTTAAAAAATATTTTAGCATAGCCTATTTATAATTAAAAGTTACAAATACTTGAAGAAACAATCCAGCTTAAAAACGTGTAAATTAACGGGTAACTTGTGAGGAACTGGTGATTAAAATAGTAATCAGAACGATGACAGGTGTCCACATCATTCAACACCAAGACCTTTAATGTGATATTTTTACACCATTCATGTTTTTCAATAGAAAATATCTAATCTCTAAACATATTACAATCTCGTCTGACGGTTATTCCAAAATCTAAACATCATGTGAATCTAAAGATTTTGGAATTTTTACTAAATTATTTTACAATCTCATCTGACAGTTATCTCAAAATTTGATTATCATGTGGTTCTAAAGTAATTGGAAAATTTTTAATTTATAAAATTCCCCCAAGATAATCCATTATAATTTGGTAGAAACCAAAAGATAATATAAAAATTAGTTTAGCACACCAAAAAATAATACAACCTCGATTCTATAATGGCCTTTTCATTAATTGAGATTTGGACATACTGTACGAAACAATCCAGCTGTTGAACTTGCAATTTAATAGATAATCCGTAATCAACTGGTATAAAATATGAACAACCTACACAACTAAAAGAAAATATAAAAAATATTTTAGCATAGCCTTTTCATTTTATTTATAATTAAAAGTTACAAATACTTGAAGAAACAATCCAATTTTTGAACTAAACACCCTACACAACCAAAAGATAATATAAAATTATTCAAGCATACCAAAAGATAATATAAAAATATTTTAGCATAGCCTTTTCATTTTATTTATAATTGAGTGTTGGACATACTTGAAGAAACATTCCAACTTTATTTACAATGGAATTTCCCAGCAAAGCAACTCATTCAACAATGTCCTTTTTTTTTTTTTTTTGGTTATTTTCTTTGGTTACACAAACTGTTCGGCCAAATGTGGAATTTCCCAACAAAGCAACTCATTAAACAATACATTGTAGTAAAGTAGAAGTAATATGTTCTGACTATGTGCAACTATATCAAGCTCTGACCGCTCGCATATTTGTTTTTTATCCAGATAGACTGCTACCTCTGCATCCATAGTGGTAATAGCTCTGGATCTATCAATGACACTTGTGGACCAAAGAGGCACATGGCTGATGTACTTTGGTTATTTATTGTGCGTTACAAAAGAGAATCTGCAAAATCATATCCCAAAAGGCATATGGGATAATATGGAAGGTGATGATGTAGTTTTTGTATCACAGTTTGTGGCAAGAGACAATGGTTCGGATGAAAGTTTACCAGTATAAATGTTGTATTGGGAAATTTTCTCCAGCTACTATAATATTGCCTAAAATATCAACATGAATGGCCCCCTCCCCAACCTTTCCAAATAAAAAAAATTCAACTTTAGTAGCAAAATTTGGATCTACCAAACCTAGGTGCCTAAAAATTCCAAAAGTCTGACCTCATTCAAATATATGTGCTTAAAAAAATCCATTGGGACTCTATTTTTATTTATTTATTTATTATTATTATTATTATATAAATATATAAGTCAAATTTGTTGGGACTCTCTCAGTATATAAATTTTGGTGGTAGTAGGCCATGTATGTTTGTGGTCCCTTGGCCTAAGTTTTGTTGCTGGGAAGTTCCAATTAATATTATAATTGTTGCTGGCAGGTTTGTTTATATATATATATATATATTTGTTCTTTGTTTTTATCATTTTTATTGTTTCCAGCTAACATTGAAATGTCTTTTGTCCAATGCCGGCTTTTGGATGCATCAGTTAAATGGATTTTGAGTCATTATGTATTGCTAGTGTTCTTCTTTGTATGTGAGCTAAGCTTGTTCTGGGAGTTTATGCAAATTCACAATGGTGGTCAATTATGTATTGTAGCTATAGTTAAGGGCAGAGAGGAGTGGTTTGCCGTGACTTTGAGTGCAATTCACAAAAGAAAAAAGGATTAAAGAAGAACCTTAAGATGATATCTTTAATTACTACCCTTAATTTTGAGTGCAATTGACTAAAGAAAAAAGAATTAAAGAAGAACCTCAACATGATATCTTCAATTACTACTTTTGATTCTCACCGACACACATATCATGTGTTAGCATAGGATCATAGTTGGTTGCTGCTTTTGGTCAGATGTGAAGACAAATGCATCATATCTTTGATATGCACCCCAAACTATTTCAACATCAACAAAATTAATAATTGGATTCATATCTTATAACTGGGATTTAGGCGTATCTTATTAAATTTGTCATTATGATATATAGGATATAGAAGTCATGTAGATGTGGGGTACATATATGATTAATGCATTGATAACAATCAGGGTTTTTTTTTCCCCTCAAAAAATCAGGCCCAAAACTTGATTTAAATTAAAGCCACAAGCGATAACTTTCATTCACTTCACTATATTGGGCTTCCATGCTCAATTTTATCTGTTTAATAAAATTTCTCCCTAATTCACCATATACTTGTATTTAGTCTAAAATACAATAGAAACTCACATACTTGACATCCAATGACTCCCTAAAATCCGGCCATACCCACTCCTAACAACCACTCAAACTCCAGAATACCACTATCAAACTACTTCCCTCAGTCATGGAATAAAAACAATCGAGAGAGATGAAAACTCACCTTTAAATCCCCTTGGAATGGATGAGACGTGCCACCAACACTTTATACTTCACTACTTTAGAGTCTTACATTCTTCCAATAAGCCACAACACATTAAAAAAATGACACCTGAGATATTTCCAAATAAACCAAGGTTAAATAAAATAGTTTTTTTGACAGTAAAATTGTAGCACTATTGAAACGACATTCAGGCAATCTCACAAACACATCAATGGCATGCCAAGGATGCTCATCTAATATAACACAAACACAAACAAACGAAAAAAAAAAAAAAAAAAAAAAGGCGTCTCATATTAATATAAACAAATCATAAAAGTTTTGCACCAAAAAAAAAAAAGAATTGAAATAGAGAATAAAAGTTTTGCACCCAAAAAAAAGAATTGAGATGTAGAGATACCTCAACCAAAGCAGGGAGGTTCTGTCAGTATTTATAAACCATGTGGAAAGGAATAAACGGAGGAAGGAAATCAGATAGGCAGCCGTTACTGAGAAACAATAGAGCAGGAAGGTGGGAAGCTTTCAAACTCTCTGTTTTCTCACGCAATACCTGAAGGCTTCAATGTTTTTTTTTTTTTTTTCTTCTTTTTCCTCCCTTTAAGCTTCCCTCTACGTTACATGCAATGCAATATTTCAAAACCCTGAATGCAAAACCTGAACGCCTCCCTTTCTCTTTTTTTCCTTTTTTTTTTTTTTTTTTCCTTTTTCTTTCTTCCAAACCGGCTTGAACGTACCTTTTTTTTTTCTTTTCTTCTTTTTTCTTTTTCCTCCCTTTAAGCTTCCCTCTACGTTACATATTTCAAAACCCTGAACGCTTCTTTTTTTTTTTTTTTTTCTCTTCCTTCCAAACCGGCTTGAAAGTTTGATATTTTTAATTTCTTTTTCCTTTAAGCTGAACTGAAAAGGCTTTAGATTGGGCTTGATAGTGGAACTAAATAAATAATAGGTGGGCTGAATTAATTATACAAATTTATCATAGGATGATAGTGGGAGTAAATAAATAAGTAGTGGGCTGCAGTTATAGGGCTGGGATTTATAGGGCTGCAAATTGTAAAAACCAATTAAAAATTGAAGGAAAAATTATTTTTTTAATAAAGAAAATGACGTGGCAGCTGATGTGGCACAACGTGAGAGCAGTAGAATTAAAAGCTACGCTTCAGCTTTTAGTAATATATAGAATATAGATATAGATGTATTTACAAAGACATTAAAGTAATTTTATACATGTAAAAATCTGTTGCAAACCATTTTCCTGCTTTGGTAGGTAGCTTTTTTGAAACTATTTATAGTTTATTGTTAAGAGTTAATTGTATAGCCGCTTTAAGTAACTTGGTGTTGGTTTTATTAACTTGAGTTGGGTTGTAGCTTAATTTGTTGATTTGGTTCAGTTTGATTTGGTTAACGTGTGGGGAAGTTCTAGGTAGGGATAAGCCAAAAATAGTGTGACAATCATGTAGTGCAAAATCAGGCAATATTGTAGCAGCTGAATAAAATTTTCCAATACAGCATTTATACCTGTAAACTTTCATCTGAACCATTGTCTCTTGCTACAAGCTATGATGCAAGAGCCATATTATCACCTTCCATAGTATCCCATATGCCTTTCGGGATATGATTTTACAGATTCTCTTTTGTAATGCACAATAATAACCGAAGTACATCAGCCATGTGACAATCATGGTCCACAAGTGTCATAGATAGATCCAGAGCTATTACCACTATGGAGGCAGAGGTAGCAGTCTATCTAGATAAAAAAACAAATATGCGTGCAGTCAAAGCTTGATACAGTTACACATAGTCAGAACATATTACTTTTACTTTTTTGCAGTGTGTTGTTTAATGAGTTGCTTTGCTGGTAAATTCCACTGTTGCCTGAACAGTTTGTGTAACCAAACAAAATAACCAAAAAAAATATGACATTGTTGAATGAGTTGCTTTGCTGGGAAATTCCATTGTAAATAAAGTAGGAATGTTTCTTCAAGTATGTCCAACACTCAATTATAAATAAAATGAAAAGGCTATGCTAAAATATTTTTATATTATCTTTTGGTATGCTTGAATAATTTTATATTATCTTTTGGTTGTGTAGGGTGTTCAGTTCAAAAGCTGGATTGTTTCTTCAAGTATTTGTAACTTTTAATTATAAATAAAATGAAAAGGTTGTGCTAAAATATTTTTTCTGTTTTCTTTTGGTCGTGTAGGTTGTTCATATTTTCTATTAGTTGATTATGGATTATCTATTAAATTGCAAGTTCAATAGCTGGATTGTTTTGTAAAGTATGTCCAACTCTCAATTAATGAAAAGGCTATTATAGAATTGAGATTATATTATCTTTTGGTGTGCTAAACTAATTTTTATATTATCTTTTGGTTTCTACCAAATTATAATGGATTATCCTGGGGGAATTTTATAAATAAAAAATTTTCCAAATACTTTAGAACCACATGATATTTAAATTTTGAGATAACCATCAGATGAGATTGTAAAATAATTCAGTAAAAATTCCAAATTTTCTAGAACCACATGATATTCAAATTTTAAGATAACTGTCAGATAAGATTGTAATATGTAAAGTTGTTATTTACAACTATTTGTTTTGTTGGCTATATTCCGTGCCAAATTTGATTGTAATTTTATTCAATCTGCTGTACCCTGTATTTATTGTGGGATTTCATTGTAAGGGTTGTGTGTTAAAGAGAGAGAGTGTGAAGGCTAAAGCTATTGAAGAATGAAGTGTTTTCGCGGGTAGCTTGCGACTTAGCATCCCGCGAAGTAACTCATGTGCCCTGCACATGCTGTAATGCGAAGAGTCAGGCCAGATGAAGATAGCTGTGTCTCGCGCGTATCTCGCGGGTAAGGCCTTCCCGTGAGACACTCGCAAAGCATTCTGTTCTGCCAGCCTGTCCAGTCTGATACACACTTTCTGTGCCTACACTATTTGTACCCACATTACCCACAAATGTAAAGGAGAGCTTCTGAGAGAAAACCCTAGCCAGACACCTTAAGAGTTAGAGACTGTTATACCCACAATCCTCTACACATTTGTTTTGAGAATTTCCTCATCTCCTACCTCTCCATTTCCATATCATTGAGAGGTTGATAGCCCAAACACTTACCACACCCTTTGAGAGTGTCAAGTGGAGTTTTGGTGCTGCTGGGAAGTATTGGAAGAAGCCAAAGATGGCAGATGCAACATGGAGCTTGTTGCGGGATCCAGAGAACTAGACAAGACACGGTTCCGAAAAGCCTTGTTAGAGTAGGAGCTTGGAGGGCTTAGGTACAGAGGGTAGATTAGGCTTGGAGGTCTCTTGCTCACCCATGTATCCCAACTGATTGTCTAGTGGATCGATTTTCGCTTGGAGGGCGGTGGAGAGGTTTTTCGCCGAGTTCTTCGATTTCCTCTTCGATAACACGTCTCGATGTTATCTGTGTTTGCATCTCTCTTCCCTACTCTTGTTCATTTCATTTTTACTGCTGTGTTGCTCTAAATATGGATTAGAGTAGTTCTCTTGGTTATACGCTTGTGTTTACACTATTCCGCACTTAGTATTAAATTAGTGTAAAATCAACCAAGCCATATCTTTAATTTGGGGGTCTAAAACAGCTCTTGTGTTTTCGACACATTTCCGAGCTTTCATAATATGTTCAAAGATTAGATATTTTCTATTGAAAAACATGACTGGTGCAAAAATATCACATAAAAGGTCTTGGTGTTGAATGGTGTCGACACCTATCATCGTTTTGATTACTATCTTAACCACCAATTGCTCACAAGTTACCTATTAATTTACATGTTTTTAAGTTGGATCATTTCTTCAAGTATTTGTAAATTTAATTATAAATAAAATGAAAAGGCTATGCTAAAATATTTTTAAATTTTTATTTGGTTGTGTAGGTTGTTCATATTTTCTAGCAGTTGATTACGGAATATCTATTAAATTGCATGTCGAACAGCTATAAAATGAAAAGGCTATGCTAAGATATTTTTTATATTTTGTTTTGGTTGTGTAGGTTGTTCATATTTTCTACCAGTTGATTATGAGTTATCTATTAAATTGCAAGCTCAACAGCTGGATTGTTTCGTAAAGTATGTCCAACTCTCAATTAATGAAAGGGCTATTATAAAATTGAGAATATGTTATCTTTTGGTGTGCTAAAATAATTTTATATTATCTTTTGATTTCTACCAAATTATAATGGATTAGTTATTAAATTGCAAGTTCACAGAAGCTGGAATATTAAGACTCCATTTCTTGAATTGATCATATTGTACTTCTCATTGATGCGTCCATTGTATACTACATCATTTAGATTGATATCCACGTATCCTAAAATTTATATTAATTTTATTATAATATTGACAATGATAAGGTTATTCATTATGCCCGTAATTACTAAGCTTGGCAAATAGTATTATTTTATTCAATTGAATTTTTTTTTTTTTTTTTTTTTTAAGACTCATTCAGTTGAAAATTCTAAATTGTACAAATTTGGCCTAAAAGTGTTAAAATATTTCTTTTCAGATGAAAGCTAACTTCTAACTCTTTCATCAGTTATGGAGTAAATTGGCTCCTATTTTAAATGATGCTCAAGCCCCACTTGATGTAATTTACTTTGCTGCACTCTCTAAGGGTTTAATATTATGCATTCCTGCAATGAAGAGCTTGCTCAAGCAATTATATTTGCATTAATGGATCAAAGTGCGTCAGAGTTGAGGGAGCCCCTAATTCAGCTTCTACCTTTACACCTTCATCTTCCGTACACACACACAATTTAAATATATACATGCCAAAACAAAAAACCAAATGAACACTGAACAGTCAAACATAATTTGCAAGATTTAAGATTTATAGAGAAGGGTATATGAAAGGCTACTATTCAAAAAAATTAAAAATAATTGCAAATAAATTCAACAATCACTCATCCATACAACAATCAAAACACTATAAATTACAAAACAACAACAAAACAACAACAAAATACACACCAAAAATATCATAAAAATACACTCTCCACAATCACAAAAATGAGCATGCAACATGAATTACCAACAGATTTAGGCATAAATACACTTTTGGTCCTTACATTTTGGTCAATTTCTCGATTTGGTCCCTAAACTGATTTTGCTCCTAGGTCAATCCCTGATTTTTTAAAATCGTTTTTAAAATGGTCCCTACCGTCAACCTAGTAACAAAAAATGCTGACGTGGCAAACGGAGTGTCCTACATGCTCACATGGCGCTGATGTGGATATTAAAATATTATTAAAAAACTTATTTAACATTTTTGAAATGCCACGTCAGATTTAAATTAATAAAAAATTAAAACAAAAATCCAGGTCAAAAATTTTAAAATAAATAAATAAAATTTAATTTAATTAAATTTAAAAAAAAAAAAAAAAAGCTTTTTCAGTTTAAAAAATTGAGTTCCTATCCCAAAAAATCCCACGAACCCCAACCCAGATCAAAAACTCTTCGATTCAATCTCTTCCGGCCATTTACACATTTGAATCAATCAATCAATGCCTTTCTCACCAACCTGTTTGACTAATTCATTTGATCCCTCACAAAGATCAAGAGAAAAAATCCCAAAAACCTTAGATTCAGACACAATCATCCTTGATTCCTCAATAGCTACTAATGCCATGTACACAATCATCCTTGAGTTCTCCCTCTCTCTCAGATTGGCAGTGTTGTGGATTCGGTGGTTTGCTCTCTTTCTCCCTCTCTATTAGATCGGTGGCTTGGCTTTGTTCCATGGAGATCGGCGGTGCTATGGTGGTGGGTTTGGTATGGGTTTTTTGCGTGGTGGGTTTATGGTGGTTTGTGGTGGTGTTGGTTTATTGGGTCTATGATTTTTTTTTTTTTTACGGTGGGTTTACTGGTGGTTCTGGTGTGTAATGCCGCGGTGGTGGAGTGGGGTTGCTGGGGTTTCCTTTTTTGCTTTGATTTTTTGTTGTGGATATTGTGGCTGATTTGTGGGTTGCCGATGGTGGTTGCCTTTGATTTGTGGCTGATTTTTTTATGTGGGATGTGTGTGTTTATTAGTGGGGGTGGTGGTGGTGGGGATGGGTTTGTCCGGCATCTACTCGTTGGGTTCTAGGTTGGTTTTTTCACGTGGGTTTGATGATTTCTTCATGTTGGAGGTTGATGATTTCTGGGCAAGCCGAAGAACATGTTACCCATGTTCTTTCGAAAATAATAAAAAGAAAATAACAAAAGAATTCAACGTTTATTGTTATTAAATTATTTATTTTAATAAATTAATGTTTATTTTTAATTTTTTAATTTTCTGACCTGGCTTTTTAATTAATTTATATGCTAACGTGGCATTTTAAATGATGATGTGGCAATTAAAAAATGCCAAATCAAAATTTTTAATATTATTTTATTAGCCACGTCAGCATGTACTGTGTACACAGTGCATTCTGTTTGCCACGTCATCATTTTCTGTTACTGGGTTGACGGCAGGGACCATTTTAAAAACGATTTTAAAAAATCAGGGACTGACCTAGGAGCAAAATCAGTTTAGGGACCAAATCGAGAAATGGCCCAAAATGTAGGGACCAAAAGTATATTTACGCCACAGATTTATTGCTCGAAATATTTTCCAATGTTGGAAGACAATCGCCAAAATTTTTAGGCAACATCAAAATCAAGTACACAAATTTAAATTCAAATCTCATGTTTCTTACTTTCACTTGAACTCCCCACTTTTTCTCTACTAATCACAATCAACCGCATCCAAAATTGTGGCACAAAATATTCAAATCCTATATTTACTCTTTTTATTGACTTTTTACTATGAAGTAGTGCGCAATTATATAGTCATTGTTATATTTCTAAAAGAAAAAAAAAATTATAGCTTCATCAATCAAATATTGCAATTGCAATGATAATAATATTCATGTGTAATTCTTAGTATATGATTATTGTCATGTTTTGTCACCAGCTAATTTTTTTTTAACGCATTAGTTTCTTAATATGTGTTTTCGCTTTTTAAAAATAGCTGCAAGCGATTCAATCGGCTAACCAAAAGGAAAAAAGTTCTTCACCACATCAATCTAACTGGACTGCTCCAAAATCCTTTATTCCTTCGAAACGATGAAGAAAAACTCATTCATCAATGCTTTAGGGCTGAAAATAAACAAGCACTATTTTGGGTCAAAGCTGACAAATATTTTGTACAAGATCAAACTAAAGTGAGAAAAGAAATCATTCTTCAAGCAAACATAGAAGGAGACAAAAATGCAAAGTATGGACTGGCAATTGCATTGTTATGCGAATCAAATGATGAAGGAATACAACTACTATTATCAATACTAAACCAACCAAATGGAAAACAATTGCTGCAAAACTATCGACAAATCCTTCAACATACAGTTTTTGGAACAAACACATTTCGCATCCCAAAAAACCAAGCATGCAAGAAAAATGGAGTGGCTCATTGGGATCGTGAATGCCCTTACCCATATGGAAATAAAGAATTACACGTAACATGCAAAATGTGCTCAATTGACTTGGAAATGTACAAATTAGCCAACCGAGTTTGGTAGAAAATATGTTTCCAAAAAACATAATACAATGAAATTTCCTCATCCTATTTATAATACTAATCTCTATCTTCAAAGGAATAGATCTTTTTTTATTATTAATATTTATTGAAAAAGACTTGCAAGAACTTAATTACACTCCTCTAAAGTTTTCACCTAGCACGACGCTAACTTGAAATTTATAAAATCCTTTCTATCTAATTTTAAGTTAATTAAATTTTACTAACTTCAGAAGACGGTTGATCAGCTCTGGACTAACTACAAGGCCAACTATAGTTGTATCCTTTTCACATCTAATTCCAAGACCAATACCTTCTATCATCATGAATCCAACTATATATTGTTCATACATATATAATGCAGCTTAAGTAGTAATACATTCAAAATAATAACATGATAATAAAAAAAAATTATCACGCACAACACGCGGGTCCGCGACTAGTTTTAATTAAAGATACATGTGCTTTAACTACATATGAAGTGATTTCCACTTTTTTAATAACGTTATGGGCAGAGAAGAGTATCATTGTATCAGGATGGAGAAAGCAAGGCAGTTATTTGAGGCCAAAGAAGAATACTTCTTCCGCAATGGAGCAATGTTACTAGAAAAGCAAATTACCTGCAACCGAGGTAGAGATATAGAGCCAATCAAGATTTTCTCTACCAAGGACATCCAACAGGCTACTAATAACTTCAATCCTAATCTAATCCTCGGTGCTGAAATTGCAACATTCTACAAAGGAACACTAAATGACCGGGAAGTAGCTATTAAAGTCAAAGGTCCTCCAACACATTGGCCCTTTGAGATGATAGTAGATTTCTTCTTAAACCAAGTCACAATAAAACAATTGATCAGCCACAAGAACGTTATGAGACTATGGTTTCTACCTTGAAACTGAAATTCTCATGTTGGTTTTTCAGCTCATCTCCAATGGCACCCTCTTTGATCATCTCCATGGTCAATGCAATGAGATTCCTTGCTAGATCTCATGGCTTGACCATGTAAGAATAGCCACTAAGATATCCTAAGCTCTTTATTACATGGACTATGGTCGGCCAAGGCCAATAGTCTATTTGAATGTTAAATCATCAAATATATTTTGGATGAGCCCTGGATTGCCAAACTATCAAATTTTGGTTTTTTGGTTTCAATTGCACCTGGAGAAGACTTTTTTCAAGGTAATTCCATTGATGGAACCATTGGATACATATACCCAAAATATCTAGACACAGTACGTGTCACCGAAAAGTGTGATGTTTATGGCTTTGGGGTTGAATTGGTGGAAGTCTTAACAGGTCATCATCCTATAGAAATGTTCCTAGGGTATATAAATTTGGTAGATTGCTTTGTTTTGTCAATGGAAGAGAATTGCATATTGCAAATTGTTGATGATGTGGTGCTAAGTCAAGGAAGCAATGAAGATATTCAAGTATTCATTGAGCTTGCATTGAGATGCATCAAGAAGAAGGGAGATGAGAGGCCATCCATGAGAGAAGTAACGCTAGAGCTTAGGCGGATACAACACCTCATATGGTTAAAACAAAATAATGAAACTGGTTCAGCCCAAACACCCTTAAAGTCATGCAACTAAATTGTCATTATTGGCATTAGAAGCCCATTTTATTGTCTACTAAGCTTGTAAAGTAAACTTTAGCATATTATTATATATTTGGGTAGGGGTTGGTTTCATTGGGATAGAAGCAACCAATGGCTGATCAAATTGCAGAATATGATACTTGAGGACAATTTGCTTGGCACTTCATAATTCATTGCAGTATGATCTCCCTAATGCGTTGTTGTCAATGACTGAATTGTCTCCGGCAATAATTCCATTGGCATGTGGTCCAATTCTAGCTCAAATGCCCACCACCACTAATTTGTACTCAATATTGTGTATATAAACACCTCTGTGTAATACATCAAATCAACACAGTGTAGCAAATAACATAGATCATGTTAATTTTTTTTCTTAATCCTGTTTGTTTTTATCTTTATTTTTTTCAAATAGTATAAGAGTCTATCAATCTATGGCAGGCCATTTACTGGTCTATGCCTCAATTGAAGCCTTCCTTTCCAAATCAGAGTTTCTTTTACCACCAAACTCATAATAAACATGAACTAATCAAATCCACAATAAACCCCATTTTTGTGTGTCAAAAGAACATTACTATTCACTCTATCTTGTGCAAATTCCATAGCAAGTATCTTCGTCGCCTTTCAAAGGTTCTTCATTTCAAATTCTAAAGTCAACTGGTCACCTCATCCAATTAGATGTTCAAACTTGTAATTAGGTTTCTTAATTTGATAAGTGGAACTTCAATTTGACAAAAAATCATTAAGAACATCAATAGCACAAAATTTGGCCTAAGTCCTAATCTTAACGATTTTAATTCTTTGATTTACCCCAAATCTTGATGTTTTCTCCCAATTGGTGTTACCAAACCCTAAATAAATATCCCAATTACTTATTATTTTATCCAATTTGGTTACATCCTAACCAGATTGAAAAACCATAATTTTAATAATAAGCCTAATACCTTACTATATCTTTTGTTAAATCCTATGGTGAAACATTGAGAAAATTAGGAGTTTAAATATTTAATTGGGACCCTTAATTACATTATTGAGCAATCAATTTGAAGAATCGATAAATACAAAATTCCCAATTTGTCTATAACTATACATATTTAAAAGCTGAAGTGTAGTATTTATTGTTACTATGCTCTTGTTAAGCCACATCAGCGGCCACACTAGCTTTTTTTTTTTCCTTTTTTTTTTCTTTTTTCCTTCCTTTTGCAATTAGCATTTTCCCATTTATTACACCATCACATTATATATATATATATATATATATATATATATATATATATATATATATATATATTACTCTATCTCTCTCTCTCTCTCTCTCTCTCTTAATTAATGTTTCCCTAAATTTTTTCTTTCCCATAAATTCAATTGACCCTTAATTCAAACTTCCTTCAACTCTATGACTCTCCCCATAATTGTAATTGAGGTGATAATTTTGTTAGTTATTTTTTTCTCCTCCTGGCAGGAGCGTTTCTTCTCACTACGTGGTGAGTTTTTCTTCTCTTCTCTTCTCCTAACCAGTTAGGACAAGGCAAGAGGTTTTTTCTTTCCCAGTGTTACGTGGTTTCCAGTACTATTGTGACGACTACCTACATTGATAGAACTATGGAATCGGAGGTACTTGAACGCATCCAGAGAATGAAACTAACTACGGATGAAGATGAGGTCATGGCAATTCGGCCAGTGAGGAGAGACAAGATTTTGGAGGAGTTCTCCCTGAGCTTGATAGGACGCTTCCTCACATCAAAGTCCATCAACCTTAGGGCGGCAAAGAATCTGATACGGTCTATGTGGAAGCTAGGGGATGATTTGAGGATAGTAGAGATGGGTGACGGGATTTTTTAGTTTAAGTTTTCCTTGGAAAGTCAATTGGCGTGGGTGTGGAATAATAGTCCATGGTGCTTCGACAACCATTTGTTGGCTCTCCGCCGGTGGGAAAAAGGAATGATTGTGAGGTCAGTAACTTTTACGCACCAACCATTTTGGATTCAAGTATGGGGCTTGCCCTTTGATTTAATAACTGAAGAGGCAGGGAGGGATATAGGCAGTGGCATTGGGAAGCTAGTTGAGGTGGATTGCAAAGCTTTCCAAACTAAACAATCTCTCTTTCTCCGGATCCGTGTGGAAGTACCGTTGGATAAGCCGCTTAGGCGAGGCGGCCCAGTGATCAGTCCTGAAGGTGATGAGGTTCGAGTGGCGTTCAAATATGAGAGGCTAGCTGGATGGTGTTTTAACTGTGGTAGGATCGGCCATGACCATAAGGAGTGCCCATCAACTGATTCAACTGAAGATGGTGAAAAACCTTACGGGGAGTGGCTGAAGGCTGGAACTCGTGTGCGACAAGATGGGATGAACGCACGACAGACACCATCACGACGGGAACAAGGAAGTGCGCCGCCGAGAAGCAAGAACCGGTTTTCAAACTCACAAAGTGTTGAACCGGGCGAAACAAAGAAGTCCGATACAGCTAAAACAGCCCAGTCCGATACGGTTCAGCAAACCAAAATGCACAGTCCGAGTTTTGCGCAACAAATGTTACGTTCCAAATCATGCAATCATTCCTCATTCATTGCACCACAGCTGGACAACAATAATGACCCGGTTACAAAAAATCTCCATTCACTACCAAATTTAAGTGTGACCGACACGATTAATGACTCGGTTACAAAAAAAGTCCACTCACCACCAAAATTAAGTGAGACCGAAAATCATGGAGAGCATTTATTTTCGGTCCCTATCAGTTACGGTGCAACAAAGACTCACACCAAAACCCTAACAACACAGCCATGCGAACCAAAAAAAGACGCACCATCTAAACCCACATGGACCAGACTGGTCCGCCCTCCCTCTACACCATGCATGGCTACCTGTAAGGGTCAGAAAACAGTGGGTGCCAAGCGACAGTATGATTGTAATGAACATGGAGCCTGGAAACAGAATGACACAGAAAGCAAGCGGTTCAAGACTGCGGAGGACACTTCTAAAACCATATTACCAACGGTGGAGGCTGATGCTCAGCCCCGCCGAACGCAATGATCGTCATAAGCTGGAACTGCCGGGGGCTTGGGAACCGCCAGGCAGTTGAGGTTCTCGCCGAGTTGGTGAGGCAGAAAGTTCCCACAATTTTGTTTCTCATGGAAACAAAATTGTCTGTAAGAGAGATGGAGCCTATCAAGAGTGAGTTGGGCTACCCCTCCATGCTGGCTGTATCAAGTGAAGGTAGAAAAGGAGGGTTGGCCTTGTTATGGAAGGCTGAGGTGGTTGTTGATACACAAACTTATTCTCCGAACCATATAGATGCCAATATCCACACACATGACTCATCTTCGTGGAGGTTAACGGGGATATACGGACATTCGGAGGAGGAGAGGAAGGTAGAAACGTGGAGACTCATGCGGCACCTTCATGCACGTGGGGCACTTCCATGGGTATGCCTAGGTGACTTTAATGAAATATTGTCATCGGGTGAGAAAAATGGAGGTATTCCTAGACAGGTAACACCTATGCTTGCATTTAGACACACTCTTCTTCATTGTGGGCTAGCTGATCTTGGTTTCAGGGGCTACCGGTTCACATGGAGAAATGGCCGGTTAGGGGCGGCTTTTGTGGAAGAGAGATTGGACAGGTTTGTTGCAACAATGGAATGGAGAGACAGGTTTCCGAGAGCTATGGTGCACCATCTTAATGTGCCCTACTCCGACCATGATCCAGTTTTGTTGGATATGGCGCCTTCCAACCACCCTCAACGCCAACGACGGCGTATCAAACGTTTATAAGAGAAGTGGGCAACACACCCTGACTGCGAATATGTTATTCAGGAATCATGGAGTCAAGCACAACCAAGAGGCAGCCCTATGTATTGCCTTTTTGAGAAAATAAAAAATGCCGGTCGGACCTAATAGCATGGAGTATGCAGACTTTTGGGAATACTAGAACCAGGTTGGATGCCAAACAGGGAGAGTTGGCTGCCTTAGTGCAGGAAGGATATGGACAGAATGTGGAAAGAATAAATAGGGTGAGAAAGGAGATAAGGGAACTCCTACACCATGAAGAAGTTTTTTGGCGACAAAGATCAAGGTCTATTTGGCTACCGGCGGGGGATAAAAACACAAAATTTTTCCACCAAAGGGCAAGCCAAAGAAGAAGGAAGAATAATATAGAGGGGCTGCATGATAGGCATGGAGTATGGCAAACGGAAGTGGATAGAGTAGCCAACATTGCAGAGGAGTACTATCAAAATTTGTTCACTTCTTCCAACCAGTTGGATATGGAAAGGGTGATTGAGTCAGTAGACCATGTGGTAACGGAGGAGATGGCACAATCCCTGGTTCGCCCTTATACAAAAGAAGAAGTAAGGACCGCTCTCTTTCAGATGCACCCATCCAAATCACCGGGACCTGATGGTATGTCGCCTTTCTTTTTTTAAAAATTCTGGCACATTGTTGGGAATGATGTTACTGCTGCTGTTTTATCTTTCTTACACTCAGGAAGGTACCTACGGAAAATGAATTTTACACATATTGTACTCATTCCCAAAAAAAATGATCCAAAATATATTACGGAGTTCCGCCCCATTAGCTTGGGTAATATTGTTTCAAGGATCATATCTAAGGTCCTTGCAAACCGTATAAAAGTTATTTTACCCAATGTAATATATGACTCTCAAAGTGCTTTTGTGCCTAATAGAAATATAACAGATAATACCACAGTTGCTTTTGAAATACTGCACCGTATGAGGAACAGGAGGAAAGGAAAAACAGGTCACATGGCGGTAAAACTTGACATTAGCAAGGCATATGACAGAGTGGAGTGGGAGTTCCTTCGTCGTATAATGCTCAAAATTGGCCTTCCAAACCAATGGGTCCAATTAGCCATGGAAACGGTGTGCACAGCTTCCTATTCCATTCTCCTCAATGGTGAACCCACAGGTTTCATCACTCCTTCCCGTGGCATAAAGCAAGGAGACCCACTATCTCCCTATCTTTTCCTAATGTGTGCGGAAGGTCTCTCCTCCCTTATCCGAAAGGCCATAGACAATCAGCACTTGAAGGGCGTGGTATCTTGCCAGGGAGGGGTCAAGCTCTCACACCTACTCTTTGCAGATGACAGCTTGCTATTTTGTGAAGCAACAGCTAGGGAATGCCAAAACCTATTGGATATACTAGCATTGTATGAAGGAGCCTCGGGACAAGCTATCAATAGGCAAAAAACTACACTTTTCTTTAGCCCCAATACCAACCATGGAGTAAAGCAAGCAATTCAGAACATGTTGGGGGCACAAATTATGACCAATTGTGAAAAATACCTTGGATTGCCAATGGTGGGGGGCAAATCAAAAGTGAGCACCTTTAGGGAGATCCAAGAGTGGGTAACCAAAAGGGTATGAGGATGGAAGGAGAAGCACATCTCAAAGGCAGGTAGAGAAGTGTTGATCAAAACAGTAGCACAAGCAATACCAATTTACTCTATGAGCATGTTCAAGTTCCCAAAGAAAATTTGTGATGATATCAACTCAGCCCTAGCAAAGTATTGGTGGGGGCAGACTCGAAATGAAAGAAAGGTCCATTGGATCAATTGGGGTAAACTGTGTAAACCTAAAGATAAAGGGGGAATGGGCTTTAGGGACATCCATGCCTTTAATATAGCCATGTTAGCCAAGCAAGCATGGAGGCTGATCCAAGGAGGGAATTCTCTTTTTGTTAGGGTGTATAAGGCTCGCTACTTCCCCAATTGCTCATTTATGGAGGCTGATCTAGGGTGTAACCATTCTTTTGTGTGGAGAAGTTTGTTGGAGGCTAGGGAATTGATCAGGGCAGGCACGGTATGGCATGTAGGAGATGGGCGGAGTATTGGAGTAAGTGACCATAGGTGGCTAAACCACCCACCTCAGTTCAGACCTGGGACTGACACAAACTTGAAGGTGGCTGACCTTATTGACCAGCAAACTCGGCAATGGAACAGACCGTTACTACAGGCCACGTTCCAACAGTCCACTGTGGATGATATTCTACGTATCAAACTTGGTGAGGAGCAAGACCAAGACAAGCTCAGATGGAAGGAAACAAAGAATGGGTGTTTCTCGGTGAAGACAGCATATCAGGTTGCACTCCGTCTAAATCAGCCAGAGAACGCTGAACACTCCACTGCAAGAGAAGATAAGAAATTCTGGAATAAGATGTGGAAGCTCCCTATCCCCCCAAAGGTCAGAAACTTCATGTGGCGAGCATGCTCTGACATACTCCCAACATCCACTAACTTATGCCGTAGGAGGATACCGGTGGCCTTTACCTGCACAATCTGCCTGCAACAAGAAGAAACGGTGGCCCATGTCCTTTGGGAATGTCCACTAGCTAGAAACATGTGGGGTATGGTTAAGGGTCAACTGCAGAAGTGTAATTTCGAAACCCCAAACTTCTACACACTTGCGCGACAAATGGAGGAAAAACTGCCCAAAAAGGACCTAGAGTTATGGGCGATGGTGTCGTGGTCCATATGGAACGCACGAAACCGTTTCATTTTTGAGAAGAAGCAAAGCACGCCCAGTAATATTCTACAAGGAGCAACGACTCTGCTACAGGAATACCAGAGACTTTGCAAAACAACCGCGAGTACCTATTAGTGCACCTTTTAGGGTTATAAGTTTTTTTAATTTTTTCATTCACTTGTGGGGTGGTATGGGCTTGACGTTGTATAACTGCATGCTTGGCCTAGATAGTTTTAAACTGAGCTGACAGCTAGCAAGGCATCTTGCTTTGTGTATCTGTAACCTTTATTCCTTTTTTCAATACATATATTCTACCGTTTTCGCTCAAAAAAAAAAAAAACTCTATGACTCTCCCTCTCTCCAATCAAGCAGTCATGAAAACCATTCAATTGCCACCCTATTATAATTTTTTTTAACATAAATTCAATTCACCTTTAATTCAAACTTCCTTCAACTCTATGACTTTCTCTCTCCCTCCCTAATCAAGCAGTTATGAAAACCGTTCAGATGCTATTATAATTTTTTTAAATCTATTGATTTGTTGCCTATATATATTTGCAATTGTTCTACCCCACTTTTGCAAATTCGAAATTTCATCTCACGTTAGTTCTTTTTTTATTTTTTAGCCCGCATATTCTTTAGGTTTTCCCGGTTAATTTTGTTGGTGATGTGCCATCGGTGATCTCAAGTACCAACAGCATTGGTTCCCATTAACCAACAAAAATACTCTCAATGCCAAGCTGAAGAATACAATAAAAGAATTGTAGTGGGATCTGGCTACTATAGTTTATTCAAGTCTCACTCTTTTGGAGCTCATAATTGGAAACTAAATGCAATTACAGAAGCAATAACGGAGTTGATACTGATACTTTTGAGTTACATATGAGTAGGCTTCATTGGAGCTGTTTTTTCCATTGCTACAATTTTTTCATACAATGCTACTTTAAGTCCACCAAAGAAATGTACCGGTCATTATGTATTACATTGAAATGTCATTCTTGGCATTTTTTTTTTTAAGAATCTTGCTAGAATTTTCGTGGTAGTGATAGCTTTCCCTAAATCATTATCACTAAGAAATTTAAAAGTTTTGGCATATGTCAATATCCAATGACCATTAAAACTCCAACGAAAAGTGGGTGCATTTTGCACTGAATCTATATATGCTACTTATAACAGGATTATAAGGTGGGTGATAGAAGAAGAAAAATATCCAATACCAACATTGATTTCTCTTTTGATTTTATCACTATCAATCATGATAGGCCAAAAACGTATTGACCTCTTGTGATTAAACTAATTAATTTAACATGCAAACACGTGGTAGCACAAACAAATTACCAATAAACTAATTATGTAGCGGAAAATAAATAACACGGTGATTTGTTTACGAATGGGGAAAACTTGACGGCAAAAACCCCACCGGGTGATTTTTAGGTCACCACTCTCGAAACTCTACTATTATCACAACAAGTGGTTACAAGTAAAGGAATCTCAAGTACCTTACCAACCTACAGTTGAACCCTTACCCCAATACCCAATTGGACTTGTTCTATAGTGACAATTTCCCCTTTTGATGCACAGCTCCCAAGTACGTGACTAACTAATACGCGGATCCCAGTACTCGACTTCAATCACAAACTAGAGAAAGTTTGTTGGCTACAAAGTTCTTCAATTCATCCCAACGATGACAATCAAGAAGATGCTTGGTCACAAAACCCTTTGGTGCAAATACACAGCAACTTCTTCAATAGTGATGAACTGGGTCAAAACTTTGTCTCCGGTCACAATTTGCTTGAACAGAGTTTGCGCAATGCTTGTGCAACTTGTGAACTCTTTGACGGCCCTTAAAACAATCCTTTTATATGTCTAGGGTTAGAAGAAAAGAAGGCCCAAACACATAAACACGGATCCCAAGAAATCAGAGCAGAAATTCTGATTTTATAAACCTTGACAGATAGAAGCTGTCGAGCATTTGTCAAGCTAGCTGTCGAGCCACGGGTAAAACAGCTTCCTTAAACCTCAATAGATGCAGCTGTCGAGACAGCTGTCGAGATTTAATGAATTTGCACTTTCAGCTTGTTTTCTTGAACAGACTTGAAGGCTTCAACACTTGATCTTGAAACATGGTTTCTTGAAGTATTTCAACACATCCTAGATCTACCCAAATACAAGTAAAGTGCGTTTTGTCAAAGGATTAGCCAATTACATAAAAGAATGACATATGTTCTTAAAAAGTGAACCACATATGTCCTAACAATCTCCCCATTTGGCAATCCGTGACAAAACCACAACAAACAAATGAGATATGAGAGAAGTCATAAATCACTCAACTCATATTCACTTGTTGAATCCAATAAAATCTATCCTAACACAAACTCTTGAAAAACTTTGCAAGAAGAGAGTTTATGGCAAGTAGACTTTGACAACCTGTATTTCTAAGACACTTTAAACAAAACTCATCAAGGCATCTTTGTGTGAAACAAAAATAATAGATTGCATACAAGTATAAGAAGCATGTGTATAAAGTGAGAAAAGAAACAGCACATGTAAGGTAGGTGAAGAAACATACATCAACATATAAAGAAGATATGTACAATGTATGTGTAAAAATGGTCACAAGACCGGTGTACAAGAACAATGTATCTAAAAAAGAAAGAAAAGAAAAGATACATCATAACCTCACTACATCCCTTAAGCATCAACAACACTCCCCCTAACAAAAAAAATCCTATACTAACTCTCCCCCTAAGATGACTACTCTCATATCCTAAAATTACTCTCCCTTTTTGTCATGAGTGACAAAGGTTAGAGTGTCAAGTAGACATCTCATCAGTAGAGCTAGCATCTCCATCATCATCATCTAAAGCATCATCGTCATCACCATCATCATCGTCATCATCCTCAGCATCAGAATCAGAAGCCACAGGAGGAGGTGGTGAAGGAGTAGCCTCGGAAGCATAACCACCCATAGCCGCCTGCCATCGTGCAATACGACCGACACGAACGTTCACCTGATACAACTCCGTAGAGAGTGTATCAAGGCGAGCATCCATGCGCTACAACTACGCCATGATGTCTCCAAGAGATACATCGCCCATGGAAGAGGAGGGAGCAGATGTAGATGGAGCCGACTGAGAGGGTGCCGAATAAAATGGAGTCGAACCGGAGGGAAGAGCTGCTGACTCCTGTCACGACCTAAACTGAGCCTCACTACATTTTACGGTAGTGGCGTCTATGGCACACATGAAAGAAAAGTGATCAGAAGAGGGAAAAGGAATAGAAAAGTAGCGTAGAATCCGCGTGATAACTGAAGGGAAGATGAGCTTATCACGGGTAGCCGTATCCCTAAACACATCTATGATGGAAAGAATGAAATGTGAAGGAAAATCTATAGTGAGGTGCTCTAACAAAGAAAGCAAAAATCGAGCACGAGGCTTTGTGATAAAGTTATAGTGAGAGAAATGGTGTAAAACAAAAGTCATCACCATGTTCATGAATCTAGGACCTTTAACAAAAGGCCGACATGGTGTAAACTGACGCTCAACCCAAACACATGGGTGCTCACAGAAAGCAGACATCATCTCATCTTTGGACACAGTCCTCAGACGCTCACAACCGGGGTAGTCAGGATACTCTACCCTCAGAAACTCGAAGCACATCCCCAACAAGCTGTGGTGTGACAGTGAAGCGTGTACCTCGAACGCGAGTGTGAAAGAGAAGTACTGAAGAATCAATCCCGTGCATGTTGGAGTAAAACTCCTGAATAAGCACGAGAGGACAAGTGACCGGGATGTCACATAATGACTCCCATCCCCGACTGTGAATGACATCGGGAAGGTCAATGTCGGCAAAGTCCGCCAAAATGACTCGGCATTCCGAATGAACACCTCGTCGAGAAAAGTTCTCTGAGTATGCCTTACGAGCATCCTCATCACGGAACTGAATGTTAGAAGAAGTAGGATCAGAAGAGGATGATGCCCCGGAACAAAGAGGGTTCCGAGACGGAGCAAACTTACATTTAGGTGCCATAGACACGACTGACGTAAACAAAGAGAGAAGGAGAGAGAAGGAGACAATTAGAAAAGTCACCACTCCCAAAACTCCACTATTATCACAACAAGCGGTTACAAGTAAAGGAATCCCAAGTACCTCACCAACCTACAGTTGAACCCTTACCCCAATACCCAATTGGACTTGTTCTGTAGTGACAGTTCCCTCTTTTTATGCACGGCTCCCAAGTACGTGACTAACCAATGCGCGGATCCCAGTACGCGACTTCAACACCAACTGAAAGAGAGGTTGGCTGCAAAGTTCTTCAGTTCATCCTGCACGATGAAGATCAAGAAGATGCTTGGTCACAAAACCCAAAGGTGCACATACACTGCAACTTCTTCAGAAGAGATGAACTCAGGCAAGAACTTCATCTCTGGTCACAATTTGCTTCAACAGAGTTTTCTCAATGCTTGTGCAACTTGTGTCCTTGTTGACGGCCCTTAAAACAATCCTTTTATATGTCTAGGGTTAGGAGAAAAGAAGGCCCAAAGACACATTCACGGATCCCAAGAAATCAGATCAGAATTCTAATTTTTATAAACCTCGACAGATAGAAGCTGTCGAGAAGCTGTCGAGCAGGTGTCGAGCTTACGAACTGGAACAGCTTTCTAAATCTCGACACATACTAGCTATCAAGCTTTAGTAATCTTGCACTTTCAGCTTGTTTTCTTGGACAGACTTGAAGGCTTCCACACTTGATCTTGAAACATAGTTTCTTGAAGTATTTCAACACATCCTAGATCTACCCAAATACAAGTAAAGTGCGTTTTGTCAAAGGATTAGTCAATTATATAAAAGAATGACATATGTTCTTTAACAAGTGAAACACATATGTCCTAACAATCTCCCCCTTTGGCAATCCGTGACAAAACCACAACAAACAAATGAACATATAAGAGAAGTCATAAATCACTCAACTCATATTCACTTGTTGAATACAATAAAATCTATTCTAACACAAACCCCTGAAAAACTTTGCAAGAAAAGAGTTTATGACAAGTAGACTTTGACAACCTGTATTTCTGAAACACTTTAAACAAAACTCATCAAGTCATCTTATGTAAAACAGAAATAATAGATTGCATACAAGTATAAGAAACATGTGTATAAAGATAGAGAAGAAACAACACATGTAGAGGTAGGTGAAGAAACATACATCCATATATAGAGAAAATAAGTACAATGTATGTAAAAACTGGTCACAAGACCTAAAATACAAGAACAATGTATCTAAAAAGTAGAAAAGAAAAAGATACATCATATCCTCACTACATCCCTCAAGTATCAACACTCCCCCTAACAAAATGTCCTATACTAAACTCTCCCCCTAAGATGACTACTCTCATATCCCAAAATTACTCCCCCTTTTTGTCACGAGTGACAAAGGGTAGAGTGTCAAGTAGACATCTCATCAGTAGAGCTAGTATCTCCATCATCATCATCCTCAAAGTCAGAAGCCACTAGAGGAGGTGGTGAAGGAGTAGCCTCAGGAGCAAAACCACCCATGGTCGCCTGTCGTCGTGCAATACGACCAACACGAACATTCACCTGATACAACTCAGTAGTGTATCAAGGCGAGCATCCATGCGCTGCAACTGCGCCATGATGTCTCAAAGGGACACGTCACTCATGGCAGAAGAAGAAGCGGATGTAGATGGAGCAGAACGGGGATGGAGCTGAACGGGAGGGAGGAGTGGAATCCTGCTGTCTCGACCTAAACTGAGCCTCACTACGTTTTACGATAGCGGCATCTATGGCACACATGAAAGTGAAATGGTCAGACACGGGAAAAGGGATGGAAAAATGTCGTAGAATCCTCGTGATAGCATAAGGAAAGATGAGCTTATCACGGGTCGCCACATCCAAATGAACATCTATAATAGACAGAATGAAATGATAAGGAAAATCTATGGTAAGATGCTCAAGAAGGGATAACAAAAATCGAGCATGAGGCTCTGTGATGGAGTTGTAGTGAGAAAGCGAATGAAGTACAAAAGTCATCACCATGTTTAAGAATCTAGGACCTTTAGCAAAAGACCGACATGATGTAAACTGACGCTCACCCCACTCCGAAAGGCGCTCACAGAAAGCAGATATGAGATCATCCTTGGACACAGTCTGCAGACGCTCACAAGAAGGATAGTCAGGAAACTCTATCCTAGAAACTTGAAGCACATCGCAACAAGCTGCGGTGTGACAGGGATGCGCGTACCTCGAACGCAAGTAAAGAAAAGAGGTACTGAATGATCAATCCCGTGCATGTTGGAGTAAAACTCTTGAAAAAACACGAGAGGACATGTGACCGGGACGTCACACAATGACTCCCATCCCCTACTGTGAATGATAGAGGGAATGTCAGTGTTGGCGAAGTCCGCCAAAATGACTTGGCGTTCTGAATGAACACCTCGTCTAGAGAAGTTCTCCGAGAATGCCTTGTGGGCATCATCATCATAGAACCGAAGATTAAGAGGAGCAGAATCAGAAAAGAAGGAAGCTCCAGAACGAAGAGGGTTCCGAGCCAGAGTAGATTTACGCTTAGGTGCCATAGACACTACTAACGTAAACAGAATGAGAGAGAGAGAGAGAGAGAGACAATCAAAAAAGTCCCAAAGCAATTCAAATATATCAAATATATTGAATAGAGAGTACGTATGCATGGGGAATGCATGAACATGTGACATGCAAAAGAAATTTCATCATGGGCTCAGCCCAATCCAAACCTACCAGCACACAAACATATTACACACATCTAAATGCATGAAAATACCATTATAATGCAAATGTGATGCAATGCATGAGATTTTGAACACCTTTAAAAGAAAACTCATCCCAAAATTTCAAGAAAAACTCATCAATTTTGAAAAACCCCAAAATTTTTCAAAAACCCCAAAACCTAAGATTCAAAAACATGACATGCATGAAGAATGAAGGGAAAAGAGATCATACCAAGTGATTTGAAGCAAAGAAAGGCCGAAAATCATGTGGGTTGAAGGTTTTGAGTGAGAAAAGGGAGTTTGGGAGGTGAACAGGCGCGGACAGATCGAAAGAGATCGAGAAAATGAGAACCGGATCGCGAAAAGGGCTTAAATAGATCCTTAGTAAATCTCGATAGATACAGGTATCGAGAGGTGTCGAGCAATCTGTTGAGGCAGGTGTCGAGAAAAAGAACGTCGACAGCTACAGGTGTCGAGGAGGTATCGATGAAGAAACACCAGAACCAAGAATCAGAAGCTCGATCAATCGACCAGGTGTCGAGGAAGTGTCGAGATTGTGATAAGAAAAAGGCTGAAGAAGTTCGACAGATGGCTAGGTATCGAGGAGGTGTCGAGCTTTTTAAAAACAGTTTTTCGAGAAGTGAAAAACACAAACATGAATGCAATCCAACATGCACCTCAACAAATGATCCAATCAACATATTAAGCTCTCAAAATCATCTCTCAACAAAAATTTTAAGCACATGGATCCTCCAAAAACACACACACACACTAAACAAGTCTAACCAATTTTATATTTCAAAAACGAGTCAAGACAGTTTAGTGAGCATACATTAGCACATGTAAAACCTTGTGATGGCCAAATCACATTGTACCTGCACATGTATCAAGAGTAGCAAAGAATATTGTGTGTTGTGTGCGAAAAACATCGCAAGATTGCATAAGTGTATACATGTTATGACGATTTGAGATATGAGAAAATCACTTTAACTTACACACAATCATAACTGTTTGATGGGGACTATCACCTTTGAGGTACATCCTATAACTCCCACATCTCCTAGAAAACATGCTTGCAATCATATTTATAGCATTTTTTATCTTTTTGCTTTTTATTTTCTTTGCATATTTTCTTTTATTTAGCATATCATGCATGGGCATATAAAAGAGAGAAAAGAAATACCCAACATGTTAAGCATAGACATTGCACTTTTGTTATGCCGAAGCATACAGATGTCTTTGACACTGCACTTTTGCTATGCTGAAGCATACAGGTGTCATATTATGATTAGCGGGCAACAGTGGTGAGATGGTTATTTATGTCTTTCTCTTAGGATTTTCTAGCCCTACCCGACAAAAAGAGTGATACGAGTGTTAAGTTCAAGAAATGACTTAATCTTACCCAACACAAACAAGAGCCACAAAGCTCACTTGCTTAGTTGTGCATAGAGATGCTCATCTAAGCTACAAAAGATACAAAGTTTGGAAAACTTTGTTTCAGTGGCCATCCAAGGTACACAAGTACCAATGTACACATAACACACACTGTTTTTATATTTTCTGATTTTTCAAATTTTTTTTTATATGAAAAACAAAAATAAACAAAACTGAAAACAAACTAACAAAAACATGTTAAACAAAGTAAAGCATAAAGCTAGACTGACTCAAAAAAATGCAAAACACACAAGTAATGTAACAAAAAAAAAACAAGAAGATAGAAGAAAGTGATAAAATCACTTAGAGTCTTTTTTCTTCCACACCCTGGAAGAACCTTTCCTTTGATTGAACCCTTGAACAGGCGGAGAGGGGGAAGTATTGAAACCGTTCAAGTTCAAAAGGAACATGAGAACTTTCAAAAGATCTCCAAGAGGAGCAAGAAAGGATTGAAGCTAATTTTGGCTTCCAGATGCTATTATGTTGTTGCTCTGTTAAGTGGCTAACCACTTATAGCAATTTGGTCGTGTATGACCGGCAGCTCCACAATGATGACAAAGATGCTGCTTCTTCTGTTTAGGCTTTTGAGAGTTAGCCTTCTTAGCCTTAGGGTTTTTAACATCTTTCTTATCTTGTTTAAGGGGTGCTCCTAAGATAGATTTTCCCTTGTCTAAGTTCTCATTAGCTAATTCAGTTTTAATATCATTGTTCTCAATTTCAACATTATTAGCAGGAGGAACAAAAACAGTAGTACTAGTAGAAGCAATATTAGAGGAAGAAAGACCATACCCTAAACCTATTCGATTCGAAGCAGAGTTCTGACTGCTGAGCATCTCATCAAGCTTTGCACTTGAAGTCCTCTCCAATTGAGCTCTGACTTGAAACAACTCCGCTTCAAGCTTCTTGGTCTTCTCAGCCAAGAAATTGTTCTCAAACCTCAACGCTCCAATAGTCTGATTTGCCTTATCAAACTTTGTGGATAACTCTTCAAGATCAAGTTCCACATCACTGAGCTTCTTAGTGGCCAGCCTATACAGTTTTTCATGCTTCTCAAACAACTTGTATAGTTTCTCATAGGCTGAATGGATATTATCTTGATCATTCATCTTCTCACACTTAGAATCCACCAATTCTTCTTCTTCTTCTTCCAAGTCTTCAACAATCCCTTCAGTAGGATTGACAGTGGCAGTGAAGGCATTCAAGATTCTGTCATCTTCATCGTCGGAATCATCCTCAGGCTCAGTGTCATTTAAGGTAGCAGCAAGTGCCTTACTCTTCCCAATGCTCTTAAGATATGTGGGGCATTCTTGCTTCATGTGACCGAATCCATGGCATCCAAAAAACTTAGGTCCTGTGGGAATAGTGTACTAACCGCCATCCCTTGCATCCTTCTTCCCTTTGTCTTGACCCTTAGACTGAGAAGAACTGGATTGTCTGCGGTCCTTGTCGAAGTTTCTCCCATTAGCATTCTTCATAAATTTCTTGAACTGCCTTGTAATGTAGGACTTCATCTTGGAATCTTCATCATCGAAAGAATCATCTGTGTCACTACTCTTTGACTTCAAGGCCATGCTCTTGCCTTTACCCGACTTGCCAATCCTAGATAGTCCTAGTTCATAGGTCTGCAAGTTTCCAACCAGCTCAGTCAAAGGAATCTTATCAATATCCTTTGATTCTTCTATCGTTGTAATCTTAGCATGGAATCTCTCGGGTAGAGATCTGAGCACCTTCCTTACAATCTTGGGTTCAGGAATGGTTTCACCAAGATTGAAGGCTGAGTTTACTATGTCCTTGAGCTTGGCATAGAACTCATCGAACAACTCATCCTTCTCCATCTTTATTTCTTCAAAGCTTGTAGTGAGCCTTTGAAACTTTGAATCCTTGACAGCCTTTGTACCCTCATAGGTTGTCTGGAGGATGGTCCATGTTTCCTTTACAGTTTCAGTAAAGGATATCTTCTTGAACTCCTCATTGGTGACTGCGCTAAATAAAGCATTCAACGCTCTACTGTTGAAGTTTGCCGCCTTGATCTTGGCTTCATCCCAATCGGCCGACGCTTCTTTTGGCTTGGTCCAGCCAATCTCTACAGCTTGCCACACCTTCTCATCTAAAGACTGCAAGAAAGCTCTCATGCGTACTTTCCAGTATGCATAGTTAGTGCCATCAAATAAAGGAGGAATGATTAATGACTATCCTCTATCCATGGCAAACAGGGGTCAATGGATCAACACAGCAAAGATTAAACCTAATCAGAGTGTGTCTGCTCTGATACTTCTTGATAGGCCAAAAACGTATTGACCCCTTGTGATTAATTAACCAATTAATTTAGCCAAGTATATTAATTAAGTTAATTAACATGCAAACGCGTGGTAGCATAAACAAATCACCAAAAACTAAATATGCAGCGAAAATTAAATGACACGGATGATTTGTTTACGAATGGGGAAAACCTAACGGCAAAAACCCCACCGGGTGATTTTCAGGTCACCACTCCTGAAACTCCACTATTATCACAACAAGCGGTTACAAGTAAAGGAATCCCAAGTACTTTACCAACCTACAGTTGAACCCTTACCCCAATACCCAATTAGACTTGTTCTGTAGTGACAGTTTCCCCTTTTTATGCACGGCTCCTAAGTACGTGACTAACCAATGTGTGAATCCCAGTACCTGACTTTAACACCAACTGAAAGAGAGGTTGGCTGCAAAGTTCTTCAGTTCATTCTGCACGATGAAGATCAAGAAGATGCTTGGTCACAAAACCCAAAGGTGCACATACATAGCAACTTCTTCAGAAGAGATGAACTAGGGCAAGAACTTCGTCTCTGGTCACAATTTGCTTCAACAGAGTTTTCTCAATGCTTGTGCAACTTGTGTCCTTGTTGACGGCCCTTAAAACAATCCTTTTTTATGTCTAGGGTTAGGAGAAAAGAAGGCCCAGAGACACATTCACGGATCCCAAGAAATCAGATCAGAATTCTAATTTTTATAAACCTCGACAGATAGAAGTTGTCGAGAAGCTGTCGAGCTTACGAGCTGAAACAGCTTTCTAAACCTCGACGCATACTAGCTGTCGAGCTTTCGTAATCTTGCACTTTCAGCTTGTTTTCTTGGACAGACTTGAAGGCTTCCACACTTGATCTTGAAACATAGTTTCTTGAAGTATTTCAACACGTCCTAGATCTACCCAAATACAAGTAAAGTGCGTTTTGTCAAAGGATTAGCCAATTATATAAAAGAATGACATATGTTCTTTAACAAGTGAAACACATATGTCCTAACAGCAACAAAAAAATCAAGAAGATAGAAGAAAGTGATAAAATCACTTAAAGTCCTTTTTCTTCCACACCTTAGAAAAACTTTCCCTTTGATTAAACCCTTGAATCGGCGGTGAGGGGGAAGAATTGAAACCGTTCAAGTTCGAAAGGAACATGAAGGCTTTGAGAAGATCACCAAGAGGAGCAAGAGAGGATTGAAGCTGATTCTTGCTTCCAGATCCGATCATGCCGTTACTCTGGTGAGTGGCTAACCACTTATAGCAATTTGGTCGAGTATAACCTGCAGCTCCACAATGATGACAGAGATGCTACTTCTTCTGTTTGGGCTTTTGAGAGCTAGCCTTCTTAGCCCTAGAGTTCTTAACATCTTTCTTATCCTGCTTAGGGGGTGCTCCCAAGATAGATTTACCCTTGTCTAGGTTCTCACTAGCTAATTTAGTTTTAACATCAGTGTTCTCAATTTCAGTATTATTAGCAGGAGGAACAAACACAGTAACACTAGTAGAAGCAATATTAGAGGAAGAAAGACCATACCCTAAACCTATTCGATCCGAAGTAGATTTCTGAATGCTGAGCATCTCATCAAGCTTTGCACTTGAAGTCCTTTCCAATTGAGCTCTGACTTGAAACAACTCCACATAAGCTTCTTGGTCTTCTCAGCCAAGAAATTTTTCTCAAACCTCAGTGCACCAATTGTTTGATTAGATTCATCAAACTTTGTGGACGGCTCTTCAAGATCAAGTTCCACATCACTAAGCTTCTTGGTGGCTAGCCTATACAGTTTCTCATGCTTCTCAAAGAGATTGTAAAGTTTCTCATAGGTTGTATAGATATCATCTTGATCATCCATCTTCTTACACTTAGAATCCACCAATTCTTCTTGACTGTGGTAGTGAAGGCATTGAAGATTCTGTCATCTTCATCGTCGGAATCATCCTCAAGCTCAGTGTCACTCAAGGTTGTAGCAAGTGCCTTACTCTTCCCAATGCTCTTGAGATATGTGGGGCATTCTTGCTTCATGTGACCGAATCCATGACACCCAAAACACTTTGGTCCTGCAGGAACAGTGTACTGACCGCCATCCTTAGCATCCTTTTGTCCTTTGTCTTCGCCCTTAGACTGAAAAGAACTGGATTGTCTGCGATCCTTGTCAAAGTTCCTCCTATTGGCATTCTTCATAAACTTCTTGAACTGCCTTGTAATGTAGGACTTCATCTTGGAATCTTCATCATCGGAAAACTCATCCATGTCACTGCTCTTTGCCTTCAAGGCCATGCTCTTACCTTTACCTGACTTGCCAATCCTAGATAACCCTAGCTCGTAGGTCTGCAAGTTTCCAACCAGTTCAGTCAAAGGAATCTTGTCAATATCCATTGATTCCTCTATAGTCGTAATCTTCGCATGGAATCTCTTGGGTAGAGATCTGAGCACTTTCCTCACAATCTTGGGTTCAAGAATGGTTTCCCCAAAATTGAAGGCTGAGTTCACTATGTCCTTGAGCTTGGCATAGAACTCATCGAACGACTCATCCTCCTCCATTTTTATCTCTTCAAAGCTTGTAGTGAGCCTTTGAAGCTTTGAATCTTTGACAGCCTTTGTACCCTCATAGGTTGTCTGGAGAATGGTCCATGCTTCCTTTGCAGTTTCAGTAGAGGATATCTTTTTAAACTTCTCATTGGTGACTGCGCTAAATAAGGCATTCAACGCTCTGCTGTTGAAGTTTGCCGCCTTGATCTTGGCTTCATCCCAATCGGCCGACGCTTCTTTTGGCTTAGTCCAGCCAACCTCTACAGCTTGCCACACCTTCTCATCTAAAGACTACAAGAAAACTCTCATGCGTACTTTCCAGTATGCATAGTTAGTGTCATCAAATAAATGAGGTATAATTAACGACTGTCTTCTATCCATGACAAACAGGGGTCAATGGATCAGCACAGCAAAGATTAAACCTAATCAGAGTGTGCCCGCTCTGATACCACTTGATAGGCCAAAAACGTATTGACCCCTTGTGATTAAATTAATTAATTTAACATGCAAACGTGTGGTAGCACAAACAAATCATCAATAAACTAATTATGCAGCGAAAAATAAATAACACGGTGATTTGTTTACGAATGGGAAAAACCTGAAGGCAAAAACCCCACCGGGTGATTTTCAGGTCATCACTCCCGAAACTCCACTATTATCACAACAAGCGGTTACAAGTAAAGGAATCCCAAGTACCTTACCAACCTACAGTTGAACCCTTACTCCAATACCCAATTGGACTTATTCTGTAGTGACAATTTTCCCTTTTGATGCATAGCTCCCAAGTACGTGACTAACCAATGCGCGGATCCCAGTACGCGACTTCAATCACAAACTAGAGAAAGTTTGTTGGCTGCAAAGTTCTTCAATTCATCCCAACGATGACGATCAAGAAGATGCTTGGTCACAAAACCCTTTGGTGCAAATACACAGCAACTTCTTCAATAGTGATGAACTAGGTCAAAACTTTGTCTCCGATCACAATTTGCTTCAACAGAGTTTGCTCAATACTTGTGCAACTTATGAACTCTTTGGCGGCCCTTAAAACAATCATTTTATATGTTTAGGGTTAGAAGAAAAGAAGGCCCAAACACATAAACACGGATCCCAAGAAATCAGATCAAAAATTCTAATTTTATAAACCTTGACAGATAGAAGCTGTCGAGCTAACTATCAAGCCACAGGCAGAACAGCTTCCTTAAACCTCAATAGATGCAATTGTCGAGATTTAATGAATTTGCACTTTCAGCTTGTTTTCTTGAACAGACTTGAAGACTTCAACACTTGATCTTGAAACATGGTTTCTTGAAGTATTTCAACACATCCTAGATCTACCCAAATACAAGTAAAGTGCGTTTTTTCAAAAGATTAGCCAATTACATAAAAGAATGACATATGTTCTTAACAAGTGAACCACATATGTCCTAACAGATCAAATTGAGTTCCTTTTATGACAAACATGATGAGCATTGACACTTCAGGAATTGTTGCACTATAGGAACTGCAAAAAAAAAAAAAAAAAAAAAAAAAAAAAAAATTGGTTTTCTTAGGTAATAGAAGTAGGGAATCACCTTGCATTTCAGTATTTGTGATCTTTTTTAGTTAATTTAGTACCTAACCTATTCCTTATTTCTTTTTTTCTTTTGTTGTTTCCAGTTAGCTATGGCCTATCTGAGGTAGCAAGTGATTGACAAGCTGAAGTTCGCTAAATTTGTAGATAATTTATTTCTTTCATTTTTTTTATGAGATTTTATTTACTTATTTATTTTTAAACTTTTGAATCATGGTTTTGTTGGGCTTTGGGTTTCGGTTATAAAAGAGTTTGTATACATTTTTTCTGTTTGATATGAGGGTGAGAAAATTTGGATATATATTCCTTTTAGGTTTTGAATCATAGTTTTGCAGGGGTTTGGTTTGGGAAAAATTTCACATTTTTGTGTTTTTTTTTTTTTTTAATTATAAAATTTTGAGATACGTTTTCTATATTTGAGGTATTAAAGGTAACCTTTTTTTTTTTCTTCAAAAATGTGGATTTATTGTATTTTAGGTCTTGAAAGTAGTTGTTTCATTTTTTTTTTTTTCTATGGTTTATCCATTTTTTATATATGTTTTCTATGCTTTTGATATTAGAGAGAGAAAGTTTGGATATTAAGAAATTTGTCAAATTTCTAACGTAGCTTATGTACGAAATTATATCAATAAATATTATATGGGAAATAATATTTTTATGCTTCACTTTTTGAGTTCTTAATTAAGATTGTTTTTTTTTTATTCTTTCTTGCAACTTTACTTTAAGTTGACGAATCATTGTATTTCTTATAACTCTATTTTGGTTTAATACTTTTTGGTGTTGTGTTTTTTGAGTACCCTATCACAGGTCCTCTCTCTCTCTCTCTCTCACTTATAGCTTTTGTTTAATTATTTTTTGAGTTAATACTTAGTCATTTTAGTAGTGAGAATTTGAATATATATCAAAACACAATCTTGGTTATGTATTTGAATATGCCTATCAATTATTTGAGTAATATCAAGTGTAATTTTGTGATGAGTATTGATTATAATGATAATCTCCTTTAAGAGAATGAGAAATTTAAATAATATATTTGAAATTTAAAAATTTTAGTTGTAAAAATAAAATTATGAAACATAATGCACTATAACATAATTTAGAATAATATGGACCACTTAACATAAAAAGTTTAGAAATTGTTTAATTTTTTTGTGAGAGTAAATTATCTTCAACAAATTTAGGAAAGAAAATTATACATTATATCAAAATTACAAAATAATTATATATTCCCACGCATCGCGTGGGTCTGCGACTAGTCTATATCTATATAATATCTAAAAGCTGAAACATAGCATTTATTGTTGTTACGCTCCAATTGAACCACATCATCGACCATGTCAGCTTTTTTTTTCCCCCTTAATTTTTTAAACAATATTAATATATAAATAAATAGTGCAACTTTACACATTACCATTAACAACCTTAACATTCTTTAACTCACTAAATCCAACTCACCATTAATTTAGCATTCATCCAATTCTCAACTTTTCATTTTCCCCTTCAAAACCGTTTTGCTCTTTTGAAGTTCAAACCCTTCAATTGCCACTCCTATGATTAATTATGTTATTTTTAACACTATAAATTTCCAAGTGCTCTCTCTACTTCCACAAAAGTTGCCAAAGTGGCATCAGATTTGGAAAGTCCCTTTGAGGTTTGTCCTTTTGCTTCTTATTTTTTCTTTTCCCCCAACTTCAGTTTTTCCATTGGATTTCTAAAGTTTGTGGATGACAAGCTTTTTTGTGGGTTGCTAACAATGTGATCATTTTAGGGCTATGGGTGGCTAGGATTGGTTTGTTGGTTATGAGAAGGGTTTTCAAGAATTAGAAATCTCTACAACAACTTCTTACTTCATATTCATGTTGTACAATTTTTATTTTATATTTGTATTTTACCTGTTCAATTTTTTTATCTTTGATATTTTAGATTTCTTACATTTGACATTTGTTTAACTCTATGTAAAAAAAGGAAAAAAGAAAACAAAAGTTTAATGTATTTACCTATGATTGTTTTGAAACAATAATAGATTATACGTTGTAATTATACTCCAATTATTGCTTTCATATTTTTTGACTTAGTGGTTCTTTTTTGTTGTGTAACCTTTCTCAATTTTTGTTTGGCTTCGACAAATATTATGTTTAGCACACTTTTTCTTATTATGTGCAGCACATAATAATTTGATCTTGCAGTTCAATAGACAATAAAAAATCTACCTCAAAATTTTGGTCATGAGGAAATAGAAAATCTCAAAACATGATTGGGGGTTTAATTTTTATATGATTTTGATAATGCTAAATGTGGAATTTGGTTCTTGCAGGGTTTAGGATCATTGACCTAGATACATGAGAGTTTGACAATGAAGGTTTCTTAAATGGCCAAAGACATTTCTAAAGAACTTTAAGAGAAGAATGAAAGTTTTTTTTTCAAAACTTCCATTATTATATATAGTATAGATATTGTTTTTGGTTTTTGATTCTTCATTGATTTCATGATTTAGTTATTAAGCAAAACCCAAAATAATAGAACGGAAATGGATAATACTTTTAAGAATAGTTCAACTTTTAAGGAGAACAAATTATTTACAAAATAATTATACATTATAGCATATTACAAAATAATTATATATTCTCACACATCGCGTGGGTTTGCGACTAGTCTATATCTATATATTACTAAAAGCTGAAGCGTGGCATTTATTACTGCTGAGCTCCTGTTGCGCCACCTTATCGCCATGTCATTCGCCACATAATTATTATTTATTATTTATTCCTTTTTTTTACAAAAAAATATATATAAATAGATTATTGGCTTTACATATTCATCTTTGTCAGTTTTAACATCTATATATATATATATATATATATATATATATATATTTTTTTTTTTTTTTTTTTTTTCCAGTTTTCCTATAATTTTTTTTTTTTACATTCACTTATTTTTTAAAATTTTTACACTTTCTTCTACTTTTCTTCTTCCCTTACCTTTTCATCTCCCCACTACCCTCTACTTTAATATTGCTATTTATCTTTCCCTTCATCTTCCTTTATATGTCTCTTCTTATCCCTTCCCTTTTACTATAAATTTGTCACTCTTTTCCATTCTTTGCATAGTTTTCTCTCACAAAAAGGTTCTCTCTCTCTCTCTCTCTCTCTCTCTCAATGTTTTGGTGGATTTTTATTTTTATTGCATCTTCGCTTTAGGTTGATAAATTTTTGTGTTTTTAAGAACTCTAATTTAGGTTAATACGATTTAGTTTTGTGTTTTAAGTTATTATTATTATTATTATTATTATTATTTTACTCTTTGATTGTTAAATTTTATTCGATTACATTATAAAAAAATTAAAGATAGTAGATAAAAATAAAATAGTCTTCCATTACATAGCTGTGAGGACCCGATTTGAACTCGTAGCCCACTACTTGGATGGACTTAAGCCCAAAACGCCCAAAACAATAAATTTATAGAGAATAGGTTGGAAAACTGAGTTTTAGTTAATCAAACGAACACTAGAATGGGTTCAGATAATAATAAAATGAAATGAAAAGGGTTTGTATTGAAGAAAAATCGTCCTCAGGAAGATCCGAGAAGGTCTGCTCTTATCTATTGTTCTCAAACTTGATTACAAATTTAACTCCTGAAGGCTACAGTGTTTTTCTCTTCAATTCTCGATCCCCTTTTCTTGTTGCCGCCCTCTTCTTTTATACTTTCTTTTCTTCTCACCTCCACCTTCCACGTGCATGCTAGATGATTGGTGTTGATACTTGTCCCATCCACACCTTCCATCAGTCTCCATGTAGTAGCTGTAAGGCTGAAATGCACTATTCAAGTATCACTTCCACATTAATGCGGCCAGAGAGTTAGCTGCAGTGCATTTAATGCAGAGGTAGCAGCTTTCCCCTTAGATATTTTAAAGCACTCCCCTGCCTACCATCTTGACAATGCTTATCAATACTCACGAGACTTCTTGGGACATCACATTGATTGACAATCAACCTTTTTAGACCTCGGCATTGGTCAGCCAAGGATGCAATTATCCTCGGCCCACCTCCTTGAGCCATTATGGTCAAAGTTGACCTCTATTTACTATACAATCCTTTCTAATAAAGATTTCCCCTCCTTGGACAATCCCTTGTCCTCGGATTGGGCCACAGGCCCAATAATACAAACAAATGATGGACTTTCAGGCCCAATATCCCTACAATAGCATAATTTGGATAATTTAGTGTTTATTGTTATATCTTTTAATTTTTCTTTTTTTTTTTTCTTCTCTTCTATTTTACTCAATATTGAAATTCAACCACATCCTCCTTGTCATTAAATTATTTATATTTTCTCTCTCTTTTTGTTTTAAAAAATAAAAAATGTAATATTTTACTTAAATTCAAATAAAAGAAAATTGTGCTTATCAAATTGTAATCATTTTTTTTTTTAACATTTACACTTTCTCCAACCTTTCTCCTTCTCTTTACCTTTTCATCTCCCCAAACATTCTACCTTGATATCACTCTTCCTCTCTCCTTTTATCTTCCTTTATTTTGTTTCTTTTTATTATCATCCTCTTAGCATAAATTTCTCATTCACTCTTCCATTCTTTACATAATTTTCTCTCACAAAAAAGTGGTTATTTCCCACTCTTTCTCCCTCAATTTTTTGGTAGATTTTTATTTTTATTTTTCTCGTATCTCTATTTTAGCTTGATAAAGTTTTGTATTCTTAGAACTCTATTTTGGTTGATGGGATTTAGTTTTGTGTTTTAAGGTTTTTTTTATTTTTTTATGACTTTTATTGTTAAATATTATCATATTGCATTATAAATAATTAAAAATAGTATATAAGAATGTACTATTATTATATTACATAGAAATTATTTGGATAAGTTAGTGTTTATTGTCATGTATTTTATTTTTATTTTTTTTTTTCTAATATCATTTTATTTAAAATTTAAATTCAGCCACATCCCCCATATATATCATTAAATTATTTATATTTCCACTCCTTTTTTATTTTAAAAAATTTTAAATATAATATTTTGCCTAAATTAAATAAATAAAATTGTCCACATTAAGTGGAGTAATGCTAGGGAAACACTCATTCTCACACCCAATGCATCAAAGGAAGAATGAAATACAAAACAAATCAAGTTAGAAACACTAAATTTGAAATAAAAATAAAAATAAAAATAAAACTAATAATGCATATTTAATGTCATAGAATCATCATCAAATTTTGGAAAACGATAGGTTGTCAATGGAGAGAGAGAGAGAGAGAGAGAGAGAGAGAGAGAGATGGTATAGAAAAAAAAAACCAATACAAAATAATAAAGAGTAGATAAAGAAAAAAAATCAAACGTCAATTAGTAATTGTTAATTGGAAAACAAAAAAGTTGTAAGGAGAAGTAAAAAATAAAATAGAGATTACCGTGTGGAGAACATTAAAATCTTTACAGTGTAGTAACATAAACCGCTAAATTCACTTAAAAAATTAAATCAACAATCACCAATTAAATACATCAACAATCACCAATTAAATACATCAACAATCAACAATTAAATACAATCATAGTACCAAATTTAAATTTAAAACTAATTAAACTCTAACTATGGAAATTATTTGGATAATTTAGTGTTTATTGTTATGTATTTTTTTTTCTCATATCATTTTATTTAACATTTAAATTCAGCCACATCCCCCATATATATCATTAAATTATTTATATTTCCACTCCTTTTTTATTTTAAAAATTTTAAAATATAATATTTTGCCTAAATTAAATAAATAAAATTGTCCACATTAAGTGGAGTAATGCTAGGGAAACACTCATTCTCACACCCAGTGAGAGAGAGAGAGATGGTACAGAAAAAAAATAATACAAAATAATAAAGAGTAGATAAAGAAAAAAAAAATCCAAACGTCAATTAGTAATTGTTGATTGGAAAACAAAGAGGTTGTAAGGAGAAGTAAAAAATAAAATAGAGATTACCATATGGAGAACATTAAAAAGTTTACAGTGTAGTAATATAAACTGTTAAATTCACTTAAAAAATGAAATCAACAATCAACAATTAAATACAGTCATAGTACTAAATTTAAATTTAAAACTAATCAAACTCTAACTATGGAAACCATATTAATCATAACTAAAAAAGAGATGTTTTCTGATAGTAGTAGAAATTACATAAGAAATAAAGTTAAAAAATTTAAAAATCCATTTTTTAACATTTCATTTAACCTTATTTAATATATATATTGTTGGGAAATTTAGACCCCGGTTGATAGAATTAACAAGTTTTAAATCCAAGTTATTAATTATATTTATTATGAATAAAACTTGTCAAAGCAAACAAACATCAATATCATGTCAAAATCATGCAACGGAAAAATAAATAAGACAAGATATGATGACCCAGGAAAACCAATGAAACAAACTAGTTTTACAGTAAAAAACCTAGGGGAAAACATTCTCAAAAAGTAATCCACTATAGTAAAGAGAATTTTCAGATCTAGTACAAAACTTTTGTCCCTAGACTCTACAATCCATGTAGATGAACTCACAGCAGAAACCTTCTACCACTTTAGAACTTCTGAACTCTTCAATATATGAACACCACCCTTTGATGATGCATGAATCCCAGTACGTGACTAACCAATTGCGCAAATCCCAATACGCGACTTAATCACCAACTAGAAGAAGATGTTGCCTGCAAAGTTCTTCACTTCATCAACAATGAAGATCAAGAAGCACTTGGTTACAAAACCCTAAGGCGTAAAGACGCAGTAGCTTCTTTCAGAGAGAATAAGGCATTGGTCACCTTTTGAATACATTCTCATTGTATTCTCTTATGTGACGGCCTCTAAAATAAATCTTATATAGGTCTAGGGTTGTGAGAAAAGAAACCCTACATAAATACATAAGCCTGGCCCAAAAATCAGATCTGAAAATTCTGATTTCCGTAACCTCGATAGATAGCAGGTGTCGAGATTTAAACTTCAACAGATACAGCTATCGAGGAGGTGTCGAGAAGGTGTCGAGGAGACAGAAGCTTTCTCGATCGATCCACCAACTGTCGAGAAGGTGTCGAGATTGCGATAACAATCAACTGAAGAGCTCGATAGATAGCCTAGCTGTCGAGAGGTGTCGAGAAGGTGTCAAGCTATCTGTCCAGCTTTAGTAAACAGCTTTTTTTCACTTGTTTCTTGGTCCAATCTTCATGGCTTTAATACTAGACTTGAACAACATGTTTCTTCAAGCATTAAACTCATTCTAGATTTACCCAAATACAAGTAAAGTGAGTTTTGTCAAAGGATTAGCCAACTACATAAAATAGTGACATATGTTCTTAACAAGTGAAACACATATGTCCTAACATATATATATATATATATATATAGATATATATAAAATTTTCATACACTATTACTTTCGAAAATCTAATGAACAATACTACCTCTCATTTATCGTCTTTGTTATGCAAATCATCAATTAGTAAATATATGATAATGATAAGAAGCGTTACAAATGAGATCACTAAAATATATATATAAAATTAATTAGCCACTGTCATTATAGAGTAGTGGTCTATAATTTTACGCATCCAAAAAAGTGGAATATATAGAGTTTTCTTTAAAATATGTGTAAAGATTCACTATATGTGTGTGTGTGTGTGTGTGTGTGTGTAAAGGTAAAAAAAAATGTATATTTAAGGTTTTATTAACTTAAAAACTAATGAAAAACCAATGGTTAATAACTAAAATTATAGTATAAGTAAAATATTTAATGAGACCATCCTAAAAAAATTATCATGCACAACGCACGGGTATGCGACTAATATATATAAAAGCAGAGACTTCACGTGAGAAAGCATGAGATTTTGCCAAGTGACACATTGTATGACATTCTTTTCGTTTAGGCTTCCACCTTATTTACATTTAGCATTTATGTCAAACTATTAAGTAATGACAAATGCATTTATTTCAATGTTTTTTTTTAAATGGGAAAAGGCAAAAATTTTATATATTTATAACTTATTGCATTAAATAGATACGGACGGGTCTAAAAAGTCATGGGAAATATAGAATTAAGAAAACTTTTCAATTTTGTGCATAAAACTAACTACATTGCAAAATTGCAAGAGTCGGATTCAATGAATTAGGTAAATATTATTTGTCTCCACATTTGTCCAATATAAATCCTCATTTTCATTGGATTAAACTTCCATAATTTTCCTCACAATATCTTTGGTTTTCTTTTTGAGAGGTATGTTAATTTTCAAAATATTATGTTCATTTTAAATATTTTGTTTAGATTTTATGTATACGTTTTTACTTATGTAGCATTGTAATGTATTTAGGCTTACTTTTTCATATTATGTGCCGATGTATATTTTGGATATTTCGTATGATGCATATACTTGGTAAGGATTTGTTTTTGGCTACTTTTAGTTCAATTAAAATTTGTAGGTGACAATGTGAACTGTGTGATTTGGTGACATTTTTTGGTTGCATGAATTAGAAGAATTTTCCCCCAATGTATTTAGTTTTAGTAGAAAACTTCATAGATTAATTGTGACTAACAATAATAGTATTCATAAAATCAATAAGACATAAATAATTTCTTACAAAATTTATCAAAATAGACCGCGCATCTCGCAAGATACCAGCTGTTAGTTCCAAAAGGCAGTAGGTAATAGGAGGTCATCTTGTTCCATTTTTAGCCCGGGTTAGAGTAATGGCGGTTACATTTACACCACAGACACAAAATGATAAGAATTTTTCTTTTCTCTTCCTAGTTCCTCCTCCTTTTGAGGCCGAAGAATTAGACAACAAAACTCAGAAACACTTTTTTTCTTATTTTGAGAACACAAACACTTCATTTCCAACCATGTAACAACTGTACTTGTCATTTTTGGAAAAAAAAAGAATTTGGTATTTGAATAAAAAAGAATCGCAAAGTCATTCTGTCTAATTTTTTTTTTTTTCAGAAGCCCATTCTGTCTAAATTGACTATATTCAATTGAAAGGTTATCGTCTTGAAATGGCAAAGCCATACTACTTTCCGTTATTGAAGGATGACCAATTATCTGTATCATCCAAAGACAGAGCAAAACTGAGTTATAAAAGCAGAGGAAAGCAGAGTCTCTTTACTATCTCTAGTCACAAAATTTTATTCCTTGGTTTTGTGACTTAAGAGAGTTGATAGGCAAAAAAATGTCCCTTTCTTTTCTCCCCTCGCTTCTTTTATCCCTTGTTGTTTTCTTTCTTTTGTATACCACCACCAATGGCGCTAAAAAGGTAACAACGTTTTGGTTTCTGATCAATGTTGTCATTCAAAGTTCTATGTTTTTTGTTTTCATGAAAAGGTTTTGATATTTTATGCATGTGAATAAAATTTCATGTTCTAAATGTATGTCATTACCAGTATAGATCAGGGTATTTGATAGACTTCTTTAACTGTTTCATCAATGGCCTTAATTTTTACATCTTGGTGCAGTCTTATATTGTGTACATGGGAGCACAATCGCATCTATTTGATGCTTCATTGCAAGAACTTGACAGTGTGACGAATTCTCATTTAGACTTGCTTGGATCATTCGTAGGAAGGTATAAAATTTGATAATAGGTGTCTTGTATTACTTATGTTCCTCTTTCTTTTTTCTTTTTGGTCAATGTTGAATAAAAATGACAACTTTGTTATTTGTAAATTTCTTGCACAGTACTGTGAAGGCTAAGGATGCAATCATTTACTCTTATACAAGACATATCAATGGTTTTGCTGCAATGCTTGATGAGAAAGAAGCAGCAGAGATTGCAAGTGAGGAATACAATCTAATTCAGTTCTCTGGATTTTTATATTGGTGGCTCTGTTTTCCTCTGTTTCTGTCCCTGCTGCAAGCCAAATTTATGCAGTTGGGACCATATCTGACAATGGCTGTGTTTTCACTTGTAGAGGATCCAAAAGTAATATCAGTCTTCCCAAACCTACCAAGAAAACTGCACACAACCCGGTCATGGGAATTTCTTGGGCTTACTAAGGATGGACGAATTCCTGATTCATCAGCATGGAAAGCAGGGAGGTATGGTGAAGACGTAGTCATTGGAACCCTTGACACCGGTGAGTCTTATATTCTCTTTTACTTTAAGATTGATTGCTTTTTCCTTCCACAAAGTGTGAAGAAATATGAAAATGTTGCATGCATGTTTCTAGCCCAACTAACTTCTTTGTACAAGCCCTTAAAGTTGGCTATGATGAAAACCATATGTTTGTGTTACTGCTTTGACATGAACATATTTGACTCCAAACTCTTTTTTATTAGATCAATTATCAGGTCAATTTTGATATATTTCAAACCAACGTATGACGTTTCTTAGTTGATTTGACCAACCCAATTTTATATTTTTCAGATTGTAGAGTGCTGATCTCATGTTACAAAATAATGTATATTAGAGATTCATGGCATGTTTGTTTTTTAACAACCCATAGTACCGTATATATATATATATATATATATAATAAATATACCTTTTGTATTATGGTTGTAACTCTCTCTCTATTAATTCCTCCATTGCTTAGGTCATCCACATTCACTTATTCTTATCTTTGCAACTTGATATTTGTTATCATTAAAAATTTGCAAGTGTTAGAGTTACCAAAGAAATAAATCTCAATTATCCATATATGCAATACGTTCGCGTGTATATATAAAAAATATTTGTGCAAATTTTCCAATGTTAATTGCTATTTTGTTTTGACATTTTATGGTGTGCCCTCTTTTTTCAATGGGATTGTGCAAGGTGCTTGGCCGGAATCAAAGAGCTTCCAAGATAAGGGGTACGGTCCCATCCCAGCCAAATGGCGTGGCATCTGTCAACCTGGCTATAAAGATGGATTTCGTTGCAATAGGTCTTTTTTTTACCCCTCCACTCATGCCAATTTTCTCTAACAAATTTTGAATAGGAAATACCTCATCCGATTGTGTGTATTGCCTTAATGAGTTCATATTGAAAGATTTTATGAATACTATCAAGAAGTTTATGTTGATAACCAAAAAGAGACACAGTTTCGATTTTGATAACAGAATTGAGTTCATAAATTTTGAAAAGCTATTGAAAGAACAAAGGTGGTTCATCGTCACACTTGAAAACAAAGTGTGCTAATTTAGCTTCATGGGAATTATCATGTCTTAAATGCTTAAGTAAATTTTCAAAGCAAAGAACCACATGGAATGGCTTCTAATGTAATATGATTAGATAGAAATCACCCTCTAGTCATTCTTGTTAAGTCAATCTGGTATTTGCTTGTGTTTCTACTAAGTAAGGCTTCCTTATATGCTCTCTATTCTCATATGTTCACATTTGAAAATGGCCCGGCTTCACCGTTTTTAATTGTTATGTATGCAGGAAGTTGATTGGAGTTCGGTACTTCAACAAAGGTTATGCTGCAGATTTAGGAACTCCTCTTAACGAATCTTTTAACTCTGCTCGTGATCTGGAGGGCCATGGCAGCCATACCTTATCTACAGCTGGTGGTAACTTTGTACCCCACACTAGTATTCTTAACATTGCCAATGGCACTGCTTCAGGTGGATCACCAAGAGCCCGTGTGGCTGCCTACAAGGTCTGCTGGCCAGAAACCGAGACTGGTGGCGGGTGCTATGATGCAGATATCATGGCTGCCGTTGATGCTGCAATAAGTGATGGTGTTGATGTGCTCTCAATGTCTATTGGTGGCGTTGGTGGCACTGAATTTTTCAGGGATGGGTTATCAATAAGTTCCTTCCATGCTGTTAAGAATAATATTGCTGTGGTTTGCTCAGCTGGCAATGCTGGACCAACTCTGGAGACTGTAACAAATGTGTCTCCATGGATTTTCACAGTTGGGGCTAGTACAACAGACAGGAATCTTGCTAACTATGTTTCTCTTGGCAACAAGAAGCAAATCAAGGTATTATGTATCTTATTTTTCACAGTCCATGTATAAAAATATTCAAGGGATTAATTTCAGTATGCATATAACACGAAAGTGAGTTGTGGCTAGCCAAGTTCTGAGCTGTTTGCTTATTCAGCTATGCCCTTATACTGAATCTGCAACAATTAGATGATTCTTAATACTAAGGTGCTTTGCCTTTGGCATTGCAGTTGGATAAGGTGGGAGTTCAATCCTACCATTTTTTTCCATATAATGCATATTCAAGAGAGCATTATTGATAAACTAGTTCTGGAAAGACCTGGAATTTTTTAAAATTCTTCCAAATGCAACTTTTGACAAGAAATATACAAGTTATCTTTATTCATGACATGAAAAACAATTGTAGTGACATTCCTATTTTTAATTGTTAGGGAGCAAGTCTTTCAGCTTCAGGCGTACCAGGTGGAAAGTTCTATCCATTGATCAGTGCTGCAAATGGTAATAATGCAAACACATCCACCACATCAGCGTAAGCACAACCACTCCATGTCCTCAATCTAACACAAATATAATTTTGTAATATCAAATTGTATGATTACCTTTCTTCAATTCTCTACCATATAAAACTGAGTTTTTTTTTTTTTTTTCCCAATCTTTCCTGGTAGTCTGCTTTGTTATGCTGGAAGTCTTGATCCCAAAAAGGTGAAAGGCAAGATTGTGTTGTGTCTACGAGGGGAGAATGCAAGAATTGAAAAGGGCACTGAGTGTCTTAGGGCAGGTGCTGTAGGTATGATATTGGCTAATAATGTGACTGATGGGAATGATCTTTCAGCTGATCCTCATGTGCTACCTGCTTCACATATCAACTACACTGATGGCCAAATCATATTTGCTTACCTTAACAGAACCAAGTACTTATCTTTTTCACTTCTTACAGTCATTTTTGAACTAGTTAGACACAAGATTATTTTCTTACAAGTTATAATTGTTATAAATGGATATTTCTTTGTAATAGGAACCCCACTGCTTCCATTACTGATGTAAAGACGCTATTAGGAGTAAAGCCAGCACCATTTGTGGCTGCATTCTCATCTAGGGGACCCAGTAACATTGAGCCAACAATTCTCAAGGTCTGCTAAGCAATTCAATCTTCAACATTTTTTTTTTTTTTTTGCATTATTTTCAAGTATGCATCATGTGCAGATTCTCTTACGTGCTTAACTTTTGTGTTAATTGCAGCCTGATATCACTGGACCAGGAGTGAGCATACTTGCTGCTTTCACCGAAGCAGTAAGTCCCACTGGATTAGATAATGACAAACGCCGGTTTCCTTACGCTATACTCTCTGGCACTTCCATGTCATGTCCTCATGTTGCTGGCATTGTTGGCCTTCTCAAAACACGGTACCCTCACTGGAGTCCATCAGCTATCAAATCTGCAATCATGACTACAGGTAAACATTCTCTTTAAGTTCATATTGCAAATCCTTCATGCTGTGAAGTCAGAGACGTGTCACACATTCTTGTTCACTACCTCTAATCTTTCCATTTCCATTTTCAATTCCAGCAAAAACCCGAGATAACACCAGGAAGTCAATTCTGGACTCATCCACTGTCAAAGCGACACCATTGGCCTATGGTTCAGGACATGTGAACCCAAACCGTGCAATGGACCCTGGACTCGTTTATGACGCTACCACTGAAGATTACTTGAACTTCTTATGTGCTCGTGGCTACAATGATACCTTGATCCGATTATTTTCTCAGAAGCCTTATTCATGTCCCGATACTTTCAGTATAGAGGACTTCAACTACCCTTCAATCGCAGTTCCTGACATCCAAACACGCAAGGTGACTCTTACTAGAACAGTAACTAATGTTGGTTCTCCAGGCACATACAAAGTGCATGTCAGGCAACCCTTTGCAGTTTTTGTCACTGTCAAACCTAGTGTTTTGGAGTTCAAGACAACTGGTGAAAAGAAGACCTTCCAGGTTATTATTACGCCCAATTTTGCCAAATTAGGCACTAGAGCCGGCTATGTATTTGGAGATATGATTTGGTCAGACGGCAAGCACTCAGTCAGGAGTCCTATTGCTGTGAATCTTGCTAGCTAGAAATAAAAAATAGGTCCATTTTTTAGATGTTTTCATTTGCTAGAGCCTATGGTGTTCTATGTTGAAAGAACAGAATTCGTCTTTCCTCTTGGACACAATAATTATGTAATCCTAGTTCTAGTTGAAAATGAAAACAGAAACATCAAGATGATTTGAATATTTGATTGCCTTCAGTATCTTATGCATCTTTCTTGTTCCTTCAAAGTGCATCACTGCGTGTAAACCCCAAAATGTTGGCTTATTGGAATAATATTCTCATTCATCATGATGACTCATAATGTTGTACTAATTGTCATTACTCTCCAATAAGCTGCTCTAGACCATGTATATGACATTCCATGAAACTTCACATGGCATTAGTTTATAGTCAGAACTTGCAAGTCTTTATTAATTACAAAGCAAACGTTCCCTTCCTTCAAGGACATCCAATAAAATTAGAATGCTACTAACAACTAACAAGTTATAAGGCTGACTGGTACAACTTTATTGGTAAGCTATAAATTAAATTATTTTATGATTAGGCTTAGTAGAACCACCCCCCCCCCCCCCCCCCCCAATTTTTCCTCCACCAAAACAGCTGAGTGGCTCTTGACTTCAGCATATTTGGAATAAGGAGGAAAACAAGAGAGAAATCTTCTATCACTTTCAATGTTCGCATAGTTGGCAATGACAAAGTATCTATTCAGACTTTTAACTTTCCACAGTCACTACAATTTTGAACCAAGGTGCCTGTCCTCCTTAAAAGAGAGAGCTAGTTAGCAAAGAAAATACACAAAGAAACTAATGGGGCTATCTGTTCTCACTCCTTTACTTCTATTAGTCATTTTCTCTTTGTTGCAGATGCATACCATTGCCAACAAAAAGGCAAGTTTGTTTCTCTTTTATTTTTGTTACTTTTCATAATTACATGCTTTATGTTTTAGATTCTTCTAAATGATGATTTTTTTTTTTAATATATGTGGATAGAATTTATGATGAGTTTCAAAACTGGTATATTTTTTGCTATTTAATGAACTTCAGCAAGTTCTCCTTTCTCATTTCTTTTTCTAATATTCTATCTGAGTAGATTTCATACATATGTGCCATTAAAGGCCTTAAATTACTTTTATGCTTCAGTCTTATGTAGTGTACCTAGGAGGGCATTCACATGGACAAGACCCTTCATTGATGGATCTTGATGGTGTGACAAATTCTCATTATGGTTTGCTAGGGTCTATCTTGGGGAGGTATATAATTGTATACAACTCTATTAAATCTCTGGCTTTTAAAGTAGAATAGAAGTAGCAAGTTCTTTTTATTTGTTTCATTTTTCTTACAGCAATGAGAAGGCCAAGGAAGCAATCTTCTACTCGTATACTAGACATATCAATGGCTTTGCTGCTATCCTCAATGAGGAAGAAGCAGCACTGATTTCAAGTAAGAAGTTCAATTTGATACATTTGTGCAGAAACGTTAGTCAGTTCACAATAACAATTTCAAAGAAAAGTGTTTTTTCTCTGGTTTCCCTGTGTTTCATATCTGGTTAATTTGTTTCTACAAGAACTGGAAGAATTTGGTCTGCTAATATAAATGACCTTCCCAACCACACAGAGCACCCCAATGTTGTATCAGTTTTCTTAAACAAGGGGAGGAGATTGCACACAACAAGGTCATGGGATTTTCTTGGACTAGAGAGAGATGGAGTAGTACCTTTGGGCTCAGTTTGGCAGAAGGCAAGGTTTGGTGAAGATACAATAATTGGAAACCTTGACACTGGTTAGTTTGAAATCCTCATGAGTTTTTTTTTTTTTTTTTTTTTTTTTTGCTATAACCAATTTAAATGAAAAAATTTGGAATTAAGAATGAATATTTTTAATTTTCGTGAAGAATGAAGTTACATTTGAATGTTCAATGTTGCATGAGAATTTTGAACTTCATTTATTGTTCACTTTTTTTGCACAATCAATGTCTTTCAATGAACCTGTGTCCGTGGAATTCAGAATGTACATGGGCTATGTTTTGTATAATGCTTTGATTTGGCAATATTAGACCAGATTTTTGTATAAGATATAAAAAATAGTAATGTATAGACCACAGAGCAATTACTTAATAATACTTCAAATAAATCCAATTTTGACCATTGTGCATGACCAACCCAGTATGGCATTTTGCTAATTTGATTTGACTAACCCACTTTCTTAAGTTAAAGTATTTTGTATGTATTTCTCAGATTTAGTATAATGTATACTAGAGGGATTACAGCTAGTTTGTTTTCATTTAAACACCAAAAATACCTCATCCTTTGGAAAATTTATTATTGCTGATAATGTATGTATTGTTTGAGCAAGTTGACAGCATTTAATCCTTCATTTTATATCAATCTTAAGATCTCCTCATGCTTCCTCCTTGGCGGCGCTCATAACTATATTTTCTCTTTTGTATAATACCAACAATTTGACAGTGGTGGGGTCAACAAAAAAAAAGATCTTGCCTAATCATATTTGCTTTTGCTTCCCTTCTGAGTGGTACATATCTGTCCCACTGTTTCCTTGTCAATTGCTATCTTGTTTTGACACCTTTTGGCATATCACCTTTTATAATGTGGTTGTGATAGGTGTTTGGCCTGAATCAAAGAGCTTTAGTGATGAAGGGATTGGTCCCATCCCATCAAAGTGGCGTGGAATATGTCAGCATGGAAATAAAGACAGAGTCCATTGCAATAGGTCCATTTTCCTCTCTGCTTCGTGCCAATTTTATCCAGCAATATTGATAGCATTGAGTTTCTTTTCAATGAATCTTACCGGCCTTATAAGGTTGTGTTTTACCTTTTTTCTTGCTTCACAAGTTTATAATGGTAATTTTTAGAAGTGTTAAATGATTTTGATTTTGATGTCACATTAGATAGTTAGAGGTTCGTTAAGTAGTACAAAATTTCTGACAAAATCCTCCCCACACTTATTGTTTTGAAAATTTTATGAAAGTCAGTTTATAGCCATACAAGAAAACTAAATTTATGCAAATATTTGAGAGGAGTCAGCTAAAGACTAATTGTGTGCATCAGATAACCACATTTGCTTTCTGGTATTGTTGGTTTGATGAGAAATGGACATCTATCAGTATAGTTACTTTGGAAATAACTCTTTCTATCCAAAAACTGTGGCTACATTTAAAAACCTGAACCTTATGGTTTAAAGTTTTGAAAAGAAGGGTCCAAAATATGTATACTGTTTGAATAAAGCTGCATAACATTCTTTTAGAGCATGGTAGAATTTTTAATATTATCATTGAAGCTCATATAATTGAAGTTCTATTATATAAAATGTAATTACGTGCTATTGGAATCACAGCCAAAAGAAAAGACAATAATAAAAACAAAGTTTTTCCATAAAATACAATTTAAGTCAATTTAACTTCAATCATTCATACTAGCAGCTGACCACTCACTCTCCAATCATTATTTTAAAGTCAGTTCAATTTGAGGCTTTTTATTGCACATGAAGATCTAACAACTCTACATTGGATCCTCAGCTTAAATAAATGATTTGAAAATTTTCTTTTAACTTGCATAAGTTTGTCACTTGTCTATTATTAAAAACATTAGGGCCTTTTTTTTTTTTGTGAATCCTATGCTACTAACTCTAAAACAAGCACAGCCACTGATTCTTCCTCTAATTCATGCCATGTCGATAGGATTTGCTAGCTAAACATGATTTTCTTTCCAGCTAGATGATTAAGAAATCCAAAATCTTCTATTTGATGCCTATAATATTCCTTATATGCCTATCCATTTGAAACAGAGTTAATCATAGTTGAGAAAAGTACCCAAAGGAAGTAGAATAAAAGAGATCCAAGAATTATTGTCTCATCCCACATGCATGGAACATATCTTTTTTTTATACCATTGCATTTTGACTACTTAATATAAGGCAGCTATTTTCACCCTCCACTTTTGATACATCCTATTCCCTTCCTATCTTGTCAATGATTTTCCCTTTCATTCACAAAGTTGAACATAAAAAGCTTAAAAGCAGAGCATGGAGCCAATGACCTTTCTACCAGGTGACACTTCCCTCTCTAGTGGAGGGCCATGTTCAAGGGTCAGATTCCCTTGACAACTTTACCTAGCCCAAAAAAACAGGTGGAGCATGTATTGTAAAGTGTCACATGGTTGTATCCAATGTCAAGCTCTTAGAGACTGGAAATTTTTAGTTTTATTGTTTCTCTGATTTCTATGTGTTACCTGTTTACCAAAGCTTATTGAGCTTGGTATAAAACAAAAAATAAAATAAAAAAGGTTTATTGAGCTTATTTGGCTTATGTACATCTTTTTAAAACTTTAATTTTTCTAAATACATTTGTACTTTTACCGAGATTATTTTTAAGCCCAAAAAACCAATGAAAATAACATTTATTCATTATGCTGTGAATTTTTGTGCTATGCAGGAAGCTAATTGGAGCAAGGTACTTTAACAAAGGTTATGCCTTCTATGCTGGGACTCTCAACTCCTCCTTTTTCACTGCACGGGACTATGATGGCCATGGCTCTCACACCTTATCAACAGCTGGTGGTAACTTTGTTCCTGGAGCTAGTGTTTTCAGCCATGGCAATGGCACTGCAAAGGGTGGATCACCAAAAGCCAGAGTGGCAGTTTACAAGGTATGCTGGCCACCAATTTATGGTTTACAGTGCTTTGATGCAGACATCATAGCTGCCTTTGATGCTGCAATAAGTGATGGCGTTCATGTGCTTTCGATCTCTCTGGGTGGGGCACCAGCTGAATTTTTGGAAGATGCAATTTCAATAGGGGCTTTCCATGCAGTTAGGCATGGCATTCTTGTTGTTAGTGCTGCGGGAAATTCAGGACCAGATCTAGGGACTGTAACAAATGTGTCACCATGGATGTTAACGGTTGGTGCTAGCACAATTGATCGAGAGTTCACAAGTTATGTTGCTCTGGGTAACAAGAAACACCTCAAGGTATTTTCAACCCTAACAACTTTGGTTGTTGCTCATTTGGGAGATTTTATTTCATTAGCTGATTGGACTTAAAAAAATAAGCTGAGCAGAAGTACAGTAGTACTTAGAACACGTAAGCTTTAAAAAGTTGTACATAAGTTGAATAAGCTGGCAAAAAGTTGTACATGAAAATGCAAGGTTCAAGGCCCTCGATGGTCTAGTACACCATTGTCATCAGAAGTCATTATGTGATAATCCATTCTACAATCTTCACTACCAGGGAGCAAGCCTTTCTGCTAGAGGCCTGCCATCTCAAAAGTTCTATCCATTGATCAGTGCTGCAGATGCTAAAGCTGCTAATGCTTCTGCTACAGAAGCGTAAGAACAACTCAATCTATCAATATTAATTTTATATCATTTAAAATTGTATGCATTGCTTCAATTCCTCCATCACATGTATAACTAGTGTTTTGTGAAGTTCTGTTGTAGCCTGCAATGTATGCCTGGAACGCTTGATTCCAGGAAGGTGAAGGGGAAGATCTTGTTCTGCCTTCGAATGAATAATGAAAGAACTGTGAAGGGCGAGCAGGCTGCTGTAGCAGGTGCTGTTGGGATGATTTTGGCTAATGATGAGCTAAATGGAAATGACGTTCTAGCTGAGACTCATTTGCTTCCTGCTTCACATATCAATTTCACTGATGGCAAATATGCCATTGCCTACATCAACACTACCAAGTAAATCCCTGAGTCTTTCTCCTATATTTTTTGCATTCATTCATGATATGTATGTATATGTAACAGGAACCCTATGGCTTACATGACTCACCCAATAACACAACTGGGAACGAAACCAGCTCCAATAGTAGCTCAGTTCTCATCAAGAGGACCCAATATGATTCAGCAAGCAATCCTCAAGGTCTGCTTAGCAATTACATTTACATCTTTAACATTTCTGTTTGTTACTAATAAACTAATAAACCGATTGCACATATGATTTTGCTATGCATTTCAGCCTGATGTCACTGCACCAGGGTTGGACATAATTGCAGCTTACACCGAAGCAGATGGGCCAACTAATCTAATATTTGATAAGCGCCGGATACCTTTTAACTCACAATCTGGCACTTCCATGTCATGCCCTCATGTCTCTGGAATTGCCGGGCTTCTCAAAACACTCCACCCTGATTGGAGTCCAGCAGCTATTAAATCTGCAATCATGACCACCGGTACAAAAATCCTTTCTTAGGTTTACGATAATAATCTCATGTCCTATAAAATGTGACATATACTTTGCTCTAGAATTCCTAATGTTTTAGTACCTATTTCATCTGCAGCAAGTACAAATGATAACAACATGGAGCCAATGCTGGATGCATCCTACCTCAAGGCAACACCATTTGCCTATGGTGCAGGAAATGTTCAACCAAACCATGCCATGGACCCCGGACTCATTTATGATCTAACCATATATGATTATTTAAATTTCCTATGTGCTCATCACTACAACAAAAGCCAAATCAATTTATTCTCGGATAAGCCTTATGCATGTCCTAAGTCATTTAGTCTAGCAGACTTTAACTACCCTTCAATAGCTGTCCCTAATCTTTCTGCAGATTCAGTGACTATTACTCGTATAGTTACAAATGTAGGTTCTCCAGGTACGTACAGAGTGCGTGTCAAAGCACCTGCTGGAGTCTGGGTCACAATAAAACCTAGGAGAATGAAATTTAAGGTAATTGGAGAAAAGAAGAAATTCAAGGTGATTTTAAAACCTAAGGTTGAGGGTAAGCCTAGAGGGTATGTTTTTGGAGAATTGGTATGGTCAGATGGCAAGCACCATGTCAGGAGTCCACTTGTGGTGAAGCACACTGAGAATTGATATTTACAGACATAAATGTCTCGTCTTTTTCATTGGAAAAAAGATTTGTTTATGTAATGCTTTTAACATGGCAAATAAATGGGTAGTTGTCAAGCAAGTCATTAGTTTTGTTACCTTCAACTTTTTAGGCCTAAGTTTTTTTCCGATTGCAGCAGAATGTCAAACCCAGAACATTAATCAACTATTTGTAACCCAGCCAAAACAATGAAATAGAATAAATAAAGTTGATGTGATTGTCAAAAACCAAGAATATTCTGGTTTCTTTCTTTTTTTTTCTTTTTTTTTTCTTTTTTTTGTGGTTGCTGCCATTGTTATTGGATTATGAGTTGAAATAAGCCAGATAAATACTACATGAACTCAATCTAAAGCCAATAGGTAAATTAAAATACTGATCCAGCTGAGCTTCACCTTGCAGTATTAGTCACAAATACACTGACCTTCTATTGATAGGGCTGCCATTACAAAGTTTTTTTTTTTTTTTTAATGAATTAGAAAAATTTTATTCAACAAACCACTTTACAACAGTATTACAAATCACAGGCAGCAGCAGGCTGCAAACTATCAAAGGAAACCAATTAAGGAAGTTATCAAAAACAAAGAAAGGAAACTTCCACAGGTTGCATAAGGTCCTATATTGGATAGAATTTCTAATATTTCTACACCAAAAGAGCCTATATCTAACAACATATACAATATAGTTTGCACCAAATCAGTTTCAGAACAAATCTTTCCATTGTGAATTATGGCATTCCAAGTAATCCAAATATGGTAGATAACAGTTGTCCAAGCAATCTTGTAGATCGCAGAATACCTTATCTTTGAGACTCCTTCTAAAAATAATCTTGCCATAACAAGTATAAAAAGGCAATCAGCTATTTGCTTGCCAAAATAATGCTTACAGTATTGCCACTACACTAAAAGAAATCAGGGCCTCAGATCCTTGCTGCTGATCATTTACATAACATTTGACCTTTTCCTTCTCTCTTTTGCGGATGAATAGAACAACAAAGTCTTAGTAATTTTTTAAGATCAATTTGGGTCCTCAACAGATGAATGATAGTCAGTCACTGTATTCTCTTCCTTCATTCTATTCTATCCGAAGTCGTTCTCTTTGTTACTTCTTCAGTTGACATGTCATTTTTTTACTATTTCTACTAGTGTTATGTTTGGTCTTCCTCTACCCTTTTTCAAAACAGAATTTTACACCCTGCTTAGCAGGAAACGCGTACAACGACAGTTAAGCCAGACTCATTACCTCCAAGTTATCCAAAACTCAGCTCAACTATCACAAAGACTTCCCTAGCCTTCCCGGAATAATTCACACCTGGTGACAAGGCAGTATCTGCAAATACATCATCTACTAATAGAGATCATTACATATCAACTTGCTAGGACAGATGATTGAAAATGTCACAAACTGGCCTCTTTTCTCTTAGGTAAAATTTCCTAGTAAATGGCATCCAAAAACAAGAAATTAAAAGTACAACTTTCCCATCATTTTGTTAGGCCCAGAATTAGAAGCTACCTTCATTAATACAACATAGCCATAAATTATTTCATCATTTTTGACAATTTTCATACAGAAGAATATCAGAATAAAGGTCACTCCCCACCACCCCAAAACCCCCCCCCCCCCCAACCCCACCCCCCAAAAAAAAAAAAAAATCTTGAATCAATGCTTTTCAACTATTCCAAGAGAAACCACAAAAAGTACCATGTGGAAGATTTAGGCACAGATATGTTTTTTATTTGGCTTGGATGAATTAATAATAAAAAAATTTACTGAATAAATTATGAATTAATTTATTTATCTTGGATGAATGAAAAATTCATTACCAAATCAAAGCAGAAAAATACTTAAATATTAAAATCACCGTTTTCTAATAATTTAAGCTAACTAATTAACTTCAACACAAAATACCATTCATCATCCATAGTCATACCTACATATATATACACCATAAATTTTACACAAAACACCATTTAGCATGCATAGTCATACCTACTTACCTATATATACATGCATACATATGCAAAATCATAAATAAGCTTATAAACCAATAAGATTAGATCTATTAGGAATTAAATATTAGACATGACTACCATATTAAAAAAGATAAAACATAACTCCGATACTGCATGAGAAAATATGAAAAAGAAAATAAAGAAAGTATAGAGAACGCAGGAATTAACGTGGTTCGATCTCAGAAGCCTACATCCTTGCAGATAAAAAAAAGTAAGAGAAGGTAAGGAGAGAGAGGAAGAATCGGAAACTTATGGCATGGGCGGAGTAGGGAAGACAAACTTTGTTTTTGCAACTTTTGTTATGGTTCTTAACCAAAACAAAGAGCAATAAGACCACATATAAAGTATGTTGTCCTCCCTACTCGCCCATGCCACAACCTTCCGAAAATCCAAACTCTCTCTCTCCATTTTCTCCAATGACAAACACCACTTTGGTAGCTCCAGTCATGTATGTGTGTAAGTGCCAATGCACTTTGAGTCTTTGACTAGCTAGTTCTACACCTACCTTAGCTTACATTACACATAATACCCTTTCATGCACTAAGCATTATATAGGGGTGTGTCAGTGCTAAAGTTGTGTCAGTAGCCGTTGGATTGAAGAGTTTTTTGTTAGGTGAATATTGATCTTGTCCGTTCATTTGTTTGGTAAAGTTTTCCATCAACTTTGGTTGAAAGTCTACGTGTTTGCCTATCCGAATTTCTCTTTAGCAACAATGGTAAAGAAAAAAGAAGAGAGAGAGATTATTTATTTATTTGTTTGCTTGTGGTTCCATTCCAAAAAAATTTTGTCATACGGTTCACATGTTGCCAATAGGAATCTCTCCTACGCCCAGAAAGCAACACAAAACTGTAAAGTCACAAACCAAAGAATGACAATATTATATGACTTGTTGGCCATTATTGGACGCTATTCTCTATTAAATATCAATCTTGATGGTGGATTACAGATAACTCTCTGTTAAAACTATTCTTTTAAGTATTAACCTTATGATTTTATTTATGTTAAATTTTGCAACCGGCAAAATCACCTGACGGTGCAAATACTACTATTGGACTAAATTTTCAAGCCTCAGCATTAGGTGGTGATTCATAAGATCGTACATGTTTATTGTTTGGGCAAATCATATCACTCATCAAATCGGTCGAGTGGCTAAAAGTACGCATGAATAGTTTTACCAATTAACACGTGGTGGGTTAGAAGAATTTTCCTCCAAACCAATTTGAAGATAAACGTTTTCAATACTATTTATGTTTTTTTAAAAGCATTCATTAAATTATTTAAATAAATTACATGTCTATGAAATAGATCATGTGAAAAGTGTGAATAAAATAAAATTTATTTGAGTCACCACGTAATATGTTAAAGAAACTTTCCTATAAATTAAATTCTATCTTTTTTTAAAGAAAAAAAAAACTTTAACTATTATTATGCACCATTAAAATTCGAGTAAAAATTTAGATTTGATTTCATTGTTTGGAATCAAAATATAGAAGGTATACATATATTTACAAATACTATTTTAATACTTTAATCTAAAAATTATCTAATTAACAATCACATAAATGAAGATAGACAAAATTTTCAATAACAAGTTGAAGGATATTGTTTCAACCCAATTTAGAAGAAAACTTTTTATAAATGTATCCGAACAGTAGTTTTGATGTAAAAATCATCTCACTGATATATATATATATATATATATATATATAATCCGTTCAAAGTTTGAAGGAGTTTATTTCAAACCAATTTAGATGAAAACCTAGGTTAATTATTGTACGGACCGAGAATACAGGCCCATTACCAAGCTGGTGGCCCATTCAACAAATGGCATCGGTCTATTTCGACACTAAACCGAGCCCAGTTAAGCCCAGCCGAACATTTAGATAGTGTACCCCCCCCCCCCCCCCGGGGCACGTGTGAGCATGGAATAATGCATTGGGGAAATCCACCCGACAAGCATATTAAACGACGTCTTGTCAAGTTCCAAAGAGGTCGTATTAGCAGCAGGCGATGGGTCCCATTTGGTCAGAAATATAGTGCAAAGGGACTCACTAACATGGGAAAAAAGTCTCTCATCATGACAACCCCACTAAAGAGAGGCTATAAACAGAAAAAAAGGGATAGGGATCAAGGGTTGGAAAAAATTGGGGGGAGAGAAACACGAGAGCAGTGAGAAAAGATTTAACCCTGGAGAAAGGGTATCCTGTTCGGATTATAGGGTAGAGACTCAACTATGCAACCATAGCCTCAGTTGGGCCAGTATCAAAGAAGTTTAGTGTCATAGACAACAATTTGCCTCTTTCAGCAATCTTTCAAGTAATTTCTTAGACCTTCCACTTGTGGGATAAGTCTGAACTCAGAGTACAAATAAATTGGGTGTCTAGGCCGAAAAGCCCAAGTTTATGGGAAAAGACCACCACAATTATATAAAATCACTCTAAATTATGAGGAGGTATACACTGTTATGGACATATGAGTCCTCTCTCTCATAACTTAGTGGGACCCACCAATTGTGAGAAAGATGACTCATGTAACAAGGTATATTTTCTCCTAAACTATGGGATCCTTTGTACTTGGCATCCCTAAACTTTGAAAGACTTACCTTGGGTCCAATATTCTAATCTCATGCAATACGTGTCTTTATCCTTACAGATCTATTATTGTACTAGGGCAATGGACCAAGCTATGTCCAACTTTTGAAACTTGCAATCCCATCTAGTCCATTATCAAGTAGGGCCTATCAAAGGCCCACCAATGAGAACCTGTTGAACAGTCCAAGTTCACATCTGTAATGGAAAAGTTTGGTAAAATATGGCCCAGCCCATTAAAAATACATGTACCTAAACAAAAAAATTCAATAAAGAATGAAGTTTACGGTGGCCCCCACATATCTGCTGTGTGTATTGCTCGTAGGGTATAAGCTGTTAATACTCACACATAAGACAAACCCTTTCAACAAGACTATAACAAAACCAAACCCAAAACTTTAGCTCCCTTTCTCTCTTCCTCCTCTAAGCCTTCCTCTCTGTTTTCACGGTGCACCAACACCAACAAAGGAGGCCATAAAAGATTAGGTACGCTCTCTCTCTCTCTCCTTTTTCTTTATGATTTATCTATGATTCCAAAATTCATAACCTTAATTTTGTTCTTCCTCTATTTTCTCTGAAAATTTTCCTGAACCGAGTTTTAATTTTTTTAGTGTAAAGTTTGATGCTCTATTGAATCTAATCCAGAAATATTCAAACTTGAATTGATTTTCGTGTAGAAGAACCAAATGGGTTCTCAAGGCTATGATTATTTATTTCATGTATAAATTCTTTTTTCTTTTTTTTGGTTTACTTTTGTTAAGAACCTATTGAACAGCCCAAGTTCACATCTGTAATGGAAAATTTTGGTAAAACATGGTCCAGCCCATTAAAAATACATGTACCCAAACAAAACAAAAAAATCAATAAAGAATGAAGTTTATGGTGGCCCTCACATATATGCTATGTGCATTGCTCATAGGGTATGAGCTGTTAGTACTCACACGCAAGACAATCCCTTTCAATAGGACTATAACACGCAAGACCTTCCACTTGTGTGATAAGCCCCAACCCAGAGTATAAGTAAATTGGGGGTCAAGGCCCAAAAGCCCAAGTTCATGGGAAAAGACCACCACAATTATATAAAATGACTCCAAACTATAAGCAAGTATACATTGTTATGAATATATGAGTCCTCTCTCTCATAACTTAGTGGGACCCACCAATTATGAGAAAGTTGACTCATGTAACAGGGTATATTTTCTCTTAAACTATGGGATCTTTTATACTTTGCATCCCTAAACTTTGAAGGACTTACCTTGGGTCCAATATTCTAATCTCATGCAATATGTGTCCTCATCCTTATAGATTTATTAATGCACTAGGCAAATGGACCAAGCTATGTCCAACTTTCAAAACTTGCAATCTCATCTAGTCCATTATCAAGTAGGGCCCATCAAGGCCCACCAAAGAGAACTCGTTGAACGGCCCAAGTTCACATCTGTAATGAAAAAGTTTGGGAAAACATGGCCCAGCCCATTAAAAATACATGTACCCAAACAAAAACAAAAAATCAATAAAGAATGAAGTTTATGGTGGCCCCCACATATTTGCTATGTGTATTGCTCGTAGGTTATGAGCTGTTATTATTCACATGCAACACAATTCCTTTCAATAGGACTATAACATGCAAGACCTTCCACTTATGGGATAAGCCCCAACCCATAGTACAAGTAAATTAGGGGTCTAGGCCGAAAAGCCCAAGTTCATGGGAAAAGACCACCACAATTATATAAAATCACTCTAAACTATAAGAGGGTATACACTGTTATGGATATATGTCCTCTCTCTCATAACTTAGTGGGACCCACCAATTGTGAGAAAGAGGACTCATGTAACAGGGTATATTTTCTCCTAAACTATGGGATTCTTTGTACTTTGCATCCCTAAACTTTGAAAGACTTAACTTGGGTCCAATATTCTAATCTCATGCAATACGTGACTTCATCCTTATAGATCTATTAATGCACTAGGGCAATGGACCAAGCTATGTCCAACTTTCAAAACTTGCAATCCCATCTAGTCCATTATCAAGTAGGGCCCATCAAAGGCCCACCAATGAGAACTCGTTGAACAGCCCAATGTCACATCTGTAATGAAAAATTTTGGTAAAACATGGCCTAGCCCATTAAAAATACATGTACCCAAACAAAAAATCAATAAAGAATGAAGTTTATGCTGGCCCCCACATATCTGCTATGTGTATTGCTCATAGTGTATGAGCTGTTAGTACTCACACGCAAGACAATCCCTTTCAACAGGACTATAACAAAACCAAGCCCAAAACCCTAGCTTTCTCTCTCTCTCTCTCTCTTCCTCTTCTGAGCCTCCCTTTCTGTTTTCACGGTGCACCAACACCAACAAAGGAGGCCATAGAAGATCGGTTACGCTCTCTCTCTCTCTCTCTCTCTCTCTCTCTCTCTCTCTCTCTATATATATATATATATATATATACACTTTTTCTTTATGATTTTTCTATGATTCCAAAATTCATAACCTTAATTTTGTTCTTCCTCTGTTTTCTTTGAAAATTTTCTTGAACCAAGTTTTAATTTTTTGAGTGTAAAGCTTGATGCTTTATTGAATATAATCCAGAAATATTCAAACTTGAATTGATTTTCGTGTAGAAGAACCAAATGGGTTCTCAAGGCTGCGATTATTTCATGTTTAACAGCCCCAAGTTCACATCTGTAATGGAAAAGTTTGGTAAAACATGGCCCAGCCCATTAAAAATACATGTACCCAAACAAAAACAAAAACAAAATCAATAAAGAATGAAGTTTACGGTGGCCCCCACATATTCGCGACTAGTGTGCTTGGAGTACAAAAGAGTTTTAACTTAAATGTAGGAATCTTTATTTTGTATCTGATGCAGGAGACACAAGAAGATTTTTATTTAGTATTATTTATGTTTTCAAGTCAATTGTATTTTTATATTTTAGGTCCTAGTAGTTTATTAGGCTATTAATATTTTAATTTGGAAGCAAGGTTATTTTCGTAATAAGGCAATTAGGATTTCCTAGTCAATTAAAATTAGGGTTTAGTAATCCTTTATAAGCAACCTATTGTACTCCTTGAGGAGATAGTTGATATTTTGATGAATGAAAATAATGGTCGTTTGGTCTTTTTTTGGTCTGGTGCTGACTCCAAGTCTACCCTAGGTGCTGACTCCTAGTTGTTTCCCCGCTTGGTGCTGACTCCAAGCAAGGCCTAAGTGCTGATTCCTGGGTCATATCCCTTTACTTTTCTGTTGTTTCAATTTTGTTCTGGTTGTCCTGCGTCATATTTGGTATCAGAGCAAACACCGATCTGTTGAAGCATCACAACAGGAAGAGCCAAAAAATATCACCCGAAAAAAAAATCCCAAATTTTGAAGCCAACCAAAAACCTCTAGTCCAGAACCCACAATCAAGTCTCCAAATCCCTTGTAACCACAAAAAGAGAAGAGACCCACGTCGAGACCCATCGGCAACCTCGACCAACCACCGCTGATATTGACCCACCAGCCGCCGAAACCCACAGATTAGCACTTAGCTGCCGCCGACCTACCAGCCACCGCCGCCAACACTATCAACACACACATTAGCCACCTCCGCCGACACCATCATCACCACTCCTCCATGTATCGTGCCGTCGCTGCCTTCCCTATTGTCGCGCCGCCACAGTCGCCGGTCCCTAGCACCACAAGCCCATCGCTGGTCTCTTTTAGTTTCTGTAGTCTTTCTTTTTAGTCCGCGGGTTGAGTTCCTTTTAGAGTATGTCGTTTGAGTGTCTTTTAAAGTCTATAATGTTTTAAGTCCATCGCACAGTGTATTTTCTTATTTTGCAAAAAAAAGAAAAAAAAATTGTTACTGTGACAGCCCATGTATGTATTGGGCTTTAAATTGTTCACCCACAGGCCCACTTGTCCAAGTAAGATCCATTCACTTGAAGCCAGCAACTATTTGGGAGAACAGTCTTAGAAGCCCATTCCAACGATTTGTCCAAAGAAATTCACAGCAACTATTTGTTGAAGCACTATTTTAGAGAATCATGGTAATATTAGAAGCACCTTATTTTGATGGTGATGAAACTTATCCATGAGATTTTGTCAATTGGATGAATGGGATGGAGCAATTCTTTGAGCAAGCAAATTTTGCAGATAACAAAAAAGTTAGGTATGCCAAGTTGAAGTTAAGAGGTAAAGCACAAAGGTTTTGGGAGAAGCTTGAATATTTCCGCAATATGGATTATGAACCTGCCATTAGTGAATGGGAAGATATGAAAGAAAAGCTTTGTGATGAGTATTCGTCACCATACTATCGAGCTAAGTATCTATCCCAATCTCAGTGTGGTACTTTTCAAGTTGAAGCAAATACGATGAATCCTCATTCTCATCCCATTTCATGTCCTCAGTGCACTTTTGAACAATCTATCAAGGAATCAAAGGAATTATCTGTAAAGCTCATGAAAGATGTTCAAGACATGATTGCTCAGATGAAGCAAAAGAAGGCTCAATCCGATTCAATTGGGAAACCAAGGATACTTGATCACAATGAACTTATTGCTGCCCCAATAGAAGACAACATTGATGATGATGTCTTGGTCGTGGAGAATCCTCCAGCAACACCAAAGCCTAATGTTGGCACAGACGTACATGCCTCGACAAGTGTTGCTTTAACATGCGTACAAAGAAATGAATCTATTGAAGAGCAGCAAGTTGAAGAGATGGTGTCTAAAGAGAGTATTATGTTAGAGGATGCAGATGATGTGATATTGGAAGCTAATGAATCTGCTTTTGATCAGTCTTCCATGGTGCATGAAGACAAACAGTTTGCTAAAGTGGAGAAAGTGGATAACATAGTGCTTCCAATGGTGCAAGATAAGATTATGTTGATTCCACACATTGATTTTGTTATTCCAAAAGAGTTTGACATGGTGGAATTCAAGGTTTTTCTTTTCCCTATGCTCCCTAAGGTGATTCCAGACTTGAAGCAAGTGTTACTTGTTAGCATCCTAATCCTTCAATGCTTTAAAACTCGAGATCGAGTTTTCTCCAACCAGAGGAGAATGATGTAGGAGACGTAAGAAGATTTTTATTTAGTATTATTTATGTTTTCAAGTCAATTGTATTTTAGGTCCTAATAGTTTATTAGGCTATTAATATTTTAATTTGGAAGCAAGGTTATTTTCGTAATAAGGCAATTGGGGTTTCCTAGCCAATTAGAACTAGGGTTTAGTAATCCTTTATAAGCAATCTATTGTACTCCTTGAGGAGACAATTGATATTTTGATGAATGAAAACAATGGTCGTTTGGTCTTCTTTGGTCTGGTGCTGACTCCTAGTGGTTTCCCCGCTTGGTGCTGACTTTAAGCAAGGCCTAGGTGTTGACTCCTGGGTCATATCCCTTTACTTTTCCGTTGTTTCAATTTTGTTCTAGTTGTCCTGCATCAATATCACAAGGAAATTAGGATTTGGTTTAATCGTTTAAGTATATTGAATTTTATATTGTACATAATGTAGGAGTCGGAACTACAACAGTCACAACAGATTGGTAAAGAGAGTGATGAAGAATCCCTCATGTGGCCAAACATTAATTGCCCTCCTAATATTATCGGGATGAGTCCATATTATGGGCTGCCAAATATGCTACAAGGAGGAAACTCGCCATTTTAGTCAAGTATGATTAGACAAGTGGTTGGAATACAACCATATAGTTACTATGAAAACACATCTCAGGCATGTATAGGTTTAACTATTTGTCTATCTACACCTAATTTCTAAATATTGTAGTGTTCTCTTTACATTTAAAGAACTCATGAGACTCAATTTGAATTGTAACTTATCATGTTCAAATAATAATAAAAAAATGGATTTTAAGTAATTAATAATTGCATTGGTATATTGTTTAGACCCAATAGTTGTGTGTTTAAAATCAAGAGGAACTGAAAAACATAATTCAAAAAAAAAATTGTAAAAGAGTCATGAAGGTGGGTACTAAAGACATATTGAAACAAAGGAAAATTGAAAAGCTACATACTGATGCAGGTTAGTATTGAAGACATATAGAAACAAAAGAAAATTGAAAATCTACATACTAATGCTTCTATAATTACTCATTTGAAATTCAAACCAGTTTCAAAAAAATAGTTTGTGGCTTAGAGCATTTTCTGTTTTCACTAATTTTGTTTTGTTTCCCTATACCTGTTTTTAAAACAAAGCACACACAATTTTTACTTTAAACTCTTAGCAGAAGGTATAGCTTTTTTTTTTCTTTGTTTGTTTGTTTTTGTTTGTTACGGTAATCAAAAGAGCGTACAATTTTGTTTATAACTAACATATTTTAGATTTTTTAATAATTATTTCTGATTATTTTGAATCTCTTTATTCTTAGGGCCCACATCTCCTTTTTTTTGTTCATATTTATTTTTGTATCATTCTTTTCATTAGGAACAGGTAAGTTTTTTTCCGAATAGTATATGTTGTTATAGCAGTCATCTTGACTATTTGAAGTTTTAACTTAGCCTCATTGATTTAATAAATTTAATTGCGTATGTGGGGGGAGAAAAGCCCAACCCAACGTATTGGGCTCAAGGCCCTATTTGAAGACCACTGTTCGTCCGAAGAGATGAAAACATTCAATCAGAGGCCCATGTAAAAGGAGCATGTCTAGAGAGGAACACGTGTACGATCCGAGGAGATGTTCATATGTCCAAGGAGTACAATACCCTCGGATCCGAAGAAGTTTGGCTCGACAGGTGTATGGGAGGTTCAAGTGATCTTTCTGACAAATGTAAGGAGGCTCTCTTCGGATGCGAGGGAAAAACTACAATTTTGAGGAGCTAATGTAGGGGGAGAAAAGCCCAACCCAACGTATTGGGCCCAAGGCCCTATTTGAAGACCACTGTTCGTCCAAAGAGATGAAAACATTCAATCAGAGGCCCATGTAAAAGGAGCATGTCTGGAGAGGAACACGTGTACGATCCGAGGAGATGTTCATATGTCCGAGGAGTACAATACCCTCGGATCTGAAGAAGTTTGGCCCGACAGGTGTATGGGAGGTTCAAGTGATCTTTCTGACAAATGTAAGGAGGGAAATGAACCTCGGACACACATGAGGATAACAGGAACAGAGAAATATCTAAGAGACAGGCTTCAACCACCGCATTAAATGCACTGCACTTACCTTCCTGGCCGCATTTATGTGGAGAAGACCCCTGAACAGTGCATTCTCAACTACCGCCACTCACACAAGGCTAAAGGGGAAGTATGATGGGACATGCACTCAAGTGGGCGTCTTGATGATGAACACGTGGACGGTGAAGATGTAGGAAAGGAGTACTATATAAGATAGGGATGCCTCTGATAGGGAGGGGGGGAAATCAGAAGGAGAAAAGAGTGTACTCCATTACTGTAGCTCCAAGAATTGTAACCCAAAGTTTAGGAAATAAAAACACCTCTTCGGACATTGCATTTACATCTGTCCAAGCACATATTAATGCAAATTCATCCACAAACATTGCTGTCTAATACTGTTATTTCATTGTTAGCCTAGCTCTTTCACCCACTCTCTACAAATTTATTGTCTTGGGTTCAGTGGGCTCAAAATCCATACCTTCTTGGGCTTGGGCTGCAAAAATTGACCCTACAGCGTAAATGTACATAATATATTTTGTAAATTTTGTTGATAGATTTGTAAAGCATGGTATTACTGAGAATAATATCCTTTTAATATGCAGTTGAATTTAAATAGATTAGGCATTTTTTGTTTTTTCTTTATTCAACTACTTCTCATATATGTAGTTAGCGACTAGTAGATTCTATAGTGAAACTAAATGTTTTCATTTTTGTTTTTTAGGATAATTCTCCACTCCAGAAGGCATGTTATGATTTGTCAAATAAGCATCCAAGCAATTCTATTGGGAAGTTTGGTACCAATGATGTGACAAAGGTTGAAAATCCAAAATTACACGAAGATGACTGGGGCAATTAGTTTGTTTATGATATATAGGGTCATAAGATTAGTTTAAACATGGAAACTTGACAATTAATATTTTTGTCTCATAATGTAACACATTGGGCAACCTTTTGTAATAAGGTAGGAGCCTTCTCTAACTCTAGAACATTAATGTAAAAGTTCTTTTTATATGCAAATCATTTTTCATCATCATTTGTTTGTACATAATTTCTTTCTCCTTTGCTAACATAGGTTGGCTAATATTAAGAAGCAATAAGTCTATTACAAAATAATCTCTCTTTATTGAGGTGCAAAGATGATCCACCATAGGTGGTAGATTTTGAAACCAAACAAAAGCATCATTGCTAGTATTGACTATCTTTGACAATAGTTGTGATAGTTAGTTATCATAGAAATGATATATGTCATATCACAACAAAGGAAAAAAAAAACAAAAACAATCTTCTAGAACTTTATTAACCACAACTGATTTTACAATATCCACTTAATATTATAATAACTAATTAACAAAAAAATCTAAAAGACTAATTCTATGGCTAATATAGACTCTTGTTACAAAGAAACGGTAAGTATACAACACAATAGGTGACCAAAATATACATCAACACCCAAAATAAACAAATACATCAAATGATTGCAAATAGCAGCTTTGGCTGCATTGCATTCCATTTTCCAAAGCCAACACTTGAGCATCCATGCTTTATGATATCTACTAGAGGAAGTACATCTTGAACAAAACCCCACTTGAATTGGTGCTAATAGTAGCAACATTTCCTTCCAAAGCCAAAATTTAAGCTTCCATGCTTTAAGAGATCTACAATAGGAAGTACATTTTATACAACACCATAATAGAATTTCTTCACACTCTAACCAGTATTTTCCAACTAGTTTCCAACATATCTAACTGTACCATGTACATAAAAGCAATTAAAAATTATGAGAGAAAATAGATCCCAAGTGATTCGTAGAATCTCAAAAAGCGATCTAGAATGAAAAGAAATATTCCTCTAGCAGGTACACAGAAAATGAAATGCCCAGCATGCAAAGCAAAAAGAACAATAAAGATTACATATAGTTGATGACTATAGATGAACAACTCAAACTTGTTCCTTCTCACTGGATAAAGTGATGTCATCCACATCAATAGACCAACTATCAGACATATAACACCTGCAAGATGAGCAACACCGATATCTGCCCACTCCAATATCTGCATCAAACAATTAGATATATAAGTAGTGTCATCTTCATATGACCTTATATTTCTTTCCATGAAGGTATTCTTAGATACATTTTATGAAGGAAGAAAAAGCATATGGTTTAGGACATTAACAAGGGTTACAAAGGAGATAGGCTTCTCTTGTCTTTCTTCTGTGATGCTACTCAATGACTTAACACAATTCGATGTGTGCCCTACTTATTTTCTTGATTCTTGCATAAATTTTCATATGCCCATCCTAAAGATTGCAACTAAGAAGCAAGAAACTAACCATGTTGTGAGCTTTCATCCAGGTGTCACAATCAAATTTAGGGTCACTAAAATTAGTGACAAGGTCACCATGGAAAAAATCAGGAACTACCACAAAGAAGCTAGCTACTACAACCTTGTCAACTAATTTCCTTCACAAAGAAGCAATACATATTATTAATATCATATAGCTAGGAATAACTGATATTTGAATGCACTAACATCTTGTTTATCTAGAACACAAGAGTAAATTTGGCTGGTGAATAAGAAAATTGATGGAACACAAACAACTCTAAGATATGGTTGATGGCAGTTTGGATTTATGTGCTTAGTAAAAGCTAAAATATGATAAATCATAGTATCTGAAAAACATTTGCTCCCACTAATTCAAAATATTGAGGACTAGATATTATTTGGCTCAAGTTTAGATAATTTATTGCAAATATATATCATTAACATGTGAATGACCAAAAAGCAATATGAGAAAAATCAAATAAATGGTGAGGACAGAAGAAAATAAAGAAGAAGAAAACATTATATACCCTGGACTAAATATAGCATTTCAGACTTGTGATCAAAACACTTCATATTTAGGATGAACTTATCAAAACACTACATATTTAGGATGCATATACAATCAACAATTAGAAACAAGTTCACTTTACAAGCCCTTAAAATCTATAATGTGGAAAATGCAGAAAACCCCCTTGCGGTTTGCCTGTAAAACACAAAGACCTCATGAACCTTTAAGTCAGACACACAAATCCATATAATCATGCTTTAGTGATAATCATGACATTTTCCATTACTATTGATGGTAAATAGTATATGTACCTCACGTGGGCATTTACACACTCTGAAAGAAAGGGCAAAAGGGGAGAGTCATTTCTATGACCATCTCCAGCCTCTTTCCAAAGGCTAAAATTTCCATGAAATTCAAAGAACTTTAGGACCCTTTGGCTCATGGATTGCCTAGTTGTGTTCCATTAGCTAACTAAACATGCCTAAATTTAGGCCAATTACATGTAAATAGCCCAATTTTGGCCTCTATAGCTGTTGGAAAGAGGCATGAAATATTTCTGTCTCTTCTGTCCTCTGTTTCATGTACATATATAATTTCCCATGCGAGGCACATGAACTATTTACCATTAATAATAATGATAAATTAAAACAGTTATTCCTAAAACATGACTTCAAGGATGTTATGGGTCACATGTCAAAATTCAATGATCATGTCTTACAGGCAAACCACATGAATCCCCTTATGGATACTTGCTATTTCATTTTCCTTATTTTCCTTCTTGGGAATCAGAGTTCAAAAGTTTATAAGCTAACCATTGAATTCACTTTCCTTGATATCGTTATTCTCATAATATTCATCAACCAAATTCTTCACTCAAACTAAAAATTTCAATCCTTCCACAAGCACTACATAAGCTAAAAGATTATGACTACAAGCCAAGACTTAAAGGATTCACTTCTATGCTCATGTTTTATTTTTTATTTTTTATCATGAACTAGTTAAAATCATGAATGTTTTGTCATATGAAAAAGACAACATGGACAGGAGCCAAAGGTCATCAAACAAGTCAGGTCAATGACTTGTAAATTAGCACCATGCTTTCATAGTTTGTTTGTGCTAAGTAATTATCAAGTGCAACCAAGATCATGATCGTTGCCATTGAGGCTCTCTTGCTCACCATTACCAACAATCCCACTTGTATCCAATTGTAAGTCTATTTTTCATCCATGTCTTCTTGTCTGAAAACTGAATCAAGGTAATGATAAACCAATTCGCTTTAACACAAATTACACTTTTTCCTCCTACAAGATGAGTGGAGGACCCACTAACTGGATGTACAACTTACTAATTAAAAAAATTTACATCATTTAAATACAATTAATGAAACATTTGAATGTCTCATGGATTCATAATCACTATATATTGTTTTACAATGCACAAATGAAAAGAGAAAGCTCATCAATTAGAAACATAAAATGGTATTATTGTTTTAAAAAGATTGAAGAGAGAAGCACACAAGACCCTCCAAGTGCATTGAAATTCCACTGTATCCTCCATTTCATTATCACTATTGTGCTCATTCAACTCTACAAGCCTAGAACCACTTGTTATTTCTTCTTCCATGTGTCTGCAATCTAAATTATATAATGCACAATATTCCAAAACAAAGTATAACAATATTATACTTATCTATTAAAGCAAGGTCAAGATTTCTATTAAAGCATGGTCAAGTAGAACAGTAAGTATAACAGTATGGTGAAGATTTCTTTCAGGAATTATATCAAACACTTTGCGAGCATCATTTATACCTCAAGTTTCAATCCTCCCACCTCAATCATCGATTTGATTTTTTTTTTTTTAATTGTGTCAAATGCAGAGTAGTCCAGCTTTCTTTCAATAAGAATAAAAGGTTACAAAGCAAGAAACAACAAAATTACAATCACAACTCAATAATTATAATAAGAAACAACATCTGAGAAAGGTAGAGAGATGTGGGTCTCACTGTTTTGAGGAAGATAGAGAAGCGACGATGGGCAACAACGAGATGAAGTCGAGTGCCTCTGCCTTCTGCCCTTTGCCTCCGCCTCCAATTTGAATTTCATCTGATTGTTTGTTTTGTTTTCTTAATCTTTTTCTTTTCTTTTCCTAGTCAGATTATTTAAGTTGTGTTTTGTGACTTAGCAATGACAGGTAAGCAATGTTGTAAAATTGTTGTGGACGTAGTATTTCTAAATGAAGCCCAAATGCCTCAAACTGATAAAAAAAAAAAAAAACCTCTGAACACATGTTGTTTGGGTAAATTTTAATAATTTTTTGATCTCTTACACAGAATGCACTAAAAAATTAAACATGTGACTCTGGGCTTACTAAAATTAGGAAGGCACTTCCCAAATCCAACTCCCACAATACATTCTAACATATATTTAGATCCAGACAACATGAAATAATTACCTCTAGAGATGATGTTGCTTTGTTAGGAATGTAGACTCCATAATGAACTTTAGCAGCCGGGTTGTCAGCATGAAGGAACTTCGAAATGGTGGCATATAATTTGTAGCACAAACTTCACGTCCCCTACCCGTTGATTGCAAACTTTTATCCTGAAAACATAAAACAACATTCATTATAGTGGCTACATACAAAAATAGTTGTTGCTATGGAGGATAGGGATGGAGGGAGAACATTATAGCTGTTTAATGATAATGGGTGGAAGTTTGAAGTTGTGCTTGTGAGAATCTGTAGGCATATTTTTTTTTTTTTTTAAAGCAATAGTTCATCGTAGTTTATCTTATCCAATTGTTTACTCTCTTTTTTTTGTTGTTGGTAATACCAATGGTTAGTTAAGGAATAAAAAAGAATTTTGAACAATTAAATTTTTTTTAATCTATACTACAATTAAACTTTTTTGTTAACTTGTGATTGTAGGAGAGTGGTAGTTTTATCCAAAATTTTAGCATATTTTACTTGAGTTTTTAAACTTAAAGTTATCTGAAACTTTTACTGTTTTTAATCTTTGAATTTCAAAAAAAAAAAAAAAAGGGTGGCCGGGGTAGTTTTTTTCTATAAAACGAAGGATAGTTTTTTTTTTCTTTTCAAAATAGGAACGTGGTAGATAATTTTTTTGATACAATGAGGATTTTTTCATTAGGTTTTTTGTTTTTAATTTTTATCAATTTAAGATTTTAAACCATTTCTTATGATAATTTTTTTGATACAACTAATATTATGCCTATGCGATGCACAGCTTAATAAAAAATATTTTGACAATATAATTAAATTGAATAACAATTAAAATGAAAAAAAAAAAGTTACATGGAAGATGTATATTATGTCAATTCAAGTTTGGCATTTTTTTTTCAAAAAAAAAATATTTTAAAATATTTTAAAAACTATGGAAAATTGTAAAATAGTATAACAATTATTAATGAAATCTCTCTCTCTCTATGTGTGTGTGTGTGTGTGTGTGTGTATAAAAGATAAAAACAAAAAAATATCTATTTTTTTAAAATCTAAAAAATAATTGAATTTTGTATATTTGTCCTTATATATAATATATCTAATTACAATGATCAATAAAAACTTTTATAATTTTTTTTAATAATTCCTATTTATTTATGAAGAGGGGATCATCCTAAAAGAATTAATTCAAAATTTAAGATCAAAAAATAAATTGTACTTATACACCTAAAAGAAATTTAATTTTTATTTCTTATTTTAATATTTAAATCATTTGTTTTAGTGTTGATTTTATTCAAATGGTTATAAGTTATATCACACATTCTAACTTAAAAATAAATAAAAATATAATACCCTAACTTAATGTAACATTTTAACTTACTAATAAATAAATATAACACCCTAACTTAAAGTAATGTTTGTAATTGTATTGTGCTTTATCCTTTAAGAACACTTTTTTTTTTCTCATAAAAAAACACAAATATTAATATTACACATGAAAAAAATAATGAATTCAATAATTGAAATAGTTGAAAACAAAATTAAGCCAAAATCCCAATTCAATAGTGAAAAAAATATATAAATTTATGAACTTAAAAAAAAAAAATGAAAACGAAGTTAAATAAAGATAGACTTACATAGGAATTTGGACTGATGGATATAAGAACATTTTTAGATCCTTCTTTTTCTCTCGTGTCCAATTTCATGTTTAACAACAAATTTTGTATTTAATTAAAGAAGATAGATTACAGGGAACAAAGTACCAAACAAAAACCATAACAAATTAAATCCACGTACAATAAAATATTAATGTAAACAACAAATAATCATGTGATAAGAAAATAAAAAATACAAATATATTGCTTGCTATATTGACGTCTAAAAAAAATACCAAAATGTGCGATCAAACATAGAATTTCAGCCTATCTATAAAACTTGTTGATAAAAATCATATAATATATAATAAAAAGGTAACAAATACACAAAATCTATTCAATTTGATGAAAGAAAAAAAAATACTTGCAAGGTTGTAAGTAGGGTAGATAGGAGAAGGGAAGAATATAGTAAATAATTGTAAGGTACATAGTAGAAAGAATAATACACTAAAAAACTGTGTGTATATATATAGAGAATTTTAGGTTGTGAAGAAGATAATATGAACAAAAAGAAGGAGTGTAGGGTCACGATTTGTAGCCCAATCCCAAAAGAGATGGGATGTGAGCCCAATACAATAAATTTGTATAGCGTGGGTGAAAGAGCTGGTCTATATGTGAATTGGACAACGGCTAATTAAGATTTAAAAGATGAATAAACACAAAAAAACACTTAGAACTTGATTAGGTTGGTGTCCGAGGAGATGAATTACAAAGTGAACTGTTCCTGAAAACTAAGATAGTCCTTAATGCTATAGTAAATCTTCTTCTCTCCCTTTTTTCTATATCCTCCGATCCCCTCCTTATGGGAGGTCTTTTACATTATATAACTTACTTTTTGACTATCTTGATCGTACACTTATTCATCATCCAAGCCTTCACTTGAGTATATGTCCCATCAGGCATTTTCTTTTGCTCTCTGTGAATGGTGGTGGTTGAGACTGCACTGTTCAGGGGTCTTTTCCACATAAATGCGGCCAGAAGAGTTGCTGCAGTACATTTAATGCGGTGGTAGCAGCTTTTCTTTTAGATATTTCTGTATTCTTATCATCTTTATACGTGCTTGAAGTTCATTCTTATCGTTGGAACTTCCTGGAAGGTCATCTAAGTCGCTCGAGTACTTGCTTAACCGATATTCATTCTATCTGAGAAGGACAACCTCCTTGGACTATCTACTTCTATCCTTTCCTTGCATGATCCTCCATTCCGAGGCCTCTCCCAATTATTTACTCCTCCTCGGACGTATCCACATCCTTGAATAGGGCCCAAGGCCCAGTATACAAATTTGTACTCTTACTCCCACAAGGAGTTTAGGTGAAACTCAAATACTTTTTTTTTAAACTTTCTTATTAGGAAAAAGATGACATAAGATGCAAAATTATCCAAAAAAAGAAGAAGAAATGTAGTAAAAAAAAAAGCGTATTTTTGTTTCACGTATTTTTTTATAAATTCTATCTTTTTTCTTTCATGTATCTTTTATCTCTCTTTTTTATTTAAATTCTATCCTTTTTTATATATAGGTAATTTTATCCTATTGATTTTAGGTTTTGTTGATAACATTTTAGATAGACACAAATGTAGTTGTAGTTGTAAATCAAATACTACTTTCTTTTGTTACTTGATTATTAGAAAAAAGATGACATAAAATGCATATTTATCCAAAAAAAAGTAACTTAAAAAAAATTAACAAAAATGAACACATGTTGATATGCAATAGTATTCAATTCTATCTTCTTCTTTTTCTTTTTCTTTTTTTAAATTCTATCTTATTGGCTTTATTTTATGTATTCTTTATTTATTGAAATTCTGCCCTTTTTTTAGGTAATTCTATCCTATTCATTTTAGGCTTTGCTGATAATATTTTAGATAGACCAACCAACTAAATTTAATCTCTTTTTGAAATTTTAGAAAATACTTATTGTAAGTTGTACGTTTTGTTAAAAAAACTTATTATTATTTTATCCAAATAAATTAATAAGAACAAATATATTGTAAAAAATAAGATTAAATGAAGAATTTGGATTGTAATCAAATTAAGATTTTTATCAACTTAGAAATTATAGGAGAAGAAAAATTGTATATATTTTTTCTTAAAATCTAAAATTTTAAAAAATTTATGCAATTTAGTGAAGCCACTTGGCGCAACCACAACTTCTAAACCCAACTTTTATTATATAGTATACTAATCGCTAACCCGTGCGATGCGCGGAAAAACTATTGACTCTAAAAAAAATCCAACAATAAGAAAATAGACATTCTAAAAAAAAATTAATTAATTGAAATTAATCCAAACAAATAATTAATCAACCAAAAATATAGCTTTTAATAAGAAAACAAAAAATCACATGAACCTAAATAAAAAGCATTTAAGGTGAAGAATTAAAATCAACCTACTGAAACACAAATACCAAAAATCCCAAAACTTAAAACTTCAAAATTTATAGAATCCCCAAATTCTACTACATAACCAAACCAAATTCAACAAAATTATATATAACATACCAAATAAAAATGTATCATTCCCTAGGCTAAAAAACATAGGTTGCATCTTTGATTTTTCTCCAAAAAAATAGAGATACTTTATCGGCCATGTACAATATAAAAAAATAATTTGTAGAAATTTCAACCCAAAAGCCAAACTCAAATTATCAACGTGAGTCTAACATACCAAATAAAAATTTATCATTCCCTAGGCTGGAAGACATAGTTTGCATCTTTGATTTTTCTCCAAAATAATAAAGATGCTTTATCTACCATGTACAATATAAAAAAATAATTAGTAGAAATTTCAATCTAAAAACTAAACCCGCGATTATCAACATGAGTCTCTTTTTTTTGAACATTAGTCTCTTTTTTCCTCTCTTTTTTAGTCCTATCATAATTTTTGTTTTTATATAGATTATCAACGTTTGAGTTTGCGTTTAAGTTGGACTTGTTAAAGAGATAGAGTTTCACTCCTTATTAAGTTTTGATTAAACAAAAATAATTTTATTTTAAAAAATGATAATGATGAGTTTGATTTTAAGTTGGACTTATTAGAGAGATAGAGTTTCACTCCTAGTTAAATTTGAACTAAAAAATAATAATTTTATTTAATTGTTAAGTTTTGACTAAACAAAAATAATTTTATTTTAAAAAAAAAAAATGATAATGATGAGTTTGAGTTTATGTTGGACTTATTAGAGAGATAGAGTTTCACTCCTGGTTAAGTTTGAACTAAAAATAATAATTTTATTTAAATATTGTGCTGACGTGGAAAATTGTAAGAACTTTAGAGGCTTCGGTTAATGATGAGTTTGAGTTTAAGTTGAACTTATTAGAGAGATAGAGTTTTACTCATTCTTAAGTTTTGATTAAACAAAAATAATTTTATTTAAAAAAAATGATAATGATGAGTTTGAGTTTAAGTTGGACTTATTAGAGAGATAGAGTTTCACTCCTAGTTAAGTTTAAACTAAAAATAATAATTTTATTTAAATATTGTGCTGACGTAAAAAATTGTGAGAGTTTCAGAGGTTTCAGTTAATAATGAATTTGAGTTTAAGTTGGACTTATTAAAAAGATAGAATTTCACTCCTGGTTAAGTTTGAATTAAAAATAATAATTTTATTTAAATAAAATGATAATTTATTTAAATATTGTCCTGACGTGGAAAATTGTGAGAGTTTCAAAGGTTTCGGTTTTATATATATATATATATATAAATATATTATTTAAATATTGTGTTGACGTGGAAAATTGTGAAAGTTTCAAAAACTTCTATTTTATATATATACTAGTATTATGCCCGTGTGATGCACGGCTTAATCAAGAATTATGTGTAAACTAAATAAAATATTTTATTAATTTAATTAAGATTAAATAATAAAATAGATAATAAAACTAAAGTAAAGTTTTCTATTAAGAAAATCATATATAAGTTCAAAATTAATTTAATGGAAAATGGTAGATAATTATGTGACTAATATAAAAGGAGATGCCAAATCAAAAATAACTTCATTAGCATTTAGATATGATGAAAATTAAGAAGTTATACCTTTTAACAATGTCCTGCACGCCCATAAAGAATTTGGAAATGAAGAGAAACCTAAGGCTAGAAAAAGAAGTGTATTAATCGGTAAGAAGAATTTTAATAAAAGTAGTACGTGTAGCAGTTTTTTTGTCAATTAAGATTTTTTATCAACTTCTAAATTTATCTTAAAAATCTTATCTCCAACGTATTTAATTATATCTTTCCCAATTCTAAAATCTCCCACAACTCTACGTTTAAAAAAAAAAAGTAAAAATTACATGATTTATAAAAGATACTCAGTGTTGTCGAGTCATCCCACATCGGTAAGGTGTGATATTGAAAAGAGATTTATTACTTGCTCCGCGACACTAACTGTTGCATGCAGTTTTGGTGTTGGCGTGTAAGTGTATTTCCTTATCTCATCCCCCTTCCCCTATATATGTGTGTGTGTGTGTGTGTGTTTCTCAAAAAAATAAAAAATAAGAGAAGTAGTTGATATGAGGTAAAAGAAGTTTACCTAAAAATTAAATAGGAAAACACAAATTGCTACTTTATCCAAAAACAAAAAAAGAAGTTGGTAAGAACGAAATTTAAGATATATTTTATCAACTTAGAAATTATAGGAGAAGAAAAATTATATATTTTTAAAATCTAAAAATCTAAAAAAAAATTATGCAATATAGTGAAGTCACTTGGCGCAACTATAACATCTAAGCCCAACTTTTATTATATAGTATATATGATATGATATGATGTAGCTTTTTCCATTAGGTTTTTTGTTTTTAATTTTTATCAATTTAAGGTTTTAAACCATTTCTTATGATTTAGGGTCTGCTTGGTTGGAAAAATGGAAAAGTGAGATGATAGAAAATTGTGGAATGATGGAAAACTAAGAGAATAAAAAAGATTTAGTTTTCCCTCATTTGTGTTTGGTTGGAGGGGTAGAAAAGTGGAGGAATGAAAAACTTTTTTATTTGGTTGAGATAAAAAATGAGATGATGAAAAATAAAATTAATATAAATTTACCATTATGTCCTTACTAAATATATAAACAAAAAGTAACACATTTATTATTAAAAAAAAATTGTATAGACACTTTAATTTTTTTATAAAATAAGCAACAACTTTCTATCATCTCACTTTTTTATCTTCCTATCCTTTCTATCAACAAGTTTTCTTATCAAAAAAAAAAAAACAAGTTTTCTTTTTCTAGATAAGTTTATATTAAATTAAGGGTATTTCATTAGTTGTTTTTTTTTTTTTACTGAACGCGAGGTTTTTTTTTTTTAAGAATAAAATATTAGAAACGTGACTATTTAGTTGTGTGTTTGTTTTTTTAACTGAACGCAAGACAATTCACGCTCAAAACCCTAGCTCTCTCATTCTCTTCTGAGCCTCCCTCTCTGTGTTCACAGTGCACCAACCCCAACACCAACAGAGGAGGCCATAGAAGATCAGGTACGCTCTCTCTATCTATACTTTTTCTTTATGATTCCAAAATTCATAATCGTAATTTTGTTCTTCCTCTGTTTTCTCTGAAAATTTTCCTGAAACGAGGGTTTTAATTTTTTGAGTGTAAAGTTTGATGCTTTATTGAATCTAATCCAGAAATATTCAAACTTGAATTGATTTTCGTGTAGAAGAACCAATTGGGTTCTCAAGGCTGCGATTATTTCATGTTTTTTTATTATTTTTTTGGGGTTTGTTTTTGTTGATATGTAAATTTCGTTTTTTATTGTTGCCAATTTGCTTAGGACAATACTAATCTTAAAACCCAGGAATGATTTTTTTTTTTATTTTTTTTTTTTATGAATGAGCAAATTCATTCAAAAGAAACGACCCACTTTAGGCAAGGATAGGAAAATCTAAACAGTCAAACAAAGTATCCAAGAGCTGAACTAGAGATGACCCAATAGCAACCCTTACCTTAACTTCCCATTTAACAGTTTTAATGATAATGTCATCAGAATTAATCTTGCCTCGATGAAGAACACCGATTCTGAGCCGCCACAGGTGATAGAAAGCAAACCATAAGGCAGTTTTGTATATGATAAATCTCAAACTGGTTCCCTTCAAACTGATTTTCACCCCCACAACATGATATCTTGACAATGGAATTTAGGATTCCTAATAGAAGCACCAACCCATAATAGTTTTCCACCCTCTCTTGTAGACGGAGGGCACTCGAAGAAAAGATTATACCTATCCTCAATTATATTTCTGTAGAATCAGGATTTTTCCTCGAAAATGGTTTTTTTTTTTAATCCAATTAAATATCTTAGTGGATTTTTTCTCCTAAACAGAGCATGTTAGTTTTGACTTTGGTTTAATAGATTAATAATTCAAAAAATGGGCAAATGTGCATTTGCTTGAAATAGTTCCCCAATAACTGTTTTACGAATGTTTCATAGTTAGTAATATTTTTGGTACTTTGTGATTGTACAGCTATAAGCTTATAACTAATACAATCCTTTTATATAGTTCATGTTCTAGTTGTGAATTAAGCTTTGTCAATTTACTTATTAGGTTGGAAGTTAGCACAAGCACAAAATGCAGTCCAAAGAAGCCCCTACTTCCATGGATGTTGAAGCAGTTCCAACTGAACCAAAGGCTGAATTTGGGTCTTTGCCAATGAAGCCAAAGTTTAAGCCTTTGAGTGCTCATGAGATGTCTGATGGTCAAGTTCAGTTTAGAAAGGTCAATGTGCCGCCACACAGGTTCTCACCTCTCAAGAAAGCATGGATGGAAATCTATACTCCGGTATATGAGCAAATGAAGATTGACATTCGAATGAATCTCAAAGCTCGAAGAGTTGAGTTGAAGACCAGAACTGACACACCGGACATTAGTAACCTACAGAAGTGTGCAGATTTTGTGCATGCATTCATGTTGGGTTTTGATGTCATTGATGCCATTGCACTTTTGCGTTTGGATGAGCTCTATGTTGAATCTTTTGAGATCAAGGATGTTAAAACCCTTCGAGGAGAACATTTGTCTCGAGCCATAGGAAGACTATCTGGTAAAGGTGGTAAAACAAAGTTTGCAATTGAAAACGCTACGAAGACAAGGATTGTGATTGCTGATTCCAAGATTCACATGTTAGGTTCCTATAAAAACATCAGAGTTGCAAGGGATTCTCTTTGCAACCTTATTTTAGGGTCCCCAGCTGGAAAAGTATATTCAAAACTAAGAGCAGTATCTGCAAGATTGGCAGAAAGTTTATGAAAGAGTTGTTTTCTCATGCTTGTGATACTTGGAAAGTCTTTCCTGAGACATCGATATTTTATAGTTCATTATTAGCTCAACTATGCTGAGTGTGAATTGTAATTTGGTATCAATTTTGACCTTTTTGTCAACTTCCAGTAGTCTACCATTATGAGAATTACATTCCCTACTAGACTTGTTTTGTTCCCTAAGGTTATAGTCTCTTTCTTTTTTCTTTTCTTTTTTTGCTACTATTTGTATTTTCCATGATTTGCTGGTGGATTATACCATGTAACCGCATCTCAAAATTTCTTAAAACATGCAAGCAGTTTTAATTCTATTGAATATTGAGTTCCTATATATTTCTCTTTTACTTTTCTTGTTTTCTTTCCAGTCATGATCTTGATTTTTTTTTTTTTCCTTTTTTGAAGTTATTCCAAATTTAAACAGTAATTAATTGGAAGTTAAGGAAATAGCCTTCATGCTTGAATCATTGATGGATCACTGATGGACTTAAGGCATGGTTGTTTGTCAGGCTAGATGGTCGGTTAGCTTTAAATGAACAGGAAAGTTGGGATTCTATCTGATAAGTGCATGATAGGAATTCCTGGTCCCCAATTGGGCTTTGTCAACTGGATTCATTCCCTGTTTAAAATTATTCTTGCTTCTCTCATGCTCTCCCACTTTCAATCACCCAAAGCTCATTGCTACAGAAACAACTCAGACCACCTTCTTTAATTCTTTATAGCTGCTCATTTGTTAAGGCAAGGCCAAGTATAATAGTTAAGTGTTACATATATAGGCGAAATCATACACCAATGCCATTGCTTCATACAAATAGATTAAGCCAGTAAAAAATTTTATAACTGCATGAGGATTCTGGCTTGATGGATGACGATATAGATGAGGCGCTTCTTATATGTTCCTTCACTTATGCAGGCAGCTGTACTCAAACGAACTTGGGTATAAATAACCTTGTGTCAGATTAGAATAAGATAAATAGTACCAGTACATTTACAGACCCGGTAAGGGAAAAAGAAAAACAGTTTCTTTTTTTAACTGTTGCGTTCAGCGATTAATGGAGCATATACACAAGTCCTCTTTAGTGTTAAGGACATTTTTTTGATACATCAGAAGGATAAAGAACATACTAGACCAGCCTAACAAAACTAACAGCTCAAAGGCTAAACATGCCAAGAGAACCAAAACAATTCATAAGAGATTTGGAAGCCATGCTGACCAGGACAGAGATATCTGAAAATTTTCTTTTCTGTACTTGTTGGAAATATATCTTCATGACTCCTTCCTTAAGCTGCAGAATCTCTTCAACCAAAAAAGAAGTGTGCCATTGGACACACTTTTTTTCCAATGGCATTACAGAATGAAAGGTGGTTTTATTTGTGGAAGGAGTCTGGCAAAGATTTAAGTAAAGAAAGGGAGAAAGACTTTTTGTAGGAAACATAATTCAAAATGCTCAGCACAGCTTTCCATATTATTGTCGAATAGGCTCCACTGTCAACAAATGCCAGCAACATAGTAAAGATTAGTTTGCAGAGAAAGTGTTTGCTCAGTTTTCAATCAACGGGTGGAATAGAACTAAGTAGAAAGTGTAAAGGGGGGATGCATAATTCAAAATGACCAATATTTTTTTGTTACATATCATATGCCTGCATAAATCTCATTGAAATATGTTTGAAAGTAAGGCAGTCCTGGAAAGTAAGATGTTATAAATAGGATAACAAGTGACAAGATACCCTATAGCCTTTTGTGATCTCACATTGCTCTGAAATGAATAGGTTCTTCCAAAGATATATTTCACCATCAATGGGACATCATTAACCTCCATGTCAATGTACAACACAACCTTCAATAGACTACGTGTTTCTTTTTCTTTTTTACTTTTGCTCAGGAAAAATAAAAAGACTAGAATTATGAGGATTACATTCATTATTAGCTGTGTTTCTTTTTTCCTTGAGGCTTCCTTCTTTTCCTTGCTGCTAAATTAGTACAAATTTTGTTAACCAGAATCATTCCGTGTCTATTATTTTAGATTAAGTCTTGCTTCTTTCATGCACTCCCACTTTTCAATCTCCCAAAGCTCATTGCTACAGAAACAACTAGGGCTCACTTTCATTAGGCCTTTATAGGTTCCCATTTAGTTTACAAAGCCAAGTAGAAAATTGAGAATTACATGTGTTTCTGAAATCAAAAGCAGATGTCACTGTCTCATTCTATTTGACTAAGCTAGTAAAATCTTTTATAACAGCATGAGGATAGAGGCTTGATGCATAACCTTTCACTGGTGTATTTAGTTGACCTCACACCAGATTAGAATAAGATATCTAAGACAAGTACATTGACATAATTTTTACATTCAACAACTAATGAATCATAATCAGAACGTAAGTCCCTAGTATGCCTTAATGTTAAAGACATATATTTTGGGTACATAAGAAGGGACTCGGGGAGGAATTGTGATTGCTGCAAAGTCAAGAATTGAACAGACACTCTTTGTAGGCTGCAACAATCTGATGGCAAATAGCAGACTCATTACCATTACCATTGGCAGCTAAGTATCATGGTATTATAAGAACAATGTTCAAGGGTCAACAACCAAAACACCACTTGGGAAATTTATCAAAAATTGAACTCATTGCGGGAAAAGATTTTTGAAGCCCGTTCAGACAGCCGCACGACCATCCCAGCTAGCCGCTTAGCTAGGAACGATCATCTACGGTCCGATCCACCAGACAGAAGGATCAAGACCGTATCACGCTCAAATCGCACGGCCATAGTTCATCCTACCAGGCTTAAGGTCCTGTCTCCTCAGTGAGCAAAGGACAGAGAAACACGATCCTATAGAACAAATCCTGTTCAAGTATGGTCGTAACCAACGATATCGTTTAATGTAATATAAAGTGATGTTTAATTTTCTATCTAGTCGATATGGGACAAGCTCGTTTGGTTTGCAGGATCATTCTAGCTGATTGACTATAGTACCCCTCTAAACCTTCCTAGTTCCCATTTCATTCATTGCTGTCTATGCAAGGACAAATATGGTATAAGAATTAAAGAGTGGCATCTACTAAAAACTAAGCGATATTCATTTAAGTGGATTCCAATTAGCTCAACTAGTAAAGTTTCTGATGGTTATATAAGAGATTTGAGGTTCAATCCCCGCTTACACCAAAAACTGATTGGTGTCTTGGTCTGATGATAAAGAACTATTATCAGAAGTGGACGTCATAAGTTGAAACTCTCTAAAAAAAAAAGTAATATTCATTTAACTTAATCCCAAAAAATAAAATAAGAAAGTAAAGAGAGAATTTGTAACTGTTGTAAGGATGGAACCAATACTTACTTCATCTCCAAAGAGCATTCATCAATTCAATCAAAAATTCATGTCTATTTTAAGCTAAGAGCCTAATTTTTACCTATTTTTTCTAGGGTTATAAATGATCCAAGCCGTTCATAAACAACTCAAACTTGGTTTGATAAAAAGTTCATTCATATTTGTTTATTTATAAACAAACCAAGATTAAACTCTAGTTTTAGGCTTATTTATTATGATAGCTGAGCCCAGGTAAAAAAATTGTTCATGAACATTAGGGCTCGATACAAAATAAGTTGAGCCTAGGCTTATTTTATAGGTTTGGTAATGAAATTGATATGAGTTTTGACAAATAAACTCATGTCTTTCAAAAAATTGAATTAATTAGGAGTTGAAATCACAGATCCAAACCAAATAGGCTAGATAATAAGCTTGATATGGGCTTAATAATATACTTGTGTTAGATCTCAAACTCAAAATCATGATATTGAGCTCGAGCTTGGCTTGACTAATTAATCAAGCCAAGCAAAGCCAAGTTCAAACTTTTATACTTTATAACAAGCTCAAGCTTGAATATTATTTGTAAGCTTGATTCAAGCTCAAGCCAAGCTTGAACATTCTAGTTTTGTTGTCGAGTTAAGCTTGAAAATTCACTACTTGACAAAACTCGGCTCGTTTGCAGTCCTAATTTTTTTCTATTTTACTTAACCACTTTTCAAAACACTCGCATTACACTTGTAGTAATGCAAAACGTGGCATCCCCACTTCTCTTTCTTCTTTTTTTTCTTTCTTTTTTCCCCCTCTCTGAAGCCATATTCTCCCTCGTTTTTGTTCCTCTTGTTTATACTCCAAACACCTTTGTCTTTTAACTCTCTCTGCAGCAAATTTCATGATTATGAATCAATGAGGCACTGAAGATAAAGATTAATCATCTACCTCAAAAAATTATTAAGGATCACCTTCTGATTTTTACCCCTCTCTGTGAACATGTCTTGTTGTTGCTAATTCTTTTTGTTTATATCTGATAATTTTGTGCTCACTTCATCTTATTCAATGGTTCTGATGATGCCAAAATAGTCAGTTGGATCACTTGTCCAATCCGGAGCTTTAGACGATCTTGTAGGACCTGCAAGATAAAGGAAAGATAGATTGAATAGACCACCGAGTTGTGCCAAGTGGGGGAGCCTCCGATGCTTAAGTTAGTATCAACCCATATTTTTCATATTTAGATAGTGTTTTGTAGTAGCTTTTGACGTACCTTTGCTAGTGAGATAGATTGTCTCATTTATAGGTGACTTAGGTAATTGTTGTACATAAATTAGGGTGATTATTACCTTGATTGTAACGTTCTTTGTCTTAATGAGAGTTTAAGACGTTTGATGGTCGTTATTGAATGTGTTGAGCGGTTATCTTTGATGGCCTACTAATGATGCAAGGTTGTCTACATTAATGGATGACCTAATGATTTTTCTGGACACATCAGTTACCCCCCATTCCCAAGTCTGATTTTGCTTTATGCTGGTCAGGCTTAGGGAATGTTCTTGACTTGTTCAGATTCAGGCGTCTTTATCATCAACTACTTTCTTCTTCAGGAATGTTAGTATTTCTATGTCGACCTCTTAGTATCTGCCTTTTGAAGGTGTTTTTAGACATTCGAGAGATCATAACTTGAAAGTGAGCTGATTTATCTGGATGATCATTTTTATCACTGCTGAAGAGTAAGATAATTTCTTTGGACGATCATTTTTTATCACTGCTGAAGAGCGAGGTGATTTTTTTTGGACAACCATTTTTGATCACTTCGATGCTTCTTCTTTCATTCATTTTTTGGTTGTCACGTTTGATATTATTGATTTACATGTGACTTGCATTTGTGTGAGAATCCTTGTTTGCTTACACTCGTCTAAGGGTATTTAGTCACTTTTAGGTGACTTACATCCAGTTTTGGAGTTTTGTCATTTAGACTTCGTCAGTGATTTACATCGGTCTGGCAAAATCTTATCCTTTTTTCCTTTTTTTTGGTGACTTACATCCATTTAAAGAATTTTGTCACTTAGGCTTCATCAATGATTAACATCCGTCTTGGCGAAATCTTATCACCTAGCCATTTTTTGGTGACTTACATCCATTTAAGGAATCTTATCGCTTAGGCTTTGTCAGTGATTTACATCCGTCTTGGCGGAATCTTATCATTGATCCATTTTTTTGGTGACTTACATCCATTTAAGGAATCGTGTCACTTGGGCTTCGCCAGTGATTTACATCCATCTTGGCAGAATCTTATCAATCAGCCATTTTTTTGGTGACTTACATCCATTTAAGGAATCTTGTCACTTAGGCTTCGTCAATGATTTACATCTGTCTTCGCGGAATCTTATCACTTAGCCTTTTTTTTTTTGGTGACTTACATCCATTTAAGGAATCTTGTCACTTAGGTTTCGTCAATGATTTACATCCGTCTTGGCAGAATCTTATCACTTAGCCATTTTTTTTGGTGACTTAATTCATTTAAGGAATCTTGTCACTTAGGCTTCGTCAATGATTTACATCTGTCTTGGCGGAATCTTATCACTTAGCCATTTTTTGGTGACTTACATCCATTTAAGGAATCTTGTCACTTGTTGCTAGAAATATTCCTTGACGCTATGTCGTTTTGGACCTTCTTGAGGCCAGGTTGATATATGCATTAAGTAGCACATGCACTTGCCAAGACTTGGTTAGACAAGAACTTTAGAACAATTCATATATAAATAAAAAGTTACCAATAGCCTAAGTGGACATTTTTCTTATTTCCTTGTAATCCTAGAGTTTTATCTCTTTGTGATCTGTCTGGTAATGTATACATTTTTGCATGAAACCTTACTATGTGTAAATTTTTATAGACGAATATAAAAGAGACAGAGATAAATGTGTTATCTTAAATGACGATATTATTTTGTCACATACCTCGATCTTTTTATTGCTGAGATCTTCTTGACAAGCTCTTCCCTTTTTAAGATGACGAGCTCTTCCCTTTTCAAGATTTTTTTTTTTAAGCCCAACATGATACTTCATGTCTAAGACCTAGATCTCTTTTGCTTCAATTTTTTGAAGGCATAAAAACTAGGCCACTTTTTTGCCCTCACTCAAACGTGAAAAGTACAATTCTCATTTGTTGATGACTAGAGGAATGGTCTATCACAATTGGAACTTTTTTTTTTTTTTGGCGTGCTTTGATAACTATGGTCATTGCCATTTGTAATAGCAATTTCCTCTTCCTTCTTCTTTAATTGTACACTTAAGTCACTTTAATAGTGCTAGCTGCATGACAATGTACAAATGTGCAATTGCATGCTATACAAGACGAAGTGCATTCTATATGAATCATAGAGAAGTATAAGAATTGAAGCTATTTGACTATATGTTTTTTTAAACTGGTCTTTGTTAGGTGCTTGCACCGTATATGATTTTTAAAGTAATTTAAGAAGATTTTGGTGAGTTGATGGAGATAGTGGAAATTTATTGAGACTTAAATTCATGAGTATATTGTGAACACGATCATCTAGCATTTTAAGTGTAAGAAACTTAATAGAACTTCTCAGATTCATGACGATGAAACATATGCTACTAAAAATATACTCATATTGATTGTGATAATTGTAACAATTTTATAGCAATGTTTTCAACATGTTCTACATACACATTTGTAATAATCATGCAAGCTAGATATTTATTTAGTTTCAATAAAATGATCTCATGGATAAAAAAGAAAGAAAGAAATGAGTTACCTCAATAGAAGACCTTAAATCTCAATACTATGTTGTACATACCTCGGTTTTTTCATTGTTGTGGTCTTCTTGACGAACTCTTCATCATTGAACTCTTACTTATAAAGCTCTTCTTTGTTGGATTTATACAACCCATAATTTACAGGAGTTAAAGTCGGCATTTGTGATGTAGATGGAATTTTCACAACTTTTAGCTATATCTCTATTTTCTTTTTAAGGGTTTCTCTTCGTCAAATTATGACATCCCCTTAGAAAATTTGGAACATCTGTTTTTTGCATATCTGAAGCTAGTAATCTAGCAAACCTCTTATAGATTTACATATTATACAAAATTTTGGGTGAATTGATATAGCTTACGTCCAAACAATATCATTTTATGTAAGAGTATAGAAACTTAGTGAGAATTAAAGTCACTCTTAATGTCATGCAATTGAATAGAATTGTCTTATTTTATGTATGAAGCACATGCTCTATAGGCAATTAAGTCATTTCCACTTTTTTCTTGGTTTTGGCGATAGTAGAATAATAAAAGAAATGGATGGACTTAAGATCATTTGATCGGCTAGAGATCAAAAGCCTAAAATAGGTCACACTAGCTAGAGCAGATATTACTAGTCAAGTCTTTTAACTTTAGCAAGAAATTATCTAGCCTTTTGTGTCAATTGTGCATGTTTGTACTAATCTTGTAATTTAGCAATTTTCCTTTTCAACAATCGTTTTCATAACTATTACCCTATTATCGTGCAACTAACTAACACTTGGCAAAGTGTTTAAACTTTTTAAAGAGTGTTGGAATTCGATGTGATTAATGACATTTGCCATTTTGATAAACAGTCATCATATTTATCATAATAAACAGTTATGATCTTATTTTAAATTTATAGCTAGATTTTTATAAGGCAATAATGATATTTGTCATTATGCCTAAAACTTGACTTCAAACGTTGTTGCAAATACTTAGAGAGCTAAAAGGAAAAGAAAATTTTAAATCTAACCTTAAGGCCTAAGAACTGGGCACCATCGTTGCTATATTTTGTTCTAGCTATTTGAAGATGTAGATATATCCAGAGGGTTTGCCCTCGTTCTAACATGAAAGGTACATTCGTTGTTGGATGATGACCAAAAGAAGGGTCTGTCATGGTTTGTACCTGTATTTTTCTTCCTTTGGACTTAATCTTACTCACAAAGGGAAATCTTCATAAAATTTCATGTCTAATGTATTAGAACAAAATTTAGAAACTTATAGACCAATGCCTATGAATATGTATGGATAGAGATGAGGTAATATGTTCATGATAGAAAATTATGTATAAAATTATAGAGTGATCCCAAAAAGACACTGCTACTGTTTAAAATAAATTAGTAGAATGAAGAGATAATTAACTAGATAAATTATTTCATAGTGCAAGGTGATAGCAATTCAATTTTGGGGGAATAAATATGGAAAATATCATCATCTTAGGTATGATATTTTCAAGATATGAAATTCCATAATCAATTATATTGGCACCTCAAGCCAAGGTGGTTACTAGTGAACGACATATAGGCCATTTATGAGAAACTTGTGTCTCATTTTACCTTCGTCGATTATATACTTACAGGGATGGCAACCTTATGAAATGATAAGAGAAGGTCGAGATATGACTGCATATAATTCACGAAAGGAAATCATTGCAAACAAATAAGGGAATAAATTCTTGTATATATTCCAGCCCACATGACACACAAGTGCACATCGGTTGCCAAGTCCGTTTTGTAGCGATATAGTAGAAATAGCCTGCCATCTCATTTGCTTTCTTTTTATGAAAAATGTTTCCTTCATTGGTTGACTATGCAATCTTTCAACAAATGTTTAACCACGTAGCATAAAGTTGTCTAACTCTTGGCCCTTAACATAGAAATTATTTAAACAATAGCAACTATGGTTGGGCAATAATAAGTGTCACATACCTGACCCGTAAATATGGCGCTAAAAGGAGGGTGAGATATATGATATCTTTCCCCATAGTGTGGTTTGAAATAGCTTTAGATTTTGCTCTATATATATATATATATATTTTAATCAGAATTTGCTCTATTCTAAGCAAGTAATGCTATAAATGAGAGGAGTAGGGACCTGACCTGGCAAGAAAACCTCTACGACATTCTCAACAGTTGTGCCTACATCATGACCTTTTTCTGCCGAATGATTTTTCTTATGTCGAGCCTTTCGTTGATCCATTTTGTCAAGCTTTACTAGGCTCATTTTACTCCAAAAAATACGAACAAATTAATAATCTCGATTGTTCTCAAATGATGAGCTTAATATGGAGTACATGTCATTCCATTTAATAAAATCACGTGGAAATAATTTGATACTATTTAGTATTAAGAGACAGTAAGCTCTGCTCGTATATCATATATGTGAGTAAGTACTTACTCTGGTGATGTCACTAGTGCAAGCATAAAATAAAAACATTGTACCTGTATAGCCACTTTTATTGAATCATACATGTGGATTGTGACACCAAGAGAGTCCCACATTTTTCCCTTTGAATGCTCGAAGGCATGATTAGATATAGATGGAACCATTTAAATTCTCCATTCTCAATGCCAAAGCAACATATATTTATACATGGAAAAGTTTGAATAGTAAATTTTGTTCGTTCTATTGTGGAACATTTTAAGATTCAAAATTTCATAATATTTTGAAAATGATTTATGCTTAACTATTGCGGTAATTTTGTAAGGACTGAATTTTATAATTCTCTGGCTCTTTCAACCTCAGTCCCACCTTGCACTCACTTTGAAAATCATTTTGTGTGCAGGCCGAATATGTCATTCATGCATTTTATTCCTAAAGGTTTCTTTTAAACCTTTTCGTAATTGTTCCTTGAAAAACATAGTTTCATTAACCAACTGACGGACTAATAACTCATGCACAACTGACTGTAGAGCATTCTAACCATGTTATGCATTTTCTACTATACTTTCGCCACCAATAAATACACATATAAATTTGGGGGATGGCCTTATGTTGTGGCTTTATTACCCTTGAATATCAACCAAGATATTATCAGGGTACCATTTATTTTTCTTCATATTCCTCAATTTCAATACCCCCTATTTGAGAAAATTTAAAATGAAAAACGTGCCACATAAAATTCTCAATTATTTAAAGGCACATGAACTCTTCTCAATATAAGGTTCTTCAATATAGAAACACCATAGTTGGTGGGGTTCATAAAAATTCATGAGATTTAAAATTTTCACATAAACACTTTTTTTTTTTTAATTTTAAAGTACAATAGTGTTTATAAATACTCACTAAGGAGTACATAGAAAAGACTGTTTTTAGAGAAATGACTTAACCCTTTTTCTTTTCTTTTTTTCTTTTTTTTATGGGAATGACTTAAGTCATTCATTCTCTAATAATGCTGAGCATATCATATATATTTTTATATATAGGTGTTAGATGGAGCCTTATCATTAAAAATTCACATTTCAATTATCACCAGACCATCTAACATATGGTGTAGAGTAAAAATAATGTTTACATGCAATTAAAGAATTTATTATGGCATTCAACACTAATTACTCCAGCATATACACATTCAAAAATGTTTGACAAATAAAGGCTCAATGAACACGTTGCAATCAATTTAAAAAGTGAAACGGTTTATGCCACAAATGAAAATTAAATTAATTTCAAAATTTTCCATTTGAGTGACCATTGACCATTTAATCAATTAAAATATTATAATTAAATAAAGAGTCTAATTTACTCTTGAACCTTATGTCCAACATAAACTCTTTAAGCAACATCTTATATAAGATAGCAATATAGCATGGCATATATCATTCATGCAACCTTTTTGACTATCGATAGATCATCCATACGGCTTTATAACAACCCAAAAAATTCATTGTGATACATACAAATAGGTATCAAAAGAAATTATATGTCATGCATAAAACTCTGACATATGACCTCAATTATATTATTATTATTATATATATACACATACTTAGGCCATAGCAAAAGTTTTAGGTGTTTGCTTATTAAATTTTATTCATATATGGTATTAATATATCGAATAAAATAAGAGATACTTTACCGCAAACTCATAATTTCTTGCCTCTTTGAATGCCTTTCATTTGAGGGTTTGTTAAGATTTTTGCCATCGAAATCGAAGTCTACAAAATTGAATCTCCACGAAATTGTTATTCCATAGCCATGATTCCATTTGCCATCATAAACAATTTATTAATACATATATAACCAATGAATTCAAAGAAAAATATATGTAGTGAAGAGATAATCATTGAGTCTCATCCCATGAGGTACTCTAGATTGAACCGAGTGAACCCTTTGTTACAGGAAGAGCTAGATGACTAATGGCTTCCCCATAGACGGCGCCAAACTGATGATGCCAAAATCGTCAATTGGATCACTCGTCCAATTCGGAGCTTTAGACGATCTTGTAGGACCTGCAAGATAAAGGAAAGATAGATCGAATAGACCACCGGGTTGTGCCCGGTGGGGGAGCCTCCGATGCTTAAATTAGTATCAACCCATATTTTTCATATTTAAGTAGTGTTTTGTAGTATCTTTTGACGTACCTTTGCTAGTGAAACAGATTGTCCCTTTTATAGGTGACTTAGGTAGTTGTTGTATATAAATTAGGGTGATTATTACCTTGATTGTAACGTTCTTTGTCTTAATGAGAGTTTAAGACGTTTGATGGTTTTTATTGAATGTGTTAAGCGGTTATCTTTGATGGCCTACTAATGATGCAAGGTTTTCTACATTAATGGACGACCTAATGATTTTTCTGGACTCATCAGGTTCAATTGTTCTTCATTTTGTTAAGGTCACGTTTTTTCTGATAAATCAGAAGGACAAAGAACATAATAGACCAGCCTAACAAAACTAACAGCTCAAAGCCTAAACATGCCAAGAGAACCAAAACAATTCATAAGAGATTTGGAAGTCATGCTGACCAGGACAGAGATCTCCGAAAATTTTATTTTCTGTACTTAATGGAAAGATATCTTCATTTCTCCTTCCTTAAGCTGCAGAATCTCTTCAACCAGATAAGATGTGTACCATGGACACTTTTTTTTCCAATGGCATTACAGAATGAAAGATGGTTTTATTGGCAGAAGGAGTCCGGCAAAGATTTAAGTAAGGGATGGGAGAAAGACTTTTTGTAGGAAACATAATTCAAAATGCTCAGCACAGCTTTTCCATATTATTGTTGATTGGGCTCCACTGTCAACAAATGCCTGCAACATGGTAAAGATAAGTTTGCAGAGCAAGTGTTTGCTCAGTTCTCAATCAACGGGTGGAATGGAACTTACAAGAAGGTGTAAAGGGGGGGATGCATAACTCAAAATGACCAATATTTTTCTGTTACATATCATATGCCTGCATAAATCTCATTGAAATGTGTTTGAAAGTAAGGCAGTCCAGGAGAGTAAGATGTTATAAATAAGATAACAAGAGTGACAAGATACCCTATAGCCTTTAGTGATCTCACATTACTCTGAAATGAATAGGTTCATCCAAAGATATATTTCACCAGCTATATACCTTCAATGGGACACCATGAACCTCCATGTCAATGTACAACACAGCCTTCAATCGACTATGTGTTTGTTTTTCCTTTTTACTTTTGCTTAGGAAAAATAAAAAGACTAGAATTATGAGGATTACATTCATTATTAGCTGTGTTTCTTTTTTCCTTGAGGCTTCCTTCCTTGCATTGCCTCGCCTCTAAATTAGTACGAATTTTGTTAACCAGAATCATTCCCTGTCTATTACTTTAGATAAACCCTTGCTTCTTTCATTTAGTTTACATAGATTCTGAAATCAAAAGTAGATGTCACTGTCTCATTCTATTTGACTAAGCTAGTAAAATCTTTTATAACAGCTTGAGGATAGAGGCTTGATGCATAACCTTTCACTTGTGTATTTAGTTGTACCCAAATTAACAAGTTGGGAAAAACTTGAGCATAAAAGACCTCATACCAGATTAGAATAAGATATATAAGATTAGTACATTGACATAAATCTTTTCAACTTTTACATTCAACAATTAACGGATCATAATCAGAACATAAGTCCCTACCTAGTATGCCTTCACGTTAAGGACATATTCTTTGGGTACATAAGCCAGGGAGGAATGGCCATTGTTGCAAAGTCAAGAAAGGGACAGAAACTCTTTGTAGGCTGCAACAATCTGATGACTAATAGCAGACTCATTACCAATGCCATTGGCAGCTAAGTATCATGGTATTATAAGAGCAATGTTCAAGGGTCAACAACCACACCTCACCACAATAAAAGCAAAAAACAGCATCACCCTCTTCACCTCCCTTCCCCCTAACCCCTCTTCATGTATTAGGACTCAAAAAATAAGAACAAAACACCACTTGGGAAATTTATCAAACAACTTGTGTACATCGAAATAAGAACAAAACAACAAATTGTCCAAAATGCAAAAAGGGTTTTTTTAAAGCCCGTTCAGACAGCCGCACGACCATCCCAGCTAGCTGGCGCGCCAAGCTGAGAACGATCATCAACAGTATGATCCTCCGGACAGAAGGATCAGAGACCGTTAGTCACGCTTTAAACGAACGGCCATGATTCATCCTATCAGGCTTGAGCTCCTGTCTCCTTAGTAAGGAAGGATACAGAGGTACGATCTTATTGAACAATTCCTGTTCAAGTAAGGTCGTGACTAGCAATATTGTTTAGTGCAATATAAAGCGATGTTTTAGTTTCTATCTAGTCGATATGGGACAAGCTCGTTTGGTTTACAGAATCTTACTACTTGCTGATTGACAATAGTACCCTTTTTTTTCCTGAGGACAATAGTACCCCTTTAAACCTTCGTACTTCCCACTCCATTCATTGCTGTCTACCCAAGGACAAATACGGTATAAGAATTAAAGAATGGCATCAATTAAAATAAGTGATATTCATTTAACTGGTCAAAAGAAAAAAGTGGGTTCCAATTAGTTCAATTGGTAAAATTTCTGATGCTGGAATAAAACATCTGTGATTCAATCACCGCTTACACCAAAAACCGATTGGTGTTTTAGTCTGATGATAAAGAGTATCATCAGGAGTGGACGTCATAAGTTGAAATGAACTAAAAAAAACTAGTCACAAAAAATATTCATCAAAAAAAACTTAGTCACCAAAAAAAAAAAAAGAAGAAGAAGTAAAGGATGGAACCAGTACTTTATTTCCAAGAGCATTCATCAATTCGATCAACCATTTATATCTATTTTAATATAAGAACTCATTTTATTCTATTTAACCTCAAAAAAAGAAAGATTAATCATCTCCCTCACAAAATTATTAAGGATCACGTTCTGATCTTTACCCCTCTCTTTGCAAACATGTTTTATTGTTGTGGGTTCTTTTTGTTTATATTTTATCATTTTGTGCTCACTTCATCTTGTTCAATGGTTCAATTGTTCTTCATTATTTTTTTCCACCTCCTCTAGATCTATTCATAACTTCATATATATCAGTACAAAATTCATTCCAATCGGATTTTTAACTTCAACCGGTATTGACCAAAACACCTGAAACATAGGGGTTACTGTTTCGGTTTGCATACTGATACAAGATTTTCTGGCCAAAGTAGAATGGTATTCAAAACTTTGTCTCTTCCTTCATCCTAAAGAAAGAATAAAAATTAAAATGCACAACTACAATGCTTGTGCATATTTGCGCAAGTACTATAACAAAAATGCATTTTGATGTATAAATAAGCTAATGTGGTTAATTTTTGGGGTTGGATAAACAAAATTTGGCCCTTTTGCCATTTTACCATGGTTGATGTGAGTGCTTTAAGTCTGGGTTTGAACACAAAATACATATCATCATATAATAACATGAAATACACATAAATTCAAGAATAAATTAATACATAAAAAATAATAATTGCACCCTATTCAGCATTAATGAAATATTACTTAAAGAAAAGATACAATATTTTTTCTTAATACTATTTCAAGTTAATCATCTAGCAAGGCACTTGACTCTAAAGTTAAAGGCTATCATATATTCTCTTATATAAATATAATTATATTGTCATATCCTATTTGACACCTTACTCTAATCCCCAAAAAAAAAAAAAAAATTAACGACACTAAAAAATTGTATATATAAAACAAAAAAAAAGGGTAATTTGATAACTATAATGATAAAAATAAAAATATAACTTTGAGAAAATGTAAAAATTAAATAATTTGAGGTGAAAATTGTGTCTTTTGTTTGACTTTATCGAAATAATCATCATTTTACTAACCAATAAATAAATAAATAAGATTTTCAAAAGATAATTTGTTATTTGTTCTCTTTGGTATCTCAACACCCAAACATATAAACAAAATTAGGTTGAACAGTTGTACTTTCTTTCTTTTTTTATATATTTTAAATATTAATTATACATCTATGTTTTAATATAGAGAAATTTACGCACCACACACCATGCTTGCCACAAGTGACTTTTTTTTTTTTTTTTTGAGAATCTGCCACAAGTGACTTAATAATTAATATATGTATGTATTACACATCATAAAATTAAGAGAAATGATATGTCCACAATATTTTCACAACATTTTTACAACAAATTTTAAGTGGCAGGTTATTACTGGTTATTATTGTTGAGGCAAAAAAGTAATCTTAGTGTTAGGTTCAAATTTGAACCAATAACAACTAACTACCTGTGATATGTTGTAAAAATATTGTGAACGTAGCATCTCTCTAAAATTAATGATTTTATTTTTATTTTTTGTCATGTGACATGTTAAGATAGTTAATTTACTTTAGGTAAAACTTTATTAAAATTTCAAATAACTTACTAAATATTAAATGGGCATCCTTAGTGGGGTAACTCACCGCACAGTGGTACAGAAGGGCCCCCGAGATCGGGTTACCCCAACAGAGGCCACTAGCGCCCTGCCCGAGGGTGTAATATAACCATAAAGGTCCCCATTTTTGTTTCTCAAAAAAAAAAAAAATGGTATCATATATACATTATTTTTAATTAAGTTGTGCATCGTATAGAGATAATACAAGTTTTTATTAAAATCTCGCTATCTCAACACATCTTTAGTTTGGTTGAAAGGAAACTTATTGCACCATTAACGAACATTGTAGAATTAACAAAGTATAAAAAGAAGAAGGATATGCATGAATTACAAGAAACAACCAATCTTGCCATGTGAAACATAGAAATGGAAACCAGTGGGCTCTCCAACGTGTGGCCATTGATCAGATAACTAGGAAAGCCCCACTTAGTGAGCACTGAGCAGGCAAAAAAGCAAGGTTCCACATTCAAGCTATGCAGATGCAGGGTTGGTTAAGAGATCATTTCAGTAGTCACTGACCCTATACTAATTTTGGCAGATTCCATCAAAATCCTCTTTGATAAAGAAACCAACAAGATAGGAAGTATAATTGAAAACATTCATATAATCACTTGCACATATGAATTGGGCTAAAACTCACAAAGGCAGCAAGTTGAAAATTTTTGAAATTGAAATACATAGCAACAATTGCTAAAAAGAAAAACTCATGTCAACTTAATATGGCAGCACTCAGAAACTTTTCTTTTTTTTATTTATTTATAATAATCAGTAGAAAATTTATTCATAATACTAAACAGCTTGAAAGTGTGAAAACTAGTCTGACGACAACGCAGAAAAAACATTGCATGTGCTGGCAGAGACCTGAACCCATTAAACACAGCACAAACATAGAGATGGGAAAAACTTAGGTAGTCCCGGAGCAGTGCTCCAGGACTAAGTATTGCCCCATAGAGAGCTTGCTCTACTGAAATTTCATTGCTCATGTCCTTTTGAGTACAACCACACTCACACTTTGATTTGAAAACTGAAAAGGAAAGTATACCACTAGTACCATACAAGTGACAGGACACTGACTCTTGATTTGAAGAAGAAACCAATGGGAAGGAGTAGAATATCATAGCTCTCTTCAGTGAATGACACTGAGCAATCTGAGCTCTCTTAAAAACGAAAGCATTATTGATATTGCTTATAAGTGCCAACTACAACCACACCCATAGTCTTTTCTGCTCACACAAGATCCCATCACGGCACTTTAATATTGTCGGCACAAGGATCACAACTTTTGTCACAACTCTAATGTTGCAAATTGTGAATGACAACCTATCACTTTCACATGAATCCATAATTTTTTCTCACTGCTCACAGTCTATCATATCAAAGTTGTGGCAAAAGTTGTATCCAAAATTTTCTCATAAACCACAAGTCTGTAATAGGCATTCAAGACACATGTTAACATGGCTAAGAAGTAGATAGCATATCACACCCACAAGCCATCTCTATTTATACTATCAATAAACTCAGTTGGGAAAGCACTTTTCCTTCTGTCTAAAGTCTCTCATCTCAGCCACCCAGAACTCCCTATCTTCTCACTTCCACCCCTTTTGTTCCCGGAACTATCCTCAAATTCAATACCAATACCAAACAACCTCAACAACCCCAAACCCAAAGCCAATGTTTCCATGAAATCCGCACCACCCATCATTTCCCATTTCATCATCTTCATATTCTTGACCTCCATATATACTCTATCAAGGACTTGTCTTAGCCCTTATCAAAATCTAACTCTTTCATAAACCTTCTACTAATCTAAGCAGATACCGCTCTTAGTTTTGAATAACCTCACGCATAATATCATGAACTCAACAACTTCTAGTTTTGCCAGCAAATTTGACATCTTCTAGATTTGATCAATACTGTTATACATGCATTGGCTTATTTATATCATAGATTCGCAATCTTCTTGTCGAGTTTTAGTTTTGAATATAAGATGCAAATTATTAAATTTTCTCAAACCTCGAGAGAAATTAGTGTAATTTAACACTCTCTTACAAGCAATCTATGAAACGATGGATGAAATTTTTAAATTGCAGATGATGATGTTGTCTACGGGAAAAGACCAATTCTTGTGGAGTCGGACATATTGATCCAAGAAGAAGGCATATTATATGATCAGTGTGTGTTAAGGATGAGAGCCAACTCACACCCCATCCATCTTTATTACAGAATTCAAGTAATTGGGATAATGTGACAACTGCACAACATGGTTCATCTTATCACATGGAAGATTTGAGATTTGAGATTTTATCTTTGCTTGGTACATTTCTACCACTATTAGCACGATCAGGATTAACCATATACTTAGCCGGAGGTCAAGGCCACAAAAAGAGTAAATAAATTCATGGGATAAGATGAACCATGTTGTCCAGTCATCACATTATCCCAATTCCTTGAATTCTGTAATACGGATGGATGAGATGTGAGTTGGCTCTCATCCTTAACACAGACTGATCATAAAATATGCCTTTTTCTTGGATAATGATGTCCGACTCTACAAGAACAGGTCTTTTCCCCTTAGACAACATCATCATCTGCAATTTAAAAATCTCATCCATCATTTCATAGATTGCATGCAAGGGAGTGTTAAATTACACTAATTTCTCTCAAGGTTTGAGAAAATTAACAACTTGCAACTTATTTTCAAAACTAACACTCCACAAGAAGATTGTGAATCTGTGATATAAAGAAACCAATGCGCATATAACAGTATTGATCAAATCTTTTCACGTGGTGAGAAGATTCTGACCACCTTCCTAGCTAACAGTATCTTTAGTGATCTCATATTACCCTGAAGTCTGAACAGAATAAGTTCATCAAAAGGTATTTTTCTGGTTATCTTCAATGAGACTCCATTAACCACCATGTCAATGTACAACATAACCTTCAATATGCTAACATTATGAGGATTGCATTCATTATTAAATGTGTTTTTTATCTTTCAATTATAGATTTCAGCAATTACTGGTATATGCTATGATTTGTGCTGGCATGAAGCTACTATGTAATAGTTTATGTCAAAATTCCATAGAACTTGCAAGCAGTGTTATTACATCCAATACTAATTTATATTCCTGAGTGTTCTTTTCTAAGTTATTCCAGATTTCATTCCACTAATTGAAAGTTAGGTGACAGTTTTTGCTTGAATTCAAGACGTAATGCACTCCTGCACAGACCTAAGGCATGGTTATATGTCAGCGTAGATGATTGTTTTGCTTTAAATAAAGATGAGAATTCAACCTAAAATCATATGCAGATGCCACTGTTTCAAGCAAGTGTAATTTTTATAACAGCATGAGATCGGGGCTTAATGAATAAGTACATAGATGATAGATGAGGACTTCTTGTATTGGGCAACCTGGGTAACTTGGGCATAAAAGATGTCGTGCCAGATTCGAATAAGATAAACAGGACTACCCGATGACATTAACTTTACATTCAAGTCAGAGCATATCAAGAACATTAGTCCCAAGTACATATGTTTCTAATGTTAAGGACATTTTTTTGGGTACATCAAAGGGATATATACCAGACTAGCCTAACAGCACTTACAGATTAAAAGCTATACATGCCTAAAGAGCCAAAAACAATTTCATAAGGGATTCGGAAGCCATGCAGGCCAGGACGAGATATCTGGAAATACTTCATTTGTGTACTTTGGTGGAAATAGAGCTCAGGTGCAGAATGTCTATAACACAATATAATTGCAACAAAAATTCAACACAGACAACTTGTGAATATTGAAATAGGAACAGAACGTCGCTTGGGAATTTTATCAAACAACTTGTGTTCAAACAAAAATGTTACACTCACTAGCAAAAATGATTTCGGGAGCCTGTCAGACAGCCATACGACCATCCCAGCTGAGCGAGCCCAAGCTGAGAACGATCCTCTACAGTTTGATCCCTCAAACAGAAGGATCAAGACCGTTAATCACGCTCTGATCGCACGGCCATGGTTCATCAACCAGGTTTGGGGTCCTGTCTCCTTAGTGATCAAGGATACAGAGGTACGATCCTATAGAACAGATCCTGTTCAAGTAAGGTCGTGACCAACGGTTCTGTTTTGCGTATTATAAATTGAAGTTTTGCTTACTATCCGGTCGATATGGGACAAACTCGTTTGGTTTATAGAATCATACCAAGAATAAACCATTAATGCTAGACCTATTATAAATTTTACTACAAAATCTTATAATTATACACCATTAATTACAAAAAAGTGAAAAAATAATTTCATTTTTATTAGATGACAAAAATTCACCGATCATATTTTATTATATTAATTTAAAAAATTTATGCAGTAAATTTTGTAATAATGCTTCGAGTTCTCCAAACCACTTTTACACCTCTTAATTACCTAGGAGCCATGGTCTGATCCTACAGCTATGGTTTTTTTTTTTTTTTTTCAAGGCTAAGCAGCCAGTTCAAGGTGGTAAATGAACGTGCATTTTTTAATAGCTAAAACTCGACTAGAAAAAAAATTAGTTTAGGTTGGTTTCTTTAGCAAATAAGTAAAGCTCAAAAAAATTTAATAATAAGTAAAGCTCAAGTTTAAACTCACTATTAAGCATGTCAAGTTTAAACATAATAATATATATTCATAATTATAAACAAGCTTATGAGTATACACACATATATATATATGAGATTAAATTCGATAAGGACAGGTTGTAAAATATTATTAAGTAGCTCCCAAATATATTAAAGCTTGTTTGATAAGAAAATGAGCTTTTAACACATTGTGGGGCCCGAGGGCCTGGAATTCTCGGCCCACCTCTAGACTGGCCCAAGGCCCATGCCGAGGATCAATGGCTGTCTAGGGACTTTTCGGCCCTCTGGGCCGCGCCGAGGACAACCCTGTCCTCGGCGTACCTATCCTGACCCCAGTACAAGCGGTCACATCCACACTCAATACATCTACCTAACTCCCCTGGCAACCTCAGTGTTGAGAGGACTCCTGGATGGCGGAATCTTGGGTGCCGCGATCCACAGTACGGTGGGAAACGTGGCTGATGGGACAAGTCCTTAAGCAGTGGCCTAGATGACTGACAGTTGGAAGGCCAAGATTGGCCAAAGAGGGTATATAAACGCAAGGAGCCCTTCAGAGTGGGGGGCTCCTCGGCCATCCGAGGAGCAACCTCCAAGCTAAAAAGAACAAGGAAAAGCCCTCAAGAAGGAAGAACACTTCCGGCGAGCCGGTGGCAAGCCTGTTGGCGCCAAACCCTACGACCCACTCTCTAAACAAATTTATTGTCGGGGGATCAACGACGAAACGAGCCCCTACACACATAATTTACTACTTTGATGAGCTCAAGATTGACTTATAATTGAGATAAAATTAAATGGCGAAAATAAAGAAGTGAAGGACCCTAATAATCCAATTTGGGTCAGTACCATTTCTATTTCTTCCTTTTGGAGGGAGGCCCGAGAAGGCGAATGAAAAAAATGATGAGAGTGATGCGTTTGTTGCAAATTTACTCATGGTTCTCTTAATATTTAATATTATTATTTTCAAAATGGTATTATGATGGGAAGAAAAATACAAAATCCTCTCATCTTTTTTTCATCCTTCTCCTCCTTTTCATCCTCACAATTTTTCATCACTCCTGCTACATATAAATTATAAAAAATTCATTGCTTCCTCTGTCATTTCTCTTTCTACTTCTTAGGAATATTTTAGAAAATTCATTATTTCCTCTATCATTTCTCTTTCTACTTCTATAGATCAATAGATTCACACATTTTTTCATCACTCTTGCTAAATACACCTTATAGAAAATCATTACTTTATCAATCATTGCTCTTTCAACTTCTATTGATCAATAAATTCTATAACAACAAAATTTTAATCCCAAATTTTTGATCGACTATAAATTCTCAACAAATTATCAGGATCAATTGCATACATTCTTTTCAATGATTCTATTTTATATAAAATCATACAATTTATTACTTACTTAATTCACTTATCCTTTTTTACTACTACTACAAATATTATTTTTTCTGGCCCTCCTCTACATTTTTTCATTTCCCCAACTTAAATCAACCTACACTTTTTCACCGGTGCATTAGTTGCACTCTTCTAAACATAATAACTAAACCATTTCAAGCAATTTTTTCTCATCTTTTCATCAATAAGGATCACCCCTATCTTTATTCTTTAACCATATTTCATCATTTCAAATAATATATTTCCATATATTTGTACTTACCTATTTTTAGAACATGTACTTATTATAAACCTAATATTCAGTTCCAGGCATAAAGACAAATCTAGGTGAATCATTCATAGGTCAAAATTTCACAAATTACCACCAAATAATAGTAGTAGTAATAATAAAAGCCTTACTTCTATCTGCGCTCAATAGGAATATAATGCAAGAGAAAAAAAAAATTATAGACCAAAGAAAACCACACCAAGTCTAAAAGCTCAAGTTTGAAATTTGTTAACTTTCTCTCATTTGAATTGCAAGTTACAACACCAATTTCAGGGTTCAAATAGCTTTAAAGGAATGCTGTCAGTATCAAGTACACAAATTTCAATTTGTTAATTTGTAATTAAATTACTGAACCAAACATTATTCCAGAAAAAATGAAGTCTAAAAATAAATGTTAACTTCAAACCCCAAAAAGAAACCCTGCTGCCTGATCTTCATTTCCATCAAATAATTTAAGAGCTTGTATGACTGCTTCCCTTCCAAACCCTAGCTCAACAAGCTTTGCCACTTTGGCTTCAAAATCAGGTCCCTGCAGCCATATAAGTCACATGAAATTCTCAGATCAATCAAATACGATTACTAAATCTTGTTCGTTAATCAACGTAACACCCATTGGTTAAAAAGACCAGATCGACAGGGTCAACTATCAATAAGATGGCAAACCGTGACAACTTGGCAATCACGCTAATGGTTTAACCAATTTCACAATACAGCACAGACTTTTTTTTTCCCCCCTACAAGGAAGCTAACAGAAAGCCGAGACCGTTCTTAATAACAAATTTACCAGGCTCGTATCACCACGAGGCCCTCCTGTTGGGACAATGTTGCTTCTATCTGTTGTTCCTGATGTCATCTAAAGAATAACAAGCGATAAAAACAAAAATTACATAAAGCAAAATGGTATCTACACATTCCCAATATACATCACTATATAATATATATACATAAAAAAGAAAACAAACAGTGCATACGTGGCGCGCGCTTTAGTTAGTCATGAGAAAATAAAATTCCAGGCACCAGAGTATGCTACCTGGTGCTTACGGAGCATATCCAGCCCAAAGAGGAATTCCATATTGGGAGAATCCAATACTGTGAATGAGCAAGGATAAAATATATTCCCAATCTACAGGAAGAAAGAATTAAACAAAAATAGTTACACTCAACATTTTTTTTAATAAAAAAGACGATATGTATATCACCAAAGTTTAATTCCCAAGAGAGTGCATTAAAATTTATCCTCAATGGAACACTTACTCTACTGCAGAATAAGAGACTGCAAAGTCCAAAGTTTGCGTGTACATAAGCAAATGCAGACACATAAGAGCAAGCATATGAACATCAACAAATGAACACACACAAGGAGCCACAGAGAGACACAGAGGTGGAGGCCTCCTTGTGACTAGAAGGAGATGCATGTCCAATGTTCTTGATCACTGTTCCAGAAAAAAACATCTATAAGAAGGAAAATAAATACAGATTTATGGAGAGAGAGGGAGAGAGGTCGACCACCTAAGACAAAGAAACCCCATAACACGACATAAGATTGTTACTCACTTTGATGTTCATATTTTTCTCAATAAAAGATAAAGAGGTTTTGACTGTGATCTCTAATGTCTTTTCTTTTTGTCTCTTTTCTTGGATAAGTTTGATCTCTCATGTGCAGAATGTAACTCAATATAATGGAGGTATATGATACGTCAAAACAAATGGGTGCATACATGCACATGGATATGTAAACAAGGGCATCCAATACATTTAAGAAGCAAACACTAGCATCTCCAAACACATGAACACATTACCGACAATAAGCAGTGTAAAAGTATTACTAGAAAGCTAGATATATTACCTTGATTGGAGCTACATGTATGTGACCCAATATCTCAGATTGACCAACTCCTTGAGCAATGCCCTTATAACGTTGATCCATGAGCCTCAACAAACTGGAAGACGCCAAAGTCACAACAAGTGGCTTTCCCATTTCAAACTCTTCTCAAGTTAAAACATGTAAGTTCTATATTTATAATAAACAGAACCACAGGATATACTAAGTTATTAAACCATGTCAAATAGCTAGTAAAATGAAAAATGATATTACCACTGACTGAATTAAACAACAGGCAATCAGATATAAAACAGTACATACCCACAACGCTCAGCTCAGGTGCAGAATGTCAATAACACAATATAATTGCAACAAAAATTCAACAATGATAATACCCAAACAACTTGTGAACATGGAAATAAGAACAGAACGTCACTTGGGAATTTTATCAAACAACTTGTGTTCAAAAAAATGTTGCACTCTCTAGCAAGTGAACATGGAAATAAGAACAGAACGTCACTTGGGAATTTTATCAAACAACTTGTGTTCAAAAAAATGTTGCACTCTCTAGCAAAAAGATTTTGGGAGCCTGTCAGACAGCCGTACGACCATCCCAGCTGGGCGAGCCCAAGCTGAGAACGATCCTCTACAGTTTGATCCATCGAACAGAAGGATCAAGGCCCGTTAATCACGCTCTGATCGCACGGCCATGGTTCATCCACCAGGTTTGGGGTCCTGTCTCCTTTGTGAGCAAGGATACAGAGGTACGATCCTATAGAACAGATCCTGTTCAAGTAAGGTCGTGACCAATGGCTCTGTTTTGCGTATTATAAAGTAAAGCTTTGCTTACTATCTGGTCGATATGGGACAAGCTCGTTTGGTTTATATAATCGTACCAAGAATAACCCAGTGATGCTAAAGATATTATAAATTTTACTGTAAAATTTTCAAATTATACACCATTAATTACAAAAGAGGAAAAAATAATTTCATCTTAATTAGAAGATTGAAACTACAGGATCATATTTTATTATATAATTTTAAAAAAAAATTATGCAATAAAATCAATGAAGCAATCATTATACATATATATATATATATATAAAAGTAAAGATCTCATGTGAGAAAGCACGAAGTATGCCAAGTGGCACATTATGTGACATTCTTTTTATTAGGCTTCCACTTTATTCACATTTAGCATTTATGTCAAACTATTAAGTAATGACAAATACATTTATTTCAATGTTTTTTTTTTAATGGGAAAAGGCAAAAAATTATATATATTTTTAACTTATTGCTTTAAATAGATACAAATGGATTTAAAAAATCAAGGAAAATATAAGAATTAAGAAAACTTTTCAATTTTGTGCAAAAAACTAACTACAATACAGAATTGCAAGAGTCGGATTCAATTAATTAGGTAAATATTATTTGTCTCCACATTTGTCCAATATAAATCCTCATTTTCTTTGGACTTAGAAATTAATCTTTCATAATTTTTCTCACAATATCTTTGGTTTTCTTTTTGAGAGGTATGTTAATTTTCAAAATATTTTGTTCATTTTAAATATTTTGTTTAGATTTTATGTATACGTTTTTACTTATGTCGCATTGTAGTGTATTTAGGCTTATTTTTTCATATTATGTGCCGATGTATATTTTGGATATTTCGTATGATGCATATATTTGGTAAGGATTTGTTTTTGGCTACTTTTAGTTCAATTAAAATTTGTAGGTGATAATGTGAACAGTGTGATTTGGTGACATTTCTTGGTTGCATGAATTAGAAGAATTTTCCCCCAATGTATTTAGTTTAAATTTAGTTTTAGTAGAAAACTTCATAGATTAACTGGGACTAATAATAATAGTATTCATAAAATCAATAAGACATAAATAATTTGTTACAAAATTTATCAAAATACATCGCACATCTCGCGGGATACTGGCTAGTTTGTAATAATGTTTCGAGTTCTTGGACCACTTTTGACAGCTCTTAATTACCTAGGAGCCATGGTCTGATCCTATGGCTATGGTTTTGTTTTTTCAAGGCTAAGCAGCTGGGTGGAGGTGGTAAATGAACATAGCTAGCATTTTTTAATAGCTAAAACTCGATTAGAAAAAGTTAGTTTTATATTGGTTTATTTAGCAATTAAGGTATAGACTCTCACTATTAAGCAAGTTAAGTTTACTTTAAACATAATAATATATTCATAAAAAAAGATTATGAGTATATAAATATACTTTTAAGTAGCTCCTAAATACATTAAAGCTTGTTCGATAGGTAAATGAACTTTTAAACATGTAGTTTAGTGATTTGATGAGCTCAAAATCGGCTTATATTTGAAATAAAATTAAATGTTGGAAATAAGGGAGTGTAGGACTTGATAATCCAATTTGGGCCACCATTTTTATTTCTTCTTTTTTGGGGAGGCCCAGGAGGGTGAATGGGAGGAATGATGAGAAGTGATGTGTTTGTTATTAATTTAATTGTTCTCTCAGAATTTATTTGGAATCCTCTTATTTTACTGAAATTAAAAACTTTTTGCTGAAAGTACTGTAGATAAAGGTAAAAGTTAACTGGAATAGTACAGTGGGACCCATGAATGGTACCAAAAAGTGAAGTATGACCCATGAATAATAGCAAAAATAAGCTGAATAGTAAAATAAGCTACCAAATATAATCTATCCAAATGCAACCTTAATATTTAATATTATCGTCTTCAAAATGGTATTACGATGAAAAAAATACAAAAGCCTCTCATCTTTTTTTTATCTTCCTTCTCCTCCTTTTATCCTCACATTTCTCATCACTCTTGCTACATATAAATTATTGAAATTGGCTAAAATGTAAATTGCACTCTCTAAGTTTATCTGAAATTCATTTCAGTTTTTTAACTTTACTTTCGTTCAATTTAGTTCCCTAAGTTTCAAATTTATTTAATTAAGGCATTCTATCAAATTTTGTTAAAAATATTTCCATAAAAAGATATTATTTTCTCTCAAAAAAAATTAAATTAATAAAAAAAAATTATAGATTTTTTATGTAAGAATTTTTTTTCAAAAAATATTTTTTTTCATTAGTTAATTGCATACTGTAGGGACTGGGTTTGAGCACCTCTACTGTTGAGTGAGTGGACTCAAATCCAGCTTGCCCAATACAATGAATTTGTAGAGAGAGAGGGTTCAAGAACTAGGCCCTAGTAAGGGATACAACGGCAATGCATGGTTACATTTGGATCGAATAGCATAAACGTGGGTTAAAATATGCGGCGATGTTCCTCAGCACTCCTCTTGGGAGCTTGAAGTTCTTATTATTTCTTTAGTAATTGGTTACAAAAGTTTCCGTGATGACACAGGTTGCTACAGTGCTCTATACTTCTAATTCTTTTTCCTTTTTCCTTTCTTTTTTCGGTCCCCTCTCAAGAGGGATTTCTTACATTATATACCCCATTTCAGTTGATCTTAGCCCTACATTTGTTGAACAAGCAGGTCACTACTTGAGTGCTTGTCCCATCAGCGGCCTTCCCACTCTTTCTGTGGGTTGCAGCAACCAAGGTTGCACTGTTCAGGAGTCATTTCCTCATTAATGCGGCCAGAACGTTAGTTGTGGGCATTTAATGTGGAGGTAACAATTCGTCCTGGTCTTACTCCTCCACCATACTTCCATGGCTGACATGTTATACTTGTCCTCTCTCTTTAGATGCCCTGAAAGGCTGCCTTTGGCGGCCCGTTGCTTCCTCCTCGGCATGGTCTTGGTTTGCCAAGGACAGGGTTGTCCTCGGCATGATTCCTGAGCAATTTGGACTTTCACCCTTCGTCCTCGGGTGTTTCTTCCTCCTCGGCGTGGGCCTTGAGCTTAATATGAAGTGGGCTGGGATTGTCGGATTCTCAGGCCCCACACATACTTAACGGCAATTTTTTTAACAAAATTGGACAAAAAGTCTGAATTTAATAACTTTAAAACTTAAAGGACTCAATTGAACTAAAATAAAGTTAAAGAATTGAAATTAATTTTTTTTAATGTCGTTTATTTGGTTGTTAAATTGGACAGATGTTAAAATTTTAAGTAGTGAACCTAAGGTATTGTACTTACATTTTACCCTTTCAATTATACTTAGAAGGTACACTTTGCATTTTAGCCGAGAAAATTCATTACTTACTCTGTCATTTCTCTTTCTACTTCTATAGATCAATAAAATCTGCACACATTTTTTCATCACTCTTACTAAATACACCTTATAGAAAATCATTACTTTCTCTATCATTGATCTTTCTACTTCTATTGATCAATAGATTCTACAACAAAATTTTAATCCCAAAATTTTAAAATCAACTATAAATTTTCAATAAATTATCAGAGTCAGCCACATATATTCTTTTCAGTCATTCTATTTTATATAAAATTATACTTTATATTACTTTCTTAACTCAATTATCCTTTTTTTACCACTTCTACAAATATTATATTTTGGCCTTCTACATTTTTTTTATTTCCCCAACTTAAATCAACCTACTTTTTTTACTGGTGCATTAATTGCACTCTTCTAAACATAAGTGAACCATTTCAAGCAATTTTTTCTCATCTTTTCATCAATAAGGATCACCCCATCTTTATTCTTTAAGCAAATTTCCTCATTGAAAATATTATATTTCTATGTATTTTTACTTATCTATTTTTTAAACATGTACTTATTAAGAGCATTAGCATTGGAGAATGCTAATGCCATATGTAAGGTGTATTTAGCATTTTTAGCCTCAAAATCTATTGCATCAGGGAATGCTAAAGGTAAGAATTGCAAATTTTTTTGGCATTCTGCTACAGTACAATTCTAAAGATAGAATTGTACGGTAGCAGTATTGTAAAAATAATAATAATCGTCTGTAGAAGCTTCTTTGTCAAGGCAGGGAGTGGAGGATAGAAGAAGTTGGAATGTTCGTTTTATTAGAGAATTTAATGATTGGGAGATGGATGAAGGGCTGCATTTTCTTCATATATTGGGAAATAATACTCCTCCAATGGCTATGGGAGACCGGATGAGATGGAAGTTGAAGCCTAATGGAGATTTTGACGTCCGATCATATTATAATAAACTAAGGGACTCTCCCTCAATTGTCTTTCCTTGGAAAGCTATATGGAAAGCAAAGGCCCCTAGGCGAGTTTCCTTTTTTGTTTGGTGTGTAGCTTGGAATAAGATCCTAACAGGTGATAACTTGAGATTGAGGGAATTGGTTTTTGTGGACTGGTGTATAATGTGCCGACATTGTGGAGAGACGGTCGATCACTTACTTCTTCACTGTGAGATGACCTATCGGTTATGGAGCTTTGTCTTTATAACTTTTGGCTTGTCTTGGGTTATACCTAGATCGATTCCAGAGCTACTTTTTGGCTGGTGGAATTGGTTGGGGAAGCAATCGTCTCAGATTTGGAATTTAGTTCCGTTGTGCATCATGTGGTGTATTTGGAAGGAACGGAATCGGCGGACTTTTGAGGATTTGGATAGCTCTGGTGATCAGTTGCTTGCTTCTTTTAGTGGAACTCTTTTTGATTGGTCTCGGGCATGGGGACTCACGACTAGTGATTCTCTCCCTTCTTTTCTTAGCTCTCTTTCTCTTTGTAATTAATATGCTGATAGGCTTTCTTTTTTGTTTTTTCTTCGGTTTCTTTTTATTGTATTTTCTAGGTTTGCTCTATGTTCTTCATGCATAGAGTAGCCTTTCGTATATATAACATTCTTACTTATCAAAAAAAAAATAATAATAATAATATTTTATTATGTTTTTACTTTCTCTGTTTCTCCATCTGCTCTCTTCCTTCTCAACCCACCACTAGCCACCACCACCACAAACCATACCCACCATCAACCAAAACCCACTCACCCACCTACCTTCCATCACCGTGAACCCCAACCCAAAATCAATCCGCCACCAACACCATAACCCATACACATCCACAACCAGCACCCAAAGCCACTCCGATCAACCCATGAACCCAACCACAAAAATCAAACCCCAACCCAAAATCAGTCCGCCACCAACACCATAACCCATACCCATCCACAACCAGCACCCAAGGCCACTCCAATCAACCCACGAACCTAACCACAAAAATCAAATCCCACCAAAATCAATCAAAACCCAACAAAATTAAAACTCACCGAAAAATGATCCACCGCAGAGACTGCAAATGGAAATGGAAAAGATGGGAACAGAGTCTGCGGGCCATCACTCACTTGCAGTTGCAAAGCTCAAGCCAGCCACCAGCCACCAACAAAGATAAGCACAACCCACCACCACCCCCACAAAATATGATTAAAAAAAGTTAATTGGGTCCAGGCTTGGGTTTGAGAGTGACGGAGGAGAAAAGGTCGGAAATGGAAGAGAAGAGGAGATGAGGAAGAAGAGAGAAAAGAGAGGAAGCAAGGGAGAACTCATTGGCACGTGGATGGGAGCGGGGCGGCGTGATCTGGGTTTGGTCCGAAGCTTGAAGATGGGTCTCTTGGTCTTGGGTGTCTCTTTCTTCTAACACTTTCTCTCTCTTCGAGTGTGTGAGTCCGGAATTGAGTTTTGGCATTATATGGAGAAAGTTGTGTATGAAGGTAAACGTTAAGGGTGGGTTGGAAAGAACTAATATTTTAATAAAAATAGAGTTTTGGGATGTGGAGGAATTGTAAAATGAGATGATATAATAGAATTGTGGGTTTTTAAAATTGTAAAATAGAATAGCATTAGTATTCCCCAATGATAATGCTCTAACAACCTAATATTCAATACCAGGCATAAAGATAAATCTAGGTGAATCATTCATAGGTCATATTTTCACAAATTACCACCAATAATAAAAGCCTTACTTCTATCTGCGCTCAATCTAAAAAGGCATATATTGCAAGGAAAAAATAATGAAATTATAGACTAAAGAGAACCACAAGTCTAAAAGCTCAAATTTGAAATTTGTTTACTTTCTCTCATTTGAATTGCAAGTTACAACACCAACTTCAGGGTTCAAAATAGCTTTAAAGGAATGCTATCAGTATGAAGTACACAAATTTCAATTTGTTAATTTGTAATTAAATTACTGATCCAAACATTATTCCACAAAAAATGAAGTCCAAAAATAAATGTTAACTTCAACCCCCAAAAAGAAACCCTGCGGCCTGATCTTCATTTCCTTCGAATAATTTAAGAGCTTGTATGACTGCTTCCCTTCCAAACCCTAGCTCAACAAGCTTTGCCACTTTGGCTTCAAAATCGGGTCCCTGCAACCATAGAAATCACATGAAATTTTCAGATCAATCAAATACGATTGCTAAATCTTGTTCGTTAATCAATGTAACACCCATTGGTTAAAAAGACCAGATTTTTTTTTTGATAAGTAAGTTAAAAAGACCAGATTGACAGGGTCAACTATTAATAAGATGGCAAACCGTGACGACTTGTCAATTAAGATAATGCAAAAAACAAGCCTTAGTCCCAAAAAGTCAATCACTTCTCAATAGTTTAACCAATTTCACAATACAGCAGACTTTTTTTTTTCCTACACGGAGGCTAACAGAAAGCTGAGACAGTTCTTAATAACAAATTTACCTGGCTTATATCACCACGAGACCCTCCTGTTGGGACAATATTGCTTTTATCTGTTGTTCCTGATGTCACCTAAAGAATAACAAGCGATAAAAACAAAAATTACAGAAAGCAAAATGGTATCTACTCATTACCGATATACATCACTATACAATATATATACATAAAAAAGAAAACAAAACAATGCATACGTGGCACACACTTTAGTTAGTCATGAGATTTGCAGGCAACAGTTCAATTCAGAATAAAGACATTTGCATAGTAGATCTTGTAAATCCTTAGTCAAAAGTACATCATTAATGAAAGTTTCTTTGGGACAAGCAAATTGATTAAAAGTATACTTACTGGGGTCCCTGAGCTGGATGCTTGCTTGGACAACCTTTCTTCATCAAGAAAGCGTGATGGGATGTCTTTTTCTGAAAACAATGCACAATTTAATTAGTTAATTTTCTATTTATCAAAAAGGTTGACCATAAAAGCTGTTTAGATAATTGGTGAGTTGTAAGTAAAGCAATTTAGGCATAACTGCAGAAATTGGTCAATTATTGAACAGTAAGCAACTTTTATGCAATCAAGCACATGGAAAGATTAGAAGGCCAACCTTGCAAAAATGGTACAGAAACTTCTCCACCACCAACTCTCAAAACATTATCCTTTAAATCTATAATGCACTGTGGACATTGACTAAGTCAGAAAAGAATAACAAACCTAAATAACATCAATTAGAACCAAGAAAATGGAAAGGTACATCAGATATTAGACAGAGTATGCTACCTGGTGCTTCCGGAGCATATCCAGCCCAAAGAGGAATTCCATATTGGGAGAATCCAATACTGTGAATGAGCAAGGATAAAATATATTCCCAATCTACAGGAAGAAAGAATTAAACAAAAATAGTTACACTCAACATTTTTTTAATCAAGAAAACAATGTGTGTCACCAAAGTTTAATTTCCAAGAGAGTGCATTCAAATTTATCCTCAATGGAACACTTACTCTACTGCAGAATAAGAAAGAGACTGCAGAGTCCAAAGTTTGCATGTACATAAGCAAATGCAGACACATAAGAGCAAGCATATGACCATCAAGAAATGAACACACACAAGGAGGCACAGAGACACAAAGAGGTGGAGGCCTCCTTGTGACTAGAAGGAGATGCATGTCCAATTTTCTTGATCATTGTTTCAGAAAAAACATCTATAAGAAGAAAAATAAATACAGATTTATGGAGAGAGAGGGAGAGAGGTCAACCACCTAAGACAAAAAAACCCCATAACATGACATAAGATTGTTACTCACTTTGATGTTCGTATTTTCTCAATAAAAGATAAAGAGGTTTTGACTGTGATCTGTAATGTCTTTTCTTTTTGTCTCTTTTCTTGGATAAGTTTGATCTCTCATGTGCAGAATGTAACTTAATATAATGGAAGTACATGATACATCAAAACACATGGGGGCAGTCCACATGGATATGTAAACAAGGGCATCCAATACATTTGAGAAGCAAACACTAGCATCTCCAAACACATGAACACATTACCAACAATAAGAAACTATTACTAGAAATCTAGATATATTACCTTGATTGGAGCTACATGTACGCGACCCAATATCTCAGATTGACCAACTCCTTGAGCAATGCCCTTATAACGTTGATCCATAAGCCTCAACAATCTGCAAGAGGCTTTCCCATTTCAAACTCTTCTCATGTTAAAACATGTAAGGTCTATATTTCTAATAAACAGAACTGCAGGATACTAGGAATTTGTTCAAACAATAACATTTTCCTTTCCATCAGAGTGAGAGGAGAGGAGGGGGGGGGGGGGTGTGTGTGGGTGGGGATCATGCCAATAACAGGAGAATTTATTTGAAGAGTAGGTAAACTGGTAAAGGTTAAAAATAATAACTAGCAAGTGTATGAGGTGGTTTTATAACCACCTCCCCTCTCCCTGGTGCAATCCACAATCAACTTTCTCAAAGCTGCATATGTTTCATTAGACTATAAAGGTGATTATGTATGAGTGCACATATGTAATTGCTCCCCAATGCTTATAAATAGTGTAATACCCATATCTACCAGTTTTGATATTCTAAGTTATTAAACCATGTCAAATAGCAAGTAAAATGAAAAATGATATTACCACTGACTGAATTAAACAACAGACAATCAGATATAAAACAGTATGTACCCACAACGCTCAGCACAACTTTTTGATATTATTGTTGATTGGGCTCCACTGTCAACAAATGCCTGAAACATGGTGAAAATTAGTTGGCAGACTGTATTTGATTAGTTCTCAATCAGCAGGGGTTGGAACTAACAATAAAATATAAAGAGGGATGCATAATTCAAAATGACGAGGATATTAATCTGGTTGCATATCATATGCCTGCACAAATCTCATTGAAATGTGTTTTTAAACCAGGGCAGTCCCGGTGTGTAAGATGTTTTATATAGGATCACAAAAGTGACACAAGAAACCCTATAAGCCCTTCAGTGATTTCATATTACGCTGAACTGAATAAGTTCTTCCTAAGATATTTTTCACCATCTAGTTGTTACCTTTAATGGGAAACCATTAACCTCCATGTCCACGTACAACATAACCTGAAGAGTTGCATAAGAAACTTTAAAATCAATATAAAAACAAATATATCTATATATATATATATATATAAATATATATATATGTATGTATGTATGTATGTAATAGTGATAGCAGGGGTTGAAGATAAATAGAAAATACATACCACCCTTGCAAAAGCTTCAGGGTTATGTTCCAAGGCAGCGGCCCAATTTTCATCAATTCCTTTCTGCAAATAATTTAGAAGTATTGTCAACACGAAGTACCCATATAATATATCTTCCTTCTTGGTGTGGAAAAAAAGATAATCGGAAAAAATCAATTTTATGAATAAGATTTTATGCAAATATTATGAATCATTATAGTAAACATTGTAAAAGAATCACTTTTTGACAGTCCAATATCATTTTCTATCATCAGCAATCACATTCCTCATCAAAAATAAAATCAAAAAATCAAAATGCACACTCCTATTTTGAGAATTTAATGAATTCATCCTACAAGGCAAAGATTTATAATCACAGTTTCTAGCATGTAGGGCCATGCCTACTATTGGTCACAGAAAATATAATGCGTACATACAAAAAAATCCAATGAAGAAACTTAAAATAACAAAAGAATCCTAAGGCATAAAAGTCTCTCAGTTATTACTTATTAATGCACACCAATAAGTATTAACCAGTCCAAGGAATTTGTAGGAATAAAAAATTAGTTTCAAAGAGAAGTAACAGATGTTTCAAGATAGCAAAGCCACTTGCAAACATCATTATAAGATTAGAATCTTTGCACAATGAAAAATTAAATTACCATAGATTCTATAATTACAATGAACTTAAGATTTCAATGGAATGAAAAATACGCAGAAAATCAAGAATACAAATAAAGGTTCCTTCTTTCACTTTTTTTCCCCTCTATCCAATGCTAAACAACACCCAGACCTATGACCTACCCTGACCCAGCCTGCCTGTTGAACCCCTGAGCCAACACATCAGGGAAAAAGGGCCTTCTATTGATACATCAATGCCACATATGACAAAGAAATAACACTGACCTGGCGAATAGCAGCTTCAATCTTTTTTTGCGCTTCAACATCAAAAGGATCTGCATAAAGAAGGGCCTATATCACAAAATAACAAGAATGTGTATGTATCAGTTTCTCCATCTAATAATCGCTGTCAAATTAAATTATTTATGTAAGAAACTCAACGATTACAATTTAACTACATCTGATCAGTAAATGGTAAGTACGTAATTACACACATACATTAGAGGCCAATATATTAGAACTTGAAAAGTACTTTATGTGGTAAAAACTTAGCACCATGACATAAGCTATAAAGGCCAAGGAAGAGAAAGAGTTAGAGCCACCAGATAAGCAACTTACAAGTTCCTCTTCTTGTTGACGTCGCAAATCAGATTTTTGGCGATGACGCTCTCGTAAAAGGTCTTGCAGTTTATTTAGATCATTTCCTAGAACAGCTTGTGCTAGTTCAGGATCATTCTGTAAATTCAACATAAATTTTAGATTGCTAGAAACTCACCAGTTAAGAAAATAAATCATAGAAATCAAGAATGGATTACAAACAATCCAATCATTTTTATTTTTATTTTCACATATAAGTTTATGCCAACTGCTACTGATTGGCATGTCATTTTCAGATAATAATCCAATTTTCAAAATCATCTCCCAAATAGGCTCTAGCACAAGAACACCATGAGAGTACAGTAGTGCAAATAATAATAGAACCAACCTATTACTCAAGTAGTTAAGTTTCCAGACTTTATCTGATTCCAGACTTCTTCTTAACAGAAAAACACTATTTACATGCTTCAAACCCCAATTTGAAATGCAAAGAATAACTTTGAAGAAAAAGACCACAGTGTTACCTGAAACAACTGAGCCATAAGATTAGAATCACTTCGAATATGCTGCTGGAAAGCTCCAGGGTTCACAGCAGACCCATCTGGATTGAAGCTCAAATTATTGGTAGGTGCACTGAAATAATTTCAAATAATAAGAGTCAGAATAAAGCTTTAGATTCCTGTTTAGTACATAACAATTATTGAGATAAAATTACAAAAGGAAAATTAAAAAATTACAATGAGATAGTTGAAAATTATCTTATAAGAGATTTTACAAAAGTTAGACACAAATAAAATGTTATCTTAGTGTGCTTCATCATGAGACAGTGATTTGCTTTTACATGGGATTTAAAATGTGAATAGAGAATAAGCAGAACATTTTCAGAGGAAAAAAAAAAAAAAAACTAACATCTTAAGTCACCATACTGTAATTTGCAGACTGGATTGCTGAGTATCAGCTCTACATAATCTTGGCATCCCTTAAATTCCTCATAATCATGGAAATCAAAACTAATTTTTCAGAGCACAAAAGATTGTGTCTGAAGTTATTCTATCAACCTATCAATCTATATCAAATTAGTAATGTTGAGACCATCAATCACAAACACCCAGCATGAATGAGGACCAGGAGGTGTGGCTGGGCTGCTAAATCATTAAAACACAATAACTCATTATTTTCTCAATCAAAATAGGTCCTCAGCGGTTGTTTGTTCCCTCAACTTGAATAATTCACTCTTCCTCTCTAGTGAATTAATTATTGAAACAAAAATAATCTTTTAAAATTCTTATAAATCGCGAAAATCGTCATCTGGGTTTGCCCAACATTATAGCCTAATAAAGCAACATAATGTACTATGAATAAATAAATAAGTACCTTGACGCAGCAGCAGAAATCATCATCACCAAATCTTCATCTTTCACACCCAATGCACTCAATTTCTCAAAATTCTTCATCTCCTTCCCATTATACAGCAGCTGCTGTTGCTGAAGAGGCACACTTGTCTTCCCACATACAAAGCCAAATCAAATTTAACGTTCATAAACCCATACTCAAATTTAACTTTCCAGACCTCAATACCCCGTTTCGTTCCTCAGACAACTAAGAACCAACTGACCCCAAATACATATAAAAATTTTAAATTTCACAATCAAAGTTTACAATCCAATAGTGTCAAACTCAAATTGAGCAAAAAATATTGATGAAGCAGAAGGAAATCTAGAAAGTAAAAGCTCAAAACTTCAATCTATTCCCTTCCCTCCCAGAGTTACCCCACCAACCAAAACAGCACAAGAAAAAACAAATTAAAGAGATCTCACCTCCACTTCAAGCAAAGCCTTCACATTCTCAACCTATTGAAACAAACCCAGATTTCAAAAAATCCAAAAAAAAAAGAGAAAAAACATTAGTATCTATCAAATTATTTACAACCACATATATATAAATATACACGCACATGTATGCATGCACGTATGTGAATAAAGATGGTGTTTTGGAAGAGTTACAGATTCATGAGGATCCACGTCAAGACTAATGATTTGCTCATCTGCAGTCATTACAGTGATCTTCATCTTCTTCTTCTTTCTCTTATCTGAATGGATCTGTGTCTCTCTCTCTCTCTCTCTCTGAGTTTTTTGTTTTTGTTTTTCTTGAGGTGGGTGTTTTTATATGCAAACTTTGTTGGGTCTGGTTTGGTTACTTAGTCCACGAGGTTTCGTTTGTGGAAGTGTATTAGATGGAAGAGTCCAAAAAACCCAAACTTTGTGTTTAAGGGAAGAGATATAGGGATTCTCTGTGGTACGGTGTATCTGCAGTCGGCTAGAGCAGGTGGACTTGAGAGCATACGTGGCATGTCATGGACCATTCATTACTGGGATCCACTGTCAGGGGCCCACAAGAGCGCATAGGAATAGTCACTAAACAAGTGCAATGTATTTAGAATTTAATTAATACTAGTAAGGGTTGCACTTGCACTTGCACCGTCTAAGACACGTGTTGTCCTTTTTTAAGTGAAAAAATTTTAGATAGAATTCTTTTTTAAGTAGTATCAAATTATGTATTTAAATTTAGAATAGTAGTGAGTTTCGGTTAGCTCAATTGGTAAAATCTTTGATAATTGTATAAGAGACCTGGGGTTCAATCCTCGCCTACACCAGAAACTGATTGGTGTCTTGATCTGATAATAAAGAGCTATCATCAGGAGCGGATGTCATAGGTTGAAATTTTCTCAAAAAAAAAAATTAGAATAGTTATTTAACATATGACTCTCTATTTATTTAGTATTATAATTTTTTAGAACCTATTTACTAAAGACAGTATTTACTCACAAAAAAAAAAATTATACTAAGAATAATAACAAATGTCATCATCTTCCAACAATAAACAACTAAATTTTGATAAAATATTGTCACAATATTTAAATTTTCGCAATAAATGATGACATATGCTACAATTGAAACTCTTCATCAAATTAAATACTTACAACCATTTGCAATGAATATTTTGCTATACATACTTCCTTCTTTATTATTTTATTTTACGAGCTTAACTAGAATACTTAGCTTACTTAATTTTTAATGAACACATTTTTTAAGAAATAAAAGAAAAAAAAAATAACAAAAGACATATGTCATCGACATTTTTCTATTAGATAAAATTATAAATCTAAAAGATTTAAACATCTAATAAATTAGTGTTCTTTAGGTAACAAATAGAATACCATAGAACACCATTTTTTACTTTTTAAGTATGACTAACACATAAATCTCAAAATACACTAAGAACATTTTTGGGACATTAAAATTTAGTGAGGCATTTTTGATATTGCACAATGAAATATTTTAGGAAACATAAGATTTTGTTAGGATTTAACTAAGAGATAATAGCAATGACTATATGCTTGTGTACAAAATATAAATGAGGAAATTACTCAACTTTAAAGTTGGGGGTTGAAGCTACTCCAAACATAAAGGGGGAAAGTACATTTTTCTATAAATTTTTTTTTTTGTTGGTAAAACTATGTGTATTTTTACTTTAAACAATGTGTTAAAAAAAACCTAAGAAAACTGTCTGTAAAATTATGAATTTTGGCTCAACAAATTGGCTAAAAAAAAAAAAAAGTCAAGAACAATAAATGTCATGATATTTTCTCAATACCTTTATGTTAGCTATGGTGGACCCTGATGTGATATTTTATAATTTTATTTTAGAGTAATGCTACATTCACAATATTTACACAACAAATCCTAGATGGCAAATTGTTATTGATTTTTAATTGGGACAATCACTTTAAACTATGCGTTAAAATTAAAAAAAAAAACCAACAAAAGAAAATTGTGCGTGAAACGGTGAATGTTTTGCTCACCAAATTTGAATAACTAAAAAATAAGTTTAAGAACATAACAAAATGTCACAATATTTTCACAATACTTTTATTTTCAGTCATGGTAAATTTCGGTTTGATATATATATATATATATATATATATATATATATTTTATAGAAACATTATCTCCATAATATTTACATAACAAATTTTAAATGGCAAGTTGTTACTGATTTTAAAATGGACTCACAACTGATATCACTTTTTTATTCATCAATAGTAGTTTACCACCTATAATTTGTTGTGAAATTAATGTGAAAATGTTGTGGACTTAGCAATTTTTTATTTGATCTATAAGAAATTGAGTTCTCAACAATTGTGAAAATATTGTAATAACAACAAGTGTTACAACATTTTCATAAAACATTTATTTTCAGTTATGGTTGATTATAGTCTCATATTTTATTATTTTATTTCACCTTATTAAAAATTGACACCTCAATAATTGTGTGTTATGAAATTTGTTATGTCAGTATAACAATATATATGCCAACTCATATATATAATTGTAGGGACCGGTTTCGAGCGCTCTCCGCAGATTGAGAGAGTGGACCCAAGCCCAGCTAACCCTCCAATAAATTTATAGAGTATGGGCTCAAGAGCTAGGCCCTAGTAAAGAATGCAACGGCCATGCATGGTTGTTCGTGGATTGTGATAAGTTAAACGTGGGTCGGAATGCACAATAGGACTCCTCGGACGGGTCTTATAGAGGTTGAAGTTGTTCTTATTTCTTTCAAGTAAGGTTACAATGGTTGAGAGAAAATACACTGCTACAGTATTTCTTTTCTCTGGTTTTCCGTCCGTCCCCCTCTCAAGAGGGACTTTTTACATTATATACTTCTCTCTCAGTTGATCCTAGCCCTACATTTGTTGATCAACCCGGCTTCCACTTGAGAGCCTGTCCCATCAGCCGCATTCCCATCCCTCTTGTGGGTTGCAGCGCCCAAGACGGCACTGTTCAGAGGTCTTATCCTCATTAATGCGGCCAGGGCGTTAGTTGAGGGCATTTAATGTGGAGATGACAGTTCACCTGGGGCTTGCTCCTCCACCATGCTTCCATGTCCGGTGCTTGGTACTTGATATTTGCTCCTTGGATGCTCAGGGAGATTCCCCTTAAGGGTATGTTGTTTGTTCACTTTCTGACCTCGGTCAATCGAGGATGTAACCATCCTCGGCAATGATCCTTGGGCCCTGGGCTCCACACCTTCGTCCTCGGCGTGGGCCTCTGGGCCTGGTTTGAAGTGGGCCGGGGTTGCTGACTTATTCTGGCCCCACAATAATAATAAAAAAAAAAAAAAAAAAAATAAGAAGAAGAAGAAGAAGAAAGGATTAATGAAGTGATGAACAATACATATTGAATAAATCAAAAAGTAACGTAGCAACTACAGTGTCTTTTACACATTCACTGATTCACATAACAAGTGTTACAATATTTTCACAAAATATTTATTTTCAGTTGTGGTTGATTATAGATAGTCTTATATTTTTTTTCTCACTTATAAGAAATTGACACCTCAATAATTGTGAAAATATTATGAAATTTGTTGTATTAGTATAACAATACCTTTATTTTTAGTTTTGATTAGTTTTAGTATGATATTTTATTTTGACCTATAAAAAATTAACATTTCAACAATTGTGAAAATATTGTGACAATTTATCTTGTTAACTAATAGCTATATGTGTGTGTGTGTGTGTGTGTGTGTGTATAAAGAGTTAACTGGTCAATATTACCACAAAAAAAAAGGCCAATAAACAATGCAAATTGAAAAAACAAAAAAAAAATAGCTACTACTATAGTTTTACGCATTCACACTTTTGTTATGAAAGTGTTGCGTAAAATGTTATGGATGTACCACTTCTTTTTTTACAATACCTTTATTTTTAATTGTGGTTGGTTCTTATATGATATTTTATTTTGACTTAAAAGGAATTAACACCTTAACAATTGTGAAAATCTTGTGACAATTTATTATGCTAACTAACAGCTCTATATAAAAATTAAAGAAGAAAAAGAAAAAAAAAGAAATGGACTGCTAGACGATATTTCCTGAAGAAAAAAAGTAAGAGGCAGCAAAACAGTGCAACGGATTGAATAAACCAAGTTACTGTGGTTAGCACATTCGCGCTTTTTATATATAGATAAGTGTTAATGAATAAATTTTGAATTACAATAATTCATCTAATTTAATTAAAACTTTTATAGAAATTAAAGTTCGATTTTTTTTTTTTGTATTGAATTGTTTTTTTAAAAAAGGATATAACTTTTTTTAATTAGTTTAAACTAACATAATTCAATATTATTTTGAACTTTAAAAATGCATATTTTCTCACCTAAAATATAAGATGATAAAATATCCCATAAATGCTAGGAACCATAAAATACAAACGGTTCCATGTAAGAGTGGGATAATTTTGATTCCCCACTCTCTTGGTCCCTTTATGTTTAAAAGTAAAGAATTTCATTTTTGTCAAAAAAAAAAGTAAAGAATTTCATCATTAACGTTATATAAAGTTTTGATTCAAACTTTTTTGTCCAAGCCTGTTAACGAGGCGCCCATTTAATGCCTCTTAAGCGGATCACATGTAAGTTTAGTTTAGTTTAAGATTCATTTGGATACAACTTATTTTGCTGAATTGAAAATTGAAAACTGAAAATACCATAGCAAAATAATTTTTAAATGTGTAAATAGTACCGTGAAACTCATTTTTAATGAAAAAAAGTGGTTGAAAAGTGATATTTGTGGATCTGTAAATAATGCACAAGTGCACTGTTCACAGTTGAAAAGTCAACAAAACTGGCTCTTAAAAAAAAAAAAAATTTCTGTAAACGCAAACGTAAAACGCAAAAACTGAATCCAAACCCAACCTTAGTTTATTTTTTTTTTTTTTTTAAGGAAAGGTCACATGTAAGTTTGTCCAATCAAATCATGTATTGTTAATTTATATATATAAACGCGATATATTCAGCCTATGGCCTATGCTTAAAGATTATTGTTCTTTATCATAAAATCAAGAAATTAATTGGTTTTTGATATAGCAAATCTCTTGTTTGACGATAAAATATTTTACCAATTGAACTAATTAAAATTTGTCATGTATTGTTAATTTAATTATGTTGCATCATTAATAACCTTAAACAATAATAATAAATAAATAAATAAAGTTTTGATCTCTCAAACATTTTTTTTAAGATCCAAATAGGAAGCCAACAATTAGAATGTCCAAACAATTTATAAAATCAGAAAGTTACATTAAGGGGAAAACAAAAAGAGTTCTCGAAGCATAGAATCTTAATCTCCACAAATATTATACGATAAAAAAAAAAGTTATTCACTCCTCTCAAACAATAATAAATAAAGTTTCGATCTCTCAAACATTTTTTTGAGATCCAACTAGGAAACCAACAACTAGAATGTCCAAACAATTTATAAAATCAAAAAATTACATTGAGGGGGAAAAAAGAGTTCTTGAAGCATACAATCTTAATCTCCAAAAATATTATACGATAAAAAATATATAAAAAGTTATTCAGTCCTCTTCATAAACCACATTATTCCCCAAAATAATTTATCTAAAAATAATAATTTCCCATGCTTATAGATAAATTGTCTTGTGATGTTGTAAAGATTTTTAGTAGTTGCATGTTTAGATAGGAGTGTCCATGTTTGACATGATCTGCGAATACAACATGAGTTTTTGCGGGTTAGAGTTAGACCTTAATAGGTTTGGATCATAAATAAATCGACCCGAAAGCAACACGATAAAAAACATGACATAAGCATGTCAACCCGCACGACCCACAATAGATACATTTGACATGCCAATTTATTTGTGTCAACCCAAAATAACCCATTTAACATAACTCGTTTAACTTATATAACAAATAAATATTCATTTTATTTTGAAAATGGGTTGAAGACTTGAAATGTATGCACTACTTTTGGAATGTAAATAACTTATTTATATATGGATTTTATATTTAATATTATGCGGGTTGAAATGGGTTGTGTCACATTCATGTCAACCCAACACGACCTATTTATTAAGCGTGTCAAGTAGGTTAAGTTGTGTCAACTCACCTTATTAACAGGTCAGGTTGGCCATGACACGATTATTAAATGGATCGAGTTTCAGTTGAGTCATTTAGTCAAATTTTCCTAACTCGACACAATGCACTAACCCGCATTGATACCCTTATGTCCAAATGAGCTTTGGAAGGTATGTAAACTCTATAAGCTCTTTCTGATACCTTGATAGGGTGATGTTTGGCCGTTATTTCCATGATTCCTACCATTCCCTTTAGTTGGGACACAGAAGATGTCATAATTATAGTTAAGAGAGGAGGTCTTGGAATTCATGCCCGCATGTAAGGGTGATGCATTAATTATATGTAGATATCGCTCTCATGTTTCGAGGTTCATATTTTTTTTAGGTTTATTAACATATGACCTAAGGGCATACGTTAGTAAAATCTTTTTTTTTTTTTTTAAAAAAAAGGGACTCATCCTTCCTTTATCATCCATTACTATTTGGGCGAGATAATACATTGACGAGGCATACCCTATTGATTTGCATGATTTGGGTGGACTTCAGATTCCAGAGTGAGCAGTAAAAAAGCACACCTATGTTAAGGTTAAAGTTGCGACAAGAACAACCATAAGCGAATTCCAAATAAAATCCTTTGCAAGCTTTACATTTGCCATATTGTCCGCATAAAATTTTATTTCGTTAAAGAGAATAAAAGGATATTTTGGTGAAATGGACGGTTCATCTCATAAGATAGTTTGACACATGATTTATAAAGGTTGAACCATTTGCATGGTATATGTGGGGCCCGTGGGCCTGAAAGTCTCGGCCCACCTCTAGGCTGGCCCAGGGCCCACGCCGAGGACCAATGGCTGCCCCAGGCAGTTGTCTAGGGGCTTTTGGCCCTCGTGGCCACGCCGAGGACGACCCTATCCTCGGCCTACCCATCCTAAATCCCAGGTGGGGGACAAACCCAGCACAGGCGGTCACATCCACACTTAATGCGTCTACCTAACCCCCCTGGTAGTATTAACGTTGAGAGGACTCCTGAACGGCGGAACCTTGGGTGCTGCGACCCACAGTAAGGTGGAACGTGACTGATGGGACAAGTCCTTAAGCAGTGGTCTAGATGATTGACAGTTGGAAGGCTAAGATTGGCCAAAGAAGGGTATATAAATGCAAGGAGCCCTTCAGAGTTGGGGGCTCCTCGGCCATCCGAGGAGCAACCCCCAAGACAAAAAGACTAAAGCAAAGCTCTCAAGAAGGCAGAGCACTTCCGGCAAATCGGTGGCAAGCCTGTTGGCGCCAAACCCTACGACCCACTCTCTAAACAAATTTATTGCTGGGGGATCTACGACGAAACGTGCCCCTACAGTATACATTTGCAGTTGTGAGTTATGACCCAATACCAGTTTGGCACACCAAAAAAAAATTGTATTCATTAAAGACCAACTGACACTTGTTGCAAAAATGTTGATCACACACAAAAACAACCTCCAATATGTTTAGATAATGATTTTTATAGAAAGTTGGATTAAGGTATTACCCTAAATCCAAACCTAGATCGGCACATATCTTTATAGATAATAATCAAAACCGCTAAGGGTGTCATTAGCCAATAAGTTAGTAGAAAAATAAGTAATGAGGTTCAAACCATATATATAAGATATCACAAAAATGTCATTAATCCATAAATTACTGCAACTTATTTCAAAGAATGTGAGACGACTAGGGCATTTAAAAAAAAAGAAGGGTAAAAGCACCCTGAGTCCAAAATTTTTTGTTTCAAACTTTCAATTAAGGTGGACCTTTTCCAGAGATGAATGCTTTATAATCTTTAAATCATAACAACTCTCTTATGATTTAAGAGTCTAGATTTTGTCATATCATCATTTTACTAACAATATTCTTAAAATTAATAAAATAATGTTGCAAATAAAACAACTAAGATTATTGTTAGTGGAATACTGATATGACAAAATCTAGAGGATCCTATAAAATCTAGAGGATCTGAATTCCAAAATCTAGACCATTAAATTATTAAAGAATGGTTAAGATTTTAGAAAATCTATTTGGTGGAGTACCCTAGAAAATCTAAAGGATCTAAATTCCTAGATTTTGTCATGTTAGCATTCCACCAATAATAATTTTAACTGTTTTGTTTGCAATATTATTTTATTAATTTTAAGAGTATTATTAGTAGATTGCTGATACGACAAAATTTAGACCCTTAAATCATAAAAGAGTGGTTAAGATTTAAAAAAATCTATTGGTAGAATACCCTATAAAATTTAGAGGATCTAAATCCTAAAATTTAGATCATTAAATTATTAAAAAGTTATTAAAATTTTAGAAAATCAATTTGATGAAATACTATAGAAAATCTAGAGAATCTCAGTTGCATCCCATGAATTCGGAGAGACAAAAAGCATGAAAGAATACAGGCTTTCTTTTATGTGACGTGGCTGTTTTGCAACCTTTCGATTAGTTTATTTTGCCACATGTCTTCTATCTAAGCCCCACCCAAATCACACTACACTACTATTACAGCCCATGACCATCATGCCCTGATACATAGCAATAGCAGTAGTAGTTTCTCCTTTTGTCACACAAAAAACTTGCACCGGTAAATTCATCATTGGCGCTCTCTCTCTCTCTCAAAGCCCAAAACCAAAGCCAGCAACGCGCACACAGATCATTTCAAGCAAACCCTTTTAAAAGCAAAAAGTTTCTCTCTGTTTTTGTATTTTTGTATTTTTGATTCCCTTCTTCTTATTCGTCCGTACACAACGCAAAAAGCTTACACGATCCTCAGTCCTCATCAGTAGCTTATAGTTAATCCCTAACCAAACCAAACCAAACCCACATACCATCTTTCTCTATCTCTCTACATACATTCATAGATCCCTTCTATCACTTTGGCCCTTTTTCCCAATCATACTCTCACAATTTTCTTTTGGGGGGGTTTTGGATTTTAGCTCAGCATTGAATTTTACTTTGATCGATGGCCAGTGGGCATGTGATTAAACGCGCCAAGTACAAGACCTCACCCAAAGGCGCTGGTACTCCTGGTGTTTTAAAAATGGTATATTGGAAATACATAATTTTTTTGAGGGTTTTTTTTTTAAAATTTTTTATACCCACTTCATAAATGTTTGAACTTTATGGTTGGATTGTGATATTATTAGTTTATTGTGCAATTTTGCTACCTGGGTCTTGGTTGATATTAGTGAAGAAGCTATGAGCAAGTGTTAATTTTTATTTTAGCCATTCTTGGTTTTATGGTAGTTTTTTGATATGATGGGTGAACACATAATGCTCAATACATTCTTTCTGCAATTTGCTAATTGGGTTTTGGTTGATTTTGCGTATTTGATTAATGTTCTTGAAAAAACTATGAGCTATGTGGCCAATTCATAATGTTTGTATACTATGGTTAGTTTGTGAATTGATGGTGAACACATAATGCTGTATTAGTTTATTGTGCAATTTGCCAATGGGTTTCAGTTGATTTTAAGCATTTGATTAATGCTTTTGGGGAGGAAACTATGAGCAAATGTTAAGTTTTATGCCCAATTCATAATGTTTTTATATAGTGGCTCGTTTCTGATATGATGGTGAGCACATCTATTAGTTCATATAATTGCAGATTATAGTTTTATTTTTCCCAAGATTTTTTAATATTTGTTTGAGTATTGTTATTCTTGGGGAGGTGATTAATGGCTACTAGTGAAGAAAGTATGAGCATGTGTAAAATTTTATGCTGGATTCATGATGTCTGCTTATTATAGTTGGCTTGTGATATGATTGTGACACATACTGCTGTTTAGTTTATTGGGAAATTTGCTAACTGGGTTTCAGTTGATATACACAAATTGTATGCAATGCGTCGTTCTAGAGTAATGGTTTTTGTGATATAGTGGCATGAAAGTGTAGTGTTTAATTGAGATAATGTTGACTTATAGAGGTTTGAAAATGATATGAAATCGAATGTTGCTGGATGCATGTAAACATTAGGAGTTGTACTTGGAAGGGATCCAGTTAGCTTTGTTGGAAAATAATGGGAAGGTAGAAAGAAACTAGCTGCTTCCCACAGTTGGGCGGCTGACTCCAAGATGTGGTATTATGCTGTTAGGGAAGCTTTCCTTTTGGTTTTGAGGGAAGGCTTTTACTCTGTCTCTGTGTTTAACTAATTGTACTGAAGGGGTGAAAGTGCTATTTGGGGTTAGAGGGAACTGCTGGAGATTAGAACTTGTGATTGCTGATATTGCGATCCTGCAAACATGGTTACCACTGTGCTAGTTGAGACCCATTAGTAAATTGGGTTTGGTAAGGTCAGGCGGTTAGCATTAAAGGCTTCTAGTTGTACTTCGTATCTTTTGATTTGTGTACCCAAAAAAAAAAAAAAAACATCCATACATATTCATGGAACTAAGTTGAGGGACAGTTTTTTTGAACACATAACTTTATATATTTGGAGTTGAAAGGTTTGATTTAAGAAAGTCTGAACATGATCAGCTAGGCGATGCTGATGCAGGGTTTCTTCAATGTTTTTAATTTTATTCATTTTATATTCTTTGTAGACTGAGTCAATCCTTAGCTCACAACCTGTGTACTTGGGTCATTTTCATTCCATTTTCAATAAAGCATTTTACTTATCAAAAAAAAATATTCATTGCAGACTGAGAACAAGATTATGTTCAAGCCAAATGATCCCACTTCAGCCTCAAAGATTGATGTAGAGTTTAGATTGATAAAAGGTATTTTATCATTTGTTATCTATTTTAGTCGTGTTCAAAGTTATTTGTGTTTCTGTTACTGTCTGCATCCAAGGAATTGAAGCATTGATATGGAAATAGATATGAGTTTTATAGCATTTAAGCACTATGCATCGGTATATTTTGTGACAATTGATCTATTTATGTGTTTTGAGAAAAAAAGGGGGGGGGGTCTTCCCTTAAATTGCTGATCCCTGAGAGCCATTCATGGCATCTAGTTGCTTGAAAGTTGTTAATTTTCTTCTTTGTTGTGAATGGTCAGGTTACAAAAACACTAAGGAGGGATCAAACAATCCACCATTGCTTAATCTCTCCCCTGAGCAGGTTTTTTCTTTATTCATGTAACTCTCATGCACCACTTAACTTAAGTCTCTAAGGCACTTTATGTCCATCTCTGCACCCATCATGGTTCAAGTGCCTTGAAAATTATGTTTCATACTTTACATATGATAAACTTTAGGATTTGAATATTGTCAATACATTAACATTGTACTAAATGTTATTTTTCCTCATTTGATGATATATGCAAATTTCTATTTATGTGTTATTCCAGGGTGGAAGTTACATTTTTGAGTTTGAAAATTTCTTAGATCTTCAAGTTTGTCGAGAGTTTGTGGGTAAGTCTCAACTATTATGCACATTACTTATTTCAAGCTTCTTGACCTGTAATTATGTGCTGTCAATCTAGTTCAAAGGTTTAGACATTCTGTTAGGTCAGTGTAGTTGATATGGATCTTCCCCTTTGTAAATGCATTTGAAGAATAGCCATTTGCAACTGAGGGTTGTAGGATGTTAAGAAGAACATACCACTTTCTTTTTCTAATACATACTTTTTGTATTGCATTGCATTATTTGATATATTAATTATCTAATTATTCTATAAATACTTACATTTTGCATTTGCTGGAAATTTGTTTATCCTGAAGATGTGGTGTGGTCCTTATGAACAGGAAATGCTCTTGCAAAGTCCGGAGATGCTGCAAAAGCAAAGTCTGGAGACACTGCAAAAACGAAGTCTGGAGAGGCTGTGAAAGCCACTTCTGATAGATCTACAGTTACTTATCCTGATGAACAACTCATCAGTTCAGCGGAAATGGAGCTTCGAATAAAGCTATTGAGAGAGAATAGGTTAAATGTTTTTTCTTATACAAATGTAATTAAAATGCCTTCTTTAGTATGATGTATTTGGTAGTGTTCCTCCTCTTGAGTTATAAGTTTAAGGCATCTTATATATTTTTCATAGACGTATATCTCAATTCTAATTCAGCTTTAGTTGAATCAAGATCTACTCTTGCTTTGGTTTATGACAAATATGATGCTCAAGAAATAAGAAGTATGATAAGCATTGGTTAATTTTTGTGCGAAAGAAAGTTTGATTTACATGTTTTAGGAATAATTCTATAAATTAGTATTGTTCTTTACTGGATGCTTGCTGTTAAATGTGGTGATTTTCCTACACCTTATAGTTTTCTTACTTTCAGATTCTTAGTTACTGTTTGATGTCCCTAAACTTTTAACTTTCACAGTGAGCTGCAGAACCTTCATAAGAAATTTGTGCTTGGTAATATCTTGACAGAATCTGAGTTCTGGGCTACAAGGAAGGTAAGTTTTCTTTTTGAGTATGTATTTAATTATGCTGCCTTTTGCTTTATTCTTAATATTTGAACTTTGAGCTCAATTGGATTAGACCTTTCTGTAATTTACTAAATTTCCAGTGGAAGATCTTTACTAGAACCTGTTTACTTGTTGAAAAGAATTTGTAACATTCAATGGAAGAGTTTGAATAAGCTGTTGCTCTCTTGATATGTTTTTCTAACATTTTCTGAACTTAAAATTTAATACAGAAGTTGCTTGATGGAGACAGTGGCACAAAGTCCAAACAACGGGTTGGTTTTAAAAGTTCAATGATTCTAGACATCAAACCCATGACTGATGGCCGGGTACATCAGATCTCTCTCTCTCTCTCTCTCTCTAATGTTTGTGATGACACTTGGGTAGTTGGGTGTGCATAGTGTGCTTGCGTTACAATGTGAAGATCTTATAGATCTAGACAAATTTTTTCCATACATTGGTGTATTACGATTATTGAATTTTCTTTATTGGCAAGAGTTAATGGTATTTCCCTTTGCAAGTTACATTTTGCTTGTGGTTTCATGCATGGGGACTAATTAATATTTTTCTTTCTTCTGTTGTGTTTCCAGACAAACAAGGTTACATTCAATTTGACACCAGAGATCAAATATCAGGCATGGTTCTTCTTTCTTTCTTAGTTTTTTGGTTTTTTTGGGTGTTTGTTAGCAGGTGATTTTTCTGAGACCCACCATAAGATCTTTGGTTGATGCCAAACATAGTTGGCAATCATTTGTGAAATGTGAACATATCTGGCTGAGGTTAAGATGTAAGCATGGGTTAAACATTGTCATTGGTCATTATATTGATAGTTGCTGACTTGCTTGATAAGCGTTTGTAGACAATTATATGCAGAAATAATTTGGAGAATAATTAAATACAAAGAAAGATAAGAAACAAACATTCTGATTGTGATTATAAACTTGCACTGGCATTATAGTGTTTTTTATTGGTTAGTCAACACACGCACCCCATGGGTCTTTAACACATGACCTCATCCTTTGTTTCTTAAAGGGTTTATTTGTTTCAATATGGATATTTTTGATAGTATCATTGTTCATGCTCAAATATTGAATTTTTGAGCTACAGCTTCTTCATAGTTGCTTCTGCCATGGTCTTGATAAGACTTTGGGTTTTAACAATTTGATATTCATGTGGCTTATTGATCATGAATTTTTTCTGCTTACTTTTCCTTAGTGTTAATGGTTTACTTTTCTTTCAGATTTTTGCTCTAAAACCAGCTGTTCACCGGGCATTCCTTAATCATGTTCCCAATAAGGTAGTGAGGGCATTGAAACAAATTCTTCTTTCACTTTAATTGCGAAGAAGGTTTACTTATGAAATTATATAAAAATTTTATTACCTATATAAAAAAAAGGAGACTTAATAATTTTAATTTCTCATATACTTTACTTAAAGTGTGTATTGGTGTTTTTTTCCCTTTTTGTATTCCAGATGACAGAAAAGGATTTCTGGACAAAATATTTTAGAGCAGAATATCTCCATAGTACGAAAAATGCTGTTGCAGCTGCAGCAGAGGCTGCTGAAGACGAGGAGCTAGCCATTTTTCTGAAGGATGATGACATATTGGCAAATGCAGCTCGGCAGAAGGTACTCTTTCTGAGAGTTGGGGTTTCCCTTTTTTTCATGGGATACTCCTGCATTATTTTGTATGATTACTTGAGTACTTTTACTATTTTGTATTTTCTGTTTGCAGATTCGACGGGTTGATCCAACTCTTGACATGGAAGCTGACCAAGGAGATGATTACATGCACCTCCCAGTATGTGGGATTAGACCACTCTTGTAGTTTCTTTTGGTTGATATATTAAATTAATCTCTCTGTCTCTCCCTCTTCTTTTCTTTTTCTTTCTTTTATCCTTGGGAAGGGGGGTTCAAATTTAGGCAAGTGTTTTATTTATTTATTTATTTTTGAGTCAAGAAAAGTTGACATAGAGATTTGCAAAGAAGTAATTACAAAACTCTGAAGTTACTAGTCAGTGTTGGGAAGGATTTTATAGATTTAAGACTTGATTTTGAAGAGGTCTATGCAATTCTATATTGACAATACAAAGTTACTGTTTTATGCTAGTAGCTTTTGAACTCAAAAAATATTGTGGGAGAAACCATACTTCTTTAAATCCCTCTCCCCCCCACCCACAGAAAAGAAAAAAGAAAAAAAAAGGTGGTAAATGATTTCTTTTAAATGACAAGATTCACAGTTGTTTACTTTATCATTTCTGCATTCATGGAATTACTCAATGAGGGCATCCATTTAAAAGGTGGTTTTTTTTTTTTTTTTTTTTTTGTCACTTCAAATTCACTGTGTGATTAGATTCCTGCTTGTCCATTGGCTTCTGTCACGATAACTTGCTTTGACAAATTTTTGAGGGAGCTAATTGGTGATTTGTGCTAAAAGTTGGAACATGTCAGCAGTTTCTACTTCTGTACTTGATATATGAACCATTTGTTCTTCTAAGAGTAAAAAATAGCAAATGGGATAGTTTTTAGTATCTGGTTAATTTTCCTTGTTATTAGATAAAATCATCTGCTTCTATAGTGGAAAATTTCTAGGTGTACATGTACATCCCTATGTATCTTATCTGGTCGTATATTGCAGGATCATGGAATTTTTCGTGATGGTAGCAAGGAAATAACTGATTCACAGCATGAGCAATTCAAGAGAACTTTCTTGCAAGATCTTAACCGACAAGGCGAAGTTGTTCTCGAAGGAAGAACTATTGGTAAGGATCTCTCTTGAATTTATTTATTCTGTTTCTCACCAAATTTCATTTTCTTCAGACAGTAATTTGATTTTATACTAGCTGAGTTTCCTTTTTATTCATTAAATTTAGGTAGATAACTTTGGTTTGTAAACTTAACGTAGATGTAGAGTTGGAAGATCCAAGAACCGTAGCAGAAGCACTTGCGCAGTCAAGACAGGGTTAGCATGGTTTATTTTTGTTTGTTAAAAAAATCCCACTTCCTTTTTTCCAGTCTTCTATAGAATTTGCACTTATTCTTGTACTATTGTGGTGAAGAATCTGACGAGAATGCAAAGCAGGAGAGGCTTGATAGAATTTCACGGATGACTGAGATGGAGGACCTTCAGGCACCTCATGATCACCCTCTTGCTCCACTTTGTATCAAGGTTGAACTTCGTATACATTGTACAATGCTTCTAAATTATTGTCATACAGATGTTTTATACGTGCTTTTCCAAAATCAGGATCCTCGTGATTACTTTGATTCCCAACAACTTAAAACTTCTGATGATACACGAGCTGGATCAGAACAATTAAGATGTAGCCTGAGCTCTGAGGAAGCATATGGTTCTTTGAGGGGTTCAATATCAGAGATAAAAGCTATGGGATTAAGTGATCCTGTAGTCAGACCTGAGGTTGCTGTTATGGTAATAGCATCTTTATTTTGTGCCAGCCTTAAGATATTAGATATAATATTACTTATCCCCAAAAACCCGGAAAAGTGATATGCTATCATATATATGTTGCATAATTTAACTGTGTAATTTGTTTGATTCAGGTCCTTAATGGATTGACCCAGAACATCTCAAGTACCAAATTTCAACTTGGGAAGAATGCTCAAGAGGGTATACTGAACAGCTTGCCCAACACAACTAAAGAGGAACTACTACATGTGAGTAGATGTGTGTTTCTTAAAATAATATATAGCTGCCTCTAGAAAAATGTGGCTAAACACCGTGGATATCTTATTTATTGAAGAATTGATTAAGCAGGCTGTGTGCTAGAATCAATTCTTTTTGTGTTATGTTCAACTTATTAATTGTATATTCTATGAATTTTGGTTTTTCAGTGATTTTAATTTTAATAAGGAGAGTGTTTTTTGTTTCCAGCACTGGATATCCATTCAAGAATTACTGAGGCACTTTTGGTCTTCATATCCAATTACTACATCATATCTTTATGCTAAGGTAAGTGCTGTATTTGTTAACATGGACAAGAGTCATGTTAAACACATTTATTTATTTATGTTTGAGCATTTGTTTGTGTGCAAAAGAGTTATAGATAGTAAACTGTCAGCAAACCACTATAAGTTTCTTGGTAAAGTGCATAACATTCTAATTTTTCCAATGTTAAGTAGATTAAGGTAAAGTCTCATGCAGTTTATGGGCTTGATGTTATCAAATTAAAGGTTGTGAGGAGTTACTGGATTATTTATCATGGTTTCAGATTTTTGCAAACTTTCTAAATCTAGTACCTGAAATATTGTTCTTGCTTTGAAATATTATAACGCCAAATCTTATGATAATTAACTATTAAATATTTTCTTAGAACTTCAAGTTCTATAAGTATTAGTAATGTCAATTTGATTGTGGCAAGGATAATACAAAACTGATATTGGAATAGAAGAATGAACTCTGTATGTCTTTTCAGTAGTATATTGTTTTAAGAACACTTACCAAAATATAATATATTGGTTTAAGAATGAAGAATACAGTCAAGAACTGTTGCCCTCAAATGTGAGTATATGACTTTGATTAAAATGAGGATATGTAATGCTCAGCACTTGAATATGGATTTCTGAAATTTTACTGCATGAGTTTCCTTTTATTTGATATGGTTGTCTTTTGATTGGATTGGTTCAGCATGCCTATTGCCCTATTCATCTAGTGATTAATGTGCAGGTGAGCAGGGTGAAGGATGCCATGTCAAAAATTTATCCACAGCTGGAGGTATCTTATAAAAAAAAAATCCCTTTTATTTTATTTTTTCCACTTATGAGCTTTTGATTCTTCCAACCCCATCAACATATCTTCTTGATTATTGTCTTCAGTTCGCCGTTATTGTATAGTCATTTTCAATAGTTTTGATTTTCTAGAGCACTTGAATCCTCTTGGATATTTAAATTGCATTAATTTTGTCCATTTGTTGACTGCATCTGAATATTAAACAAAATTGGTTGATATTATTGGTAGATATCAAAATAAGGTTAAGCAAGATAAAAATGGAGAGTTTCTTGATTTCCTTTTATCTCAAACTTTTCCCCTTTTATCTTATTTTGTTTGTAATATTAGTGTCTCAAAATTTTCCATCATAAAAACGGAGAGTTTCTTGATTTCCTTGTCCAAGGTAACAAATGTGCTGCTCAGGAAGAACATTAACATGTGAAGGTGACTGGGTAACAGCTTGCAGCATGATGTTAGTAGGATAAAGTAAACATGTGAAGATGTGCAACTTCCCATTAAACATGTATTTTCTTTATATCTGGAAACACTGGATGTTTTCCTTCTTTACCTTTTTTGTATTTTGTTGTGTATACATTGCTCCTACTGGGGCTCAAGTTTTGATAGTCACATCTCTGTTCCATTGGACTTGCACACAAGGCTTTGGTGGCTACTGACTTGGATTTTGTTTAAGTCAACATCGTTTTTTATTCTTTTGTCAAATCCCAGGAAATAAAGGAATCAGTTCCTTCAGACCTTCGCCAGCAGGTTTTCCTCCTTGTTCGTCCAATGCATCAGGTCAGCATTTGTCTTACAAACTCGCTCTCTCTTTGGGTTGAGTACAGTACTCAATTTGGCTGCAACATGAAAGCCAGTGGATTGGCGATAGCCTGTCACTTGTCCTGTGTGTACTGTTAATGTTCTCACCCCTTCTCCTTTCCATATTATCATGAGAATTAATTAAACAAATCAATACTTGGTATAATTGAACCATATGATTTGTTTTGGCTTTGGATTGTTGTATGTAGTGCCATCTTGTTGATGGCTGAAACTCATGGGCAAAGACTATAATGGTGCAGGCTCTAGATGCTGCTTTTCAACATTATGAGGCGGATTTGCAGAAGAGATCAGCAAAGAGCGGAGATAAACCAAATGGATATGTGTAGGAGTAATATTACCCAACCCATCTTGTCTGCTGGGTCTGTTATGTAACATTCATTGATTTTGCAATCTTGTAGCAGTCATATAAACTGTACATGAAATCAATTTTGCTCTGAGCTCATACACAATATATAGTTTTATCAACTCGGCCCATTAATGTAAAAGCTGTTTAATGTTCTACTGCTGATAAAAAATGCATAGAATACTAAGAATAGTGAACAATTGTTGCACTGCTGCTCCTGATCAGAACGTGAATCTTGATTGTTTCTAGCAGTTATACACTCTAAAGTTTCATAGCAAATTCCATATTGGACTGCCACAAGTTCCCCCCATCTGTTACTATAAATTTATAATGTTCATGAGATGAAAGTTGTCAAGAATCTTGGTGAGAGCATCGTGAAGTTTAGACAATATTTACATTGTACTCTTCAGAGCCTGCTTGTAGATTAAAATGAGTCCATATTCAAAAACTTGTACACCATGTTGCTTAAGGGGCATGTATTTTGCATTTATTTATTTATTTTTTTAGCCTTTTTTTTTTTTTTTATTTTTTTTTTTTTATGAGTATTTTTATAGCTTTTCTTGCTTGAGCGAAGTCTAATACTAATAAACACACTTATTTGGCATTGATGTTAAGAAATTTCTATTAATTTTAAATTTCAAGATGAATAGTACACTAGGATTCCCTCTGCTAGTAAGCTTGCGTTTGGCAGTGATGTTAGCAAATTTGATTTTCAATAAATTTAAGATGAGTACTGGAGTTTGTCGTGTGCTAATATAATAAAAGTGGTCAATAATTAGTCTATAAAAAGTGAGGTTTTCTAGTGACGGCTTGTCACCTGAAGTGTGTAAATGTTTGTGAAAGTCTTTACATCATTGCTCAAGCGTCATTTCAAGTTTTTTTTTTTTGAGAATCACGTCATTTCAAGTTCTATTATCGTTTCTTCCACGGCACAACACCTTATCACATGGAGGTTAGTGTGACGTCGAGGTCAATGTGGAACTAAAACAAACCAACTGTTGTTGAGAGAAAAGGGTTGTTTATGAGAGGCTGGTGTGGGTGTTGAAACAGAGCCATCCACTACCTATTTTAAATCTCGAATCCCATAATGAATAATGATAGATTCCAAAATTTCCAACACATACTGTCTCCTTGTTCTCTGTGCTTAATCATTCATAGCTCCATTGAAATTTTACTAATAGTAATAAAATCAAGACAAAATAAAAGGCATGAACAAGAAAGAAAAAACGGCATTCAAAGTACACTGAGGACCCCAATCTCGACAGATAATAAAAAACAAAACGGCAAATATACAAATAAATAAAACAGGTGGTTATAAAAAAAATCAATTAATATGATATTGGCAAACAAATTTCAAAAAGAAAAACACAATGAATCCATCACACACAGATCAAGATTCAAGGCTTAACAAATCCTGTACATACAATAGAATTAAGGAGGTATTAAAGAAAGAAATAGGCATAATGAAACCGACATAAATCCAGAGAAACAATCCTATAATTCCTAAAAATCCAAATACCCAGATGAGAATTTGAAGAGAAAACACAAAGAAAGAATCCTAGTAAATGGTAAAAAAAAACATTACATCACAGAATCAGAAAGGTGGAGGAGCTGTGTAACCCAAGAAGGGCCTTTTAGTTCCACACAGACTTCCATTGACATTAGGATCACAGAGAGTCACAGTGTCCTTCAACTTGTGGAAGCCATGCTTGAACACTCCAAACCCGAACAGCATCCCAATAACTATCACCACAAGAATGAGACACGTACACAGCATACATATCCTAGTCCCACAGCACATCTTTGCCTTATCTTTATCTTTCTATCACTTCCTGAGGCTTTTTCTGAGTTGGGTTCTGGATCTTGGTTTGTAAAGTTTATAGCTTTATAAACAAAAATGAAGAAGATGCTGTTTGTTTGAGTTTTGAGGCTAAATTAAACGTGTGGGGAATGTGATGTGTGATCTTTATCGGAGAAAGAAACAGATGACAAATGCTTCGACGTTATGTTTTGTGTGGTTTGTTTGGTAGTATTGGCTTAAAAAGAAAGCAAACAACAGTGATTTAAAAAAAGAAAAAAGAAACAAACAATTTTTTCTTTTTCCTATATTTAATTTGGATAATGAAGTGGGTTTTATGACTTTATCTGCAATGCTTTTTTTAATAGAGAAAGGAGTTGTGCTTTTCTTTATTTGGATGCTTCTGATTTTTGCAAGTCACGAGATGGTGGTGGAGTGTAGTTGTTAAAGATATAGTTGTTACAGCAGTTAGTTGTTGAGATAGTTAGCTCAACTATTAGTCAAAGGGTAATTTTTATAGGGTAGAAACCATATATCTACGTAACAGAGTTTCAGTTAACCTAATTAATAAAATTTTTTATCTCTTAAATAAGAGATTTGGAGTTTCCTGCATACACAAAAAACGATGATATCTTAGTCTGATGATAAGAACAATTATCATGAAACTGTATATAGTTAGCTTAGCTAAGAACAACCATTATAAAGCGAACGTTATAGATTGAAATTTTATCTCATATATATGTAAGTATATAGCAGCAGCACATAAAATTCTCCAATGAAATTCAAACACATGATTATATTTACTAATAAAATATAAATAAGTATATCTTTCTTATTGACAATTAAACTGTTTGGTCTTTTTCCCCCCTTAATAATGGTGTTATGCACAAAAACAAAATTTCTCCCATTTTTAGCTAGATAACACCTTATTTATTTGATTTTTAAATGCCACATGTTTTAAATTTAAATAAAAATTGAAGGAGATTAGAAAATTGAATGAAAGGATATACTAGTCCTTTGAGTGCATGTATTCCTTACGTCTTGCACACACCAAATGATTATAGGAAAGAATTCCTTGAAGAGGCCCCATGATGCTAGTTAGAGATTTTAGACTTTTAATTTTAAGACCTCATGGATCTCATGAGGTTTTAGGCACCACTAGGCCAATTCCTTGGAGTTGCTATGTGTTTGAATTTAATTGGTGAACATAATATATTACATGAGGAACTATACAAAAGTTTTACCCAAACTAGTTACAAATTTTCAAGTGCCCTACTATATATTCTCCTATTATATTCAACTTTGTGGTTGCATTAGCCAATGAATGACATGGTTGAATATAATTGTTTTTGGAAAGATATCACCATTTCCATGTATTGGTCAATGCAACTACATGGTTGAATTCAATTAACGAATCAAAGGTACAACACATAAGGAATTGAACCTAAGTTTTGCCATTAATTAAATAACTTTTTCTTCCCCTCATTTTCTATATTTTTCTAGCTATGTACACAACTTGATATTAAGGATTCTCTACATTTAATTTTTTTTCCCGAATCTAAAGATATACATGGTGTTATATAATTTATTAATTTACACAAACAATTTACTTGATAAAGAATGATAAAATTTTTAAATAATGAGATACTATATATATATATATATATTTTAATCAAATTCGTAAATTTTCATCATTAAATAGACTCTTTCTCTTTTCTTTTTAGAATAATTTTTTTCCTAATTGGTTTGAAGGAGAATTCATCCAACCCATTATGTAACAACTCAAATGAGCATCCACATGTACGGTCAATTACATAACCTATTTGATGGTCATGTGACTTATTTAAATTATTTGGAAAAAAAATACACAAACTTAGGTTTTCTTTATAAAACATGGAACCCCTTGAAGTTTAGAAAATATAACAATTAACCCCTTTTATGGTATTGATTTACGTATAAATTGTTAATTATGTAACACTTAATCCCTGAAGTTTATTATGTAGCACAAAACCCTCTTATAATATTGTTTTATATGAAAAATATTATAACTCTAAATATGAACACATGTCATCACATGAGCAACTTACCATTTATTTTTAAGATGTTTAACAGTTTACACATAAATTGTCACATAACGTGATTATGTTTGGAGGAAAACTTATGCAATTCACAAGATGGCCTAGCAAAGTTACATATATTCGCAATGCTCAGAAAATATATGGGTCCTCCTACTCAAAATATGGGTCCTCCTATTCACAATCACTTGAAAACGGATGAGGCACCTCCTACTCACAATATGGGTCCGAGGCATCTACTATGAAATTGAAATTAAACTTGACATGAAATCAAACATTGATAAATAATTACATGTTAACTACTGCGATAATGGAAGACGAACCGAAAATATATAATATATATAATAAGAACAATAAAAGATTTCCTCTCTCTCTCTCTCTCTCTCTCTCTCTCTCTATATATATATATATTAATAGGTAAAGATGAGAAAAAATCCAATTAAATTTTAAATTGAATTCCAACAGTTGTCTAAATTATCAAGAGCAATACTTAGGTGCTGATCCTTAGATTCATTTTTTAAGATTCTGCCATGTGAAATTTTTTCTCATGGGATGAAAGTGTATTTTTTAGTTAAGTAGCCACATGACTGAATTTTAAGAGGGGAATCTAAGTAATAGTACATAAGGTGCTATATCAAAATTTTGTCCAATCATCAAAAACTCAATAAACAAAAAAAGAAAGAGTAAGCTCGTGTTATATCTAAAAGAAATAAAAAAAAAAAAAAATAATAAGAGAGATAGTAATTTGAATTTATATATATGTGTAATTATAATTTTTTTTAATTGTACTGTGCATATACACATGTTATACACTATTATAAATAATAGTAGCCGCTTGAGAAATCATTTTATTCCTTTTTTGTCATTTAGACTTTAGAACGGTAATTTCTCCCAAAAAAAAAAAAAAAGACTTTAGAATAGTACATGCTATTTAATTTAATTTTTATTTTTGAACCAATGCTATTTAGTATTTGACCGATATTCCTTCTTCTATTGGGGTGCGTGGTGTGTGTCAAGGGCTGTAAAAGAACTAAGCCGATCATGAACAACTCGGGCTTGGCTCGATAAAAAGCTTGTTCATATTTGTTTGTTTATAAATAAGTCAAACTTGAGCCTTAGTTTTAGGCTTGTTTAATAAACAAGCCGAGCCCAAGTAAAAAAATTTGTTCACGAACAAGCTCGTGAGCTATTAGGCTTGATACACAACAATTCAAGTAAAGACTCATTTATAAATTTATGTGTCAGCTAAATATACTCATTATACATATCTTAATAATGACATAGCCAATATGAGACCACTACCTATATTACCTTAATTTTTTCCTTCCCTTTAAACTGAATAAGAACTACTTTAGATTATACTTACATTTAAAAAATAAATAAATAATTAAGTAGGCCACATGTGATCCTTCCCTATCAATCATCTAAAGTAAAGTTATGAAACATGTTAGTATTTTCTCATTCATAATAGTTACAAAAATGTATTTTTCTAGTCTTTCACCATCTAATGTGAATGTAAAAATTGTATTTTGAACAATTGCTGAAGCTGTAGATAAGAAATGATGAATGAATGAATTTAATTATGTAAATTATTAATTTGAATAATAGCTAATCATACGTAAGACTAGATGCATGATAAAATGAGTATACTATTTTCTTTTTCTTTTTTCTTAATTTTAGAGATTTAAACATTTAATAATGTAATTTTTTTAGATCTCAAGCTCAAAAACTTGACCTGAGCTCGAGTTTGACTAATTAATCAAGCCAAGCCAAGCCAAGTTCAAACTTTTTGACTTTCCTACAAGCTCAAGCTTAAACACTATTTTTAGGCTTATCACAAGCTCAAGCCAAGCTCAAGCTTTTGATTTTTCTTGACGAGCCAAGCTTGAACATGCACTACTCGACAAAGCTCGGCTCGTTTACAGCCCTCACTGTGTGTGTGTATATATATATATCCCTTTTCGTCGTTTACCTGTAGAAGGATTATCACATCTATTGGGTGTATAGAGAATGAAAAAAAAAAAAATCCATGGTGATGGTGTAGCAGTAACCAAAAAAGACTAGAAGAGTTGCACACTTTCTTATTTTTAATGACAACATCCTATTCTAGTGTTATGTAATGCAAAGGTAGAGAAGTATGAAGGTATTCAAAGCATTTTATAAACACACGAGGCAGCATTAAGGGAACCAAAAAAAAAAAAAAAACAGTGAGAAATCCAACATTTTCTTCAGTGAAAACGCACAAGGAGATATAAGAGCATATTTGGAACCTATTATTAGAAGTTCAAGTGGTTGAGTAGCATGAAAATTATCTGGTGCTACCTTCACTAATAAGCAAATAAAAAAAGGAAGTGTTCTCCAAGATTGCAATGATAATTCAGTGATAACTTATTTCCAACTTTGTTAGAGAGAAAAAAGAAGCAGAGAATCACATTGGGTAGAATAAAATAAGCTGATGATATGTTTCTTTAAATAGTAGGATTTTAGGGTATGATAACTTTACAATTTATTTCTTATCAACGCAAGGCGGGGTGGGGGTGGGTCTAAAAAGTCTAAACCCATCCTTGCTCCGCCCCATTTTGTGGGTCTAAAATCTTGCTCCATCCCCATTGCATCACTTTTGCAAGATGGGAAAAACTTGCATGGGGCGAAGTGAGGAGAGACGGGTCAAGCGGGGTGAGGAAAAATTGCCATCCCTATTAATTGTGAGATTAAATATTTTACATGCAAGTGTTGTTCATCTAAACCACAAAAACCAAAAATTCTTAGTGACTTTCGGGTTGTTGACTTGTCAGGATGGGGTTTGATTATGGAGAAAGTTTATGTAGAAGATGTTGCGTTATAAATTGACCCTTGTTAATTAATTCAATTACCCAAAATTGATTAATTACGTCAAATTACATGCAATATTGTAGAGACATGAACAAATCACCAAATAATCTAGAATGATTAGTGGGGAAAACCTTCATAAGGCAAAACCCTTATCGGGTGATTTTCATGTCACTACTCTCAATAATCACTAATCAAAATCAAGAGATTACAAGTACACAGAATCTTACTCTAACCTGGTCTATCCTAAAGTACCTACCTACAGTAGAATCCTTACACCAATCCATAATTAATCCTGATTTTGTAGAGACTTTTTCCTTTTGCACAGATCTCCAATTTGTGTCTAACAGCTTTGCACGAATCCCAGTGCGGGACTAACTCCATAACAACCCTTTTGATTGTTGTAGTTGATTTGCAACAACTTCACATAAAAACACCAATAGGATCTTCATTTGTTGGTGCTAGAGACTTTGCTTGGTACAAAACCCAAAGATCTTCATTTGTCGCAACAAGATCTCTTTCTTCTGTTTTTTGAACTCACAAGTTCAAAAGATGGAGGTTAGAGTTTCAATAAGAAAACCTTATGAAGCATTAGGGTTAGTGTTTTCTTTTTCTACCACCTTATTTAAATAGGAGCTTGATGGGCCTTTTAAATGAGCTCTCCTATTTCTATTAGGTTTACACAAACCCATAAACAATAGCCAATTAGAATTCAAATGTTTTAGGCTATATTTTGAAATTTGTCAACTTGATAGATTGAGATGTATCAAACCAGGTATCAAGGTTCATTAAATCTCAATAGATCAAATGTGTCGAGATAGGTATTGGGACTTACAGATCTAGCTTTTCTTGAGCAGTTTCTTGAGTAATCTTCATGTCTTCAATAGTATCACTTGTAAAGTCTTGTCAACATACTTCATGATATTCTTGAGTCCACTTAAAACTATCAAAATACGAGTAAATTATATTTTGTCATAGGATATGCCAATTACATAAAAATATGACCCTAACAGATGAATTCCAAAGTTTTGAGGTTACCGTAGTGGGAAGGTAAGTAAGTAGTTTGTTAAGGTTAAATAGAGAGTCTAGTTTCAAAGGTTTTATAAGTAGGCTATTGTAATTGTTTCTTCGATAATGAACCTTCTATAGAGTTGGATCTTTGGAGTGATTTTTCCTTTGAAGATATTCTTCATTGGTATTCAAATTCATTACCAAATTTATATGTCTTCTACTATTTTGATAATTGTGATTGAAATAACTGTTCGTAATATTAGTTTAGAATAAATCAATACTTGTTCAATTAATCCGCTACTTAGTTTTCTGGGGGTCTAAATCTAGATTTTTCAATTGGTGTAAGTAGGGGTGTCCAAGCTGACTCACACCCAACCAATCTGACCAAACGGCTCGGGCCTGAATCGCAAACTGTCTGACTCGACTCTAGCAACTGTCGGTGGCAAGTCTACATGTCTAGAAATTGAATCCAAGAATCAAGTTTGGCCCTAGGAAAAAAATGTTGAAGTATGGACTATGGAATAGACTTGTCATGAGTAATGACTATGACATTATTTTTGAATTTTATTGTTGCTTTTGTATAATCAAATCACTGAGTAAGTTGTTGCATCTTTATGTCGTAGTTATCTTGTCTTGATGAATATATAAAATGTATAATTTTAATTTTAATTTTTTTGCAAATAACGTATTGCGAATGAGTTCTATATATATGAATGACTAGAACTCGATCCTATACTTGAGTCTTAAAGGCTTGAGTTCCTTAAGCAATCTCGAGTCTTTAAGACTCAAAATGCTAGTTTGCAAATATGTTTCAAAAACATGTCAACTAAAAAATTGTTTTGAAAATCATGTTAAATGGCAAAAAAATCCTACATCAGAACAAGCAGAGTTATTTGATCTGGTTTTATAAGATGATATGGATGCAAAAGAAGTGTCATTGAAACCATCACTATTGAAAAATTGTTGTTTCCAAAAATTTTGTTTTAGATGGTATAATCTTAGAGCTTAACAAACATATATCTATTTGAACATTGAAATTTCATTTTGTGTAGTGCAGGTCTGATTGGAGTTCAAATTGGCAAATTCAATGGTTGTGAATGTGGGATTTAATGTTGTCTTCAAAAAAATTTCATTTATTACATTAAATATTGGGGTGTCAAAAGTTGCTAATGGAGTTAATAGAAGTAAGAGTGTGAAAAAAAAAAAAAATTAGTAGAAGTAAATAATCAAACTTTTATTAGATTTTTTAAAAATTTATTAATGGTGTTAACTGAAAGATAATTTTAATTAATTAAAAAGTTTAGTATTGAAGTTTCATTTAAAGCTAACTATCTTAGTAATTTCATTTAGCCTTAAAAAAGCAAGAAGAGGAAAAGTAACTATCGAATATGATAAAAGTACGGTCATATGTGATGTTGGTACTGCTTAATGTGACAACGGAACCATCAAATGTGAGAAAAAAATAAGAGAACCACCGAATGTGACAAAAGTATAGTCACATGTGATATAGGTATTACACGATGTGAGAATGTTACCATCAAATGTGAGAAAAAAAAAGGGAACACCAAATGTGACAAAAGTATAGTCATATGTGATGTTGGTACTGCAAAAATGTGAGAAAAAAAAGGGGAACCACCGAATGCAACAAAAGTACAGTCACATGTGATGTTAGTATTGCACAATGTGAAGATGATACCATCAAATGTTAGAAAAAAAAAGAACCATTGAATGTGACAAAAGTACAGTCACATGTGATGTTGGTACTACACAATGTGAGGATGGTACCGTCAAATGTGAGAAAAAAATAAGGGAACTACCTAATGTGATAAAAGTACAGTCATATGTGATGTTAGTATTCCACAATGTGAGGATGATACCATTAAATGTGAGGAAAAAAAAAAAAAAAGAACCACTAAATGTGAGAAAAAAAAGAAAAGGGAACCATTAAATGTTACAAAAGTACAGTTACATATGATGTTAGTACTACACAATGTGAGGATGATATTATCAAATGTGTGAAAAAAATAAGGGAACTACCGAATGTGATAAAAGTATTGTCACATGTGATATTGGTACTCCATAATGTGAGAATGGTACCATCAAATGTGAGAAAAAAATAGGGGAACCACTGAATATGACAAAAGTACAGTCACATGTGATGTTGGTACTGCACAATGTGAGGATGATACCATTAAATGTGAGAAAAAAATAGGGGAATCACCGAATGTGACAAAAGTACAATCACATGTGATGTTGGTACTGAACAATGTGAGGATGGTACCATCAAACGTGAGGAAAAAAAAAGAACCACCAAATGTAACAAAAGTATCGTCACATGTGATGTTGGTACTGTACAATGTGAGAATGGTACCATCGAATGTGAGAAAAAAATAAGGGTACCACCATATGTGATAAAAGTACAGTCATATGTGATGTTAGTACTACACAATATGAAAATGATACTATCAAATATAATATTTTGGTAACCTAGTATAACAGGTTGTCTATTAATGAGTACTGTACCAAAAAAAAAAGGGTGCAGTAGAATTACCCTTGTTAAAAATATTATACATTTGGAAAATATGGTTGGGTGAACCAAAGATAAGCTTTAGAGACCATTTGGTATAGAAGTTTAAACACATATTTTTAAATTTTAAACAACATCAAACATATTTTTATATACTTTTTTACTCGTATTTTCAAAAAATACAAATAACAATACTAATTGCTACTTTTATTTTTTTATTCTTATAAAAAGGAGCCCATTTTGTCTTTTTGGTTTGACTTAAAGTTACGCGTATTATTATTCCAAGTGCCTTTTCAGTTTTCACACGTGTTAATCTCTTCCCACTTCCAAGAGTCTCCAGATCTCAGATATCTCTCCCTCACTCTCTCACTCCCTGCGTTCAAGCATTCAGATCCATTCTCAATTTTTAATGGAAAACGCGTGGGACCCTCACAATTTTGATCCATTCTCCGATCAAACTGCGTTTTGTAATTAAAGTCATTTTGTTTTGCATCTCATCACATCCTTCTTCTCTCCATATTTTTCTCAACTTTTTGCTCGTAAGATTATTCCTATGGCTCTCCAGATCAATGACGGAGCCTCCTCTTCTTTCACTCCCCGATTTATCTACGATGTTTTCTTAAGTTTTAGAGGGGAGGACACCCGCTATAATTTTACAAGTCATCTATATCAAGCTTTATGTGATAATGGTTTCAACACCTTCATAGACAATGACCTTCGGAGAGGAGAGGAAATCTCAACAGAACTTCTTAAAGCTATTGAATTGTCAATGATTTCAATTGTTGTGTTCTCTGATAATTATGCATCTTCCGGTTGGTGCTTAGATGAACTTGTAAAGATTCTTGAATGTAGGAATAATGGGCAGACGCAGTTGGTTCTCCCTGTATTTTACAAAGTGGATCCGTCAGAAATACGCAAACAAAAGGGAAAAGTTGGAGTAGCGATAGCTCAACATGAAGAAAATTTAAAGGATAATAAGGAGAAAGTTCAGATGTGGAGGACAGCTTTGACTAAAGCAACTAGCTTGTCTGGGTTCCATTACAAGGAGGGGTATGTAACTATTCATTGCTCTTCTATAAGTTATAGAGTTTAATAGTTTTGTTATGGGATTCACACCAAAGAAAAGCTAACATTAAATACTAGATTATGAAAGTACCTTGTTTTTTATAAAAGTTGATTGTAGAAATTAAAAAAAAAATAAAAATTCAACGCCATATAATTTTACCAATTATAACTATTGTTGTATGCTTTTATGACTTACAAACTTTAAAAATCGTCTTCGGCAGATCCAATCTTGAATTAAAAAAAAAAAAAAATTTCACATAAGAAATATACTAAAGCTCAAAACTACATTAATATGTGTAAAAATTTAATGGTATTTGTTCAGTATTAATGAAATATAAACAAAACAAGAAATTTAAAAAATATATATATATTTTAACTCAATTATATATGATCTATCAAAATAGCATTTGATCTTCTTTTTTATTCTAAAAAATAATCCATAATTAATTTTGTACTAAAAATTTAATAGTAATTTCTCTTTCAATATACATGATCAAAGAGTGTTAGATCGTCCTCTCATTTTGTTGTGAGCTTAATCTTTACTATATTTAGGACAGAAAGTCCTCATTTTGTAGTTACAATAAATCTTAGATAAGTAAGTATGATAACAAACTACTCTAAAAACAAGTTGATAAGCTATTGACTTTTGAGTCCCTAACATCTATTTGTACAATTCTTGAATTTTTTTTTTAAATGTTTTTTAAAGTTTGAGTGTTAAATTACATTATGCCTATAATGATAAAGTTCAATTTATAATAATAGTTTTTCATGATATGTAAAATCTTGAAAGTAATTGTTCTCCCAACAAACGAATATCATCAATTCTAAAAAAATCATTGATCTATTGAAGACGTAATGCTAAGTTAAGAATAATCAACTTCATTGTATGCTAAGAAAAACCATAAATTAATTCTTTTAATTGATAATCTACTGTAGCTGAAAAAAAATCTATTCAATAATGACATTCAAAGAAACTTCATTGCATGCTCACTAAAACAATTATTTAACTCTTTTAATTGAGAATCTATTGTAGCTCACAAAAAAAAAAAAAAAAAAAACTCACTACTCATGAAATTCAATTGTAAAGTAGTCTTGGAGAGGAATTAATTCTCAAAGTTAAAATGTAACGCATTTGTGAATTAATTCCCAATTATACCAACCCAATTTTAATGATTTAATCAATGAAACCATCAAGTCACCAATCAATAAAGCAAGCAATAAAAGTAATAAACAAAAAACACCACGATATGGTGAGAAAGTGAAAAAAATAGATACAGAACATCTCAAATGGAATATATATATATATATATATATATATATATATATATAGCAAGGGCAACCCAACCCAAATAGGGCAATTCACCATATGAAGAGAAGCTACAAATCCAATACAAAATCCTTGCCCCTAGACACTACCCATTAGATGAACTTACTGTTCCAACCCACAATAACTTTAGAACTTTTGAACTCTTCATACATGAACGACCCATCTATGTATATTTTCAATTTGTCTAACTTATTATATGTTTCTTATGCTTTGTGTGTGACAGCTGTATTGAATCTGAAACTCAATTTATCCAGAGAATTATTAAAGAGATATTAGTTACTAAATTGAATCGCACTCAGTTATTTGTTACTAAACACCCAGTTGGAATAGATTCTCGTGCAGATGCTATAGAATTGCTCTTAGATATGAAGTCAAATGATGTTCGCATGGTAGGGATTCATGGTCTTGGAGGAGTAGGTAAGACTACAGTTGCAAAGGCTATTTATAACAGAATTGCTAATTTTTTTGAATTGAGTTGCTTTCTAGAGGATGTTAAAGAAAAGTCGGAAACAAATGATGACATAATCAAACTACAAGAGATGCTTCTTTCTAAGATCTCACGGGGCACATATGTAAAGGTAGACAGTGTACCCAAAGGAATTATTATGATAAAGGAAAGGCTTTGTCATACAAGACTTCTTTTAATTCTTGACAATGTGGCTGACTCAGAAGTGATGGTAAATTTGCTTGGAGAATGTAATTGGTTTGCTCTAGGAAGTCGAGTCATTATAACAACAAGAGACAAACAAGTGCTAAACACTTTTGGAAAAGATCATCCAATTTATGAGCTTAAGGAATTAAATCAATCTGAATCTCGTGAACTCTTCAACCTGCATGCCTTCCAAAAAATTGAACCGGAGAAAAATTATTCAGAAGTTACAGAGCAAATCATACATTATGCCAATGGCCTTCCATTAGCTCTTAAAATAATTGGTTCTGATCTGTGTGGAAAAAGTATATGTGAATGGAAAAGCGCATTGGAAAAGTATAAAAACATACCTCATGAAAAAATTCAAGAAAAACTCAAAATAAGCTATGATGGACTTGGAAGGGCTGAAAAGGATATTTTTCTTGATATTTCATGTTTCTTCAAGGGATTAAAGAAGGATTATGTAGTGAATATATTAGACGCTTGCAACTTATATCCTGATTATGGAATTAGAAAACTTATTGATAAGTATCTCATAACTGTTGGTCAATCTGGCAATTTGTGGATGCATGACTTGCTTCAACAAATGGGGAGAGAAATTGTTCAACAAGAATCAAAAGAGCTTGGAGAACGTAGCAGGATATGGTGTTTTGAGGATGCTGAAGAACTACTAACTACAAATATGGTATAAGTTCTTTTGCATCTCTATTTTTTCCCAAATGAGTTTTTTCTATTTATTTTTTTTCCTTTTAATGTTGAAGAAAATTTAAGTTTATTGGTATACGTTTGTTTAATTTTTAAAATTTTTTATAGTTCTATTATTTAGTGTAACTAATGCTTTGTCCAATTAGGGATCAAGTAAAATTCGGGGAATTATGTGTTGCTCGCCTCACCCGATAAAGATGCAAATAGAAGCTAAAGTTTTTGAAAAGATGGTAAATCTCAAATTTCTAATAGTTCGTAATGTACACATTTGTGAAGAACTCGAATATCTCCCCAACGGGTTAAGGTTGCTTCAATGGCCTGAATTTCCATTTTCCTTGCCATCCAAATATTATCCTCGACAACTTGTTGAACTTGAGATGCCAAGAAGTCTTATTAGATTGGAGACAACATTCAAATTGGTATGAGTATTAGTATTTATAAATTATAATTTCTTTAAATTATATTTGAATGTTGGTCTAAAATAAAATTTTTTTATTTCTTCTACAGGGAATCCAACTAAAATATTTAAAATATATCAATCTCGAAAGGTGTGAGTCCATTACAAAATTACCTGAGTTGTGTACCCCAAGCCTAGAAACATTGAATCTTTCCTATTGTCAAAATTTAGTTGAGGTTCATGGGTCGGTTGGATTTCTTGATAAGCTTCAGGTATGGGATCTCCAAGGTTGTGTAAAACTTCAAACTCTTCCAAACAACCTCATGTTGAAATCTCTTGTGGAATTTGTTCTTAGGGACTGCTTAAGGCTGGAGAAGTTTCCTAATATTCATCCAGAAATGAAATGTGATAATTTAAATTTACGTGGGAGTGGTATTCGAGAGTTGCCATCATCAATTAAGTATCTCACTGGGCTTCGTGGCTTAAACTTAGAGGATTGCGAAAACCTTAGGTATCTTCCCGATGAAATCTATAAATTACAACATCTTTTTGGACTATATATTCCCACTGCCAAATTGAGCCACACATACGATTATTTGGATGGCTTTTCCAGATATGGGTTTTTGAGGTTGACGTCCTTGAGTTTCAGGGGCAATAAAAATATAATTGAATTAGATTTTTTGATGAAACCCGAGTACTTCCCCGTATTGAATTCTCTAAATCTATCTACAACTAATATTGTTAGCATCCCTGAAAGCCTTAGCAGATTTACTTCATTAGCACTCCTTGATATACAACATTGCAAGCAGCTTCGGGAAATTCCAAGGCTTCCACAATCGGTAGAATGTGTGAATGCAAGCAAAAGCTATTCGTTGAATCCACAATCATTAAGCACACTATTGAATCAGGTTTCTCCCTTTTTTTAAGTTATAAAGAAACAATTTTTGTTACTTTCTTCTAGATTGGAGATTCAATCTATTGAATTTGCTAATTGCATGCAGGTTGGAGAAATTTTAGGGATTTTACCAAATAAAGCATGTAAAGGAGCAAGAAGCAGGATATTAATGGATCCACAAACATCATCAAGCGGATTATTGAATGACAATAAATTTGATTTTATACTACCAGTGACTGAGATTCCAGAGTGGTTGAACTTAAACCATGAAAGTGATAGAGATGTTGTATCATTTTGGGTTGGTCGCAAATTTCCAAATATTATTTATGTCTGTTTTGCTTTTGGACCGGCGAACTATCCACGAATGTCTTCCTATGATGTTTTCCTTTCCATCAATGGGTGTGAAAAAAAGCTCCTTACAGCAACTCCTATAGATACAGATGAATTATCCGACGATCTGTGGATATTTTCTTTATCTAATTACGAATTACAGGAACGATTGAATGAGTCAAACCCATCTGAACTAAATTATGTTGAGGTAATATGTGAAATTAAGGATCGTTTGGTTGTGATGGATTGGGTTAAAAACCATCCAAGAAGGTGGGGGGTACGTGTAGAGTGCATCTGTTGTTCCCAAAAATCTGATGTTTTTCACTTGCCGAGTCCAAGTGCTGGGCATAATTGTTGTGGCTCTGATATGGATCAATGGGCTATCAACAATGGAGGAGATTCCGGACATCTATGTGGACGGCGAAGAAGAAACCATCGACCAACCTATGCCAGACGTCGCCAAAAACACTACCTGTCCCACTTCGGATGGCTTCGAATCCGATTCCGACTCTGGAAAAGGAGCTCTCGTCCAACCCTTCCAACTGCAACGCTCATGTCCAGGTACCTTCTTTTTTATTATTCACTCTCTCTGTTTGGAAAGCCAAAGAAAATGAAACAAACTAGTTCTGTGTTTTTTTTTTTTTTTTTTTGGAAACTCAAGGGCTCTGAGGGAAATGGAAGAGATAGATCCGAGGGCTTTCAACAATGGAGAAGAAGATTCAGGGCTTTCAATGGCCCACTCTTATTTCAATGATGGTTCCAACTCCAAGTTGTATCCACCATCAAAGAAGGCAAGAAAATCTTGATTGAACTTAGATGCCAAGGTATGCCTCCTTCTATAGTTGCATTTTTGGATTCACATCTTTGGGTACTTCTCTTTCTATTTCTCTTAATTAAATGCTCAATTATAGGATTGTTGCTCAAGTATTTATTGCAAACACTTGAATCAGTAAGGATGACAGAGCCACAACTTCAACATTGTTGGGTTGATTTCCGTAGCTGTTGATGAAAGCAATTCCTCATACATATGAGATTTTTTCCCTAGGATCCTCTGTTCTCGTATTTTGATGACTTCGTAAATGGTGGAGCTGGGTACAGATGTAAGTCTTTTCTTTGGTACTTGATGTCCCTATTCTGCAGACATTTGAATCAATCTCTATATCTGTAGTTCTGTACCTATGAACAAGTCTTCTATCCCTTTGAAGAGTGAAGACCATAGCTCTGTAACCATTTCATGTCTCACCTACTTTCAAATACGTTGTGAATAAATTTAGGATTACCTCCAACTAGGTTTATTATAGTAATTTTCTATGGTTCTTTGGCATTCTCTTATTTCACTTGGAGTTACTGATATATACAAATTCAATTTTGAATATACATATTGTAATTACAAAAAATATCACCTTGAAAACTTATTATTGGAATGCCTTGTAGAGAAAAGTAAACATTGTTCATGAGCAAATAGTTATGCTTGTATATCTTGTACAAACAATATACATGGGTTTAAGTTTCTTATAAATAAAAATACTGTGAAGAAGAGGTCATTTATGACCAATGAGCTATAGCTCAATTGGTACTTCCTCCTCCAATAATAATGGAATGGAGGGTGAGGTCATGGTTTCAAAACTCAATAGGTTCGTACTTACCCGTAAATAAAAAAAGGTTTATTGTTGCATTTGTTTTTCCTTTCCCCTTTTATTAATTTTTCACCTGTTGTAACCAATGACTAAGTTAAAACATCAAGTACATACTTAGCAAAAAGACAATATCAAGTAAATACTTTGCAAAAAGAAAATCTCATGTATATGTAATGTTAATTTTGCATTGTAATGTTCCCTCCCAGTTCAATATACTCGTACATTTAAAAAAAAAATTATTTGGACTATGATTTTTCAGTTAAATGTCCTTTTTAAAAAAAAATATTTTATGCCACTCACAATTAATGCACGTTTTGTAAATGTCAAAAATTCTTAAATCAGAATTACTAGGGTACAGTGGTACAGCTTCACAATTTAGGCACTAGTTTCTAGTTGGAAGATGCAAGAATTGTGGTTTCACTCTCAAGTTATCATTCCTAGAATGTTCACTGAGGGATTTTCACCATGTATTGCAGCCCATGATGAATCTATGCAAGCATTGTTCAATGTGATACAGAGCTTCTTAATGATATTGCATGTTCCGAATAATTTGAATTATATCTGAATTATTCTTTTGTTTAAAAAATAATATTTCTCCTTAGATGGTTTTTTTCTCTTTGCAGTTAAAGTTTTGAGCTTGTTCTATACAATTTACAAAAAAAAAAATGCATAAGGTGTTATTTATCTGTCATAAGCTAGGAAGCACGGACATGGACACGGGTACGGGTACGACATGGCGACACAAATAATTTTTGAAAAATTATAACATGAAATGGCTGGTACAAAACGGATACAACACGGGTACAACATCCTAAATGAAGTGTCCTTACTTCCTAGGTTATAAGTAAATTCTAATCTTCACCCTACTTCTACATTTAAATGAGCATAAAATACAATATATCTCTTGTAACTGATGTGGAAAAGAAAGGATGTTACTTGTAACGTGAAAATAAATATTCCTCGACTTTGACAAGGTACAAATATATTAAGTAAAACCTAGGAATTTTTACCCTTATCATGGCATGAAGGGAGTATATGTTTTCTTAGTTCTTGAAATTGCTTTTCCTACATTCAGGCTGGGGCCAGGGCTGCTGATAGCACAGTGAGGTAATTGCTTTAAAAAATGATGCAATGTGCAAGCAATGCGTATCTTGACATCTAAGAAAGGTATAATTTGATTTGCTGTTGGAATTTGTCATTAAATTTTCGCATCATGAGTCATCCCTGATTATGCGTTTGACAGCCACTATATTAATAATGTAATGGACTTAATTATTAGCATAATTGGCCACAAACACACACATAGGTACCTTGTTAATGTTATTACTTACAAGTGTTAAAACATTCAAACAGAAACAGATTAATGTTATCATCTTATTTTCCCATGATATGCCCATGTTTGTGTGTGTCAGCAGTGACGTATCCATGGCCCTTGTTGTTGTTCATGCTGCATAAATTCAAACTTGAAAAATAAGGTTCGGAGATATTAGAATAAAAAAAAAAATAATGTGGGTTCTGCGTTTTGATTAAGTTGTTTTAATTCTATTGTTTTCTGCATTATAATTTTATGATTCTATCTAATTCTTTTCTTTCTCAAACATAAATCGAACTAAATTTTGGGTGGTTCTATGAAGGAGTGGTTGACGATCCTTATGGTGGATTTTTCATTGCAGAGAACAAATCTTTTCAAAAGGTATGTTTCCATTAACAATAATTATGAGTTTATAAAATCTTTTTTTAGATGCTTACAATTTATTAATCTTTTATTGGAGAGCCTCACTTGGGATTATGATTCTAAGTATTGAAAGTAATGGCACAGCTTTAAGGATGCTACTCCTAGCTTCCTTGCAAATATTACTGGAATAGATTTGTGTCAAATTCTGGATGGCATGAGACAATGCGGTTACAGTGTTCAGGATTGGTTATGATTATGCACGCACAATTTAGACTAATAGTTATAGTTAAATAGTAATAACAAAAAAGAACCTTGCGGTCTTCTAGTATTCTGTCTTTGATTGGATTCTTGTAGTCAGCCCTGTATCAGAATATTAAAATAAATAAGCTTTGGCTTGAGCCGTTGTTACCTTGAGTATATAAAAGGCGCTAATGACTTCACGAGTAGTGAGCTCTTAATCATTTCTGACCTGCTAAAAGTATCTTATCATACTAGTGAAGACATCTGATCAGGAATGACGGTTGGATCTTAATCTTTTTTTCTTTCCTTTTTTTGTGGGGGGGAGGAAGATCATAATTCTATATGAAATTCATTAAGGTTTCTATGTTATTTTTATGTGTGAAGTTTGTCATAAAATTTCAAAAATGCGGGGTGTACCAACACTTAATATTAATGTATATTCTCTTGTTCTTGAACATAACTGGCACATGAGGTATGGCCTTCATTTAAAAATAGGTTCTTTCTTCTCTAGCAAAAAGGAATTGTGTTATATTTGAATGTACAATATCTAAGAAAAAGTTGTATATGCATGATTCTTTTAGAGAAATAAAACTGTGTATTGATAAATATTGCAGTGTTTGCTCATGTGTTGAGAGTGACTAGTCTTTGATGTATATGTTATGATATATTTTTTTGAAACAGATTATCCAGCACCATTGTTTTCTCCTTGATAAGTGTCTCGATGAACATTTGCTTCTTTTTAGCCTGTGTGAAGGTTGGTACTTTTTTTTATCAGCAACGCTTGACTGCTTGAGTACTGGTCTAGTTTAATTTGGATTAACAGGTAGGATGATTAATGAATATTATTCCTTTATATCTCTGAATCAGCATGAGTCTCGAAAAACTTGCAGCCATCGGGCTCCCTCTTTTTGGTACACATTCCCTGAAGAGTTCATATCAAAGTTAAAGAGTTGTAGAGGTAAAAGAAATCATACTGTACATTTTCTAAGTATTCATGTTATTTAATGAACTTAGTTTATTCATGATATTGTTATAAACTACTGATATTTGTGACTTTAATGTCAACCAAAATTTGATATCTTTATTTGAAAATAGAAGTCATCCAATCATCACTAAGTACCTCTAGAGAATAATGCAAAAGAGAAGATGATTAATTTTTATGCTTATTTTAAGAACTTAATTTCCAATTTCATTGGTTGTCTTTGGGTTTATTCTTAATAGCAAGAATTTTCCAATGCAGAAGATGTGCCTACAGTATATAGCGGCAAGGCAGTGGTAAATACTATTTATCATTGAGATTCCCAAGCTCGATAAATTGCTTATTGATTTGTTGGGAATTCAACTAGTGCATCAAGGGCAATTAATTTGCTACCAAAAATTCTACGATCCTGACTCTATTCTATAAGTAAAGTGACACATACACTGATACATGTATCTCTCTCCATTTGTGTGTGTGCCTTCTCTCTCACTCACACATTTTGCAGCAAATTCAAGAGGGAATCTAAAATGCTGAACTTCAGAGCTTGGGGTCAAAATTGATCAGTAATTCCCTAGTAGAGCCGTACTGCTGTGTTTTTTTTTTTTTTTTGGGAGGAAAAAAATAGAGCCATACTTGACTCATCTTGTACAGTGGATCCTTGGGTGCTGGAAATGACCAATAATTTTCTTATACTGAGGAGTTTGTTCAGATGAAGAAAATGTGAATATATTCAACACACCATATATGTTGGGTTTACAATTTGAATGTTGTTGTTTGTGTCTAGGATTTGTGATTCTTTAAATATCTGTAAAAACATGACATTGTTATTAGTTTGTATTGATTTTTTCAATTGCAATTCTTGGTATTATAGTCCTCGATCATGTTATGCATATAAACTAACACATAACAATTAACCTCATAGATTTTGAGTTTCTTTACTCTCTCTTTTTTTGTTGGCAGTAATCAATGTGAGTTTTCCTATCACTAAGCGAAAATCTAAATCTCCCATGCTTTAAGATAAAGGTGGCATATATTTTAACTTCAATTATTGAGGTTATTCAACTAAAGCTAGATTACTTACATAAATTGTTTGTTTATTTTAGATTTGAGTTTTTTGCTTCTTTTAATAGTTCACATTCTACACCGAGTCAAGATTTCTACACTTGGAACCCAGTTTGACTTGACGACAATAATTCAACAAAAACCCAAATCCGAAATCTTCCATCTTACTCTTTGGTCATTTTGGATTAGGTTACATATCGTACATTTGTTTTGGTTCTTTTTTTCCCGCTCTTTAGGAATTAGGAATTTGACGTCTCACTCCTAATTAGGAATTAAGAATCTGTGTATGCGTGTTTCTTTCATCTTTTCAACCCAAGTTGAACAATAGAGGGTTAGATTAGATGAACTTGACAGGGCAAAAATGAATTGACCTCTTTGCGATTCAATTAATTACCCAAATTAATTAATTAGTCAAATTATGTGCAATAACGTAATAACACAAACAAATCACTAAATAATTAAATGCAGTGGAACTTAAATTTGACACAGGTGATTTGTTTACGAATGGGGAAAATTACCGAGACAAAACTCCACTGGGTGATTTTAAGGTCACCACTTTCGAGAATCCACTATTATCAATCACAAGAGGTTATAAGTATAAGGAATCTTACCAAACCTTTTGGCCTATTTCGAAATACTAACTTACAGTTGAACTCTTACCCCAATACCCAATTGGACTTGTATTGTAGCGGTAATCTCTCTGTTCAATGCACGAATCCCAGTACGTGATTAACCAATGATGCACGGATCCCAGTACGTGACTAACTCACCAACTTGAAGAAGATTGTTGGCTGCAAAGTTCTTCAGTTCATCAACAATGAAGATCAGGAAGCTTCTTGGTCACAAAACCTTTGACATAAAGACGCAGAAACTTCTTCAGAGAGAATAATGAATTAGGCCACTTTTTGCATCTGGTCACTCAATGCATGCGCAATGGCCTTTATAATAATCCTTATATATGTCTAGGATTGTGAGAAAAAAAACCCAAATACATAGGAATATGCGTGTAATTAGGTATGAAATTTCCGATTTTTGTAGTTCTCGACAAATACAGCTTGTGTTAAGCTTTTGTTGAGCTTCAACATTAAATCTCGATAGAAAGGATTCTATCGAGTTTTAATGAACAATTCTTCTTCACTTGTTTCTTGGTCAGATCTTTATGGGTTTAATACTTGACTTGAACAACATATTTCTTGAAGTCTTAAACCATCCTAGATCTACCCAATTATAAGTAAAGTGTATTTTATCAAAAGATTAGCCAATTGCATAAAGTATGTCCCTAACAGAACTGTTTCATTACATGATTCAACTGGAAAAGCTCAAAACTCTCTTTCTCTCTTTGCTTTGTAGTAGTGGAAGAATCGTACAAAACCCAGAAGTAATCAAGATTAGGAATTGTGAAAATAACTAAACATTCCATCATTTACATAATTCACCAAAACAATCCAAGCTCAAGCTCTAGCCCAACTTTAAGCTCGATTATTAAATGAGTCAAGCTCAGACCTAATAATGTGTTTATAAACAAGCTCGTGAACATGGGAGCTCAAATTAATAGTCCATTTGTGGTAAAAATTCATAGATTTTTGAAGGACTAAAACATTTTAGTAATAATTTTACTATATATAGAATAGAAATGTTAAGTGGGTTCCAGTTAGCTCAACTGGTAAAGTCTCTGATGGTTGAATAAGAGATCTGGGGTTCAATCCCCGCCTACACCGAAAACCAATTGGTGTCTTGATCTAATAATAAAGAGCTATCATTAGGAGCGGACGCCATAGGTTGGAACTCTCTCTCAAAAAAAAAAAAAAAAAGAATAGAAATGTTAACGGATGCCTTAAGGGTATTGGTTTAGGAACTATTTTAAGAAACTTTTTATTGGGAAAAAGATAAAAACAATTTCCCATGAAAGCGATGTCAAAATTTTCTTTAAATGGTTTATTAACAATTGCCCTAATGGTACTCATAACAAGACCCTATATAAAAAAAGAATAAGTTAATCAAGTAATTCGCGAACAAGTTCGTGCTTACTCAACAAATAAATGAAACAAGCTTGAACATTTAACGTTGTTTGATGATGAACTCGAGTTCGGCTTTGTGTTCGAAATAAAATAAAATGAATATGTCTGAAATTTTTATACTTGATTAGACTCGGCTTGCTTATTGCTTTACGTGACATCTCAATATTTTTTTCTATCATATTTTTTGTTTGGGTTTAGATCCCCTCCTGTTTAGCAACCTCTAGTTATCTCCCATTTTAAAAAGGATGACTAACACATGGCATATAGGTAATCCAACAGTTATAAAAAAATAAATTAAAAAAAAAAACCACTCAAGCACAATTTTTCTCACTTTCTCCGTTTGTCTCATTCTCTCTCTCATCATTTCTTCTCTTCAGGCCCTCCCATTCCTAACTCAAAATCAAGTCTCCCTAGTTTTTCTATAAGAACAATAAGAAGTTTTGCACCATAATCATGATATTTGTTGGCGGGATCCCATTTTCTTCTTCCTCATCTTATTTCTCTTCATTGTTTCCTTTCTTTTTCTTCTTAGAACTGTTTCCATCTTGTCTATTTCACTCTTTTCCCGCACTTTTTCAAATACCCATTTGCTTAATTGTTGAACATTAACCCCAAGTATTGTTTTTTTTTTTTTTTTTTTTTTCTCACTCCTTAATCTGTTCCTTTTAATTGATTTGGTTGAGTATTTGATACCTTAAATCTTGGGCCATGCCATTGTGATGAAGTTCTGAGAGCATAGTGATCTATCTTGTTTAGGCTTTTGCAAGCAAAGTTATGAGAGAGGCAAAGAAAAGGAGAAACGAGAGAGAGATGCAGAGAAACAAACTGTGAGGGGAAATTTGTGTATGGGTAGAAGAGAGAAAAAAGAAGACTTGATTTTTAGAGTTGGGAGTTAGGACAGTGAACTGGGAGGTGTAGAACAGGAGAAAGTATATGCTGTTTCTGGATCTCCAACTCAGCATCCATCTGGTGTTTCTAAGTCCAATAATAAATTGACACATGTATTAAAATAACAGCTCAGCATACTCAGGTCACTTAAAGCAAAAAGACACACTTGCCCTCTAATTTTCTCCCATCCCGCCATTCTGCGTCTCTGCCTTTTCCCCTTCTCCAAAAGAACAAATTTCATCTTTCTCTCTCACTCTCTCTCTCTGTTTCTCTCGCAGCACTGAACCATATCAGTCACCACTCACTTGCACCTCCATTTTCCCTCTCTCAACTCAAAACCTTGACAGCCACTGCCTAGTATCACCGGTCATCAACAGTTCCGACGAGACCGACCTTTGTCTCGTCGGAAAACGCCCTCTCTCTCTGTTTCTCTCGCACCATTGTAATACACCAGTCACCAGCACCTCCATCTTCCGTCTATCAACTCCAAACCTTGACAGCCGCTACCTAGCATCGCCGATCATCATCGGTCTCGTTGGAAAACGTCCGAAATCGCCGAAAGTTTTCGCGCCGCTTTCAACACTGACTTTGCAAGAAGGTTTCTCCTCACTCTTTTTCATTTTATTTTCTGAATTTTCTGTTTATATATGTGTCTTGTTTCTTATTTAAAAAGAGAACTTGTACTGTCTACTAAAATGCTTCAGTGAGGATGAATGCACTAATAATACAGTAAAAGTTTTTTTTTTTTTTTCAAAAAATTGTTCTTTTGGATTAGATTAAAAGTGGTTAGTATAATGTAGTTTTATAAGTAGATAAATAAAGCTTCTTTCTTTGTTTATTAGTTGATTTAATGTATTTGATGGTTGTGCTTGATTTTCAGGTATTATTTATTTGTTAGATTTTTTCTTTCTTTTTTAGCTATTCATGTTAAAGATGATTTCTTTTAGATGCATTTAAGTTTGCAATATGTGTTGGCTTACTTAGAATTTTCACAATTTTTTTTCATTCCTTGTAATAGTTTTTTTTTTTTTTTTTTTTCCATGGTGTAGGGATGGATGCAATGCTGTTCTGTTGTTTTTGCTGAAGGAATTGATTTTAATAAATATTTTCGTACTAAGAGTCTCCTTTAAGGTATTTAATCTATCTTTTTGTCATTTTCTTAGATTAAGTCTTTGGTTGATTTATTATGAAAAATTATGTTATTTTGATAATTGGTATAAATCCCACTTGAGTTTCAATGTGTTTATGGCTGAGGACCAGCGGGTGGCTGGCAGCAATTCTTTTTTTATGACTTTATGGTGATTTATGTATATTTATAGTCATCTTTTCATGATGTTCATTCAATATATCTTTTTTTTCTATGATTAGGTTCGACTAGTCATGGATTTTTCAAATAATGCTTTTGTTGCTGTTGAGGACAATGATAAAAGGGAAAAGTTTGAAAATGTAACTTTGGGTGAATGTGATGAAATTAAAATTGGAATGCAAGTGAGGTCTGAAGAAGAAGCATATAACCTTTATAATGAGTATGCTTTAAAAAGGGGATTTAGCATTCGAAAAGCGGTTAAACGAGAGTATAATGGTGTTATTAGGCAACGAGAATTTGTGTGTTCAAAACAAGGTTTTAAAGAGTTTGAAGACCCTTCTAATGTTAAAAAGTATCATAATTTAGATGTAAGAACGGGTTGTCGTGCTAGGATCCGGTTTGATGTAAAAAATGATATTTGGAGTGTTTCACACTTTAATGACACACACAATCATGAATTTGCAACTCCAGAAGAAAGATGTAACTTGAGATCAGGAAGGAAGGTGCTACCTGCTCATGGGAATATAATTAGCACAATGGTTAGTTCGGGTATAAAAGCAACAAAGTCTTACTCATTTTTGTCAAAAGAACTTGGTGGTGCAAATAATGTTGGGTTCTCTAGGCGAGATTGTCATAATTTTGTGCAAACAAAAAGAAAAGAAATTATGGAAGCTGGTGATGGGCAAAGTATTATTAATCATTTCAAAGAAAAGCAAAGTGAAGATCCAATGTTTTTTTATTCAGTGCAAGTAGACCAAGATAATAGAATTGCAAATTTCTTTTGGAGAGATGGTAGATCAAAAGTAGATTATGACTCTTTTGGGGATGTTGTTATATTTGACACCACTTATCGAACCAATAAGTATAACTTAATCTGTGCACCATTTGTGGGAATCAATCATCATTGGAACAATGTTTTGTTTGGTTGTGCTTTTTTATCAGATGAGACAACTCAGTCATTTATTTGGTTGTTTGAGACTTTTTTGACTGCAATGGGAGGTCGACAACCGAAATCTATTTTTACAGATCAAGACCAAGCGATGGCAAATGCTATTAATATGGTTTTCAGTGAGTCTCGTCATCGACTTTGTTTATGGCATATTAGTAAAAATGCTCAAAAAAATCTTGTTGGAATCTATGGTGTTCCAGATTTCAATCAAAGATTTAATCATTGCTTATACGGTGGGTGTTCAAATGAAATGGAGTTTGAGTCAACTTGGAGCAAAATGATTGAGATGCATAATTTAAAGGGCAATACATGGCTGGACAGGTTATACCAAATTCGAGAAAAGTGGTGCCCAACTTTCAATCTTGATTTCTTTTCTGCAAAGATGAAGTCTACCCAAAGAAGTGAGAGTACAAACAGTGTTTTTCATCAAATTATGAAAACATCTATGCCTCTTATTGAAGTTATTAAATTTTATGAGGAAAAGGCAGCACAAATGCGACAAGATGAAATAAATGAAGATTTTCGTTGTAAGAATGGTGCACCTGGAAAAGTTCATAAGCATGGGGGCATTTTAAGTCATGCTGCTAAAGTTTATACTCTTGCTTTGTTTGGAATGTTTGAAGAAGAGTTTAATTCAGGTATGGGATTGAATTGTGTTGAAACTAATCATTGTGAGGATAACTTTACATATTCACTAAGTAGTGGGGAGAGTGGAAGGATTTATATTGTGCATTTTAACCGGGCTGAATTAAGTATTTGTTGTGATTGCAAATTATTTGAGACTTTGGGGTTGTTATGTTGTCATGCTTTAAGGGTTTTTCTTGTGAATAATGTGAATAATATACCCGACAAATATATATCAAGTAGATGGACAAAAGATGCCAAGAAAAGGTTGTGTTGCTCTGTTGATTCATTTAAATCAAATGAGAAATCGACTCATGTATTGCGTATGAGCAACTTAAGTCTTTTATGGTATAAATGTTGTGATAAGGCTGCATTGACTGATCATGGAACCAAAATAGCAATGGATAGTCTAAGTGAGCTATTATGCAAGCTTGAAAAGAGTTCAGCAGATACAAATAAGGTGGAAGATGTTGGTAAAAAATGTCCTCAAGATCTCATACATGATGATGATGTGCAACCTTGCTTAGATGGTAAGAGACTAATCCTTGATCCGCCACATGTGAGAAAGAAAGGGATAACCAATTTTAGAATAAAAAGTCAACTAGAAAAAAAGCAAAGAAAAAAGAAAGTGAAAGATGCAACCACTTCAAAAGCTCCAAAAACTATTTCTATGGTACAAGGTAAGTACAAAACTAGTACTCAAGCTTTCGTTTTCTTATTTTTTGCTTGTTGAGTTTAACTATATGTTCTTACTTTCTCTCTTCTTCTTTTTTTTTTTTAAGAAAATGTTCAATCATCATTTCTTCCCCCGGAGATGTCTATTGCTAATCCTTTGGTTAGCTCTACAACAATGCTTCAAGAAAATCATTTGAAGAAAAGGAACATAAGAAAAGTGAAAGATACAACCACTTCACAAGCTTCAAAAGCTATTCCTATGGTACATGGTAAGTACAAAACTAGTATTTCAATTTTTATTTTTCTTATTTTTGTTGAGCTTAATCATTTGTTACTGTTTTTGTTTTTGTTTTTGTTTTTTATATTGAAGATGTTCAAACATCATTCTTTCCCCCGGAAATGTTTGTTACTTATCCCATGATTAACTCTACAACAATGTTTCAAGAAAGTACCTCAATGTCACACTTGAATCAAGTACATTCTATAACCTTAAACTTTTTTATGCTAGAGGGGGAGAAGCTTTAATATGTGCTTTTGTTTATTTTTTTACTCTAATATTGTTCTCTCTTTTTTAGGGCTCTACTAAAAATTTATGAAGTATGAAGAAAAACTCTTTTGGATAGTATTTTGGACAATATACTGCACAGCTCATGGACAGCATCTTTGGACAGTTTTTTGGACAGCATTTTGGTCATTATTGCACAGTGGAGGAACCTCTTAGATAGTATATTTGACTTGAAAATTTTATAGATAACATAGCTGAAAATTTGGACAAGTGATTGCATAGCCAAACACTAATTATAGCTGTCATTTTGTAAAGCTTTTGTAACGAATGAAATTACTCAAACATGATAGATTTTGTATATGTTTGAGTAACTTCTAGTTAAAGACTAATTATATGCGGATGATAGAAGTTTTTAATGCAATAGTACTTTTTATTCTTATATATTAGTTTCTATATGTGCATGGTGGTGGAATTGCAATGCTAGATTGTTGCAGGTGTTATATTGTTCTAGTTAAGGGAATGATATAGTGAATGACAATATTTTGGTGCTAAACTTTGTTTTTGTTGTTGTTATTTTGATAATATAGTGAATGGCAGGTGCTGGGCTTTTTTTTTTTTGTTTTTTGTTTTCTTACAGGTGGGAGAGAAGGGGATTTGTTTTTTATTATTCCAAGGGAGATTTGTAAAAGTGTGTTAAACCTTAGATAATTTGGTAAATATATTGATGGTTACACCAAAACATTAGAGGTGATATTATGGAATGAAATTATGCAAGTTGTTTTTTTGTTTATGGAATTGTTATTATATTTGTGGAAGCTCACTTCCTAGAATAAGCATCTTTGCTATAGTTACATTGTAATTTGGTACAAAACTACTTGGAAATTTTTTCCAGTTATGAGTTTATTAGTTTATAGTAGACCTTGATAGCAATGTGTTGCATTAATGATATAATGGTTGTGTAGAAATCATGAATGATGACTGAGTACAGTTCAAATATGTGGCTCAAGTTAGTGGCTAAAGTTAATGGCTTTTCAATCACACGTATAAGCTTTAATCTTTGTAGGAGATCCTAATTGGATCCCACTTTGCTTCTGCTATATCTGGTTATGATGAAAATGCTGCCATTGTCTCAACAATTGGAATACTTGTATAAATCAATATTATTAATTTCTCCAAAAAGTACAATGTGAGATTTTTGGAACAAAGTGCCATGTTTATTTATTTATTTATTTTAATCTTTCAAAACAGACAATCCATTAGATGGATGACAAAGTACATTACAAATCATAACAATAACATTAAAATGGTGATACATTTGATCCAAATTAGCTAAATTTTGGCAAAATCTTTTTGTGCTCCACTCTAGCCCTATTGCACCAAATCATAGGAGTCACAATAATTACAAATACAATCCACTATAACAACAATGCAATCCTCAACTTTTTCTCCTCCTTGTGGTGTACAACTAACTTGTCTTGATCAACTTTATCTTTATCAATCTTTTGCATGCACTCTTGACTTTCTTGTAGTTAGCATATTATTCTGTTTAGACCAACAAAGAATGCCCTCCCTAATTCAGACCTCCCAACTCTCTTCCTGGTGAAGCTTGGAACTTTCTTTCCCTACAACCAACAAACCAACAGGTAACACATTATAATCAATAGAACTTAAAAAATTGAACTCAAATAACTATTTAACTATGTAACTGATCATCAAGACCATCACTCTAGTTTAAAAAAGATAAACAGATATTTCTACAGTACCAAGAACTTACCAAAACTCAAAACCCAAGTAATGCCTAGGCAATAAAAATTCTCATTCCTATAGCACATATTATTTATCTTATGGGACTCAAATAATAAGAGACTGCATCACCTCAATTCTCTAACTATTCAATGGGGTAGAATTTAAACTATCCAAGGAAACATAACAACAGTTCTCTAACATGGTTCAAAGAAACATAAAAATATAATCTATAAGATATATACTAATCAAACATCACCATCATATTAACAAAATTATAATGTATACTAAACATAACTGTAGCACCTACGTGTTAGGCTTGAGCTTGGATGCGGAAAAGCCAAATTTTTAGTCCACATCCAGCTCTGTTTGCAGTAGGAGTAGGATGTGTAAGGTAGAAAAGCTTATTTTTGGGCATCTTTGTAAGTACATTTTTCCTCATTCTTACCATAACACATACTTTACATGGTATTTCATTCTCTACTCACATGCATCACAATTGGTCATATACAATAATTGATTTAGAATCTGAATGTGGTATTTCTCACGACTAAATAATCATTGCTTTTAGTTGTGAGGGTATTCTATTTCTTAGAATTTAATGAACTCATTCACAACAGGATTTGCTTGTGTGGTCTCCACCTATGATTAGCTAGCTACCTATACTCATGTGCCTTGATGCAGGAAAAAGAGGAAATTACTGAACAAAGCTGACTAGGCATTGCCAAGGTTAAGCTTTAACCATAAAAGGAGCAAAATAAATGTACTATATTACTACTTTCCTGATTAGAAATTGCTAAAGTGGTGATGTTTATTATATATATGCCACATCTATGTTATCATCTAAAGGAGTGGTGTTCCTTCCCAAAACAGCCAGCAAATATTCTCAATCAACTTTATTTTTCTTTTGCTTTTCCATGAGGGATATGACATTACAAACTCATTTCGGTTATAGGCTACAAAGAAAATAATTGGAGATTGAAAGTAAGTTGTGATATACTCTACAATAAAAAAGATATAGCCCAACGTAGAATCAACTTATGTCCGTAGCCAGCAATTTAAAATGCATAACAGTAAGTTTTTTACTCAACTCAATCATTGGGGCAATTTATCAAGCATGTTATATGCATGACTTAACTAGAGCATGAACCAAAAAGCCAGGGAGGTTGGTCTTGGCCAACAAATTACACACAATCAAAGCATTGTAAAATGGACCAAATTCCTCCTTACTTATAGCTAAGGCAATATGAACTATATTCAAGTAACAACGCCATCGGAATCATCTCTTCCCGAAACAAAAACACCCAAATCTCACCCCACAATAGACCAAAACCAAATCCATCATCATACAAATCTTGCAACATCAGGTGTTCTCATCCCATAACAGAACAGAACCATTTCAAGTAAGATTTGGTTATAAAAATAAGACCCTTCTAAGGTGAGATTATGGTGCCATATCCAACATCATAAAAAGATACCATTTTATTTTCGGTAAGAAAAAAAATGTGAAAAATACAGCAAATAACTAGAAAAAGAGAGAAGAAAACCTTCTTGTGACATCAGGTGTTGGATGAAGCGAGAAAGCTTCCGGAGTTGGGGATTGGAAGCAACGAGAATGAGAGACGATTTTGGGGGTTTCAACCAGACAAAGTCCTGTCTTGTTGGAACTAGTGATGTTCGACAACGTAGCTCCGGCAGCGATACTAGGCAACGACTGTGGAGGTTTGGAGGAGAGAGAGCAGAGATAGAGAGAATTTTGGAGGAGAGAGAGAGCATAGATAGAGAGAATTTTTATTTTGCCAAAAGGGAAATGCGTGTTGTTAATGGCGGGGTTTTGAAATTTTTAGGGGCATTTTTGTCTCTTTATTTTAAGTGATCTGAGTATGCTGAGCTGTTATTTTAATACATGTGTCAATTTATTATTGGACTTAGAAACACCAGATGGATGCTGAGTTGGAGATCCAGAAACAGCATATACTTTCTCGTAGAACAGAAGAGATAAAAGAAAGAATGAGACAAACGAAGAAAGTGAGAAAATTTGTGTTTGAGTGGTTTATTTATTTATTTTTTAATGACCATTGGATTGTATGCCATGTGTCTGTTTGTCATCCTATTTAAAATGGGAGATAACTGGGGGTACTAAACGGGGGAAAATTATTGTATACTCTAGGAGTACCATAAATGCGTACTCCCTCCTCTCACATGAATTATGGGTCCCACCATGAATTTAATTAGTGGAACTCACAATTATATGAGGGGAAGGAGTATGCATTTATGGTACTCCGGGAGTATTGTATAATTACTTCTAAATGGAAGGGGAGCCGAACACTTTTTAGTTAAGTCTATTTGTCATCTTCTTCTTCTGGGCGCGTTTGCTAAATATGGGCTTCTCATCTCATACTTTTTTTGTTATTATGCATGTCTTATGTCATCTATTATGAGAAATTTAGTAATTCAAGGCTAGTCACACACACACACACATATATATATATATATGGCTCATTAGCCACTTAATGAAAAATTTGTAGTTTATTTTTTTATACTGAAAAATAGTAAGAATATGTTTGCATTAGTTGGCTAAAAGGGCCACATGGGACTATGATTTCATAAACAACAAGTAAATTTTAAATAGAGTAATGGTAGGTGTGGACACAAAGGGGGAGTCGCCACCTAGTTTTTGCAATGGTCTAGGAACCATATATATAGCGTCCTTTCTGAGAAAGGACCTTTGATCTTACTACGAGAGTATGAGTTTGGAGTTTAGGTACGCTCTTGGGAAGGTGTTAGGCACCCAAGATCGCCCAACCCTAAGGTTGGCCTTCCATCGTTGTGTCTTATGTCTTAACCTTATTAAAAAAACGACTTCAACAGTTGCATTCTAAACTCACACGCACACTAACATGCATCTAACATACAACATGACATCTTTTATCCCAAAACAAACAAATCTATCCACAAAGCAAAAGAGAACCAAACACACATAAGAAACCTTAACATTTATCTAACAATGCAGCAGCCCCAAACATGACAGCAAGCATATCATCAATCACAAGATCATGTAAAACATTTAATTGGTATTGAAAGACACAAAGCATTCAACAATACACCATCAAATGCATGTTCATACCTATGCACGACTTATCTTCACTTACCTTTCAACAACGCAGCACCTATGGCATCATGAATGGACATGTGAATGCATGTTCATGGCATCAAACATAAAACTCTAGTCTAAGCATGTTAAAGACAAACAAGCATGCAAATCAGAGGCTCAGGTATGTACAAACATGTGAAGAAAGTTTAATTAATGGAGGAAAAACATATGAGACAAGCAAACCAAACAAACATAAGGAATCTGGATTAGGGTTTTTGGGCAAGTGCCTGCAAACGCAACCAGAGTCCTGCATGCACAAGATTTAACCTGCGTACGCATGCTCATGACATGCGTGCATGAGACTTGTTCAAGAATCCTACCCCAAAAACCCGAAGCAAAAAACAGAGCATGAACAAAAACCTAATTTTAACAACCAAACATACTCGAACATAAAAGGAGTTGTGTAACCCAAGAAGGGCCTTTTAGTTCCACACAGACTTCCATTGACATTAGGATCACAGAGAGTCACAGTGTCCTTCAACTTGTGGAAGCCATGCTTGAACACTCCAAACCCGAACAGCATCCCAATAACTATCACCACAAGTATGAGACACGTGCACAGCATACATATCCTAGTCCCACAGCACATCTTTGCCTTATCTTTATCTTTCTATCACTTCCTGAGGCTTTTTCTGAGTTGGGTTCTGGATCTTGGTTTGTAAAGTTTATAGCTTTATAAACAAAAATGAAGAAGATGCTGTTTGTTTGAGTTTTGAGGCTGGGTTAAACGTGTGGGGAATGTGATGTGTGATCTCTATCAGAGAAAGAAACAGATGACAAATGCTTCGACGTCATGTTTTGTGTGCTTTGTTTGGTAGTATTCGCTTAAAAGGAAAGCAAATAACAGTGATTTAAAAAAGGAAAAAAGAAACAAACAATTTTTTCTTTTTCCTATATTTAATTTGGATAATGAAGCGGGTTTTATGACTTTACCTGCATTGATTTTTTTATAGAGAAAGGAGTTGTGCTTTTCTTTATTTGGATGCTGCTGATTTTTGCGAGTCACGAGATGGTGGCGGAGTGGAGTTGTTATAGATATAGTTGTTACTGCAGTTAGTTGTTGAGATAGTTAGCTCAACTATTAGTCAAAAGGTAATTTTTATAGGGTAGAAACATTATATCTATGTGACAACGTTTCAGTTAACTTAACTAATAAAATTTCTTATCTCTTAAATAAGAGATCTGGAGTTTCCTACCTACACAAAAAATGATGATATCTTAGTCTGATAATAAGAACAATTATCATGAAACTGTATATAGTTAGCTTATCAAATATATATATAAAAGTATATAGTTGCGGTACATAAAATTCTCCAATGAAATTCAAACACATGATTATATTTACTAATAAAATATAAATAATTATATCTTTCTTATTGACAATTAAACTGTTTGGTCTTTTTTTTCCCTTAATAATGGTGTTAAGCACGAAAACAAATTTCCTCCCATTTTTAGCTAGATGCGTAACACTTGATTTATTTGATTTTTAAATGCCACATGTTTTAAATTTAAATAAAAATTGAAGGAGATTGGAAAATTGAATGAGAGCAGATACTAGTCCTCCGAGTGCATGTATTCCTTACGTCTTGCACACACCAAATGATTATAGGAAAGAATTCCTTAAAGAGGCCCCATGATGCTAGTTAGAGATTTTAAACTTTTAACTTTAAGACCTCATGGATCTCATGAGGTTTTAGGCACCACTAGGCTAATTCCTTGGAGTTACTATGTGTTTGAATTTAATTGGTGAACATAATATATTACATGAGGAACTATACAAAAGTTTTACCCAAACTAGTTACAAATTTTCAAGTGCCCTACTATATATTCTCCTATTATATTCAACTTTGTGGTTGCATTAGCCAATGAATTACATGGTTGAATATAATTGTTTTTGGAAAGATATCACCATTTCCACGTATTGGTTAATACAACTATATGGTTGAATTCAATTAGCAAATCAAAGGTACAACACATAAGGAACTGAACCTAAGTTTTGCCATTAATTAAATAACTTTTTCTTCCCCTTATTTTTCTAAAATTTTCTAGCTATGTACACAACTTAATATTAAGGGTTCTCTACATTTATTATTTTTTCCCGAATCTAAAGGTATACATGGTGTCATATAATTTATTAATTTACACTAACATTTTACTTGATAAAGAATGATAATTTTTTTTAATAAAATAATGCGATACTTTATATATATATATTTCAAACTTGTTAATTTTTCATCATTAAATAGACTCTTTCTCTTTTCTTTTTAGAATAAATTTGTTCCTAATCGGTTTGAAGGAGAATTCATCTAACCCATTAATTATGTGACAACTCAAATGAGCATCTATATGTACGGTCAATTACATAACCTATTTGATGATCATGTAACTTATTTAAATTATTTGGGAAAAAAAAATACACAAACTTAGGTTTTATTTGTAAAACATGGAACCCCTTGAAGTTTAGAATATAACAATAAACCCCTTTTATAGTATTGATTTATGTATAAATTGTTAATTATGTAACACTTAATCCCTAAAGTTTATTATGCAGCACAAAACCCTCTTATAATATTGTTTTATATGAAAAATATTATAACTCTAAATATGAACACATGTCATCACATGAGCAACTTACCATTTATTTTTAAGATGTTTAACAGTTTACACATAAATCGTCACATAACGTGATTATGTTTGGAGGAAAACTTATGCAATACACAAGATGGCTTAGCAAAAGTTACATATATTCGCAATGCTCAGAAATACAATCACTTGAAAACGGATGAGGCACCTGCTACTCACAATATGGGTCCGAGGCATCTACTATGAAATTGAAATTAAACTTGACATGAAATCAAACATTGATAAATAATTACATGTTAACTACTGCGATAATGGAAGACGAACCGAAAATATATAATATATAATAAGAACAATAAAAGCTATCCTCTATAATAGAATATAATATAAATAATAGTAGTAGCCAAAGAAATCATTTTATTCCTTTTTGTCGTCTAGAATTTAGAACAGTAATTTCTCAAAAAAATAGACTTTGAATAGTACATGCTATTTAAATTCTTGTTTTCATTTTGAATCAATGCTATTTAGTATTTGACCAATATCCTTTCTTCTATTGGGGTGTAGATATACATATAACATATCCCTTTTCGTCGTTTACCTGTAGAAGGATTATCACATCTTTTTTTTTTTTTTTTTTTTTTGATAGGAGATTATCACATCTATTGGGTGTAGAGAGAATGAAAAAAAAATCCATAGTCATGGTGTAGCAATAACCAAAAAAGACCAGAAGAGTTACACACTTTTTTATTTTTATTTTTAATGACAACATCCTATTCTAGTGTTACGTGCTGCAAAGGTAGAGAAGTACAAAGATATTCAAAGCATTTTATAAACATATGAGGCAACATTAAACAGTGAGAAATCCAACATTTTCTTCAGTGGAAACGTACAATGAGATATAAGAGCATATTTGGAACCTATTTTTGAAAAGCATGAAAATTATTTGGTACTACCTTCACTAATAAGCAAATAAAAGGTGAGTTCCAGTTAGCTCAACTAGTAAAGTCTCTGATCTGACTGGCGGAATCCTGGAGTTATGGTCACGGACAGAAATGTTGGGGGCTCTAATTGGTTATGTCCGCAAGATGGCTGGGTGAAAGCAAACTTTGATGGAGCTGTTTTCAGTGAGTTCAATCAGTCCGGAGTTGGGGTGGTAATCCGGGATAATAATGGTGCTGTGCTGGTCTCCTGTTCAGAAAAACTTCATCATGCATACAATCCGGATGAGGTTGAGGCTCTGGCTGCTTTGAAGGCAGTCTCTCTTGCACGTGAACTGGGCTTTCGAAATGTGATTCTTGAAGGCGACTCTCTCTGTCTGATCAAAGCATTGAAGTCAGTAGAGGATAGTCTTTCCCCAACAGGTCTGCTGGTAGATGATGTGAAACAGGTTGGTAGGAGTTTTGAAGGATTGGTGTATTCTCATGTTAAGAGAAACGGCAATAGTGTAGCTCATAGTCTGGCGAAAAATGCATTACGCATACCAGATTCACAAGTATGGATGGAAGATGTCTCATCGCATATTACTTCGTTTTTAGATTTGGATGTAATAGTTTCAAGTTGAAATAAAATGAGTCAGCTTCTTTCTCAAAAAAAAAAAAAAAAGTAAAGTCTCTGATGGTTGTATAAGAGATCTGAGATTTAATCTCTGCCTACACTAAAAACTGATTGGTGTCATGGTCTGATGATAAAGAGCTATTATCAGGAGTGGACGCCATAGGTTGAAGCTCTTTCTAAAAAAAAAAAAAAGCAAATCCAAGAAGGAAGTGTTCTCCAAGGTTACAATGATAATTCAATGGTAACTTATTTCTAACTTTGCAAGAGAGAAAAAAGAGGTTGAAAACTACGTTGGGTAGAATAAAATAAGTTGATGATATGTTTGTTTAAATAGTAGAGTTTTAGAATATGAAAATTTTACAATTTAACCCTTATCAACACAGGGTGGGGTGGAGTGGGGTGGGGTAGGTGGGTCTAAAAAGTCTAAACCCATCCTCGCCCCGCTTGTGGTACAGATCTACAATCTTGCCTCATTCCTGTCCCACCACCTTTGCAGGACAAGAAAAATCCGTGTAGGGCGAAGCAGGGAGGAGCAGGTCAAGTGAGGTGGGGCAAAATTGTCATCCCCATTAATTGTGAGATTAAAATATTGTACATGTAAGTGTTGTTCATCTAAACCACAAAAACCAAAACTTCTTAGTGACTTTCGGGTTGTTGACTTGTTGTGGATGGGGTTTGATTATGGGAAAATTTAATGTAGAAGATGTTGCGCTATGGATTAACCCTTGTTAATTAATTTAATTACCAAAAATTGGTTAATTACATCAAATTACATGCCAATATTATGGAGGCATGAACAAATCACCAAATAATCTAGAGTGATTAATGGGGAAAACCTTTATAGGGCAAAACCCTCACGGGGTGATTTTTAGGTCACCACTCCCTAGAATCACTAATCAAAATCAAGATGTTACAAGTATGAGGAATCTTAGTCTAGCTTGATCTATCCCAAAGTACCTACCTACAGTCGAATCCTTACGCCAATCCCTAATTGATCCTGATTTTATAGAAACTTCTTCCCTTTGCACAAATCTCCAATTTGTATCTAATAGTTTTGCATGAATCCCAGTGCGTGACCAACTCCATAACAATCATTTTGATTGTTGTAGTTGATTGGCAACAACTTCACATAAAAACACCAATATGATCTTTATTTGTTGGTGCCAGAGACTTTGATTGGTACAAAACCCAAAGACGCACAAGAGTCGCAGCAAGATCTCTTTCTTCTGTTTTCTGAACTCACAGGTTCAAAAGATGGAGGCTAGGGTTTCAATAAGAAAACCTTATGAAGCATTAGGGTTTGTGTTTTCTTTCTCTACCACCTTATTTAAATAGGAGCTTAATGGACCTTTTAAATGAGTTCCCCTATTTCTATTAGGTTTACACAAACCCATATCATATTTTAGGTTTAGACAAACCCATTAAAAAAAATAGCCAATTAGAATTCAAACGTTTTAGGCTATATTTTGAAATCTATCAACTAGATAGATCAAGATGTATTAAACCTGGTGTCGAAGTTCATTAAATCTCGATAGATCGAATGTGTTGAGATAGGTATTGGGACCTACAGGTCCAGCTTTTCTTGAGTAGTTTCTTAAGTAATCTTCATGTCTTCAATAGTATCACTTGTAAAGTCTTTTCAATATCCTTTATGATATTCTTGAATTCACTTAGAACTACCCAAATACAAGTAAATTGCATTTTGTCATAGAATATACCAACTATATAAAAATATGACCCTAATAGATGAATTCCAAATTTTTGAGGTTACTGTAGTGGGAAGGTAAGTGAGGAGTTTGTTAAGGTTAAATAGAGAGTCTAGTTTCAAAGGTTTTGTAAGTAGTTATTGTAATTGTTTCTTCTATAATGAACCTTCTATAGAGTTGGATCTTTGGAGTGATTTTTCCTTTGAAGATATTCTTCATTGGTATTCAAATTCATTACCAAATTTATATGCCTTCTACTATGTTGATAATTGTGATTGAAATAAATGTTCGTAATATTAGTTTGGAATAAAGCAATACTTGTGTTCAATTAATCCGCTACTTTGTTTTTTGGGGTCTAAATCTAGGTTTTTCAATTGGTGTAAGAGCACTTTAAACACATTGAGGTCATAATCAAGATTTTCAAAAATCCTAGAAGATGATGTGAAGTGAGTGCACTTATTGATGATGATACAAGATGGTGGAAGATGGACCTAGCTAATTGATACAGTCTATCTGTCACAGGAAGCAAAATCAATCAATATGTTTTTTATATGGGAGTAAAGGAGAGATATGAGATTCTGTTATATGGTGCATTTTTTAATATTTACTTTATTTTAGACTCTGACCTCAATAAAGTTTTTATTTATACTAAATTATTAGTTTATTGAATTAGTCAATAAAATAACTACATATATTTATTATCAAAAATTATATATTAATTATTTATATTAAAGGAATTCATATGATTATTTTAATAAAGTTTATACAGGAAACTATTTTTACTTGGATTAATAATAATAATAATAATGATAATAATAATAATAATAATAATTTTAGAATATGGCATTCTTCCTCATTTTAGTTGCTTTGACAATATATATATATATATATATATATATATATATATGTGGGGCCAGAGAGTCAGGCAGCCCCGGCCCACTTTGAACCAGGCCCGAAGGCTCACGCCGAGGATATATCTAGGGTCCGAGGATGAAAGTAAGAAACCCAGGTGCCCAATAAACAACGCCGAGGACGATTATGTCCTCGGACATCCGAGACCATAAAGTGAACAGGCAACACACCATCAAGGGGAGTCTTCCTGAATATCCAAAGAGAAAAAAACAAGTACCACGCGTCAGCAATGGAAGCATGGTGGAGGAGCAAGTCCAGGATGAACTGTCACCTCCACATTAAATGCCCACAACTAACGTCCTGGCCGCATTAATGTGGAAAGGACTCCAGAACAGTGCTGTCTTAGTTGCTGCAACCCACAGGAAGAATGGGAAGGCGGCTGATGGGACAGACACTCAAGTAGTGGCCTAGTTGCTCAACAAATGTAGGGCTAGGATCAATTGAGAGAGGGGTATATAATGTAAGGAATCCCTCTTGAAAGGAGGACGAAAAATCTGAACTAAGGAGGACGGTAACAACCTGTATTCTCTCAGAAAACCTGGTAATCAATCTTCAAAGAAATAATAAGAACTCCAAGCTTCGGAGAGCAAGTCCGAGGAGCATTATTGCGCATCCCAATTCACGTTTAGGTTATTCAATCCACGAGCAACCATGCATGGCTGTTGCATCCCTCTTTAGGGCCTAGTTCTTGAACCCGCTCTCTATAAATTCATTGCAGGGCAAGCTGGGCTTAGGTCCACTCTCTCAACACGTAGAAGTGCTTAAACCCGATCCCTACAATTGGCGCCGTCTGTGGGAAGTACTCGTGCGTTAGTGAGAACAACAGCCAAGCATGGTAGGATCAGGCCCTCACCAGGGGAGCTCCCACCGGCATGAACCGGCTAAATCCTAGCATCAGAATAACTATGGTGACCTCGGACACGGCCACAACGAGGAGAACGGACGATTCCGAGAGGGAAGCGTGCATACCTCGCAAACCAGCGGAAGCCACACCCGTAGGGGCGGCCACGTGCCCCAGAGACACGATAACGGCCAGGCCACGCAATCAGAAGAGGTTAAGAGTCACGCATCCCAGAGACAGGACGATAAGGTGGCCATGCAGCGAGAGATAGATGATTTGAAGAGAAAGTTGCGCCATGCACGGCGAAGGCGATCCGAACCTAGCCCCGACTTACCCTCTGACGACGAAAGTGACAACGACTACAGGCGAAGGTCGAGAACACCCCCGAGCGAAACTTTCTCCCACGAGGAAGAACGCTACCAGAGGCGTAAACGTGACAGCCCCATCCCTAGGGGCTTAGGGAGTGACGCCATGAACAGGGCACTGGACCGGCTCTCAAAGTCACCCTTTACACGTCGTATAGAAGAGGCGATGCTCCCTCGGCGGTTCCAGCAACCAACCTTCACCGTTTACAACGGTAAAACGGACCTCGTGGAGCATGTGAGCCAGTTCAACCAGAGGATGGCTGTTCACTCTAAGAATGAGGCGCTGATGTGCAAAGTCTTCCCATCCAGCTTGGGACCTGTGGCAATGAGGTGGTTCAACGGCTTGAGGACGAATTCCATAGATTCGTACAGACAGCTGACCCAGGCCTTTGGTTCTCGTTTTGTTACAAATAGCAGACCTCCTCGGCCCATGGGCGCGTTACTGTCCCTGTCCATGCGCGACGGGGAGACTCTTAAGGCTTACTTGGACAAGTATTAGGAGATTTACAATGAGCTGGACGGCAAGTACGATGATGTTGCCATCAATACATTCAAGAATGGACTGCCAATGGGACACAGCCTGAGGAAGTCCTTAACCGGTAAGCCCGCCACCAGCGTGCGACAGTTGATGGATCGGATCGACAAATACAAGCGAGTAGAGGAAGATCTACTGCAGGACAAAGGGAAGGAGAATGTTATCCCTCAGGAGAGGAGGGATTTTAGGTCGGACCGGTATAACAACGCCCGTCTGAGGAGGGATTTCGTGGGACAATCTGGAGCGACCAATGCCCAGACTGTCAGCGCTGTGTTCCGAGAACCAGTACATAAGGTGTTGGAAAAGATCAGGAACGAGCCATACTTCAGGTGGCCTAATAAGATGGCTGGGGACCCTGAGAAGCGCAATCAGAACTGTTACTGCCAATACCACCAGGACCACGGACATGCCACGGAGGACTGCAAGAACCTCTGAGACTACCTGGACCAGCTAGTCTGGGAAGGAAAGCTGAAACACCTCCTACACCATTCCAGCAGTCATCAGGGCCAGACTTACCAGGAGCCACGAAGGGACGCCGCCATGGGGCGGCCCGCTGGCATGATTAATGTAATCTTGGCTGCGCCAGGAAGGACGGGCACGCGCCCCTCGCGAGTGCTGTCCGTGACCCAGGTGCCCGCTGAGGAGTCCCAGTGAGAACCGAAGAGGGTCAGGAGAGGCTTTCACCCGACCCTAAGCTTTTTCGAGGAGGACAAGGACGAGACCACCCAGCCCCACGACGATGCTTTGGTGATCACCCTCAGAATCGGCGAGTATGATGTGAAAAGAGTGATGGTGGATGATGGCAGTGGTGCCGAGATCATGTACCCCAACCTATATAAGGGGCTGGGATTGAAGCTCGAAGATTTGACACCTTATAACTCTCCTTTAATGAGCTTCGATGGGAAGCTCGTCACTCCAAGGGGCATGATTAGGTTGCCCATCCAAACTGGCCCAGAGGTAGTGGAAGTGAACTTTATTGTGGTGGACACCTACTCCCCGTACACGGCCATCGTGGGCAGGCCCTGGCTCCACACCTTGGGGGCTGTTGCCTCCTCGCTGCATAAGAAGATGAAATTCCCGTCAGGGGACCGAGTCCTCGAGATCAGGGGTTGCCAGTCCACGACAAGGCGGTGTATGGTGGCAGCCATCTCGCATCGGCACGATGCAGAGTCCTTGGCCGCCACGGCCGAAAGCTTATAGCAGTCAAGAACCTCGGTGGCGCCAGCTGACACGGCCGCCGAGGAAGTAAAATGTGAAGACCTAGAAAGGGTAGTCGTCGACGATGACCCGAAAAAGTTCTTTCAGGTCGGAGCCCAACTGCCTTCTCGGGAGAAAGAGGAGTTGCTTGAGTTCTTCAAGAGGAACATTGACGTGTTCGCATGGGACCCCTGCGAGGCCCCGGGGATTGATCCATCCTTCATCTGTCACCACCTTAACGTTAACCCGTCTGTAATCCCCAAGAAGCAGCCACCCCGGCGCCAGTCAAAAGAGCATGCTGATGCAATTAGGGAAGAGGTCAATAAGCTTAAGCGTGCAGGGGCTATCAAAGAAGTTTTTTACCCCGAATGGTTGGCCAACACTGTGGTAGTCAAGAAGAAGAGTGGGAAATGGAGGGTTTGTGTAGACTTCACGGACCTGAATAAAGCATGCCTGAAGGACCCCTTCCCGATGCCACGGATAAACCAACTGGTAGATGCGACCGCAGGCCATCCTCAGATGAGCTTCTTAGATGCCTTTCAGGGCTATCATCAGATCCCACTAGCCTTGGAGGATCAAGAGAAGACAGCCTTCGTGACACCCATCGGGAACTACCACTACAAGGTAATGCCATTTGGCCTGAAAAACGCTGGATCTACTTATCAGAGGATGATGACGAGAATGTTCGAGCCGTTGTTGGGCAAAAACATCGAGATCTATGTTGACGATATGGTGGTGAAGAGCAAACTGGTGTCCGAGCATCTGGGGGACCTCGGCTGCATATTCGACGTCCTGAGAAGGCACAGGCTACGCCTAAACGCTTCCAAGTGCTCGTTTGGCGTGGGATCGGGCAAATTCTTAGGTTACATCATTACCCACCGGGGGATCGAGGTTGATCCCGACCAAATCAGGGCTATACATAACCTAAAGCCTCCGTAAAACCCCAAGGAGATCCAGAAGCTCACTGGAATGATTGCGGCTCTGAATCGATTCATTTCCAGGTCGGTTGACAGGTGCAGACCCTTCTATCTCCTGATCAACAAGTGGAAAGGATTCGAGTGGACCGAAAAGTGTATCACACCTTCCAACAACTTAAAGAGTACTTAGCCCGGCCACCTATCATGTCTAATCCGGAGGCCGACGAGGTCCTATACGCCTACATCGCCGTGGCACTCCACGCTGTAAGCTTGGTGCTGATACGAGATGACAGTGGCGTTCAAAAACCAGTCTATTACGTTAGCAAATCACTGCATGAAGCCGAGGTCAAGTACTTACCCTTGGAGAAAGCCATACTTGCCGTGGTCCACGCTACGCGAAAGCTGCCCCATTATTTCCAGGCTCACACGGTGGTCATCTTAACCCAACTACCCTTGAAGTCGGTATTTCGGGCTGCCGATTATACGGGAAGGGTCGCTAAATGGAATACAATTCTGGGGGCTTTTGACATTAAGTACATGCCTCGGACCTCCGTAAAGGGCCAGGTCCTGGCTGACTTGGTGGCTGAATTTACCGAACCAATCGCGGAAGAGGTAGCCGAGAGGAGGGACATAGATGGAAAATCAGTTGGAGCAATCTCTGTCCCAGGGCCCTCGTGCTGGAGGATGTACATTGATGGCGCTGCGAACCAGAGAGGATCCAGAGTGGGGCTAGTCCTATTGTCCCCAGAAAAGTCTGTCATAGAGAAATACCTGAGGCTCGGATTCTCGGCTACGAACAATGAAGCCGAATATGAAGCGTTGCTTCAAGGGATGGTCATGGTGCAGAAATTGGGAGGGAAAGAAATAGAAGTGTTCTCGGACTCTCGGCTAGTTGTGGGCCAGGTAAATGGAGAGTTGGAAGCTAGAGACGTGAGAATGCAAGAATACTTGAGCCACGTCAAACGCTTGCAGTCAGCTTTCACCCTTTTTAGCTTATCACATGTCCCCAGGAGCGAAAACACCCATGCAGACTCGTTGGCCACGCTCGCCACGTCCTCGGCTGGAGATCTGCCACGGACCATACTTGTCGAGCATCTGGAGAGAGCGAGTGGGGTGGCAAGAGGCGCGATCCCCATCCATCAAGTCAGTATGGGACCCAGCTGGATGGACCCCATAGTGAGATTCCTCAAAGATGATGTTCTGCCCGAGGATAGGTTAGAGGCAGAAAAGATACGAAGGAATGCTCCTCGGTTCTGGTTGTCCGAGGACCACAAGTTGTATAGGCGCTTCTACTCTGAACCATACCTACTGTGCGTCCACCCCGAAGCAGCAGAATTACTGCTCGAAGAGCTGCACGGGGGAATCTGCGGGAGCCACACAGGAGGAAGATCCCTGTCCCACCGAGCCGTCACACAAGGATACTGGTGGCCGGGAATGCAGAAGGAGGCCCTGGAGTATGTCAAGAAGTGTGACCAATGCCAAAAGTTTGCCCCGAATATTCATCAGCCCGGAGGGGTCCTCAATCCTTTGTCCAGTCCATGGCCGTTTGCCCAGTGGGGCTTGGACATTGTAGGACCTTTCCCCAAAACGCCAGGGAATACGAGGTATCTCTTGGTGGCCACGGACTACTTCACCAAGTGGATCGAGGCTGAGCCACTGGCCAACATCAGGGATGCAGATGTAAAGAAATTCCTTTGGAGAAACGTCATCACACGATTTGGGGTCCCTCATACCCTCATTTCAGATAATGGACTCCAGTTTGACAGCAAGACCTTCAGAAGATACTGTTGTGAACTTGGAATCACAAACAGGTACTCAACCCCAGCCTACCCCCAGGGAAACGGACAGGCCAAGGCTGTCAACAAGGTCATCGTCAATGGGCTTAAGAAGAGACTGGATGACGCCAAGGGGAGATGGGTAGAGGAGCTACCCCACGTTCTCTGGACATACCGGACTACGCCACGGTGGTCAACAGGGGAAACACCTTTCGCCATGACTTATGGTGCCGAGGCTGTGATCCCACTAGAGACGAACTTCCCAATGCTAAAGACTAGCTCTTTCACTCCAGGCGGCAACGATGAGCTGCTGGGAAGGAGCCTAGACCTTGTTGACGAACGAAGGGAACGAGCAATGATCCAGTTGGCGTATTACCAACAAAAGCTCAAGCAGGGATATGACGCCAATGTAAAGCTCAGACCACTAGCACCGGGGGACCTGGTGCTGAGGAAAGTCGTAAGGGCTGCCAAGAACCCTTCTTGGGGAAAGCTGGGACCCAACTGGGAGGGGCCCTACCGAATTACCTCGGTGGCGGGGATAGGTGCTTACTACCTAGAAGACCTAGATGAAAAACCTGTACCTCGTCCATGAAATGTAAATAACCTGAAAAGGTATTATTATTAATGAAGAAGTCTCTTTTGATTCAGATTTTAAGCCTATCATGGTTATGTGTCTCACGTTTTGACGGCCATTCTAAGTGTTAGACAGAACCAAGGCCTTGCATGGTCCTCGGACTCAAGCCTATGGGGAAACTAACTACTTCAAAAAGATTCTAAGTGTTAGACAGAACCAAGGCCTTGCATGGTCCTCGGACTCAAGCCTATGGGAAAACTAACTACTTCAAAAAGATTCTAAGTGTTAGATAGAACCAAGGCTTTGCATGGTCCTCGGACTCAAGCCTATGGGGAAACTAACTACTTCAAAAAGATTCTAAGTGTTGGACAGAACCAAGGCCTTGCATGGTCCTCGGACTCAAGCCTATAGGGAAACTAACTACTTCAAAAAGATTCTAAATGTTAGACAGAACCAAGGCCTTGCATGGTCCTCGGACTCAAGCCTATGGGGAAACTAACTACTTCAAAAAGATCCTAAGTGTTAGACAGAACCAAGACCTTGCATGGTCCTCGGACTCAAGCCTATGGGGAAACTAACTACTTCAAAAAGATTCTAAGTGTTAGACAGAACCAAGGCCTTGCATGGTCCTCGGACTCAAGCCTATGGGGAAACTAACTACTTCAAAAAGATTCTAAGTGTTAGACAGAACCAAGGCCTTGCATGGTCCTCGGACTCAAGCCTATGGGGAAACTAACTACTTCAAAAAGATTCTAAGTGTTAGACAGAACCAAGGCTTTGCATGGTCCTCGGACTTAAGCCTACGGAGAAACTAACTACCCCAAAGGGGACCTGTGTTAGGAAAGACCAGAGCCCTACCTAGTCCTTAGGACATAAAAGGTCCGCCCAAGCATACACGCCCTCACGTTATTATGATTACTGCCGCGATTGGCCGAGATACAATTGAAGTTAAAATTATACAAGTAAAAAAAAAAAAAGAGCGGATAACGCGCAAATGAATAAATAGCCAGAATAAATAAAAAGAGAAATAAGACTCGCGTTACATTAAGTCCATAGGAGTTACATGGCAGGAGTCACATTACATTGTTAAAAAAAAAAAAAAAAAAAAAAAAGAGAAAGAGAAGAAGAAAGATACAAAGACAAAACAAACGGCAAAAACAAGGCAGGCAGAGGCGCCAAGGAGCCTACTCCTTCCACTTAATTGCCCGCCCCAGTGGGTGGCTGGTCCATGGCAGCCTCAGGATCCTCTGAGCTCTGACTGAGCGGAATAGCCTGTAGAGGCACGGCAGGAATAGCTGCCTCCTCAGCAGAAGAGACCTGGGCATCGGAGGAGGGCTTTGCAACCTCCTGGGGCGCTTCCTCATTGGGGCCTTCACTCGATTCAACCACCCCGGGAGGATCACCCCCTCGAACAGGCTCACCAGCCAGTCCAGCGACCGAGGCTCCCTCACCCAAAGTGGCACCATCTTCCTCAGCAGCCACCTCAGCCTCAGAACTATCTGGAGCAGCCTCGTGGATGGCAGGGGGGTAGTACACACTCTCCGCCTTCCACAGGTCGGACGAGGCCTCCACCTCGGCTTGTTTAAGGGCCTCACCCCAAACCTGGGAACAGTAGTGCCTACATACCTGAGGGACTTGGGTTTTGTTGGCAGCTTCCGTCTCGGCTACCCCCGCGGCGTAAGCAGCCTCCTCGGCTTCCTCCTTAGAAGCCAGGGCCTCCTCCTTACCGAAGTCCGCCTCAGCCTTAGCCCTCACGGCTTCACCCTTGGCCCATTCAGCCGCATTTTTGGCCCCCTCAACAGCAGCCAACTTACTTGTCAGGTCAGTAACCAGCTCCTTGGTGATCTTCAGCTGCTTCTCTGCCTCACCCAGACGCCTCGTCTGATCTTCGGCCTGCTTCTGGGCACCAGCGAGTCCTGACACTGCGTTGTCCCGAGCCCTGGTCATCGCCTTTAGCTCCTCCCGGGCCGCGGCAAGGTCATCCTCGGAGGTCTTGAGGGTCCGGGTGGCCTCCAAGCGCTTCTCACGCTCTGCATCCATGGCCTTTCCTTGGTCGTAGACCGCCGCCTCCAGCCTATAGGTGGCCTGTACAGCCTGCAAAACAAAACGAATGCATAATAAGCAAAGCTCAGAAAAAGGAAGAAAAACTGAAGTCAGAAAATCACCGGGGCTGGGGGTCTTACCATTCCCAAGTATCGCTTAAGGCTAAGGAAGACCTGCTTGCTCTTCAAAGTCTCCAGCTCAGCCATGTCCGCAGGGAGTAGCAAGCACCTCTCCAGCGCGTCGGCCACATGCGCACCTTCGCCCTCTCTAAAATCCCTGAGGGAGGAGTCATCCCTCAGAGGCTCCCCACGGAGCATTGGTGTGGGAAGCCAGGCCTGAGCCTCGGGCTGGGTAGTGACCTGCCTTTCCTGGCCGTGGAAGCCTATGTTCAGCTGTTTTGAGGGCCGCCGAGTGTCGTCCCCCTCCTGCGAGGACAAAGACTTGTCCCCCATAGGCCTTTTCCCCTTGTCCTTCTTCTACTTGGGATCAGTGGGCTCGGGCCTAGACGGCAAACTCGTCTGAGGCGGAGGAGGAGGAAGCCTAGACTGGGTAGAGGCCGACCTGGTCTGAGTAGGCTGAGTCTTGGGAGGAGGAGGAGGAAGCTTTGGCTGGGATTTCCTCGGTTGGCCTTCGATCAGGTCCAGTAGACTGGTGTGGGATTTCCTCTTGTAACCCATCTCAAGCCGAGGAGAGGTTTCTGACGCTAGGAAGTCCGCTTCGGTCAGATGAGGATCGCCCAAGTCTCCAAGAGGATCCTTGGACTGGTTGACTTGACCAAAAATGTCAAACTCTTCCTCAGCGGGGCCAAAATCAACTACTTCCTCTTCCCTCTCTAGATCTTCTTCTAGGGCCTCTGCAGATCTGTGGGAGGAAGAGGGGCCTGCTGATGTGACGCCTTCTGGGGTGGAGGGCTCCTCGGGAAACTGGAACCCGTGCTCGGTCACAGTTATTTTCCGCAGCCGAGGGTCTTTTGCTCTGATCACGTGCTTCGGAGCCGCAAACGATTTTTGAACCGGGGTGTACCCCAAGATTTTGTGAGTGACTCTAACTTGATGGTCGGCTTCGTTCTCGAAAACCGCCGCCCTTAGCACTTTCTGCAAATTTTTCCTGTTGACCAGCCTGAAGTAACGCGCGAAGGCGTGCGGGTTTGCAGAAAGAAGACACATTCATGTTAGTAACCAAACGGAGCAAATCGCACCAACAGTAAAAAAAGAAAAAAAAAAAAAAGAAAAAAAAAAAGAGGACTTGAACCCCCTCCTACTCCCACTGCCCCACCTGGTGTCCCCTCCGTCGTTGGGCAGTGAAGGCCATCGTGCCATTCTCCGGACATAATGAGAAAATCCTTGTTCTGCCCCTTGCTGGACTCAGGGAGGCACTGGATAAGTCGGACCCTGTCGTCCCTCGTCTTTATGTAGTACGACTTACCCTTTAGGTGTTGAAGGTTGTAACACCAGTTTACGTCATGATGGGTCAACCTTAGCCCCATCTTCTCGTTTAGGGCGTCCACACAACCCAGAATCCTGAAAACGTTGATGGCGCACTGGGTGGGGGCTAGCCGGAAGTACGTACGGTATCCCCTCATCACCGGCCCCATAGGGATTCTCATGCCACCTTCGAGGAAGGCGATAATGGGAATCACCACCTCGCCCTCCTTCCTCCTAAGGAGCCACTCCCCTTCCTCGCAATACCTCAAGCCCACGTTATTAGGTATCTTATAGTCGGCGATGAATTTCTCCATCGCCTCCTCAGTGTAGACATACTTCTTAAATCTACCCATCCCAAGTGACGCCTAAGAGAACTAAGAAAGAGCAAATGAAAGAGAAGGAGGAGTAGGGAAGAAGAAAGCTCGGAGAGGGATAGAGTGACTTACAGAAATGAGGAGAAGCTCCTCGGACAGGCTTTTTGTGCTGGAGATGTTGGTGAAGATTTTGGCTGGACTCAGGATATACGCGCAAGAGCTCTCGATTGCGAATGAAAATGGGGAAAAAGCAGTTTGAGCAGGTATTTATACCCCCAAATCGAGGAGCCGTGCGGGTTTTCCCGCCCATAAATGCGAGGCTAATCCCCACCGTTAGATTACCATCACCTCGTTAAACGTGGGGAGCATAGAGCCGTCTGAATTTAATGAAGGACACGTTACGCGCACCGAAGCGTCAGCAACGCGCCTTGGGCAGATGAAAAGACCCCAACACTGACGGGGGACAAGACCCGACTAGACACGGAACAGGCCCGAGGACGTCAAAATCCTCCTCTCCGCCCGAGGATGCGGACAGCAAGATTTTGAGGGGCTATTGTGGGGCCAGAGAGTCAGGCAGCCCCGGCCCACTTTGAACCAGGCCCGAAGGCCCGCGCTGAGGATATATCTAGGGTCCGAGGATGAAAGTAAGAAGCCCAGGTGCCCAATAAACAACGCCGAGGACGATTATGTCCTCGGACATCCGAGACCATAAAGTGAACAGACAACACACCATCAAGGGGAGTCTTCCTGAATATCCAAAGAGAAAAAAGCAAGTACCACGCGTCAGCAATGGAAGTATGGTGGAGGAGCAAGTCCAGGATGAACTGTCACCTCCACATTAAATGCCCACAACTAACGTCCTGGCCGCATTAATGAGGAGAAGACTCCAGAACAGTGCTGTCTTGGTTGCTGCAACCCACAGGAAGAATGGGAAGGCGGCTGATGGGACAGACACTCAAGTAGTGGCCTGGTTGCTCAACAAATGTAGGGCTAGGATCGATTGGGAGAGGGGTATATAATGTAAGGAATCCCTCTTGAAAGGGGGACGGAAAATCTGAACTAAGGAGGACGGTAACAACCTGTATTCTCTCAGAAAACCTTGTAATCAATCTTCAAAGGAATAATAAGAACTCCAAGCTCCGGAGAGCAAGTCCGAGGAGCATTATTGCGCATCCCAATTCACGTTTAGGTTATTAAATCCACGAGCAACCATGCATGGCCGTTGCATCCCTCACTAGGGCCTAGTTCTTGAACCCGTTCTCTATAAATTCATTGCAGGGCAAGCTGGGCTTGGGTCCACTCTCTCAACACGTAGAAGTGCTCAAACCCGATCCCTACAATATATAACTAACATTTTAGTATTTATTCTATGTAATTAAAAAAATTATTGGTGCATTAATCATTTTAATTGGTGCATTAATTATGTAAGTATTTTTTTTTGTTTCATTTTTCTAAGATAATAAGAGAAAAGATTGATTGAAAATATCTTATTCTTACTCAAATTTAATTGTTTTTGCAACTGTTGAAACAAAGTCCAACCAAAAAAAAAAAAAAAAAAATTTAATGACACGCAATCAAGAATGTAAAAAAAGGGGCAAGATTTAGGTAGAGTATTTAGGTGAGGTTCCCTCTTAAAATTCTGTCATGTGACTTTTTTTTTATGGAATGGAAGTATATTTTTTAGTTAAGTAGCCACACGGCTTTTTTCTCATGGAATAGAAGTATATTTTTTAGTGAAGTAACCATATGGTAGAATTTTAAGAGAGGAACCTATGGAACAACACCTAAGGTACTTGTACGGTCCCTGCACCATGACCCATAGTGGGCCTTGGGCCCTGGCCTGGGTATAGGGCCCATGAGGCCGGTCTCCCTCTGCCTAGCGGCCCACCCCGAGCCCCGCGGGCTGCAGGCCCACGATCTGTTTTTACATCGTTTCTCGGCAGACCCCTTCCCGAGCAGTGATGAACACGCAGCTCCCGGAACACCCCGCCCTGCACCTACTCGGTCATACCTCGGAGAGGCACCGCTGCCGGGAACTGTCGTGGAGGCAGGAACCAAGTTCCAACGCCACCCTCACCGCTTCCCATGCCCACCTAACCACCCACTTACGATCGATAACACTGGACCGCCGGTTGCACTTACTGGCGAGTATTTATGACCTCTCCACTACTTCGTGAGCTATAAATACAAGAAGTCTTGAGAAGACAAGGGTTGGAGAATTGAGGGAAGGAAGAGTGTAAACAGAGAGAGCAGAGTAAGGAATTGGGTCAGGTCCCCGAGAAGAGGAAAGCGCTTCAGTTGAGCCTTGGTGTTTAGAACGACCCATTGTGGGAAATCCAAACCCACTATACAAATAAGTTGTGAGTCCAAGTGAGGCCCAGCCCAACGGGTTTCAGTTTTTGGTGCGCACAATTGGCGCCGTCTGTGGGGAATCCTACTAAGCAGTGGTTCTGCCAAGGCTCGTATACAGGAAAGATGTCTGGAGGTAACGCCGAGAGTGGCTCGGCAGGGTCTTCCAGGGGCTCCACCTGGCGGGAACAGAGGCAGAAGAGACGCGAGGATCCGTTTCACGAGCAACTGGAAGAGCGGTCCGGCCTTGGGGAAGGGTCGTATCAAACGGGGAGAACGGCATCCCATGCTTCCCGGCATAGGCAGCACGACGTCAGGGATGAAGAGCTCGAGCGGCTGCGGAGGCAAGTACAAGACCTGGAGTTGGAAGCCCGAAACGAGCGCCACCGAGCCGGTCAAGACGACCGAGAGAGAGGGCCAGGCGCCGAAGGAGAAAGACGCGGGGTGGGATCGAATCAATCAGGATCCCGCCACCACAGGGAGCGCTCGCACTCGAGGGAGTCCCGTCGCCGCCGAGACCGTTCCCATTCAGCAGAGTCTCATCGGCGGCGAAATCGCTCTCGGTCGCGGGAATATGGGAATCGGGGCTCGGAGTCTCCAGAGGGACGGCCGAGGAATGCGGCCATGGATGCTATGAGCCGCGCATTGCGCAGGGCCGCTCGGTCACCATTCTCAGCAGATATCGAGCGTGCACCGATGCCGGACAGGTTTACGCGCCCGCCGTTCAATTCGTATGGTGGGAAAACAGACCCCGTAGAGCATGTCAGCCACTATATCCAGATGATGTCTTTGCATACCCGCAATGACGCTCTGATGTGCAAGGTTTTTCCCTCCAGCCTTGGTCCCACGGCCTTAAGGTGGTTCAACGGGTTGCGCAAGGGCTCCATTCACAGTTTCGCCGAGCTAATACAGGAGTTCGGTTCCCGTTTCGTGACGTTCAGCCGGGAGCAACAACCGGTGGACGCGCTGTTGTCTATGAAGATGAGGGCAGGGGAAACCCTCCGGGATTACGCTAACCGATACTAGGAGCTCTACAACGAGATTGGCAGAGGGAACGAGAAGATTGCGGCGAGCACCTTCAGATTGGGATTGCCCGACGACTCGGGGTTGAGAGAGTCGTTAACTAAGAAGCCTCCCGAGGACATGAGGCAGCTGATGAGGCGCATCGAGGAGTACAAGCGGTTGGAAGACGATAAGATACAGAGCAAAGGCAAAGCACAGGTAGCTGATCGTCCTCGGCTGAGCAGTTTTCAACAGAGGGCACGGGGAAATTTGAGGATTCAAGAGCCAGCAGCACCAGCAAGGGAGGTGAACGTGACGTTCAAAGAGCCCGTGCATAAAATCGTGGATAAGATCAAGCACGAGCCGTACTTCAGATGGCCGAACCGGATGGCTGGCGACCCCTCTAGGAGAAATCAGAACCTGTACTGCACCTACCACAAAGACCGGGGGCATACTACCGAGCAGTGCCGAGTGCTAAAGGACCATCTCGGGCAGTTGGCTAAAGCAGGACACCTCAAGGATTTTGTGACGGACGCCGGGGATAGAGGAACGGGGCATGGCGCCCCACACAGAGGGAATCCCCTTCCGCCCCCTCTTGGGATAATTGATGTCATCCACGTCGCCCCGAGGGGCATTTCAACGGCAAAGGGGAAGGAGGTGCTGACAATGATATCGGTAGAGGGGAGTACGGGCGTGCCGCCTGCCGCGAAGAGGATCAGACCTACCCGGGAGCCGATCTCTTTCGACGACAGTGATCTAGAAGGAACCATTCAGCCGCACGACGACGCATTGATAGTAACGGCAAGGGTTGGCGGCTTCGTTGTAAAGAGGATAATGATAGACCAGGGAAGCGGAGCGGATGTTATGTACCCGAACCTATTCAGGGGGCTCGGGTTGAGGGATGAGGACCTGTCGAAGAACAACACTCCCCTAGTTGGGTTCGATGGGAAGATGGTGGCGCCCGAGGGGCAAATCTCTCTGCCCGTGAACATGGGGGGCAAGGAAGTGAGGGTAAGCTTCTTCGCAGTTACATCATACTCCCCCTACACGGCGATTCTAGGGAGGCCATGGATACATGCAATGGGGGCTGTCCCGTCCACTCTGCACATGAGGGTCAAGTTTCATACTGATTATGGTGTCACGGTGATACAAGGGAGTCAGCAGGCGGCCAGGCAATGTTTGATCGCCATGGTGGATTGGAAGAAGGAGCAAACCGACCGGGAGGGTCAGGCCGATCCCAAGTGTTCGTCGTCAGGGACGCCTTTATAGCAGTTACAGGGCCCGCCAGAGAAGGAGGTCGCCCGTGCCGAGAACATGCTGAGGGTGAAGGTGTTGCCGGACACGGACAAGTACTTCCAAATAGGGGAGAGCATGGAGGACCGGGAAAAAGTAGAGATGTTGCTGCTCCTAATACAGAATGTGGACGTATTCGCTTGGAGTCCGTACGAGGTGCCCGGGGTGGATCCCGAATTCATCATGCATAGACTTGGAGTTGACCCCTCATTCACCCCTAAAAAGCAGAGGCCGAGAAGATCAGCCTGGGAGCACTCCGAGGCAGTAAAAGTGGAAGTTCAGAGATTGAAGGAGGCGGGGGTGATTCGGGAGATCATCTTCCCGGATTGGTTGGCGAACACCGTGGTAGTGAAGAAGAAGAACGGCAAGTGGAGGGTCTGCGTCGATTTTACCGATCTGAACAGAGCCTGCCCGAAAGACCCTTTTCCCGTGCCGAAGATTGATCAGCTGGTGGACGCCACGTGTGGGCACCCGAGGATGAGCTTTCTGGACGCTTTCCAAGGGTATCACCAGATCGCCCTAGCGCCCGAGGATCAAGAGAAAACGGCATTCATTTCCCCGGAGGCAAATTACCACTACACAAGGATGCCGTTCGGACTGAAGAACGCCGGGGCCACTTACCAACGAATGATGACAAGAATGTTCCGAGACAAGATAGGGCGCACGGTCGAGGTATACATCGACGACATGGTGGTTAAAAGCAAACAGGAAGCCTTGCATATGGGGGACCTCCTGGAGGTCTTCGAGGTTCTCCGACGGCACAAGTTGCGCCTTAATGCGGAGAAGTGCGCGTTTGGCGTAGGGGCCGGGAAGTTCTTGGGGTACCTGATCAGTACACGGGGGATTGAAGTCAACCCGGACCAGATAGAGGCTGTGAGAAGACTGAAGCCACCGAGCAACCCGAAGGAAGTGCAAATACTAACCGGGATGCTGGCCGCCCTTAACCGGTTCATCTCAAAATTCGCAGACCGATGCCGACCATTCTACCAACTGCTGAAGAAATGGACGGGATTTCGGTGGACCGAGGAGTGCGAACAGGCCTTTGTGGATCTGAAGATTTATTTAGCGCGAGCGCCCATGCTCGTGGCACCAGAGGCAGGTGAGGACTTATTCATGTATCTGGCGGTATCCGAGCACGCCGTGAGTGCCGTGCTGCTAAGGGACAAAGGGATCCAGCAACCCGTATACTACATCAGCAAAACTCTCGTCGACGCCGAGACGAGGTACTTGCCCTTGGAGAAGCTCGTACTGGCCCTGATACACGCCACAAGGAAGTTGCCGCACTATTTCCAAGCTCACACCGTACACGTCTTGACCGAGTACCCATTACAGTCGTTATTAAAGAGGTCTGATTTCACGGGCCGCATAGCCAAATCGGGGACTCGACTCGGTTCCTTCGACATACGGTACAAGCCTCGGAGCTCGGTGAAAGGCCAGGTCCTTGCGGACTTCATCGCTGAATTCTCGCCCAGAGAGAAAGGAGAGATGGTTTGCCGATTGGAGGTTCGACTGTGGAAGATATTTGTGGACGGCGCTTCGAGCTCCACGGGGGCCGGTTCAGGAGTAGTCATGATTACCCCCGAAGGAATTCGGCTGGAACACTCGTTTAGATTGAGTTTCAGGGCATCCAACAACGAGGCGGAATACGAGGCTTTCTTGGCCGGACTGAGGGTAGCTTCGAACCTGGGGGCTCGGGATATTGAGCTATACTCGGATTCGCGTTTGGTGGTTAATCAGGTGCAGGGCAGTTTTGAGGCCCGAGATCCCCGGATGAAAGCATACCTAGAACAGGCGAGGCTAGTTATGACCAGCTTCAACACGGTGAAAGTTTTCCACGTAGCCCGAACCCAGAACAGACACGCTGACTCCCTAGCCACGCTGGCGTCCTCAGTGGCCGAGGAGATACCACGGCAGATCAAAGTCGAGCTTATTTCGGAGCCGAGCATCAGTGTAACGAGAAACTCGGGAACTACAGGGATCAACGTCACGGCAATCGCAACCCCTGCCACTTGCTGGATCGACCCCATCGTTGACTTTCTGGCCGACGACCGACTGCCGAGTGACGAGAAGGAGGGCATCAGGATCCGTAGGATGGCTCCTCGGTATTGGTTGGCAGAAGACCGGACTTTGTATCGAAGGTCTTTCGGAGGGCCGTACCTCTTGTGCTTACGCCCGGAGAAGGTGGGCGAGCTCTTGGCGGAGCTCCACTCTGGGGTGTGCGGCGGCCATGTCGGGGGACGCTCATTGGCGCACCGAGCCATGACTCAGGGGTTCTGGTGGCCTCAGATGTAGAAGGATGCCGCCGAGTATGTGCTTAAGTGTGAGCAGTGTCAAAAGCACGCCCCTCTGATCCATCAGCCCACGGGCCACCTGAACCCGATCAGCAGTCCTTGGCCTTTTGCGCAGTGGGGGCTGGACATCATCGGCCCGTTCCCGAAGGCGACTAGCGGCCGAAAGTTCGTTTTGGTGGCCGTCGACTATTTTACCAAGTGGGCGGAGGCGGAAGCGTTGGCCAACATACGGGATGTGGAAGTGAAGAAGTTCATATGGAAAAACGTCATCACCAGGTTCGGGGTGCCGAACACTATCATATCTGACAACGGGCTACAGTTTGACAGCCGGGCCTTCCGAGAATTTTGCAGTGGCCTCGGCATCAAGAACAGGTACTCAACTCCTGCTTACCCACAGGGCAACGGCCAGGCCGAGGCCGTGAATAAGGTGATTGTGAGTGGGCTGAAGAAAAGGCTGGAGGGAGCAAAGGGAAACTGGGCCGAGGAGCTTCCCAAAGTCTTGTGGGCATACCGCACCACTCCTAGACGGTCCACTGGGGAGACCCCATTCTCTCTCACGTACGGAGCAGAGGCCGTGATCCCCACCGAGGTGAATCTGTGCAGTGCAAGAGTAGCGGGTTTCGATCAGGCCCAGAACGACGCAATGATGGTAGGATATTTGGACAAGGTGGAAGAGTACCGCGAATTGGTGACAATACGGCTCGCGGAGTATCAGTAGAAGCTCGCCCGGAGATACAACCGAGGTGTGAGAACGAGGGAGTTTGTCTCCGGGGATTTGGTTCTCAGAAGAGCCGTGGGCAACATGCGAGACACTGGTGCCGGGAAATTGGCACAGACATGGGAGGGACCTTATAGGGTCACGGCAGTGGCCGGCACCGGGGCTTATTTCTTGGAAGACCTGGACGAGAGACAACTTCCCCGACCATGGAACGTCCATAACCTGAAGAAGTACTATCATTGATGGGCGGTTCTCCGAGCATAGAGTTAACCGCAACGTGTTGTATATGTTTTGTTAGTAATGTTGCATATGTTTTGCTAGTTGTACTAATGATGTCTTTCATGCAGAATCGCACAGTTCTAACCAAAATTCTCGGTTCGATCCCTATCACCGAGCAGGTGGAAACCTTAGCCTTCTCGTCTCAAGGACAGAAACCTGACTCTCGGTTCGATCCCTATCACCGAGCAGGTGGAAACCTGAACGACTCACTATAAGGACAGAAACCTGACTCTCGGTTCGATCCCTATCACCGAGCAGGTGGAAACCTTAGCCCTCTCGTCTCCAGGACAGAAACCTGACTCTCGGTTCGATCCCTATCACCGAGCAGGTGGAAACCTGAACGACTCGCTATAAGGACAGAAACCTGACTCTCGGTTCGATCCCTATCACCGAGCAGGTGGAAACCTTAGCCCTCTCGTCTCCAGGACAGAAACCTGACTCTCGGTTCGATCCCTATCACCGAGCAGGTGGAAACCTGAACGACTCGCTATAAGGACAGAAACCTGACTCTCGGTTCGATCCCTATCACCGAGCAGGTGGAAACCTTAGCCCTCTCGTCTCCAGGACAGAAACCTGACTCTCGGTTCGATCCCTATCACCGAGCAGGTGGAAACCTTAGCCTTCTCGTCTCCAGGACAGAAACCTGACTCTCGGCTAGACCCTAATCGCCGAGCAGGTGGAAACCTGAACGACCCACTATAAGGACAGAAACCTGACTCTCGGTTCGATCCCTATCACCGAGCAGGTGGACACCTGAACGATTAATTCTAAGGACAGAAACCTGACTCTCGGCTAGACCCTAATCGCCGAGCAGGCGGAAACCTGACGATTAACTCTTAAGGACGGGAGCCCGACCCTCGGTTCGATCTTATCACCAAGCACGTGAAACTTAAATTAGCGTTTGGAGGCCTTACCATGGTCGGACACATCACAATAAAAAGGCAGACAAGAAGAGTTCATTACTCGGTAAATACGTACAAGCAACACAGTAAAGCATTCATATTAAAACGTGAAACTTAAATTAGCGTTATGTTGCCGAAACCCGGCAACCCGAAACAAAGAAAACACAACAAAAAGAAGTTGTCCCGTCACCACATCCCGGTGACATAGGCAAATCCGCTTATCTAGAGTTCTCAAACAAAGGAAAGATAAAGAAGCGTTGGCTTTCAACTTTAAATGTCCGCCGCATGGGCGGAGGATGCGTCCTCTTGGGAGTGTTGGTCGGCGTGAGGAGTTGGCGGCTGGATGTCCTCCCCGGCTCGGTCCCCGGCAAGGGGTTGGCTCGTCCCCTCCATGTCGGTCGGCACTGCATGAGAGTCAATGGCATTCACCAGTTCCCTCATGCTGGAGGTCTCTTCCTCGTCGATGACAAGTGGCCCAGGATTCTCGGTGTTGGGGATGCTCGGGAAGGGAATCCTGCTGTGATCCCTCAACGAGGAATCCTCGGGAACCCCCAGGGCTTGGAGAGCGGCGAACCAACCCTCCTCATATCCGAGCTTATGGGCCTGGCGAATGATCGGTTCCGCCGAATTCTCGGCATCCGCGAACCCCTCGTTATACCATTTGGTTTCGCAAGCCTCCAGCGCCGCCTTCGAGTCGGTCAGCTGCCCCTCCAGCATGGTATTCAAGCTCTGAGCCTCGGCCAACTTGAGCTCGGTGCCCCCCAACTGGAGTTCCAGCTCCTCGCGCTTCGTTTCGGCGAGCGCCTGGGCCTCCACGGCTGTAGCAATCTTATCCTTTGCCTCCTCGGCAATTTTCAACCGCTCCCGCGCCGTGGCCTCGGCGACTTCCTTCAGAGCCTTTTCCCGCTCAACGTCCTCGGCCAGCTCCTTCATCCTCCCGTCCACCACGTACGACATTTGCGCAGCCTGACCACACAATATCCGCTTTGTAAGGTAAAGTGGAAAGAACACATACACAAGCGAAAGGGAAACCGAGAATCATAGAGAAAAGTGAAATAGTTACCGCTATGGTGTGCCACTGCAAACGTCTCCCCAAGGACTCATCCGTCGATTCCGTGAAGGCGTGCAGGTCCTCGGGCAAGAGGATACCCCGCGCCAGACTCTGCGCCACGCAACCGCCATGCCCTTTATCCCACACTCGGGCACTGGCCGTCGACGGGAGAGGCTCACCGCCAATTTGGAAGGAGGGTCGCCATGCTGCCGGAGCCCGGGAAGTAGACGCCAGGTCTATCCCGGTTTGCGCTACCAGTTCCCGGATGACGATACCGGCCGAGGGTCGGGTGGGCACATTGCCCGAGCCCGTTTGAGTATGATCGGTGGTGCGCGGCCTCTTTCGAACTCGGGTCAGCGGGGCAGCGGGAGGGGAAGCATCTCGGGCGGGTGCTTGTTGTTGTTGCCCGGTTGGCCGGGCACTCGGGACGAAGCGGTCTATTGTCATCTTCCTCCTGGCCACCATTGCGTTACTCGGATCGGATCCTGTTTCCGAAGAGTCAGTCGGTTCTGCGGCTACAACCTCCCCTTCCCGAACAGGTGCCCCGGGCTCTACTGTTCTCTCGGGCTGAGCAGGAGCTTGCTGGATTTGCTCGTGAGCTCGTCTCCTACGCTCGGCGGATACGCGCTCTGTTGATTCGTCACGGACGGGCGGTCGCTCGTCTGAACAAATGTACAGGGGACCGTGCTCACGTGCCTCGCCTACTGTTAGCCTCGGGGGGAGGAAGTTTGCGTGCCGGACGTCAATGTATGAGATGAGAGGACTGTCGACTAGCAAAGCTTGGCCGAACGACTGCCAAGTTGAGTAGACGGGACTGACGCCGAGGATGAGGTGGGACGCTCGGAGTTGTCCGTCCGTGTGCACGAAGATTTCCGACCGGAGTACGAAGTTCAAGTCCCGAACGTGTACCACTCTAACGTCGGGCTTGAATCTTTTGCTCTCTGCACAAAGGAAATAATGGTTAGGGATTACATAACCGGACCGAAATAGAAATGCATCAAAGTAAATGGGGGCTAGTCACCGACCAACGTCGCGCGGCGAAAACGCACAGGGGAACCCCTCGGCAAACCAATTGCCGCTCACCCGAACGAAATCTTTGGCCGAGTTACGGTTCGAGTCCGGCAGGCATGAAATAAGCCGTACCCTCGCGTCCCTAGTCTTAAGGTAATAGTCGGACTCGATCTTGCCGCACAAACTGTACATCTGGTTAATGTCGTGGTGGTTAAGTTCCAACCCGTACAACCGGTTCAGTGTACTCACACAACTCACTACCCGGTAAAAGTTGGGGGGAAGTTGGTCGGGACAAAGGCCATAATATCTAAGGGTGCTGAGAATTAGAGGGTCAACCGGGAACCTAAGCCCGCCCTCTAAAATGGCCATCAAGGGAAAGAACACCGTGTTCTCCCCTCGGCGCCTCTGGATGTCGATATCGCCCATATTGCAGTAGGCGATATCTACGTCACTCGGAACATTATATGCTTCCCTAAATCTAGCCAAAGCATGCTCGGTGGTAAGGAGGTAAGAGTAACTCATGTTTTCTTTTTTCAAAACAGTTTCTTAACAAAAGGGAAAAGAAGTGCTACGAGTATCAAAGAATATACTGAAATGGCTGAACTGAAAAAGCAAGAAGAGGGAAAGGAACTTACTGTGGGCTCTAAGGAGTAGGTGTGTTCTGGGCCAGTAGATGAACCACGGGAGGGATGCTCGGCAGAGGAGAAAACTGAAAGGTGAGGAATGCAAAAGTGAGATTCAGTAACAGGAGGGACTATTTATAGGCATGAGGGAGTAGAATGAGAGGCAATTAATGATCCGCTGGAAGGAAACCACGCGGACCGCCGCTTCAACTGCCACACGCGTGACGCCTCGGTTCACGAACCGTCAGGCAATGATGGCGGGTAGGCCGTCAGTCAATTTCAAACGCGTCTTTTGAGACGCGCATTAATGCGCCCATCAATGGTCGGGCACTGACCCTTCGACTCCCCCAAACAGGCATTTGCCCCTCGTGATCCTTGATTCACCCCCGGGAATGGGGAGCGAATCAAGGGGAGGCTATTGTACGGTCCCCGCACCATGACCCATAGTGGGCCTTGGGCCCTGGCCTGGGTATAGGGCCCATGAGGCCGGTCTCCCTCTGCCTAGCGGCCCACCCTGAGCCCCGCGGGCTGCAGGCCCACGATCTGTTTTTACATCGTTTCTCGGCAGACCCCTTCCCGAGCAGTGATGAACACGCAGCTCGCGGAACACCCCGCCCTGTACCTGCTCGGTCATACCTCGGAGAGGCACCGCTGCCGGGAACTATCGTGGAGGCAGGAACCAAGTTCCAACGCCACCCTCACCGCTTCCCATGCCCACCTAACCACCCACTTACGATCGATAACACTGGACCGCCGGTTGCACTTACTGACGAGTATTTATGACCTCTCCACTACTTCGTGAGCTATAAATACAAGAAGTCTTGAGAAGACAAGGGTTGGAGAATTGAGGGAAGGAAGAGTGTAAACAGAGAGAGCAGAGTAAGGAATTGGGTCAGGTCCCCGAGAAGAGGAAAGCGCTTCAGTTGAGCCTTGGTGTTTAGAACGACCCATTGTGGGAAATCCAAACCCACTATACAAATAAGTTGTGAGTCCAAGTGAGGCCCAGCCCAACGGGTTTCAGTTTTTGGTGCGCACAGTACTGTACATAATTTTTGTCTGAAAAAAAAAAGGATATTCATGTTTTTATTTAATCAAAACGATATTTGCATTCTTGAATAGGTGTGAAACGTACCTACATATATGGTGCAATTTTTAAATTTGTGAACAAGTTTAGTATGATTCAAATCACTATTTCCGCTCTTATTGTCTTTCTATCTTGTTTATAAAATAGAAAATTAAAAAAACAATTTTTTTACTGGCTCTTATTGTCTTTCTATCTTATTTATAAAATAGAACATTAAAAATAATAATTTTTACTAGAAAAATTATTGAAATCTTAGAGGAAACTAAGAACAAATGCACCACATATCGTGCAAAAACTTGGCTCACAATAAGGATGACACACAATAAGGATAGCATATAATTAAGGTGGTGGCAGAAGCAAAAAGGATTGAAACTTTGTCTTGAAACATATAGCCAAAATTTGCTTTATATATAACACACTATTAGAAAAATTTTAGGAGAATAGCACCCAAATGAAATTATTTAGTTATGTAGCATATTTTTGAAAAACTCGATTTTGTCACACTTGAGTTCCAACCCAAACTCGAGTTATTTAATGGATTTAGCATCCTCAAAGCTGTATAATTGATTCAGTGGCTAGAATTCCAGGTTTTTGAATAAGGCTTATGAGATCTTACACTGTGAATTCCTAGTTGATGAATGTTGTTGACTGTTAGGAAGGAATGATTAATGTCAATAGAACAGCCATTGCCTACCTGCAGATACTTGAGTTCTATGGTTTGTAATGACCCTGAAAGGATGTACTTTTGGATAATATTTTCCATAATTGTTTTTGCTAAATTAAGATGGTTTGAGATTAAGAGATATCTATCCATCTCATTACAAACAGACTCAAGTTATATAGAGGCAGTATATTAATGACAGATTTGATCGAAGTGATTAATCTATGTGCCTGAGAAAGTCTAGCTTCCATCCTTTGGAGCTTAGAATGATTTTTTCCAGCAAAGATTCTGTCAAAATTCATCATAGGGTTATGGAAAATCTAATAGCAGATTTTAAAAAGTTAATAAAAATAACAATTGCATGCCTGATTTTTACTGCTCCATAGAGTCATATTTCTAGTCGGAAATCAGAAACGTAGTGGCACATTAAAATTTTTTAATATTCATTTGTTTCATTCTTATTTATTCAGAATTGAAAGTGAGAAACCTTCTGAAATTAAAATTAAAACCAAGGTATCTCCCTGGTGTACTCACAGATAGAAAAAGAATTCTAATAGAACAATACAATTAAAAAAAAAAAAAAAACAACGAATCCATCGCAGAAGTAATATAAAGAAAAAAAATCTTAATAATAAAGGTACTAAAAGAAACATTAAAACTGTTAAGAGTATTGTAGCCCATGAAATTGTCGACTCTATGTTATGAGGAGAACTAGGCTTTGAACCCCTCAAACATTACTACTAATATTAGTACATTACATATAATAAAAAGAATATTAGAAACAAGTAATGAAAACCCAGAACACAGCTTACTCAAACTCAAGGAATCAAACTTACATCATTATCTTTTAGATACCATCTTCTTCATCATAATAAAAATATTCCATGTCAAACCATCGGTTATATTGTCAAAACTGGTAGTTGACGTTGCGGTATTGGAAGTTCTGCCAAGTGCATTTGTTACCTCTAATGCCTGGCCAACTTCACATGCATCCACACAACATGCAGCTCCTTTGCCAGCACTGAACACTCGGACTCGATGAGGGGTTTGTGTGGGGGGGGGGGGGGGGGGGGGGGGTGGGGGGGGGTGTTGGGTTTGAGGGAGGAGATTGGGAAAGGTGGGGAAAATATGTAACTGCTCAGAGAGAATGGACCAAACTGGACCGAAATGTGCCTTATCTCGTGAGCTTTTGCACCGAAGAGGAAAATACTAATTTTTTTGCTCAACCTCTTGTCTTATCATCAACATTGCGGCCAAGCCAAATCATGCAAAGTACGTACCACTTCTTTTGGACTCATTTCGAGGATCAGACTGAGGATGGCATGGGGTACTCAAATTCTGCTGAGACTAAGACATTCTTATCAAAGGAATTTAAAGTTTCAATCTTATAGTGGAAGAGGGATACATAGCATGAATTTCATGTGTTGGGAATTCAACTGAAATTCCAACCTGTGAGAAACAAAAAAAAAAAGAAAAAAAAAAAGAGAAAACACACACCAAAGAAAAAAACAATCACACGCACAAGACAGTATTTACGTAGTTCGGCAATTTGCCTACGTCCACGGAGTTGCAGGGATATCACTATTATCAGGGAAGAATACAGAGTACAACTTGCGGCTACAATATTTTCTCTCTATCTCAAACACGGCAACAACACCACACTAAAAACCCTAATTACAAAAGGCGGTTCCATAATGGGCTAAACGGGCCAAAAAAAATTTTCTCGAGGGCGTTGCCCTCGGCCCAAGTCTCCGCTCTATGGACTAAGCCTCAATAAATCTCCCATTAAAAAGCCATGCACATTATTCGGGTAGGGTCGGGTCGGGTCGTCAAACCAGATCAAACAAAACTAGGCTCCACAAAGCCCAACAAATCTCCCACTTGGAGACTAGTTCAATCACCAACATCAAACCGTTATCCTTCAAGAACACAATCCCTCATCCCTGCAACTCATCCTCCTGTCCTCAAGCTAGTAGACCAATTGAAGCTGCACACAACTTTAACTTCTCAATAGTGACATCCTTAGTCAACATGTCTACCAAGTTCTTAGATCCACAAATCTTCTTAAGTATTACCAGTTTATCTTCAATAAGGTAACGGATAAAGTGGTATTTTGTTTGTATATGCTTCGACTTTGAATGAAAAGCCGAATTTTTGCCAAGAAAGATTGCACTCTGACTGTCACTGTGTAGAATGCCCATCTCCTGCTTCTTACCCAATTCATCTAAGAAACTATGTAGCCAAATCATTTCCTTTCCAGCTTCAGTTGCTGCAACATACTCAGCTTTTTTAGTAGACAAAGTAACAATCTTTTGTAGATTTGAAGCCCATGATATAGCTGTACCACCCAGAGTAAATACAAACCCAGTAGTACTCTTTCTACTATCAATATCGCCAACAAAATCAGCATCTACATAACCCTTCAGTTTCAAACTTGCACCTGTGAAGCAAAGACATGTATCTGATGAACCCTTCAGATATCTCAGAATCCACTTGACTACCTCCCAATGCTGCTTTCCAGGCCTACTTATGAATCTGCTCACAACTCCCACTGTATGTGCAATGTCTGGCCTTGTACACACCATAGCATACATCAAGCTGCCAATAGCTGAGGCATAGGGCACCTTGCTCATATGGTCCATTTTTTCTTCTGTCTTCGGTGACTGTTCTTTGCTTAATTTGAAATGACTACCCAAGGGTGTGCTCACTGGTTTAGCTTCATTCATGTTGAACCTGCTGAGAACTTTCTTCACATACTCTGACTGTGAAAGCTTCAATGTACCATTAGCTTTGTCTCTAATGATTCTCATACCAAGGATTTGCTTTGCAGCTCCTAAATCCTTCATTGCAAACTGTTTTGACAATTGCTTATTCAGATTATTAATCTCCTCAATGCAAGACCCTGCAATAAGCATATCATCCACATACAATAGTAATATAATGTAAGAATTGTCAAAAAACTTAACATAGCAACAGTGATCAGCTTCATATCTCTTGAACCCAATTCTATGCATAAAACTGTCAAATTTCTTGTACCACTGTCTAGGAGCTTGTTTTAGGCCATACAAGCTCTTTCTCAGTTTGCAGACTAGATTCTCTTGTCCCTAAACAATGAACCCTTCTAGCTGAATCATGTAAAGGTCTTCCTCCAAGTCACCATAAAGGAATGCTGTCTTCACATCTAACTGCTCAAGATGTAAGTTTTCTGCAGCTACCATTCCCAGCACCAGTCTAATTGTTGACATCTTCACAACTGGAGAAAATATCTCTGTATAGTCAATGCCTTCCCTCTGCTGGAATCCTTTAACAACTAATCTGGCCTTGTAACGTTTGCTACCATCATGCTCATTCTTTATTCTATATACCCACTTGTTGTGCAAAGCCTTCTTTCCTACTAGCAATTTAGTCAGTTCCCATGTCTGATTCCCCAATAAGGAATCCATCTCATCCTTCATGGCTAACTCTCACTTGCTTGAATTCTCATCTTGCAAGGCTTCATCATAACACTTTGGCTCACCACCATCAGTCAATAGGAGATAATTTAAAGCGGGTGAATAACGCTGTGGAGGTCTAATGTTCCTGGAAGATCTGCGGACTTCAGCTACAGGTGTACTCTGATCTACCTGTGAATCTACATTCTCCTTATCTTCTTCACCCCTTTTCTGGACAGTACTTTCAGTCAATCCATCTAAGTTGACAAACTCAGATTTCTTTTGATCTATCTCTGTAACATCTGACACTACAGTTGACCCGTCCTTGTACATAACCTGTTCATTAAATATCACATTTCTACTTCTGTTGATTTTCTTGTTTTGTTCATTCCAAAACCTATAGCCAAATTTCTCATCACCATAGCCAATGAAAAAACATATTTTAGACTTTGCATCAAGTTTACTACGAGCATCAGAATCAATATGAACATAAAAAACACAACCAAAAACTTTTAAATGTGAAAACTTTACCTCTTTACCGCTCCAAACCTCCTCAGGAAGTCTAAACTCCATGGGACCTGATAGCCCTCGATTTATCAGGTAAGCTGCAGTGCTAATAGCATCAACCCAGAAAGTTTTTGGTAGTCCAGCATGCAACCTCATACTCCTAGCACACTCATTGAGAGTTCTGTTCATGCGCTCAGCCAGACCATTCCTGGGACACCACAGCAGAATACTCACTGAACCCTCCATCTATGTACTCTCCTCCATTATCAGACCTTAAACATTTTAGTTTTAAATCTGTTTCTGTCTCAACTATGACCTTCCATTTCTTAAAAGTTTCAAATACATTAGATTTATTTTTCAGAAAATAAACTCATACCTTTCTGCTTGAGTCATCAATGAAAGTGATGTAGTACCTTGAACCTCTAAGGGATGCAACCGGAGAAGGCCCCCACAAATCAGTGTGTACTAACTCCAATTTTTCAGCCTTTGGTGTTCTACCAGTTTTCAAGAAGCTCACATTTTTCTGCTTTCCTAAGATGCAGCTTTCACACATGTCAAAATCAATGGACTTCAATTCTGGTAGTTTTCCTTTTGACAGCAACATCTTCATTCCTTTTCTCACTCATGTGACCAAGTCTGCGGTGCCATAGGCTTGTATCAGTACTTGCTACAGCAACTACAATTGTGTCTCTTGGACTTGAGGTCATATAGAAAGTGACAGTCTTCTTTCCACGAGCCAATACTCTAGCTCCCTTCATAACCTTCCAAGTACCACCAACAAATAGTATTGCATGCCCTTCATCATCAAGTTGTCCAACAGAAATTAGATTCCTACTCAGGTCAGGAATATGTCGAACCTTCTCCAGTAACCAAACAGATCCATTGGGCAACAATATCCGGACGTCTCCCATACCTACAACATCCAAGGCTGAACCATCAGCCAAATACACCTTACCAAAATCACCTACAACATAATTCTGTATGATTTCTTGGTGTGGACTGGAATGAAACGAAGCTCCTGAGTCCAAAACTCAATCATCAAGTGGACTGTTTACTGCAAGAAGTAATGCATCCTGTACCTCTTCTGTTACAGCATTAGCAGAATCATCTTCATTCTTCTTCTTAGGATTTTTGCATTGGTTCCTAAAGTGACCTGTTTTCCCACAATTCCAGCATTGTACTTGTTGGCCTGATCTAGATTTACTTCTGTTCTGATTAGTATTTCTGGATTTTGATCTGCCCCAATTTGAATTTCTGTTATTACCTCTGCCTCTTATCTCAAGGTTTAGGGCAGAACCAGATCCTGAGGTTTCACCTGCATCTCTTTTGCGAATCTCCTCAGCCAGAATCAAATCTCGAATATCATTGTACTTGAGCTTTTCCTTTCCTGTAGAATTACTTACTGCCATTCTTATTGCCTCCCAACTGTTTGGCAAAGAAGCCAAGACGATCAAAACACGAATCTCATCATCAAATCAATTTCTACAATGACAATTGATTTGTGATAGTGTTAAATTCATTCAGATGTTGTGCTACTGATGCATTTTCTGCCATCTTCAAATTGAACAGTTTCTTCATCAGATGCACCTTGTTGTTTGCTGACGGCTTTTCATACATACTAGACAAAGCCTTCATCAGATCTACTGTGGTCTTCTCCTTTACAACATTGTGTGCAACAGACCTAGACAGAGTTAACTTGATAACTCCCAGTACCTGTCTGTCATGAAAAGCCCATTCATCAGCTTTCATCGCCTCAGGTTTTGTCCCTAAAAGAGGCAGGTGCAATTTCCTCCCATAGAGATAATCTTCAATCTGTATCCTCCAATACGCGAAGTCTGTACCATCAAACTTTTCTATTCCAGACGCCTTTCCTGCTTCCTCTGCCATTGCTCCCACTCAAACCTAACCCTAGGCTCTGATACCAGTTGTTGGGAATTCAACCGAAATTCCAACTTGTGAGAAACAAAAAAAGAAAGAAAAAAAAAAGAAAGAAAACACACGCCAAAGAAAAAAAACAATCACACGCACAAGACAGTATTTACGTGGTTTGACAATTTGCCTACGTCCACGGAGTTGCAGGAATATCACTATTATCAGGGAAGAATATAGAGTACAACTTGCGGCTACAATATTTTCTCTCTATCTCAAACACGGCAACAACACCACACTAAAAACCCTAATTACAAAATGCGGTTCCACAATGGGCTAAACGGGCCAAAAAAAATTTTCCCGGGGGCAACGGCCCAAGTCGAAGCACTCATGGACAAGCCTCAGTAAATCTCCCATTAAAAAACCACGCACATTATTCGGGTCGGGTCAGGTCGTCAAACCGGATCAAACAAAACTAGGCTCCACAAAGCCCAACATTTCAACATCTCAGAGACTTGGTGATCTCCTCCAGCAAAAGATTGTGCGGAGCAAGAATGAAAGCAATTGAATAAATTTCAGGATAGAACAGGCCAAAATGATGGTAAACCCAGTTTTAATTTTTGTTTTGGAGTACTTGTTATTCTCCAGACAGTTTGAATTCATTGATTTTATATAGAAGAATAGACCAAGTTGAGGTTAACCCCTTTGTAATTCACCTTCATATTTGTTCTTTTGGGAATTTTATCTGAGCTAGTTGATAGATTTTGTTGCTATTTGATAGAATTAGGGAACACCAAATCTGTTGGAAAAGCACAGTTTTTTACTGACTTCTTTGATGGAATACCTAATGAAGTGGACTCAAAAATAAGATATTATAGTAGTTTTTTCTGACACTCCAATCAATTTTTGTAGTCAGAATTGATATTTGACACAGAAAGTTCGAGTTCATAAATGTGGTGTATATGAAAATATTCATTTTCTAGCTGTTATTGTTAAGAATATTATTTTTCCCCACATGATTGCAAAACAAAATTAGAGATTTTGGATTGTTATCTGGAGTGTGCATTGGGGTTATACCATAGTCAATAGTCTTGCTAGGAAGAAAGAATTTAAAAGAAAAAAGAAAGGGTAAAAAAGAAGAATACAGAAAACTTAGAAAGTATTGGATTGGTTTGGTTTGGTGCCACTTAACTTTCCAGGGTTAAAGAAATAGAGGACAGGGTGTTTGTACAGTGCCAGTGAATTTGGAGAACTATGTCGAATGTTCGTGCACCACGAACAAATTTTCTTGGTGACAAGAGAGTAATTTTAGCATCAATTCTGTTCGCTGATGTAACAGTTTGACAAAATAGAAAAGTAGTATTTGACATCTGTTCAGTAACTATTGCTAAAGAAATATTTGATTTACAAGAATTATGTGCATTTAATTCTTGAAATAAATTTGCTGGATGGTATATTGCCTATGACTATTACTACACACTTTCATACAGGAAGTTTTGGTAGTTGGGAGTAGAGGGGAAGGGCAAAGTGTTTTCAGCAGAGGAACCTCTCAAATATCCTGTTGATAAGTTCATTGATGGGGTACAATTTGTTGGTTAATGATGATGGAGAAGTAACTGATTTACCAAAATGTGTCAATGGATGACAACCTTTTTTGATTTTTGCTTCTATATTGGTGGCATGGTTTGTATTTGTCTGACACTTACTTGTACTTGTCACATCGGCACTATATTTGGGAGTTTATAAAAAAATGGAATAAATGAAATATTGAAATTGATAGATCATAAAAGAATAAAAAGGGAATGAAAATTTATTTTATCTATATAATATGTTTGACAAACTATAAAAGATGAATTGTAAAGGAAATAAATATATAATTTTACTATCATGGCAGTTCATGAGTCTTGAGCAGAGAGAAATAAATTACAAAATAAATATAGAATTTGTTGCTATAGTTGCAGATCAGGTGTGAGATGCTTGTAGTTTGAGAGGCAATTCACTATCACCAGCACTGTCAGCACATGTTTGTAGTCTTATATAGGAAAATAAAGGAGTAGATGTCTTTGTTGTTGAGAGAAATGTGTAATCTCTATCAGAAAGAAAATGCTTTGACGTTATCTCCACTTGTTGTTTGTGTGCGGTGTTGGCTTCAAAGGAAAGCAAAATCAGTGAATTTTGAAAAAAAGATATCTATCATTGCCCTCGTTTTAGTTTAAATAATGAAGTGGCTTTTGTCCTTCTTTTGAATAGAAAATATGTTTTGCTTTTATTACATCAGAAGGGGAATTAAAATAGTACATGATAGACAATAGGACTTTATTAAAAAAAAAACCCTATTCTAGGGACTTGACAGATAGACAATAGGACTTTATAAAATAAAAAAACCCTATTCTAGGGACTTGACAATGACAAGAGACAGATATGTTTTAGCCTGGTATAAATGTACAATAAGAACATCTCCAGCAGATTCTCCAAATTTTTGTACTATTTAAAGAATGAACAGTAATTTTTACTTTTAACTACCAATTTTTTCAAATATACTTTCTAACAGATTCTCTATCCCATTCTCTATCTCATTTAAATATTATTTTTTTATTCATTCTTTATTTTTTTTTTAATAACTACACATCTTCCAACATTTTTTTTATTCAATACTTGATTATTATAATAGAAAAAAATATTTGAAGGATGAATAGTAAAAGCTACAGTGTTCTCTACTTATAGAGAAGCACTGTAGCATCTCTACTCTAAAAAATAGAGATAGAGAAGCTGTTGGAGTGAGTTTTTGGGGTGTTGATGCTCTAAATTTGGTTTTAAAGAAGCCATTGGAGATGCTCTTCCAAAGTCACAACTTTTTTGACAAAAATTTTCATACCCGAAGTGTAAACTATAGACAATGAAATGGTATCAGTATTAAACTTATATGAGAATCAATAACAACTTGACAATTAATAATGAAATTTGTTGTTAAGATATCGAGTATCAAACATGCATTATTACTCACGTATAAGATTATCAGCTTTCTACCCTACAAAATCCCTTTATTTGTTAATGATGATGAATATTTTCCGTTGTTTCTTTGCATTGCCTGGAATTTTTTTTGCTTTTGTTCTTTAACTATTTATTCTTGCCACCACTAACAAAATTTAAAATAAAATAATGCAGTTGATACTAGACAAGGAATCATGTGATACCTTAAAACTTTTGTCTCTTTAGGACTTTAGAAACCAAAACTTACCATACAAGTTCTCAAAGATGAATGAGCTTGAAAGTGACCTTCAACACTTCCACTAATAGCTTTTACCAAGCAAATCCAACCAATGAATAATCACAAGGAGAAAGATAACCAATGATCATTCTTATGGTTTTTGCAGCTTTAGCCATCGTCCATTCAACAACATTTGACAAATTGAAATGATACATAGAAGATTAACAACCAATGCCAGTCATAAGAATTTAGAAAAGTAAAATTCTTAGTTTATTAACAACCAATCCCATTTATTTTATTAATATTTCTGGTTTTCAAATGATAATTTTGAGAAACAAACAGCCAAAATAATAATTTAGTAATTTAAAAAAATGATACTTTAGTAATTTTACTATTAAGTTCTACGCAACCATTGATTTATAAAATAAATTATAAACTTTTTTATTGGTACCAGGAAAAAAAAAAAAGGCAAATCAAAGAAATGTGTGATTCTTTAAATTAGTTTACCATTAATTTATTATAAAACAAAGAAGAAACACACGGACACTACACGTAGAAAAATCTTTCCACAACGCAACAAATCAGTATGGGCCTATGGCTATCCACTTCTTTTTTTTTTTTTTTTTTTTTTTTTTTTCAATATTATATAGTCGACAGTGTAGATCAACATCCCACTTATTGTATTTTCATCTGCGAAGTAATAGATCTTAAATCCAAGGTAATTCATATTCGTTTTTATTTAATTTAATTTAATTTATTTATTTAAGTTACATTTCATTTACCTCACTAACAAAAAATTACAATATAACTGGTCAATGATCACGCAATAATTACAGATTGACCACTGATGTCATAGCTCGAATTAACTAGAGGATCTAAATTGTTTGAAGAGAAAAAATTGGACTCAACTGGCTAGTTAACTCTGAAATGTCTAGATACAAGTATACTTTAACACACTTTTAATAAAAAGCAAACAACAAAGTGCTAAATAAACTAATTTCAAATGCACACTAGTATCAAGATCGAACACGAGTCTAGAAATTCGATCATTCTTTATTATGAAAACCTTCAGCTTCACCATTAATAATTATGAACATAATGGGAGTTATACCCATTACATAAGAGCATTTACCACCATGATGTAAGATGCATGAAAACAAGGAAATGAGCCTTAACAAAATACAGATTCAGATTAGGTGCAATACCTAAGATATTGCACTTGATGCAATAGTAATACACAATTGAGATTAAAAGTTCAAAAAATAAACTTTCAATTTCAACCATTGAGTAAAAAAAAGTTAAAAAAGTTAAAAAGTTAAAGTTAAAAAATGAAAGGATCCAAATCCAACAAAATAATACTAAGAACAACTCCATATAAGGAAGAGCTACAACTAGGTATAGGTATGAGCCCACAATAATAATTAGTGAGTAATCTTCTCCCATTCTTATACTTTTTGTCTTAAACATTAGAGCTGTTTAGGCCAATACCACGTCAATACCGCTCTATGATTTTTCTATTGTTGGCAGACATCTACTAGAACTATCTATTGCCCATTGCATTAACGATTTTAATATATTCCACATTTTTTCATCTCTTTCTTCTAATTACTTAAAAAAAAACTAAATCCTATTATGAACTATTCAATTTACATACTCGCTCCATCCCAATTTGTTAGTATTCTATTCCATTGTAGGATGTCTAAAAAATGAAGCCCTCTTTCTAAAATTAATAAATAAAATTTCTACTAAGACCTCTTTAATTTATTTAAAAAGTCAGTGCTATTCATTTTCTATAATTTAAATTAATAGAAAAATTATTGTGTACTCCTGGAGTACCATAAATACATACTTCCCCTTCTCACATGAATGGTGGGTCCCATCATGAATTTAATTAGTGAGGCCCACCATTCATGTGAAATGAAAGAGTACGTATTTATGGTACTCTGGGACTACTTAATAATTTTCCAAATTAATGAAGTTTGTTTCTCAAAAAAAAAAAAACAAAAAATTAATGAGAGTAGTTTGGAAAATTTGTACCTTTTTAACAAGTAGACAATGCATTAAATGATATTTTCTTTAAAAAGTTTGATTTTCTAAACATAACCAATAATTTGGGATGGATGGAGTATATGTCAAGGAAATCCTCGAAACAAAAAAAGTGATTTTTCCTTAATAATAATAATAATAATAATTCCTTATTTTACTATTATAATCTAATTTTGTGGTATACTTATCTATCTTAGTATATTTTCATAAGATATTATAATTTTTTTTTTTTTTTTTTTTTTTTGTCTAAGTAGCAAAATAACAAGTAAATGATTGAAGGATATGATATTTATTATTTTCCTTCGTTCATTTAGATAGTAAAAAGGAATACCAGCTCATGAATAAAGCTTAGCTGAATTGTTTCAATATAAAAAAGTAAGTAAAAAAATAAAAGAAACAAATAATAAATAAAACTATTTATTATCTCATATTATTGTAATTTAAAATGATTTGATTTTTGCCTGTTTAAAATCTAAAATACATAAATATTTAATCCGATCATCCAAATTATATAAAAAAATTAATAGATCAAAGAAAAAAAAGCACAAAATTATATAATAATTCATTGTTATTGTCTCATATTATTATAATTTAAAATGATTTGAGTTTTGCCAATCTAAAATCTAATATGCATAAATATAAAGTATATATATAACATTAAGATCCCATAATCCAAATTATATATATATATATATATATGTAGGGGCTCATTTTGTCGTAGATCCCCCAACAATACATTTGTTTAGAGAGTGGGACGTAGGGTTTGGCGCTAACAGGCTTGCCACCGGCTCGCCGGAGACTTCCTTCTTTGAGGGGATTTGGCCCCGTTCTTTTTGGCTTGGGGGGTGCTCCTCGGACGGCCGAGGAGCCCCTTACTCTGAAGGGCCCCTTGCATTATATACCCCCCTTGGCCAATCCTAGCCTTCCAACTGTCAATTATCTAGACCATTGCTTAGAGACCTGTCCCATCAGCCACGTTCCCCACCTTACTGCGGGTCGCAGCACCCAAGGTCCCGCCGTTCAGGAGTCCTCTCAGCATTAATATTGCCAGGGGAGTTAGGTAGACGCATTAAGTGTGGATGTGACCGCCTGTACTGGGCTTGTCCCCCACCGGGGATTAGGATAGGCACGCCGAGGAAAGGGTCGTCCTCGGTGTGGCCCAGAGGGCTAGAAGCCCCTAGATAACTGCCTGGGACAGCCATCGATCCTCGGCGTGGGCCTTGGGCCAGCCTAGAGGTGGGCCGAGACTTCCAGGCCCACGGGCCCCACAATAGCCCCTCAAAATCCTGCTGCACGTTCCCTTGAACGGGGAGGAGGGTTTTGATATCCACGGCCCTCATACCCCACTAGGCCTTCCGCCGGTTGGTTTTTCCCCAAATAGTCAGCCCGGCGCTTCAATCCTTCCGCAAGTAGTTAGTCTCCTATAGAAGATTCTGTTGTTGCTTTTAAAGATGGTGGCAAGCTCTCCGTAGGCTTGGGTCCGAGGACCATGCAAGACCTAGGCACAGGTGCTGCCTTCAAGATAAGTGGCTAGCTCTCCGTGGCTAGCTCTCCGTAGGCTTGGGTCCGAGGACCATGCAAGACCTAGGCACAGGTGCTGCCTTCAAGATAAGTGGCTAGCTCTCCGTAGGCTTGGGTCCGTGGACCATGCAAGACCTAGGCACAGGTGCTGCCTTCAAGATAAGTGGCTAGCTCTCCGTAGGCTTGGGTCCGAGGACCATGCAAGACCTAGGCACAGGTGCTGCCTTCAAGATAAGTGGCTAGCTCTCCGTAGGCTTGGGTCCGAGGACCATGCAAGACCTAGGCACAGGTGCTGCCTTCAAGATAAGTGGCTAGCTCTCCGTAGGCTTGGGTCCTGAGGACCATGCAAGACCTAGGCACAGGTGCTGCCTCCAAGATAAGTGGCTAGCTCTCCGTAGGCTTGGGTCCGAGGACCATGCAAGACCTAGGCACAGGTGCTGCCTTCAAGATAAGTGGCTAGCTCTCCGTAGGCTTGGGTCCGAGGACCATGCAAGACCTAGGCACAGGTGCTGCCTTCAAGATAGTTAAGTGGCTAGTTTCCCCATAGGCCTGAGTCCGAGGACCATGCAGAGCCTTGGTTCTGTCTAACACTTGGTCTTCTTGAGTAATTAGTTTCCCCATAGGCCTGAGTCCGAGGACCATGCAAGACCTAGGCACAGGTGCTGCCTTCAAGATAAGTGGCTAGCTCTCCGTAGGCTTGGGTCCGAGGACCATGCAAGACCTAGGCACAGGTGCTGCCTTCAAGATAAGTGTCTAGCTCTCCGTAGGCTTGGGTCCGTGGACCATGCAAGACCTAGGCACAGGTGCTGCCTTCAAGATAAGTGGCTAGCTCTCCGTAGGCTTGGGTCCGTGGACCATGCAAGGCCTAGGCACAGGTGCTGCCTTCAAGATAAGTGGCTAGCTCTCCGTAGGCTTGGGTCCGAGGACCATGCAAGACCTAGGCACAGGTGCTGCCTTCAAGATAAGTGGCTAGCTCTCCGTAGGCTTGGGTCCGGGGACCATGCAAGGCCTAGGCACAGGTGCTGCCTTCAAGATAAGTGGCTAGCTCTCCGTAGGCTTGGGTCCGAGGACCATGCAAGACCTAGGCACAGGTGCTGCCTTCAAGATAAGTGGCTAGCTCTCCGTAGGCTTGGGTCCGTGGACCATGCAAGACCTAGGCACAGGTGCTGCCTTCAAGATAAGTGGCTAGCTCTCCGTAGGCTTGGGTCCGAGGACCATGCAAGACCTAGGCACAGGTGCTGCCTTCAAGATAAGTGGCTAGCTCTCCGTAGGCTTGGGTCCGGGGACCATGCAAGGCCTAGGCACAGGTGCTGCCTTCAAGATAAGTGGCTAGCTCTCCGTAGGCTTGGGTCCGAGGACCATGCAAGACCTAGGCACAGGTGCTGCCTTCAAGATAAGTGGCTAGCTCTCCGTAGGCTTGGGTCCTGAGGACCATGCAAGACCTAGGCACAGGTGCTGCTTTCAAGATAAGTGGCTAGCTCTCCGTAGGCTTGGGTCCGAGGACCATTCAAGACCTAGGCACAGGTGCTGCCTTCAAGATAAGTGGCTAGCTCTCCGTAGGCTTGGGTCCGAGGACCATGCAAGACCTAGGCACAGGTGCTGCCTTCAAGATAAGTTAAGTGGCTAGTTTCCCCATAGGCCTGAGTCCGAGGACCATGCAGAGCCTTGGTTCTGTCTAACACTTGGTCTTCTGAAGTAATTAGTTTCCCCATAGGCCTGAGTCCGAGGACCATGCAGAGCCTTGGTTCTGTCTAACACTTGGTCTTCTGAAGTAATTAGTTTCCCCATAGGCCTGAGTCCGAGGACCATGCAGAGCCTTGGTTCTGTCTAACACTTGGTCTTCTGAAGTAATTAGTTTCCCCATAGGCCTGAGTCCGAGGACCATGCAGAGCCTTGGTTCTGTCTAACACTTGGGAAGCGTCTCTTGGCCGTTCGTATTCTGCGCCTGACGCTTCGGTGCGCGAGACGCGCCTTCATTAATGGTCTCGTAAATCAACAGAAGTACAACGGTCTGCGGCCCCCTTGGAATTTGGTGGCTTCATTATCGTTCGCCGCCTCGGTAACTCACTTTTCGAATTCTGCGTGAATTAATTCTCACCAACCCTCCTCCTCTATATAAGGCTTTCTGGGGGGATGGTTTCTTCATACTCCATGAGTCTCCCAACTCGAACAGAAAGAACACCATTTTTCCACTCCCCATGCCCCTTTAATAACCCCGTCGGAATTGTGACCGGAGTTAGGAGATATGGGGCTAAGGGCTGCCGTGGCCGCAGCCCCCACTGGGTTTCCGGTGTGGCAGAGTCCAGGCGCAACACCGGCAGTGTCGTACGCGGTGGCCAGGCGGAACGTTGTTGAAGTACCTAACGTCTCTCCCTGGAGCGCACCTCCGGTGGAGGAGACACGCGAACTCATGTCATGGCTGGTGCCTGAGTGTTGCCGTCTCCAACGGCCAGTGCTCGGGAGGATTGGAGAGCATCAAGGGAACATCACGGGGGAGGACATTCCGGTGCCCCTGCATCTGCTCCTCACTTTGTTCAAGCTTCCGCCTTGAAGCGAGCCAGCCCCAGCCCCCTTCCCTGCTTTTATTGTCAAGCTCTCCCGTTCTGCTGATGCCAATAAAAGCACGGGTTGACACTTCCCCCTCCTTCTAGCTAGTTGTAGAATCGGACCGCCTGAGCCTCCGATTGTAGGATTAGCTTGTAATAAAGCTTGTAAAACAAGCCTGCCTGAGCCTCTGATTGTATTTTGTAACTTTCTTTTTCGTGAAATAAAAATCAGACTCTTTTCTCATTTCTTTTTTTGCTGTTGAATCTTCCATTTTGCTGCAACTGTACTTGTTATTATTTTTTTTTTGCGAAGTGACTGTTTAGAACGATCGCCGGTTGCGCCGGTCGGCGCACTAACCCTCCCCACAGACGGCGCCAATTGTAGGGGCTCGTTTTGTCGTAGATCCCCCAACAATACATTTGTTTAGAGAGTGGGACGTAGGGTTTGGCGCTAACAGGCTTGCCACCGGCTCGCCGGAGACTTCCTTCTTTGAGGGGACTTGGCCCCGTTCTTTTTGGCTTGGGGGTTGCTCCTCGGACGGCCGAGGAGCCCCTTACTCTGAAGGGCCCCTTGCATTATATACCCTCTTTGGCCAATCCTAGCCTTCGTTGTCAATCATCTAGACCACTGCTTAGGGACCTGTCCCATCAGCCACGTTCCCCACCTTCTGTGGGTCGCAGCACCCAAGGTTCCGCCGTTCAGGAGTCCTCTCAGCATTAATATTGCCAGGGGAGTTAGGTAGACGCATTAAGTGTGGATGTGACCGCCTGTACTGGGCTTGTCCCCCACCTGGGATTAGGATAGGCACGCCGAGGAAAGGGTCGTCCTCGGCGTGGCCCAGAGGGCTAGAAGCCCCTAGATAACTGCCTGGGACAGCCATCGATCCTCGGCGTGGGCCTTGGGCCAGCCTAGAGGTGGGCCGAGACTTCCAGGCCCACGGGCCCCACAATATATATATATATATATATATATATATAAATCATAATAGATCAAAAGGAAGAAAAAAAAACTCAAAATTATTATCAAAATATGAAAATATTGAAATTTAATATAGATATTAAAACACAAAACTCTATAATTATATGTATAATAACACATCTTGATACAATATAAACAATTATACTTTTGAGTATATATATTTCACATATTTTTTTTGATAAGAAAAAAAATATGTAATTCAAGACCCTATTAGTATTATTTACTATTACTAGTATTTATTTATATAATTATTATATCGTTTCATTTCACCTCGTTCTTTCTCTCCATAATTTTTTTTCCCTAAACTTTGGTCTCTTCCAGGTCCCCACTTCTTCTTCACTCCCAAGTCTTCTCTTCTCTTCTTCCTTTTTTCTGTAAAAAGGCCTGGTTTTCTTTTCAGATCTCACAACGCCATCTCTCTCTCTCTCTCTTCCATGGCTTCCTCTGCTAATCCAAACCCCCATCAGCACCAACAGCAACAACCCATCACTCCTTTTGACATGCAAACGTTCTTCAATTCCATCCCCCAATCTCAAACCCCAACATCTCCTTTCCCTCATCCCTACTCCTTCCCTCCCCAATCCGCACCGTTTCTCCATCAACAACAGCAGCAACAACCCCAACAACCCCAACAGCAACAGCAACAACCACAACACATGCCTTATCATCATCACCACCCTCAATTTCTCCAAAACCAAAACGCCCCTTTACTACACTCCCAGCGCTCTCTCTCCTACCCAACACCTCCTCTCCAACCCCCAATCACCGTCTCCACTTCCGCCTCCTCCCCTTCCCATTCTCCAAACCCCAACTCGGGCGGCGCCCGCCTCATGGCCTTGTTGGGCAACATCCCTTCCCCTCCATCCAATCACGACCCCCCGCCCCCGCAGCCGCCGCAGCCGCAGCCGCCTCAGCACTACACTCCTCCTCCTTCTCCTACTCCTCCCATGATGGGTATCACTCTGCCGCCGCCGCTGCCACTCCACACTGCCGGGTCCGGCCCCATCCGGATGCCCAGCAGTAAGCTTCCCAAGGGCCGGCATTTGGTGGGCGAATACGTGGTGTATGATGTCGACGTTAGGCTCCAAGGGGAGTCCCCGCCGCAGCAGTTGGAAGTTACGCCCATTACCAAGTATCAGTCCGATCCTCAGCTCGTCGTGGGGCGGCAGATTGCGGTGAATAAGGCGTACATTTGTTATGGGTTGAGGCAGGGGAATATCCGGGTTCTTAACATTAATACCGCCTTGCGGTCTTTGCTTCGAGGACACACTCAGGTTTTAGCTTTAACTTCCATTGCTGGCATTGGATTTGAATTGGTTTGTTTAGTTAGTTATCAATGGATTTTTGTTGGGTTTGATTCAGAAGTGTTTGATTGTACTTTACTTGTATTGGCATTGATTTAGTTAGTTATAATGATATTTTGTTAGTGAGAGATTATGGTTTGCTTGGACATATTACTGCTTATTGTTTTGTGGCATTGGATTGAATTGGTTTGTTTTGTGAATGGATTAGTGCTTTGTTGGGTTTGATTTAATAGGGATTGATTGTATACTTGTATTGGCATTGATTTAGTTTGTGTTGCAATTTAGTGATATGTTTTAGTTGTATTGGATTGATTTTGTTAGTTATGAATGGCGTTTTGTTCGGATTATAGTTGCTTCGATGGAAATTAGTTTGCGTTGCAATTAATTAGTTAGGAATGTTTTTTTTTGGGTATGTTTTATGACATGGCTTGGTTAGTGAGTAATTGGGTTCAACTTTTGTTTAAATGAATGGGTTTGTGTATCTTTTATGATGTGACTTGGTTAGTAAGTAATTGGGTGCTTGGTGTAAACACTACATTGCAGCCTTTGTTTCTAGGCCAGTCAGTTTAAATTCAATAGTGACTTAGTTGTTTGGATTGATTTGGTTCCCGTTGCAATTTAGTTAGTTATGAATGGCTTTTTCTTTGTTTTATAATAAAACCTATGTGTGGTTTGGTTGGTGAGTTATTGGTTTGAAGTTGTGTGGAATGAATGGTTCGTTGCACTTTGGGTGATGTAGGATTTTTTTTTTTTGGTTTAGATAGTGATAAGTTACAATTGGTTGTTGATCTTGGAAGAATTGTTTAAGGCCAATTGCGCTTTCTTGAGAAGTTGGGCAGGCAATCATTAGAGGGTGTCCATAATTGGGCTAAGGTTTGTAGGCCTTTGCAGGTGGGGGGGTTGGGTATAAGACGGTTGGAGAGCTTTAATTCTGCCTTGCTAGGTAAATGGTTGTGGAGGTATGGCATGGAGACTGATGCTTTATGGAGGAGGGTTATAGAGGAAAAATATGAGAACATTTGGGGTGGTTGGTGTACGAAAAAGGTTACAAGTCCTTATGGGGTCAGCCTGTGGAGATACATTAGAAGTGGCTGGTTGAACTTCTCTAAACTCCTTGTTTATGATGTGGGGGATGGTACTGGAGTGAAATTTTGGAAGCATGTGTGGTGTGGGGATTGTACTCTCCAAGAGGCTTTTCCAGAGCTTTATCGTTTTAGTAGGTCAAAGGATTCCTCAGTGGCTGAAGTTATGGGTTGATCTGCTGGGAGGTTTCACTGGAATGTGCAATTTCGTCGTCCACCACAAGATTGGGAAGAAGAAGCCTTTGACCGGTTTATGGGGTTGGTCTATTCTTCGGCAGTGCGGGGGTTTGGTCCTGATAAGGTTTGTTGGAAACCTGCAAGGAATAGAGGTTTTGAGGTTAGAGGTTATTATAGCTCCTTCTACCCTCCTACTCTTGTTTCCTTTCCATGGAGAATGATATGGCAATCGAAGGTTCCGCCAAGGGTGGCTTTCTTTTCTTGGTTTGCTTCCTTAGGTAAGATCTTAACAACGGACAACCTTCGTAAAAGACGAGTGATGGTACTTGACTGGTGTTATATGTGTAAGAGGTGTGAGGAGTCGGTGGATTATCTCTTACTTCATTGCTCTATAGCTTGGGAGTTGTGGTCCATGGTCTCCTGCTTGTTTGGTATTCAATGGGTTATGCCTAATACTGTTCTTGAGTTGTTTGAGGCTTGGCAAGGAAAGTTTGTGCGACATCATCATATTGATGTTTGGAGACTAGTGCCTCATTGCTTGATTTGGTGCATTTGGCGTGAAAGGAATGCTAGAAGTTCTGAGGGTTGTGAACGCTCTTTGCTGGAGATTAAGTCTTTCTTCTTGCACACTCTCTTTGAATGGAGTGTGGTGTTTTCTCATTTTTCTTGCGATTCCTTTTCTTTGTTTCTTGACCGTTGTTCTTTTGTTTCCTGATTTGTGCCCCCGTAGTACATTCCCAATGTACTCGGTTTGGCAATCTTTATATTATTAATAATATTCTTACGTTATTTATCAAAAAAAAAAAGAATTATTCAGATGTGAGAATATCCAAAAAAAAAAAAAATGATAAGTAAATGATTTTATTCTGAAAAAAAACTATCTCATGAACAATAGAAAACACAAGATAGCCTAAAGAATTGCATCCACTGTCACTGAGACATAGGACAGTCAACTATTCACAAAATAATATAAGAAAAGAAGTCTTAACTGCAGTCCCAAAACTTCCACATCTTCAAAAGTTCTGTAATTCCACTCCCACCACAAATCCACATTAGACACAAAGGAGCTAAATTCCACACAGCAGAAGAATGTTTACTAAACCAACAAATCTCTACAATGCATAACCCAGAAATATATATGTTGTAAGATGAAATTTGAGAATTTTTAATGGACGGTCTTTATCATAATAAAGACTCCCAAATGTATGTTATATGTGAGTTTGTTGGTCTTGCTTTGTCTAGGTTTTTGGTACCTGATGATATTGGCTATTGCTTTCTTTAAAATTGAAGTTTCATTTTTTTTAACTGGCATTCTTCTGGGTTACAAGTTTGTTTATCTTAACTCATTTTTGTGTTATTTGCTTTCTGCTGCTGCTTATTCTAAAGTCCAAGTGATGAAAGTACTTTTTTTTTTTAATTACTTTATTCTTCTATGAATCTGAGTGATGTCTTGTTTTCTCAGAGGGTCACAGACATGGCTTTCTTTGCTGAGGATGTTCACCTTTTGGCTAGGTAGCTTTCATATCATCATTCATAATTCCCATCCTTCAAGTTATATGGGTTTGCGGTAATGTGTTTTTGTGCAGTGTTGGCGTAGATGGACGAGTTTATGTGTGGAGGATTTCTGAAGGTCCAGGTGAAGAAGATAAGCCTCAAATAACAGGAAAAGCGGTTGTTGCCGTTCAATTTATAGGAGAGGAGGCAGCTGCGCATCCACGAGTTTGTTGGCACTGCCACAAACAAGTAATGAATTCTTTTTTAAATCATCTTTTATACAAGAGTTTGCAGCTTATAATTATATTTCTTTCCCTGGTTACTCCTCTCAGCTGTGAAGTTGCTTGATTATATTGCTTATGAGTTATGACTAATACACACTTCTATGCAGGAAATTTTGGTAGTTGGGATTGGAAGATGTATTCTGAGAATTGATACTACAAAAGTTGGGAAGGGTGAAGTGTATTCAGCAGAGGAACCTCTCAAATGTCCTGTTGATAAGGTCATTGATGGGGTCCAATTAGTTGGTAATCATGATGGAGAAGTAACTGACCTATCGATGTGCCAATGGATGACAACCCGTTTAGTTTCTGCTTCTGTTGATGGCACGGTTTGTATTTATCTACTTCTTTGCTGCTTTCCTTACTTCAAAGGTTTATGTAACTGTTTGTTTTCAAAGGTTTACTAAAATGACCGTCAGTTTTTGGATTCCATACATCCAGTGTGATGTTTCTTGGCATTATGTACATGGGTGTGTAGTCACTCATGCAGTACCTATTGTATATTCTTTATGATCAATAAAACAAAAGATGCTCATGGTTTTTCTTTGAATATAATGTATGTTGTGCAACAGATAAAGATCTGGGAAGATCGCAAGTTTGCACCACTCGTAGTATTAAGACCATATGAAGGCCAGCCTGTTTGTTCGGCGACATTTTTAACTGCTCCCCATCGGCCTGATCACATCATACTTATCACAGCGGTATATAAGCTTGTTGTTAAGTTCTTTATTTTGTTCAATCTAATTCACTGTGGTGCTGGTTGTTAGATCGCCAATTCTGATATATTTAGGCATTTGGCCTCCAAATATAGTGCCTGTTTATTGAATTGTATAAAACCTGTTTACAGGGCCCACTAAATCGAGAAGTGAAAATTTGGTCCTCAACAAGTGATGAAGGCTGGCTACTGCCGAGTGAATCTGAGTCATGGAAGTGTACACAGACATTGGAATTGAAGAGTTCAGCTGAACCTCGAGTTGAGGAGGCATTCTTCAATCAAGTTGTGGCATTGTCTCAAGCAGGCATTCTCTTGCTTGCAAATGCTAAGAAGAATGCGATATATGCTGTACACTTGGACTATGGTCCTAATCCAGCAGCAACGTGCATGGATTACATGAAAGAGTCTACGGTCACTATGCCAATTTTGAGTTTTACCGGAACGAGTGATATATTATCTCATGGTGAACATATTATTCAGGTTTATTGTGTCCAGACACAGGCTATTCAGCAATATGCTTTGGACTTAGCCCAGTGCTTGCCACCACCACTGGAGAACATGGGGTTAGAAAAATCGGATTCAAATATTTCACGTGAGGCAACTAGTGTTGAAGGATTTGTGACTTTGGACCCATCTGGAAGTAAACCTACTGAGATGCTGTCGTTTGCTGGTTCAGTACCCAAACCAACTATACAAGTAAGTAGCTCTGAGACTGCAACTGCAGTGAGGTATACTGTAAGCTCTGGTTCAGCTGAGGCAGCCACTTCAAAAGAAATTAACAGTTTAAGTACTGGATCTAAAGCTGTTGGGGCACCCGTAACTAGTGATGTTGATAGTGTTTATGTCACATCACCACCTCTTCCTTTGACTCCTAGGTTGCCTAGAGAGCTCTCTGGTTATAGGAGTCCAACAAGTAGCTTCGAGCCACCTTCACTCAGTATGCCTGTTGGAGACCAACCAGTTAATGATTATTCAGTTGACAGGCAAGTGGACACCATTCATGCAAACATGTCTGATGTGTCTTCGTTGGATGATGATTCTAGTGTGCTTAATGCTCGTATTATGTTCAAACAACCGACTCACCTGGTAACTCCCTCCGAATTGAAAGGAAATTCATCCTCTGGAACTACTAGTGTTCTTGATGGCAAGAATGAGGGCGAGGCAAGTATACAGGATGTGATTGTCAGCAGTGATGCCACTAATGCTGAAGTGGAGGTGAAAGTAGTTGGTGAAACAAGATCTATGCAAAATGCTGAATTTGGCCCCCAAGGAGATCCTCAAAATCTTTTGTCAGAAAATAAGGAAAAATACTTTTGCTCCCAGGCTTCAGATCTTGGTTTTGAGATGGCCCGAGAATGCTCTGCTTTATCAGCAGAAACTTATATTGTAGAGGAAGCTCGGCAAGTTGGTGTTAATGAAATAGAAGCACTGGCCCAACCTTCTAATGCCGATGAGGATGAAGTCCAAGAGTCCACAAAGGATTTCTCTGGGAAGGTTTCTGAGTCATCTACATCCACAACAGTACCACAGTTGTCCACACCTAATACAAAAGGGAAAAAGCAGAAGGGAAAAAGTTCTCAAGCATCAGGTCCATCTTCCCCATCTCCAAGTGTTTTCAATTCAACAGATTCTACAATCGAAACAGGCGGGAATACAAGTCTCCCCTCTACAGAAGCTGCTTTTTCTCAAATTTTGTCCATGCAGGAGATGCTCAATCAGGTTAGCATGGTCAAATACATATCCCTCTCTACATGCATTACGTTATGTCCCATTATTTTCTGCTTATTGTTTTCACATGCTCTAAAGAGTGGTCATATATGGTAATTGAAATCACAGTGAAGTGGTCACATATAAGTATGTCTCATCATGTGTTTGTGTTTTAAGAGTATATATATTATGTCATTTATGTATTCACTAAGTTTTGATGGTAGGTAAGACTTTTTTTTCTGGGTCTTCAATAAGAACCTGGGACTTACCTATCTAAAAAAAGAAAGTGAGACTCAGCACTTACGTGGCCATGGACAACTCCTTTCTCATTAATGAAATTGGAAGGTGGCATTCATCGTGGAATCTTTGGACTGTCCTGCAATCTATTCATGGCATATACCTTAATATTGTTATTTTATTATAAATATCTTTCCAAAGTAAATGAGTAATGCTACTGTCATTTTAGTCCTTCTATAGTCTTTGGTGATATGCTCTTGAAATTTGGGGTTCTTGGCCCTAAGTGCCGAATGGCACATTAGGTTAGAGCCCAGAGTGCTGTACAGCGCTTAGGCCCAGGATTGGCAATCCCAGCTCCAATTGTCTCCGGTCTTGCATGGTGGTTCCCTCTCACTCCCATGCGTTCAAGCTTGGGATGACAAATAAGATCTCAGATTGTAGAGATTCTAAGGTTACACAGGCTTAGATTGAGTTAGTTGTTAGTAGGATAAGATAGAGTAGTTAGTTACAATCCCTAGCATGCTAATCACATTTAACATGTGTTAATCAGAAAAACACATGCTGGAATTATTTATTTATTTATTTTTGATAAGTAAGAAGAAAATATTATTAATAAAAGAAAAGCAAGAGAAACACAAAGAGTTCACGGTAATGAACAATGGAAAAAAGAAACAAGAAGACAAAACGACAAAACAAAACAAAAACAACCCCTAATCTATTCTAATAATAGAACCAATAAGATGAGGCCATGTGGGCAAATAATAGAGTTCTCATTTGATTTTCAGCTAATATACTCCCTGTGTACTTGTTGAATTTTTTCTAGTAAAATTTATTACTTAAAAAAAAAAAAAGGATTAGCTCTTGTCGCAGTCCATTTGTAGTGTCCTTAGTGGCTGTAAGGGGCTGCCAGCATGTTACAACCATGCCGCAGCCAAGTACTGAAGTATGGCAGCTTGGAGCAGGCAATTTACTACTTGTTAATGTCCAGCAAGTCCAGTCATTAGTTCTTCTTTATGATCAGCACTAGTGCTTATGTTGTATGATATGTAGTTCATTTTACTTGTAACAGAAAGTTAGTTAGCTAAAAAATTGTTAGTGATAAGTATGATAGCCTATCAGTTAGTTAGAGGAGTTTGTTAGGCTCTAGCCAATCACATGGTAGGTTCTTGTAACTAACTTCCTTGCCAGTTCCTTCTCTTAACTCATTCATACATTCAAATTATTAACTCCATCAACCATCAATCTTCCACATACCATTCCAAAACCCTACTGCAATACCATCAATCCCTAAAACATTTTCCTTTGAGAACCCATCCTAAATCACATCCACACTTGCTGCCCTAGCCTTGGCTGACCCTCTCATGATCTAAATCCCACATCCAAGCCCTCCAAACTATCGACTACTCACATCCACACTTCCGCATTCAACCATAAACCAAACCCAAGATCCAAGAAACCCAAGTCACTCATTGTTCCCATTCAAGATTCTTCTTGAATTTCTTGAGAATCAGATACTGGTACAATTGTTCATTTTGACTCTGAAATTGGCAACATACCAGGAATAATTTGGTGAGCAGAAAAATTTATTATGCTTCTGCATCTTGTATGGTGCTCTTTCATTAATATTACATGCTTAGCCTGTCTGCTTTCTACTCATCCATCTTTAATTGTCATTTTCCTTTTTCTTTTCTTTTTCCCCCCTTCTTTTCCATTTCATGCAGCTCATGGCAATGCAAAAAGAAACGCAGAAGCAGATGACAACAATGATATCCGTTCCAGTTAGCAAAGAATGTAAAAAACTTGAGACAAATCTAGGGCGGAGTATGGAGAAAGCTGTCAAGGCCAATACCGATGCTTTGTGGGCTCGTCTCCAGGAAGAGAATGCCAAAAATGAGAAGTTATTACGAGATCGAACACAGCAAGTTACAAGTTTAATGAATAACTTTATGAAAGACATGCCAGTTATGTTAGAAAAAGCAGTGAAGAAGGAAATGGCTGCAGTAGGACCAGCTGTAGTTCGCTCAATCACTCCAGCTATTGAGAAAACAATATCTTCAGCTATTGCAGAGTCTTTTCAGGTTAGAATCTTCAAGATCTTGCTCTTCTATAAGTTTGTTATTGTGGCAGAGTCTAATGGATGCTTTGTGTTGTAGAGAGGAGCGGGTGATAAGGCCATCAATCAATTGGAGAAATCTGTTAATGCAAAACTTGAAGCTACTGTTGCTAGGCAAATCCAAGCACAGTTTCAAACTTCCGGCAAACAGGCTCTTCAGGTAATTATAAGTTTGACTTGACATAGTTTAAATGATCTATTGATTAAGACACAATGTATAAATAGGGGAATTTTATTCTAATGACATGAGCAATCTATCTTTTATTACAGGATTCTTTAAAATCAAATTTCGAAACGTCAATCATCCCTGCCTTTGAGATGTCATCTAAAACCATGTTTGAGCAAATAGATGCTACATTTCAGAAAGGAATGGTGGAACATACAAATGCAGCCCGGCAGCACTTGGAATCTACCCATTCTCCATTGGCACTTGCTCTTAGGGTGTGTATAAATGTTTCATATCACATAAATCATTAGAAAGCGGGTCTCAATCTGTTGTCCTTTTTATTTAATGAATGTTTATCCCTTTCCTCTTATGGTCGTGAATTTAAACCTTACGGTTTTCAATTTAGACAATTACGTTGGATTGTGTAGGAAATGTAATAAGCAACATATGTTTATTTGCTGTTGAAAACATTTCACCATTGGTTACATTAGATTGCTTTGAACTGGCTGCGCTATAATATCAGCAGTTCATCACTGCATATCTATAAATAATAGGGTCATTTATACGGTGTGCTTTTCATATGTATTTCTATATTAAATCTTGAATGACTTTTAACATTTTTACTCCTATTTGCTTCCCAACAGTATCCATTTTTATTTTGAAGCCATGTCCCAATATTTGGATTCTTGAACTTCTGTTTGTTTGAGATGATATGAAAAAATAATTCAGTACAGTGAGAGTATGGTAGGTGAGTGATGACTGTTGGAAAATAGTGGGTATATATAAGGTTAAACAGACAGTGGACTTTTTCTGGTCAATTCTTTTTGAATGACAGTGTTTGGTCAGATGAGAAAGTATTTTGGGGTTGGTTCTGCTTATACTTTTTTGATGTTTCTGCTTTCGGAGAAAGAAAAAAAGTTTCATTATGCAAGTTCTCGTTTGTTTGTTGGCTGCCATGTACTTCCCTGATACACTCATATCTTGCTATTCTCTTAATTGGAATTAAATGCACCTCTTATGGTTCTCATTTTTTTAATATTAGCCTGTTTTCTTTTATAATTAATCTTGTGTATTGCTTGGTTCAGATACTTATTTTTTGTTTTATTTCTTAATATTTATTGTTTGGTTCAGACATTTGGGTCTTATGCATGATGTGAATGGTAACGCTACACCTTTTATGTAGTTATTCTAGGCTCTGAGTAATTGAAGATAAAGCTGTTGGACACGTTAATTGCCCTTGCCTGTCTGTTACTTAGTTTGCAGGTATTTACACTCTGCTTGTATTTTCATCTGATTTTGAACTTTTTATGTAACTATGCAGGATGCGATTAATTCAGCATCAACAGTTACTCAAACTTTAGGTGGAGAATTGCTCGAGGGTCAGAGAAAGCTTCTATCTCTTGCAGCTGCAGGAGCAAACCCAAGTGCAGTAAATCCCTTGGTCTCCCAGCTGAGCAATGGACCTTTGGGTGGTCTCCATGAGAAGGTCTGCACTGTTTTCTTAATTTCGTGCTGATTTTTCAAACCCATAATGTGAAGATCAATATGTGGTTATCAAATGTCTTTTTTGTTTTTTTTTTCCTATACAAGTTTCGGTTGGCTATTCTGACTAGAAGCACTCTCAATATGTGTAGGTTGAGGTGCCTGATCCAACAAAGGAGCTATCAAGATTGGTATCTGAGCACAAATATGAGGAGGCCTTCACTGCGGCCCTACAAAGAAGTGATGTGTCTATTGTATCCTGGTTATGTTCTCAGGTGTGCTATATTTAGCCAAGAAACAATAACTCATAATATGCATTAGATATTTTTTGTACTCAAAATTGTTAACAGACTAAAAGTCTCTAGTTGCATCATCATCAACTCATTTACTCTTTCATTAATTGTATTCAATCTAATTTGGGAATAAGGCTTAGTTACTTTCCCTCCTTTTGACAAGTAATCAATTCATGAAAGAAAAAAGGGTGTCACTTTCCTATTTTGCATTATAATCTTTAATTACTTATAATAAAAAAAGAACTAATTTACTTTCCCAAGTTATCTAGAGTTCCACCAAAGTTGAGGGTTGAAATCTACTGTCACTTTGGTCTGGTTTGGAATTGGATGAAATCTTCAACTTTAAATTTATGTATTGTTCTTGAAATTATGTAAAACTAGTGTATGATCCGTGCACATGCACGATACAATTAAAAACAACATAATTACACATATATGGATTTAAATTATACCTTGTTTAAGTCATAGATATATACATGAGTTTTTTTACTCTTTTTTTCTTCTTTATTTTTTTATTTTATTTTATTTTTTGGGGATACACGAGTTTACTCTTTTTTATTGGTTTTTTATTTTTATTTTTATTTTTTTTATGGTTTGTTTATATTAGACTTTGTCTTTTGCGCAACATTAACTCACCTAGAAATTAAAAAAATATATAGATAGTATACGTGACGCAAAATTAAACTATAATTAGAATCCAATTTGAAATCTCCAGGAGAGAGATTTACACACATATTCACTTAAATTAGGCTAGAGTAGAATTTTTATATTGTATAAAAAAAAAATGCAAAAAAAAAAGAAAGAATCCAATTTGAAGTCTAATTGGATTTTCTCTCAGCTTTATCTATTAATATATATGTATATATATATATATATATATATATAGATTCTACTGGTTTGTTAACAATGGGAGTTACATATCACCAAATTGGATTGTCTTCTATGTGCTTCTCTGTTGCACAATTTTAGTAATATTCTACTAAGAAAGGCCTTAGTTCTACTATGTAATTGCTTTTTTTTTTTTTTTCTTTGGTTCTGTATCATATCTTTTCCATTTCCAAATATGCTGCTGGTAATTAATTTTACTTCTTAAATGAACTCTTGATAGATAGATAGAAACCATTGCTAAAGTTTGTCTTTCTGCTCTTTTTTACTCTCAGGTTGATCTACGTGGGATCTTGTCAATGGTTCCTCTCCCTTTGAGCCAAGGAGTACTGCTTTCACTTTTACAGCAGTTAGCCTGTGATATCAGTAATGATACAACCCGAAAACTTGGTTGGATGACAGACGTTGCTAATGCAATAATACCAGCAGACCCAATGATTGCAGTGCATGTGGGGCCCATCTTTGATCAAGTCTACAAGATACTGAACCATCAACGTAGCTTGCCTACAGTTACCGGCGCTGAGCTCTCAAGTATCCGTCTTCTCATGCATGTCATCAACTCAATGCTGATGACCTGTAAATGACTTTTACCTTCTCCACACCATTGTGCAAATACATGAGCTAGACCTTTTCAATGTATTGGCGAATTTGTACAAATCTCACAGGGAAGGGTCCCAACAGTATAGGGTAAAATTGTCCTTAGAATATGTGAAATAGGCTAGTTTCTTCAGGTTCATATTTTGATTTCGTTTTCTTTCCCTGTCAAAAGGTTTTTCCGCTGAAATGAAATTTTGCATTTTCTGTACCGTCCTTATCTCTCTTACCTGGTCAAATTGCATTATGGAGTGTTTTTTGTTTTGTTTTGTTTTGTTTTTTGCATTATGGAGTGTTTATTTGTAAACATCTTCACTTTCTTTTTGGAATGAGATTTACTTTCTAATCAAAACACATGAAGCTCAATTTTAACGGTTCTGGCAGGTGGAGTTGAGTATCCGTGGTTTACTCTCCAAGGGTAGGTCTAATGGGCCCTGCCTCGGTGAGGTTTTACGTCATCTCAAAAAAACAAAACGTGCACACACATACACATGAAGCTCAATTTTAGATGCAAGATATTATGTGATATCTACTCAAACACGTTTGTGTTTGTATAGTATTATGTGATATCTATTTTTGCCTAGGCAACAATGAGCTTTACTTGAACAGCTTCTGGGGCACCTTTAGAAGTCGTATTTGCCTTAACTTTGGTATTTCCTTGTGCCTTAATTTTAGTTCCAAACACTCTTAGTTTGTGTTTGTAAACCAGGCTAGGTTTTTATTTATTTATTATTTATTTTTTAATACAGAAAAACTTTATTGAAGATCAAGACAGGCCGAAACAAAACAGCAAAGGGACTGCACACAAACTTACTGACATGCCTCTTTCAAGATTACATTTACAACGGCAAAAGTGCTACTCCCTAAATCAAAAAATCCAAAAACAGAATTAAGCATAGACCATCTAGCTTTGAGTTCTCCAAAGAATAAAGGTTTTCATATAAGATGAGGCATGATGCAAGGTAACAGGTTCGACCCATAATTTACTACCAATAAGTCTTTGTTAAGATTAAGGAGCATAGGTCACTGAAACATTCTTTTGATGCCTGGGAATCAAAATATTCATTCTTAACTTTTCCAAACCCAATACTCATCCTGTTATGATCTATCATCTATCTTTTTTAAAAAATAAAATAAAAAATTTGTTATGATCAATGAATTAAGAGAGAAGTTATCTTATACGTCCGATATATATGACTCATGTGAGATTAACATGTGGGGCTTACATGTCAGTCTCACATAAGCTGTATACACTAGACGTATACAAATTTTTTTCGAATTAAGATTATGTTGGCTAGACATATATTTTTTTCACTTTGACTCATGCCCATATGTCAGTCTCATATGAGTTGTATACGCCGGACATAAACATGATTTTTTCGAATTAAGATTATGCTAGCTAGACATGTATTTTTTTTTCACTCAGACATTGCTATGCCTAGATTGTGCACAAAGTTACAGTCACAAAACTTAGTTCATAAATACAAGTTCTAACTCATAACCCTTAGTTCATAAATACAAGTCATAACTCATAAACCCTGAAGTGAGTTTGCACTTCTACATAAAAGCTATATTTTCACGTCCACAACATATGGAAAGAAGCACAGCTGACAATTTCATTGATCCATAAATTACATAGATTCGAAAATTTCCCATCAGCTTCACATGAATTTCAAAAGATGAGCACCTGGCTAGAAACTTCAACGAACTAATTTTCTTTTTGCTTGATTGCTTCCTTGTTGCACATTTTTAGTTATATTCTATCAAGAAAGGCCTTGGTTTTATGATGTAATAGCAGTGCTTCTTTCTTTGGTTCTGTATCATAATATCATTTCCATTTCCAAATATGCTGCTGGTAATTAATTTTAACTTCTTAAATGAACTCTCGATAGATTCTTAGAAATCGTTGTTAAATTATGTCTTTCTGCTCTGTTTTACTCTTTTCAGTTTGATCTACGTTGGCTCTTGTCAACAGGCTATTTTCTTCAGGTTCTTATTTTGATTCCGTTTTCTTTCCCTGTCAAAAGGTTTTTCTGCTGAAAAGAGTTCAAAGAATGATTCACAAGTAAATCATATTTATTTAATTACTATAAATATTTATTCAACTATGCCATTGTTAGCGTAAACGAATTCCACTAAACCAAAATTTATCTATATCTTTAAATAAGATGATGGATATTCGGCCTATCGTAATTGTCCATATACTCGCCAATTCACCATCCTCTATCAGAAAATGACTTTCACCTTCCCAACTACACCAATGAGAAACATTTTGTAGACACCTCGTTTTGAAACCAGGGATTCTCATGAGGTCAAAATACTAAGTTTCCTTTAGGAAAGAGTAAATGTCATTCAAGCCTTATCTAAAATGAATTACAAAAACATTGAATTTCACAACCATCAAAGTGATGCATTGGATGCAAAGATCAAAGAACCCCAACACAAAGATCAAATTTGTACGGTCAAAGTAAACCCTAGTAATTTAATGCCTAAATGATGTGAGCATGATAAATTAATTTTAACTCGAAAATCCCATTGGTATATGTTTTAAGAGAAGAATTTAATTTCAATTGAACTTAGTGGTCTAATGGCTCCCCCCTAGGTACTAAGTGACTAGGTGTGAGCAAGGTTTCCGATTTCTACAAATTGGGTGGGTAGGGGAATGGTAGATTTAGGAATTACCAACAAAGATCCATGCGCGCGCGCGCGCGCACACACACACACAAAATAGAGAATTTAATTAAAATAATGGACATGTTTAGTAATAATTATGATTTTTAAATTCTTTTAAAAATTGATACCATGGTTAAATAAAAAAACTGAAAGTATTAAAGCTATAAATTTCTTTAATATTGGTCATAGATTTGGAGTTAGTGAAAAATGGGGGGAAATGGAGGGTAAATTGAAATTTGGGTTTGCTCAAGGCTGAGTATGGACCTTTGTATTAAGTATGCCAATTGGTAGATGAATACCAAGTCCATGGGTCGATCTGCAATTTGGCCATGATCAATCATTTATGGTTTTTTTTTTTTTTTTTTTTTTGGGACCTTTTTTTCATGTTAAATTGTCGATTTTTTTTTTCTTCGAATTTCAACCCCAATAATTGCAACATGGAACCCAAGACTTGCTAATCAACACTAAACTTGTCCAATTAAATTTTAATATCAATAAAATTCATGGAAAATATAAAATGTTGGCTATCCAAATTAAATTGTGTAAATGCAATCACATGATTAATTTCAAATTGATTATAAACTTAACTAATCCCAATTAATTGTGAGAGGCTTTGGCCAATCGAAAACCCATAAGGGCATTTTAACTGAAAATTTAGACAAACAAAAACAAACACCGCATCTTTGCGGTTGATTCTTGCACGGTTATTTTGTAGTGGATCAGTCCATGCACTGACTAGATTATATATTGGATTGGGTCCTCCTGGTACTTTGCAGTTGATTCTTGCACGGTTATTTGGTAGTGGATTGATCAGTCCATGCACTGACTGGATTATGTATTGGATTGGGTCTTCCTAGTACTTTGCGGTTGATTCTTGCATGGTTATTTTGTAGTGGACCAGTCCATGCATTGACTGGATTATGTATTTTTAGACACCTTAAAACACAAGTTGTTTAACCTAGTTATTTAACCAAGTGATTACTTAGATAAATTATTCAGATCTAAATTAATACAAGTGAATCATATCATATAAATAATGCAGAAATATAAAGAACACATGATATGATGATAACCCAGGAAAACCAAACCGGTAAAAAACTTGGGGATGATTTAACGTAGCTATCCTCAAGGATAAATAGATCCACTATGAAAGAATTGAAGTTTGTACAATAAGACTTGGACCACTAACATCCTATTGTTACTTCAAGTAGAAAACTTACTACCATAACCACGTGACAGCTCCGAGTCCACGGACTACTTCTTTCCTTGATCCACTGCAACCACAAGTACTCCCACTTGTGACTTTGAGACTCCACTCAAAGGTTTCAAATCTTCTTTAAATTCTTTATGCAACAATTGAAGTAATCACCAGGTTCTTGATATGAATCTTGATCTTGATAACCCTAAGTGTGTATGAAGGTAAACACCTCTAAATCTCACAAGAGATTAAACACACAGCACATCAAAGACCTCTAAAATGTAGCTAGAGTTTTTCTTTTTATACTTGGAGTAAAACATAGAACCCTAAATGTCAAACGAGCTTGGACTGAATTGGAAATTCTGCACAAAAATAAATTTGCATGAGATTCGATCAATCAAGTCTTGTAGATTTAGACCAATAAATCTTGCAATCACTCGATTCCAATTTTACAAATAAACACACTTTGAGCAAGCCTAAACCTATACTCAATGTTTTGATCATGGTTTGCCAACACATTACAAATTGAAGTTCTAATACATTTAGTTCCTAAAGTCTTAGAACCTAAAAAACTCCCTCTTTGGCAATCCGTGACAAAATACATCACAAAAATGAAATGCTCAAAGTTACAAACAGCCCACTCAAATTTAATGCCCAAACACAATTCAACCTAACTACTATCTATCAGTTGCCAATGTAGATAGCAACCACGATTGAATTAACTTGTATATTCCTAAAACACTCAACAAACACATAAATACGTGTGGAAAATACAAGTAAACCAAAATAAATTCTTGATTTCACATAACATAAAATAAGACATATACTATGAAGAACCTCAAAATATAAATCAATAACCAATGTATCATATGTGAAACAAGAAACAATAAAAGAAATAAAAAACATAGTGCCTCCCCCTAACATATACAACGCATAAATGACAAATACATCAAAATACATCAAAAGCCAAAACAAAGTACATCAAGCTCCTAGGTACAATCTAGCTCCAAAACAAAAACTCCCCCTATCAACATGCAAATGTACTCCCCCTTTTTGTGACAAATTGCCAAAGGGCAATCATAACTCATCATCAAAAGGTGGAGGCTGCAGAGTAGATCCTCTAGTATTCGCCAAATTTGCTCATAAAGCCTAAAGCTTAGTGAGCACATCCAAAAGAAGCTGACCATGCGCCACTTGAATGGTCATGACAGTGTCTAGCATACTCCATATAGAAGCATTGCTCGATGAAGAAGCAGGAGGCTTAACAGCAGCTGTAGGGTCTACAAACACCTTAGTAGTGGGGTCACCAGATGTAGGAGGTCTAGATGCACCTATAGAAGACTCAACTCTAGGGCGTTTAAAGCTAGCTTTCAATTAAGCTACTCTTTGCCGAAGAAAGATGGCACCTATAGGAGCTATAATATGTACGGGCTCAGACACGGGAAAATCCTCTAAACCTAAATCTAACAAAATCCTATGAATAAAAACTAGAAAGAAAAGATCATGAGATTTTGCATTACTTTTATGAACCTCAACAAGAGATCGAATGAAAAGAGTAGGAAAACTCATAGGAGCGTCACTAACAAGGGCATACAAAAATGCACATCTCTCAATGAGAATAGTGTGAAGATGAGAGATGGGTCAGATGGAGTGACAAGAAATTCGGAAAAACAAATAATTGAGCTCAGTAAGCTCATGGGATGTGACACGAGGATTAGTACCCCAACTGAAAGTGCCGAGGTTTGACCTTGGTGTTGTTAGCTCAACTAGTTGGCACTTCCTAGTGTTTTTATTGAAGAACTTTAGGACTCCAATCCCTTTTCCCATGTTGTAACTATCAAATTGACAACCAAAAAAAAAGAAAAAGAAAAAGAAATTATCCAATTATAAAGGGCCTAGACATACCTCAGTACAATTAGTATATTCTATCCTCTTGCCATCCTCTCCTTAATAGAGGCTTCCCAATACCTCTTGAGTCCACCATCCTAGATTGACAATGCTGGGAGCATGGGACCATTAGTCTAGCTATTGCTTAATGAAGTTAGTCTTAATGAGGAAGCAAATATCTCTTTTTTTTGGGGGGGTAAATATTGGATTGCGTTACTGCAAACTAAATAGGTTCAAGGCAAAGCCTTTCAAAATACGTGCCAATGGCATCATAATACAAAAGCATAGCTAGATCCTCTGGGGATCATCAAAAACAATAAAATCCTGTTGTTGGCCAACTCCTTTCCTTGCCAGCTTATCAGCACATTGATTTGCTTCTCGAAAGCAGTGCTTAATCATCCACCTTGGGATCAAGCTAAGAAGCAAGTATCTCTTGTTTTGAGAAATGTTAATAAATGAGTACCATGTGAGAGATTGGTGGGACCAACTTTGAAAAAGGGGTATAAAATTGAATTATATGGCATTCACTCATTCGCTTGTTACTTGACTAACTTGGTATAATAGTAATTCTCAGGGGTTCTTAATACCTCATGAAATCTTGAATTCAAAACCTCCAACCAGCATCTTAGGATTACCCTTAAAAAATCTTCATTTTAATTACTTTGTGTGTGGGGATGAGGGGATTAAACACATTCAAGGTAAAATCACATGCTCAAAGAGCACTGGACACCCCTTAATAGCAATAAAAGAAAAGAAAAAAAAAACCATTAATTCTACCCCAAAAAAAAAATATTCTTGACAATTTCCCCAATAATTTTGGTCTCAGGTCAGGAGCTCTAAGAACTCTGAATACCCCTTAATAGCAACAACAACAACAACAAACACCAAAAAAAAAAAAAAAAAAAGCATTAATTCTACCCAAAAATAAATAAATCTTGACAATTCCTTCTCAACAATTTTGGTCTCATGGTTATAAAAAAGGAAAATATTCTAGTTATTACAATTTTACTATAAAAAAAAACCTTACAAATTGATTTGGTAATAAATATAAATGTGCCACTTGAATAAAATAATAAATAAGTATTTGAATTACTTTTTATAATTGATGATACATCAATTTATAAGACTTATTTAGTGAAATTTGTAGCGTGCAAACCAATGTCAATGCCCTTTTCCCACCCAATCAGCAGTCATCTTCAGGTTGCTACTAGCTATAGTTGCTACATATATTCAATATTTTTAAGCTAGTGAAAAAATAATCCAAAACGATGTCATTTCAAGGAAAAAAACAAAAGGTGTAAATCACAAGTAAAGGCAGAGCAACCGGCAGGTTAATTTGTCTCTATGATTGATTATAATATAATTCAAAATTATTACTACGCTGACACATCACCAGCCCTCAAATATGACCGTTACAGTCCTCAACGTTCCAAAATTCTAAAATTCAAAAAGTTAGCTCCTTTTTGGGTCCCTTTACTAAAACCAAAGCTTACCGTTGCCAACGTCCACTCACTACTACATGAAAACTCCGTGAATCTTGATCTCACCACCAAAACATTCAATGCTTCTCCTTCGGCTCTGCTTTGATCAGTACAAAATCAAATCTTTCACACCCAAAATCATTTCTTTTTGACTCCTCTTCTTTTTTTGGTTCCTAATTCAATTCTTCTTCTTTGTTTACTATTCTTGAATTTCTTGGTTCTTTGTTGGGTTTCTTTCTTTGATTTCAAGTTTTAATCTTTTTCTTCTTTCTTTTCTCAAATCTCAATCTCTCCTTGAGTTTGACAATTGGGCTTTTGAAAAAGGGCTGCCATGGCAACATTGGCACCAGGAATACTGATGAAGCTTTTGGATGGCATGAACACAGGGATGAAACCCACGAGTGAGCACAGAAACTCGCTTTTGCAGGTCACAGATATCGTTCCGGCTGATCTTGATGAAAAGAATCTTTGGCCAAGCCATGGATTTTACATTAAAGTCTCTGATTCTTCTCACTCAATCTATGTCAGTCTTCCTTCAGAACAAGATGATATTGTTCTCAGCAATAAAATGCAGCTTGGGCAGTTCATCTATGTCGATAGATTGGAGCCGGGGTCTCCTGTTCCGGTCATAAAAGGCGCTAAACCAATCCCGGGCCGACACCCATTTGTGGGGACACCAGAACCGTTAATGGGTCTAAGAGAGAAAGGTGAACCAAGGTCCAGTTCAAAGCTCTCGGCTCAAACTCACAGAAGGGGTTCTTGGGGGACAGGAGGGACAGAGGGTGTCTCTGTTTCGTCTCCCATGGTTTTCAAGCCGGTTAATTTGGATTTCGATCAGTGTAGTACGCCGGTGAAAGAGCGTGGTAGTAATAATTTTCCAATGTCTCCGATGATACGAAGAGGGAGGGTTGGCAAGGATGGAAATTGTAGTGCCGGTGGGGGTATTAGGTGTTCATTTGGTGGTGGGCTATTGGCAAAGATGGTGGATAATAATAATAAGGGAGAAAGCCCTGCTGCTATGCTTAGGAAAAGCTGTGTAGCCCCTTCTTCTGCTTCGAAATTCCCAAGGAGTAGGAGCGTTTGTGAAAGAGAGCCTAAGATCCCAATAAGTCCCTTCAACTTAGCTGTAGGTACATTGTTCTCTTTGTTGTTTTGAATTTGAATTCTTCATAAAGCAAACATTATATAACAGGATCAATTATGAATGTTTTTCTGTTATGTTTGTGTTATAGACACCTTTCCAGTGCCCAATCCTGTTGAAAAAATTGTTGTAGATTTTTACTTCCTAATTCAAATTATGTATTAGTTTTGTTATAAATTTGACATAAATGTATTTTTCTAGGAAAAGAAAAGTGCCACTCCTCCGCCGAGTACACGGAGTGCAAGAGTGGCAACTTCCCTCAATATGGGTGGAGATGCCCAGAATTCCAACTCAAACTCAAAGGTGACACCTCAATTCCAATCTCAGTCTGATAATCCAGCTTCTGATATCAGCACCAGCACCAGTCTCCCCATGAATTTACCTGGAAAACTTAGCATATTGTGCAAGGTAAATTTCCTTCCTGAGTCATCTGTACCTACCTTAGAGCTTTTTTTGACTAAATTTTGCAGCTCCATTTGCTTATTATTCCATGCTTTACAGGAAGCAGTGCAGCAGCGAGAAACAGCACAGAAAATTGCCCTTCAAGCACTAAGAGATGCTTCGGCTACTGAAACACTAGTTCGGTCTCTCAAGTAAGTATAAAAATCCTTCTGTTAACTTATTTCTGTAGTGAACTTCTTAGTTGAATTAGATTCTATTAATCTAATATACTGGTGTGGTTTGCTGTAGGATGTTTTCCAACTTAAGCAAATCAGCTAAACCTGATGCTCCTGCGGCTTGTTTTGATCGGTTTCTGGAATTTCATCACCAAATTGTGCAAGCAGTCACTGATATGGTGTCCATTCAAGCAGCTACTTCGGCTTCTGAAATGGCTCAAAATCCAAATGCCAAAAAATCTGAAGAAGAGTCCCCTGTATCACACGAAAACATGCACAACTCAATGGACCAAAGCCGAAATTCAGAACTGCATTTATCCAAAAGGCGAACAGCATTATACAAATCCATTGCAGTCTTTCCTGAAAGAGGTGAGCAGAAGACAAGTATAGGAAAGGTTCTGAGATCAAATTTCAACCACAAGTCATCTTTGGATAGAAAACCGTCTAGCCCACTTGGAAAACTGCCACTTGAAGCTGCTGCTATAGGCGAAAACGATGAAAACAAGAAACCAGCCTCTTCCTACAGCAGCCTAAGCAATACAATCAAATTGGGGAAACAGGTTGAAACAGAAGCTGGAAACTGGTTTATGGACTTTTTGGAGAAGGCATTGGAAAAGGGCATGAAGAAAACAAAAGGAGCAGCAGATGGGGATATTAAGAAAGTTCCTCAGTCTCTTATACTGAAGGTTATTAACTGGGTTGAGGTAGAGCAATCTGATGGTAGTAAGCGTCCGGTTCATCCCAAAGCAGCACAGGTGGCCCGGAAGTTGAGGATCAAGATGAAGAATCCTTGAATACAGAACATAAGCAGAGTCTATCAAATTTTTTCTTTTTATTGGCATTGTCTATGTTCCAACTATATGGAGATTCTGTTTGCAGTTGTTGAATCTCTTGTGCATGCATGTACACGTATCGATCCAAGCATTTATTCATATATTCATTCATTTTCCTTTAACTAGTATATCTTGTGTTGCCTAATTTCTGTTGTCATTGACCAAATTGTTAAGATAATCTTAAATAGTTGCCGCTGGTTATCAAAATTTTTTTTGAGCATTTGCAGCACAACAAAGACATTGTATACTACCAACGCATAGACAAAAGAGTAAATCCATTGGTGTCAGATATTTATTTATAGTAGATTGCAAAGTTGCTGGAAGAGTAAATCCATTGGTGTCAATTATTTATTCATATATTCTGGTTTTGGTATTGGAAGACATGCAGAGTTTTCCAAACTATCAAGTATGCATTGGGTATGAGTGGCACCTATTGGACCAAAGCAAGGTAGCAAATTGCGGCTGGATTAGATTGATTTACTAGTAAGTTAATTCTCACTCTGATATTATTGTGGACTCATTCATACACGCATATTTTTTGGCACGTCTCAGTTATTTTATATTCTACATGTTGACTTATGCAATGTATGTTTCTAAACTTGATTGATAGTCATCTTTCTAAACTTGCGCGATGTATTCATTGTAAATATCTGATACAGATGAGTGTAGTATTATTGTAGTAAAGAAAAGTTCTGGGAGTTTTGTATGATGACTCAAATAACAGAACATCCTTGGAGTAGCTGTCCATGTAGATACTGGGTTTGACTTTGTAGCATCACACATTTATCATCAATTTGTGTTCATGGATTGATTTAGTGAACCAAAAGTTGTTGCTTTTTCAACATCTGATTTCTTTCTTTTTTTCATTTGAAGATATCTGCTTCCTCCTCATGCAATAATATAATGATTATTTTAAGCCTTTATGCATTTAAGGATGTGTTAAGACCTGATGAGAGATGAGTGGGCTGACAGCTGACTGACCACAAATCCCAAGCAACAAATTGCTTCAACATTCCGTATACTCAATATTGTTATAGTCATCCTGAGCCCAGGGTTAAACACTTCTATTAATAACTTTGTAACTTAAGTTATCTGCATTGCAAACGTAGTGGTCTTATAGAGCATTTGAGAGCCCCAAGAGCAGATGATACAAGCACTTCAAATTCTACCAAACACAATTCAAAACGACATCTATGTCAGAAATTTTTTCCCGAGGTGATAACAGGCTTTTTTAACATTTAACTTGCCAATACTTCTGAGGACCTGCTTCAAAGCCATTTAGCTATGCATATGAAATGCTCTCCTCTCTTTCCCTTTCTCCACAACATATAATATGTTAAGTATATGTATATGTAAAGGACCTGCATAACGTGTGCTTGCACGTTGAATTGCTTGTTTCTATGTTGCTATTAACGTTAAGAGTTCCATTGCAACTACCCCCTAAGTCATTGATTGGAGTCTTATAACAAAAATGACCAAACAATTGCTCTTAAAAGATGATAACCAAATCTTTGCCCCATTGTCTTGCACCTGTTCTCAACATCACGTTTTCTCTGATGTAGCAGTCTCTTGAGGAAATCATTCATTGGTCTGTTTTGTTGCCCATGTAAAACGCCAGAAAAATGATGAGTTGTCAAATGAATGCTGTTGCTGCAAATATTACTAATGATTACTATAAGTATGTGCCTTGTTACTCATCGAGGGTGTTGTAACCATGCAATAGAGCAACTCTATTCATGCTCCTCTAGTCAGTCATTTTTTCTTAAGTTATAGTGGGTGACATAAACTATACATGTAATGTTTTTAGAGATAGTACGATAAAACATCTTTAACTCATCATAAATCACCATTCTATTTGTAGTCAGATCCTCCTTTTTTAGTTCTTTAGCATCTTCCTGAAGTTGCTAAAGATGTGTTCAATATTTATATGGTGTCTGAGATGTGTTTCAAATTATCACATTAAACCTGAAGTCACAACACAGTGAACACACACACACGCCTGATTACTCTACTTTGTCTTTCACATTTTTTGACTCATGGTGAATCTGTTTAGCAGTTTGGAAGCTAACTTCTTTAAATCTGGCACTCATCAATCAAGCTGGTGGTGATGGTTCTCGACCTTCTAGCTGTTAAACAAAAATGATTTGGAACGCATCTGGCTTAAAGGAAAATAGTATAACTTAGAAGTTATAACACATCTGGCTAAAAGACAATATTTACAAAAGAAAGTGCAAGATAATACTGCCAGAGTGTTGGTTGGTATAACAGGGAAGTTGTACCAAAACAAGACTTGTATAGAAGGATGTTAGGCAGATACCTTACGAGAACTTCTGCAGCTCCGGGAAAAGAGGCATTCCCAGTAATATACATCGCCAACAAATTTGGCCCCAAAAAAAGTCAACAGAAATAATCTCTTCTTTTCTTTTTCTTTTTTTCTTTTTCTGCTTTTTATTGTTACACACGCATTATAAGAAAATGAGGTACCATTTGAGCCATTTGAGCTATAACCCATTGTCCATTTAACAAAAACACACACACACACACAGAGACGAGATAGCAATTCAACCACAACCCTGAACTGTTTCAGCTCCACGGAAGACACCTAAGTACTAAACAAGCACTAATGGTTAATTTGGTAACATCAGTTGAAAGAGACTCGTGAGGACACACCTAAGCCACACATGCATTTGGTAGAACAAGACAACTTTATCAGCACATAAACATTTATAAGAACGAAGAATGAGTCGATTTCTTTATTTATTTTCTTCCTTCTTTTGTAGATGAACATTATCATATCACTTCTTGAGCTTGAGAAAAACCATTAATTTCAAACTTTGCCACCCTCCCACGCCACCAAAAAAGAAAAAAGAAAAGAAAAGAAAGAAGAAATGGTAATTGCATGGAAATTTGTTTGCCTATGATATCTAAGAAGCATTTTGCCTTTTCATAGTGTACAGAATAAAGAATTTCTAAGGAATCTGAAATTTTACCCCAAAAAAAGTATGATGCATGATATCAGCATGTAACCAAGATAGCACCCAATTAGCTACAAAATATCATCAAACTATCTGAGGATATAAATTGCAAACAAGACTCGAGCTGCACTCGGAAAATCAACTCTTTAGTTCACAAGACCAGAAAGTCATTCAGGTTTTCATATTTTGACCTAATTCATTTCATTTTGTATGCCTTTTGCATTGCAGGTCAAAGATTTGGGTTAGTGGGTACATCTATGACCTAGCCAGGCTTCCAGACACCAGGCAGACAAAATAAATGGAGCAACTCAAATCATCCACAACATAAACAACTGGAAATCCCAGATATACCTCAGATTGTTATCAACTGACAAAGCACCCAAAAACACAGTTGAGTTTACATGTTGAGTGAAGAGAATTTAATTATCACTTCCTTCACTTATATTGTCCATGTTGTTATTATCAATTGTTCAAGCCCTTTTTTTTTTTTTTTTAAATGTGTCCATATTTTCAAGCTCTTTTATGATTGAAGATATGAAATCTGAACAGATAAGATGAGTTTCAGGAAGTATCAATGGTATGGCACTAGGAAAATAAGAAGCGGGTATTCAAAGAAAAAACTTACAGTTTCCCTTAAAATGTGAACTTTTTTGCAAAGTTATAATAACAATAACGAACAAGATTTAGATATACTTACAAAGTTATAGTTCCTCCTACAGGAATGAGAAATATTTACATAAGTGAAGAATCTCAGTCCAACTATATGGTATGCACAAGGTCCAATCTAATTGAACTTTTTCTATTTTCCTTTTCTCCTTGCTTCATAAATGAAAATTTACCACCCCCACAACTCCTCCTCTCCCCCCCCCCCCAAAAAAAAAAATTGGAACTTTACAATCATGTGATTTCTATGATCAAGTTTTCAAGTCATGAACCCCAAAACCAGGACCATACATATGCATGAACAAAAGCACAAGAAAACGAAAATAAAAAAGGAATTCTCCTTTCAGTCAAAGTTAAGAATCAATATTTCCATCCAAAAACTATTTATCATTTCCAGAATAATTTGCATATCTTCCCAATTAATTTATGAACTCCGAACTTGATAGTCGAATTACCAAGGATAGATTAGGTGACAACTGTGAGTTGCAAAGTTGCTAGGAAATGTCATTCAAGCTACATCTATAAACAACCTTATATACATATATGATATATCATATCTTATTAAATGCATAATTGTAATTTACTCAGCCCCAAAATCTTGCATCTTTTAACAAAAGTCTACTATACTCTTAGATTGCCCAAAATACACAGAATTCTGATCTTTCTCAAGTACAGTTTATCAGTTAGTTAAACGTGACATATAGCTCAATATTTCATTGAAATACAACACTCTAGATTAACTCATTTCAATCCTCCTTTTCATTTTCACATTGGTCATCTACACCTAAGGCAGTAAACTGTAAACCTGGCTCAATACCACCATAGCATTCGATCTGTTATATGATGACCGAAGTCTTAGAACCTGTCTCTCCTAATGGGTAGATAGCTTAAATTCACGGAATCACAAGACTGATGGTAGCTTCTTGCGATTATTTCCTAGTAAGATACAGTGTGTAGTTTGTAATAGCATTGTCTTCTTCCCCCCGCCCCCTCCCCTCCCTCTTCTTATATAATGGATATCATAGTTTGTATTTGCATTGCCCTGCTAAGAAAAAATAAACAGTCACATTAGGCTGAACACTAATATTCCTTCTCTTGTGACGATAAAAAGCATCTCCACCGTATTTGAATTTTCTACATTTTACAATGTAATCATCATTTTATTTTACATGCATAGCAAGTACAAGAATGCGACACTTTTTGAACTAAACATCAAATCTCAAAACCATCAAGAGACGTTATAACATGGACATATACAAGAAACCTATTACAAAACACTCCCAAGTGATATACCTTCCTCTGCCACAAGCATATCAACAAGGGCTTGGATTTGTCCATTCAAATGTGACCCCTTTTGAGTCCTCCTTATCATTCTTTGCAGCCTGAAATTTTAAGAATTCATCATATATATATCATCCAAATCTTAATATAGCAACTCCCTCCCTCCAAAAAAGTTTTTTATTTTTATGCCCAAGATAACTATCAGTTCACACCCTCATATCATTACCATTCACTCTGCATCCATTACCTAACACCACTTCACTCTTATAACCTGAGTTGAATTACTACCCATTAGTACCACCTCCAAAAAAAGAAATACAATGAGGCGTTCTCAGCAAAAGCCAAGTGATCCACAAACTACACCATAGCACAAATAATTGAATCTAACCAAGAAAAAGAAAATACAAAATACCCAATTAGACAAAAACAAATAAATTGATACAATTCCCAAATAATCAGCAAACTACAAAATCCAAGTCATTACTGACCTGACCTAACCTGAAATTGTTGCAAAAACTAATGGGTCCACTGTGAATTACCCAGCAAGGTTTTTCTACAACACATGGGTTGGTGTGTGGTATGGAGCATTTGAATTGATAGAAGAAGCATTTGGTTTGGCAAGGTATTGTCTGAACAATTTGATTTGGATTGTGCTTGAACTTGAAGCAGTTGTTTCTACACCAAAATGCTATCTTTTTGTTTCTTTTAGTTCAAAGTTTGCATTTTTAAGGTGTGGAATTACAGAGACCAACAGAGAATAGTGAATGAAAACCCCCTAGCAAGGGTTTTGGGGAATTTTGCGTTTTAAAATTGCACTCTGGTATACTGCGCAATAGATGTTTGTGGAAATGAATGTTAATGCAGTAATGCTTAGGTGGGGATTAAAAATTAAAATGGCTTATAGCAAAAAAGAGGAGAAGAAAAACAAAAGGGCTGTGAAATAACTCCATCCTTCTTGTAATTTTTCTATTAAAAAAAAAATTTTCTAGAAGGTTTTTCTTCTGATGAAAATTTTCATGTACCATCCTTAATTTTCCATGGTCAAATTTCATTAGGGAATGTTAATTTGTAAACATCTTCACTTTCCTTCTTGGAATGAGATTTTTCCTTCTAGTCAAAACATATGAAAGCTGAATTTTGATTAGAATTTTCCAACAAAGCCTTTCTTTTTCGAAAGTACTGAGTCTCAGAGATTTCAAATCAAAGGAATATGTTGTGTTACTTTGTAAGAGGCTGTGCATTGAAAGTGGGCCACCTCTCAAAGAAATAAAGTTTAACAAGGACAAACTTTTCCTCCAAACCCGTCCAAAGGATAATTTCTGCCCATCTAACAATTCAGTTGAAATTGTCAATCAACTCCAACCCAATCGCTCTTATTGCACTCCATTTTCTTCGTCAATACTTTTGTTTTCCAGCTAGCACTTGCATTTGTAACTATCAGTCTATCACCATCCATAGCTACAGGAGGTGGTAGCATCAATGTAAATATATTTAAAGAGTATATGTCTTTCTTTTTCTTTTTCTTTTTTTGGAGAAACAAAGAGTCTATATCTTGTAATTATGTGGTCCTGGTGAAAAACGGTTGCAGTTTGCAAAATAGAATTTTGAGTTTTATAAAAACTCTTTTAGGAGGTGTTTGATAGAGATGTTTAAATAACAGTTTTCATGGTTTAAATACCACGTTATGAAAATTTTTTCACCCACTCAAACAACGTTATTAGGAAAACTTTACCAAACGGGTCTAATATTCCAAAACACCTAAAAATACTTTTTTAATCTTCTAAGACGTCCTTTTTTTTTTTTCTTTTTTTTAATGAACTTGTCTAAAACGTCTAACCAAATACCTGTAAAATGAATTTCTTTAAAAAATTATATAACAAACACATTAAATTTTGATATAGACCGAATTCAAACTCTAATCTTTTATTTGATTACAAGTGACTTAGAACTAATTAAACCCATATTGTAAACCAACATTTAAAGTAAATGGTAAATTCAAAAGATTATTAACCTTATCTCTATATATTAACTTCTTTTCTTTTCTTTATCTCCACTAACATAAGAAATTGTAATTTCTTTCTTTCCAAACCACTACCGTTGGACCACCGACTCCACCATCTGTATGTATAACTGTTTCTCTTTCTCATGAATATAATAAGAATAAAATCCAAGTTATTAATAAAATAAAAAGTTAACCGAACAATTTACATTAAACTCTAAAAAAATTCTAAAACTAAATTTCAGGACTAACAAATCAAACATTAAACATTAATTTCTCATTCCATCAAAAAAATTAAATAAAATAAATTCTCAAAACAAGAATTTATACTACAGTCCCTTGTTGAATTTCGAATCCTATGCTTATATTGCCCATTTATTTAAAAAGAAATGTTAAACTTTATAATGCGATTCATTGAACTGTAAAGCTCCATTTGCTAACATATATATAATATTTACTCGAAAATTGGGTGGTGGTACAATTTACAGATTTTCTCTACATTGCCACGTCACCGTGACAGAAACAAAAATTCCCCCAATCAAAAATTAGAGAAAAAAAAAAAAAAAAGAAGGAAAAATTTTTCTTTTTCTTTTTTTGGGTTAAAAAAAAAAAACAGAAGAAAATATCTATGGGGCCCTACGCGGTTCCTAGTTCAGGCTACCAGCACTGATCGGTTTCCCATCTTCGGGTCGGGTAAAATCCGGTCCGATTCGGAGCTGAGAATCCGAATCCGACGCCGAACCCAAACGGTCCCCTCTGGTTGCTGAACTGGGAAGTGGTGTTCCCCAAGGAGAGATCGTAGAGCGCACGCGCCGCCGGATCGGAGAGCGTCGCGTACGCGTTGTGAATCTCTATGAAATCTCTGCCGTCCGACTCGGAGTCCGACTCGATTTCTGGCTTGTCTTCGTCGTCTTGGTGGTGGTGGTGTTGTTGGATCATGGCGTCCGGATGGTACATCTTGGCCAGGCTCCGGTACGCCATCTTGATCTCCGTCAACGAAGCCGTTCGCTCCACTTTAAGCACCTCATACAGACTCGCCGGATGCACCGCCGCCGACGAGGAATACGGCCTCGCCTCGGTCGCCGTGGCAGCGTACGCCTTGACTGACCGTTTGGAAGAGGAGAATCTGGTTTCCGGCGAGGAATAGAGAGGTGCAGCGGTGGGGAGGTTCAGAGTTCCAAACATTGAGAAAGGAAATTTGAGGGTTTTAGGGGTAATATGGGAAAGGAGTTAAGAGAATTTTAGAGAAAAGAGAGAATGAGAGTCTGTGTGAATGTATGAAATGAGAAAGAGAGGGAGATGGTTTTATATAAGAGTCAATGAGAGAGAGATGTGGGGTTTGGGTTTGGGTTTGGGTTTGTGTTTGTGTTGTGTGGGTTTAAAGAAAGGAAAGGCAGTTGTTTTTGCATTTCAGTGGTCCATGTGGGTTCTCACGTCTTCTAGAAGATTTCTCTCTTTCTCTCTTTCTCTCTTTCTTTCTTTTTTTATCTTTCTTTGCCTACTAGTTTTTTACATGGCTCATGAGCCATGGCTGTGAAATTTCTTTACAATTTCTTTTAAAGCGTTTTGCTATAGACCCAAAGCCCATACTCTTTCATATACTCGTCTCACTATAATTTACCCTAGGGGTGTCCACCAGACCGGCCTCCTGCCAAACCCGCCTGAAACCAAGCCAACCATCGCCCGAACTAATGCATGGGGCGGTCAGTGGTGGGTGACCTCCTTCAAAACCAAACAGGAGCGGGTCGAGTAATAGGCCTTCCCTCTTAAACTCGATATAAATAGACTCGACCAACCCTCCACCAAAATATCTCAGAATTCTCGTCGAAGACCTCCATCTGTACTAAGAATTTAACCTAAAATCACATCGTTGTCCAAGATTTTGCCTAGATTTGGTGAAAATACAATGATTTTTTGCAAGATCTAGTAGAGATCTCGCGATCTAGTTGGAGATATAGAGGAAATCTAAAGTCTCTGATGAGATCGTCCTAGTGCCACCACCTTCTCGGTTTCAATTGAATCTGACTCCACTAGTGCAAAGCTTAATTCGAACCGATCTGATCACCGATTCGGTTGATGAAAGGTCCTCCAATTTGCCACTCGACGGAGTTGGGTCAGTTCTAGGTTGGGCACAAACTTGACCCGGACTAACCTGTGGACAGCCCTAATCTACCCCAACACAAAAAATACACAATTTTCATATAAAATAAAATTAAAAAAAAATTTATGATAATTTCAGTGTCACTAGACTTTTCATTCTTTTAATAAGTGTGTGTTTGGCATTCGTTACCAATCACAATAAAATAATTCAAATATTTATTTATACCAATCACATTCATTTAAGGTTATATTAGATTTTAGGAATTTATAATGGTTTAAGGCTTGGGATCTAATGGACCTCCCTTAATGCATGGCAAATAAAGGGTGGTAAGCCAGCATGAACTTAAATCATAAAGACATATTTAATGTGAAATGGGTCTAATAAAGGTTGATAGATGGGCCACCTAGTCATGGTTTGTTCACACTTTGGTAAGTTTTTAACATCCTTTGGATAGCTCATCCCTACTCACCATGAGCTGTAGATTTGTATCCATCACTAATTGCTTGTTTGGAAGGAAGAAAAATTGAGTAAAAAGGAATGAAATATAAATAATATTTTACAATATTATTGATTATAATTGACCATTGAAACTTACAACAATATTTTATATATATAGATATATATATATATATATTGAAAATTTTACTCAAAATTTCGTGCAATAGGCTTCACAAATAGTCAAATTTTGATCTCTCAAAATTTTAATATATTATTTGATTGTTTGAATTAAGATTTTCATATTTAATGTGGGAAAATTATTAAAGTAGGGAAAATTATTGAACTAGTAGCAGCTCATAAGATTATTTACATATACTTTTAATCACATGATTTATTTAATAGTCATATGATTTATTTAAATGATATAATGACTTCAATAATTTAATACATGTGAATAGTTTTATGAAATCTCACGTAATCACCTCTAATATAATTTCAAGGAAAACTTTACGCAATGATTAAATTTAGTATATTAGTTGTATATGATACTGTTAAATATCACCAATTAAGTTAATTCACATACTCTTCTCAAGAAAAACAAAAGTTAATTCACATACATTGCATGAATAAGTTTAGTATATTTAGTTTGGTTAGTGTGGGGGTAAAAGCCCAAACACGTATGTTGGGTCTTAGGCCCCATTTAAAGATATAAGTATGTCCGAGGAAGAGTAAAAGATTGGGAAAGGCTCTAGTATGGAGAATCACGTAAGGAAAGAGAGGAGGAGTATGGTCTGAGTAGGGTGTCCTCCTCGGACTTGAAGAATATCGGTCAAGCATATACCTGGACAATTTGAGTGAACTTCTAGGAAGTTATAACGATAAAGATGAACTTCATGCACGCATAAAGATGATAAGAATGAAGAAATATCTAAAGAAAAAAACTGATACCACTGCATTTAATGTATTGCAGCAACTTTTCTAACCGCATTTATGTGGAGAAGACCCCTGAACAGTGTAATCTCAGCTGCCACCACTCATGGAGAACTAAAGAAGATGCCTGATGTGACATGTACTCAAGTGAATGCTTAGATGAAGAATAAGTGTACGATGAAGATGGCTTAAAAGAAAACTATATAAACAGAAGATACCTCTCACGAAGGGGGATCGAAAAAAGAAGGAAAAGAAAAAGAAGAAAAATTTACTGTAACTCCAAGAGTGACCTTAGCCATTCAAACTATAATTTGCCTTCTTGGACCTAAGTTTATTTAAGTTCCCAGTGTTTTCGTACTTGTTCTTTTAACAAAACATTGATTAACTGTTGTTGAATTCACAAACAGCCTAGTTCTTTTACCCACAGTGGCGAAGCCACACATAAGGGTGGGGGGGCCAAAATTTTAAAAAATTATTTTATAGTATTTATATTATTTACATTTTAAAAAATGTAGCATGTAAAAATTAAAGTTAGCCCCCCTAAATTTTGACTCATTTCAATGGTGCTCTTAAAAGAAAGAGAGATTATATTAAAATCATATAATTTAAGAGATTTAACAAATTAAACTATGTAAAAAATGATAAATTTTTGTACATGTCTAATAGAAGAAATACATGACTTTTGTGTGCTCAATAAAATTTAGAAGATGTTAAATTCTCTTAGTAAATTAATTTTTATATGTGTGTGTATAGAGGTTTGTTTTAACTAATATATTAACATCACAACTTGGCCCCCCCAAACCAAAATTTCTAGCTCCGCCCCTATTTACCCACTCTCTATAAATTTATTGTATTAGACTTATTGGGCTCACATCTCATCGCTTTTGGGCTTAGGCTACAAATCTTGACCCTACAGTTAGGTATGACATTATTAAGAAAATGTTATGAATTTCATTTTCTTTTTAAAGTATAGATAAAAGAGAATAAAATTTGATTTGTCCAACTCATATTATCATCAAGATGAGGTGTTCCAAAAAGAGAAAAAGAAAAGTTGATTGTCCAACTGATATTATGTAGTGTTTGTGTTACACGTTGAGCGTGTTAAAAAAGTAGGATAATGCAAATTGGCAAATACAACGTGCGCAGCGTGGAATTGCCCATTGGTAATGTGTATAATGGCTATATTTCAATCATTGATTGCGTTTAGTGAGATTGGCTTTGGCTCACATCAAGAGCGGCTCATAATCATATAACTTGTAGCCGACACAAAGTGCTAACCACGTATGTACACACACTTCACTTTACAACTAGTAAGAAGTTTTCAAAAGTCTCCCACATGCCAGAGTTTCTAGAAGATAGATAAAGAAGCCAACATTCATGGAGCTATTGGGTCCGTCCTTCTCAGTTCTCAGAATTCATCTTCTGTTTCTGTGCCGTGTACATATCATCTATCTTTGCAATCCATGCAGGGGCAGAGCTACATGTTTGGGTGGGGGCTTTATCCTCAAATATTTCCAAAGCATGAAGAATTATGCTCATTTTCTCATATTTATGGCAAGACTCATTTATTAAATTAATGGTAGGATCCATTATGAATTTGAAAAGAGAGAACCATCCACCAAAAAAAGATTTGAAAATTCCTTTATAATAAATATAAATATAAATATATATATATAACATTTTAATAATTTAGCCTACAAAAACAGGACCCGATTCCCCCAAATCTTTAAATTAAATCCAATTATGCTCCTGAAAAAAGAATTGTCTAATTGGTCTAGTAGTTATAGATAAGGTTTTTTTTAAAAAAAAAATCAATTTTCATTGTAAAATGTGTTCTTGTATCTATTAAAGTTTTGGATCATTCATATCTTTGAACATTTTATTAGTTCAATTGATAAAAATAATTTACTCACTTTGAAAGACTATTTGGTAATTTATATTGAAAATTAAAATTTTAAAGATTTCAATATGGAAGACAGTAAAAGATGAATTTAATTTTATGAAAGATTGTCAGCAAACATGATCTTTATGTGTGTGTGTGTATAGATTTATGTGTTTTTGCATGTGTATGAGAGTTTGTATTGAGTATTGACTAATAAATTAGTACCACAAGCAGCCCCCTCAAAATGAAAATTTCTGGCTCTACCCCTAAATTCATGACATAATAACAGTAAAATGAAGCCATTAGGCAGAGATAAGGAAAAACAAGTGGCATCACATTACTAGAAACCAAGTAAAGATAGTTACTTTAAGTCACAGAGAGCAACTTGCACATTTGTGATTAGAGTAGATCACGCAAGAATCATATTGTGTAAGCCATTTCATACGTTCCGCGACACCAATTTAGCAAAAGAAGCATGTGGATAAGAGCAGTTATTTGATTTCAAGACAGTTATAGGAGGATTCTCAACCAATGTTTTATGGAATGAGAGCAATTGCAACACAATGCTTAGAAAAGGAAATTAAAATAATTGTCAAAGTATCAGGTATAAATAGGGAGGCATACTTCCACACAAAAGACGCACAATCATCCATCAAAACTAGGAATATTGTTCCCTCTTGTACTCACTATTGGAGGTTATTATTTCTTACTTGTAAGTGCGCTAGATTCGTCTAACGTGAGTTAGACTTTGTAATTTAGGCTCTTTGTAACTTAGGTGTTGTAATCTTATTACTATTATCGATAAAGTATATTTTAATTTCATTGTTCTCATATTTAACTTGTGTATTTCATAAAAATTTCCTCTTAAGTTAGGTTGTGTCAAATCCATTACTCTTTGTGCGAAGTGAATTAATTTCCTATTTTGAGCGGTGTTTAATCACTTCGAGTGGATGGGAAATTAGTTTGTACTCAAACTGTAGCAATGTTTCCAATTGGAAACTCTTAACCCTCTAAGAATAATCAAACATAGCCAGTTAGGAATAATATAACTAATTTAATTTTTTTTTCAACTTTGATAACATATCTTGTTTTAAAAAAAGGTTCGAAATTGGAATATTCGGTAGAAAAGTATTGGGAGTTGTTTGACGGACTACAAAATTGGAGTATAATTATTGTATGCAAGCTGAGTAATAAAATAAAACTCAATTTAAAATTGAACAAGTAAAGTGAACATCTCTCACGTGAGAGAGTTTCTAGAAGAGAAGAAACTAAAAAGGCCCAAGGTTTCGATGGGGAAGTACGTGTAGCCACTGGTTTGGCTTTTGCCAATTGCCAAACTGACCCATCAAAACACATAAAAACCAACGGTGGGGATTCTTGAAAATGAGCTTTCACCGTAGGATGATGCAGGGACCTGACCTAATTTTATGGCCCTTATCCTGAAATTCATACGGATAAGATAATCTACCAAGTGAATTGGGTCTATTCCTTTCCTTCTATTAATTCTATCAATCACTATTGACTATTGTGTTTGGCTCTCATTGGTGTGGCACGTGTAAAGGCCTTCTAGATCCTGTCCTGTTTTCGAACTAGATTTTTTTTTTTTTTTTGCTGAGACTCTCTAGTCTAGAAATAATATGTACCGCCAATATTAAAATAGCAACACACAACAAAAAATTTTCACAACATTTAATGTTAATAAGTTTTTATTTGAAGTGATTTTTTATATTATTTTTTTTAACTTATAACTAACAATCTTACATATTAATATGGTGTGAAATTTTTTATCATTTTTTTTTGTGATTATAAGCTTTCTCAAATTAAAATGGGTCTTTTGTCTTTTAATAAAGCTATAGGCACAATCATTTTAATTTCACAATAAAGTTTAAGTAGAAAATTGATAATAATAATAGATAAATAAAATGATGTTAATAATTGGCTTAAATAAAAACTAATAGAAACTTGATCCTTAAGTTTGGTTGTGAAAATATTATAGTGTAGCACTAAGATTTTGTGTTTTTTTTTTTTTTTTGAGAAACTAAGATTTTGTGTTTTGGATACTCTTTGTAGCTGTGATTGGTTTGGCACGTGTGACTGTGTGAGGCATTCTAGAAGCTGTGGCTATTTTCCTCTCTGAAATATACTTTCTAGTGGTGTGTGCGGAGAATATACAAAGTGTTTCGCATGTTTGTGGGGCTTATTTTTATGCGAGTATGAGATGAGAATGTATGCATCTAAAACACTTAGAGCATTCTTATCAAAAGTTTTAAAAATTTTAGCATTTAGCATCTTAAAAACCTAGTTTATTGATTTTAACAATTTATTTTACAATTCATCATACATCAACAGTTCTATTTTTTTACCAATTCATTTAAAATAATATATACAATACTTTAAAATAATATAAAAACAACCTCCACAAACCGTTGGAATAAAAAAAATACAATCTCACAGTTACTGTTGGAATAAAAAAATAATATTTGGTTTAAGATTTGTGCTACAGTGAGGTTGTATTAATACAATCTCACTGTAACAGTATCTCAAAATGTTTGAGATTTGAAATGTTTGATGGAGATGGTTTTTTGGGGTTTAGATGCTAAAAAATAGCATTTATAGCATATGAGAGGCTTGATAAGAATGCTCTTAATACCACCTAGTGTTTGTGGGGCTGTGAGTGGTTTGGCACGTGTGAGGCATTCTAGAAGAAGCTGTGGCTGTTTTCCTCTCTGAAATGTATACTTTTTTTGTACTGCAAAAGCCAAAAATAAATTGGTCTTTTCCTTCTAGAAACTGTGTGGCTGTGCTTAGTCTAGCACGTGTGAGGCCTTCTAGAAGCCGTCTTGGTTTTGTCCCTGTCCTAAAACATTAAATGTAGTCCCTGCTCGTATAGATATTTCAAACGAAAACTAATAGAAACTTTTTTTTTTTTTTTTGATAATTAAAACTAAGAGAAACTTGATACCTAAGTTTTGCTGTGAAAATATTATAATGCAGTACTAAAATTTTGTGTTTTGGACGCTCTTTGTGGCTGTGATTGGTTTGGCACGTGTGAGGCATTCTAGAAGCTGTGGCTGTTTTCCTGTCTAAAATATACTTTGTAGTTTGTACTTGCAAAAAAGCCAAAATAAATTGGGTCTTTCCCTTCTAGTCACTGGTGTGTGTAGAGAAAATACAAAATGTGAAAATACATGCATCTAAAACACCTATTATCATTTCATCTCCCATAAAAAAAAAAAAAAAAAAAAAAAATACCACTTCATGTGTGTAAGGCTGTGAGTGGTTTGGCACATGTGAGGCATTCTTGAAGGCTAGAAGCTGTGGCTGTTTTCCTCTTTGAAATGTATACTTTTTTGTACTGCAAAAGCCCAAAATTAAATTGGCCTTTTCCTTCTAGACACAGTGTGGGTGTGATTAGTCTGGCACGTGTAGGGCCTTCTAGAAGCTGTCTTGTTTTTGTCCCTGTCCTAAAACATTAAAATAAACTCCCTGCTGGTATAGATAGTTCAAAACTTCAAATATCTATATTTTGATATGTTATGAGAGAGACAGGAATTCAGAGTTTCTCAAATTGATAGGGATTGGCACGTGCAAATGCATCTAGAAGGCTTTTCTTTTGAATGAGATTTTAAGGACTTTTTGGTTTTTGTTTATTTTTTGAGATATTATATACTACTTGAATCTACTTTTGTTTGTTCTTTAATTATTAATTTTTTTTTAATTACAATGGTCAAGAAATCAATAAGCTGTTTTAATTGAAAGCAAGATTTAATTCTAAATTGTAAATTTCACATTCAAGATTAAAAAAAATATATTGAATTAATTAAAACTCACATAGATTTTTAACTTATTTATTTTAAAAAAATACTATTTTTATTACTCTTTTTATGGAGAAAATGTGAGGAAAAAAGAAAAGAAAAAAGAAACAAAAAGCTAGAAGAAGAAGAAGAAGAAGAAGAAGACAGCAGTAGAAATAGTCAAATACAAAACCATTTATTCTCATATACCAGGCCCACAATATACAAACAAAAAAGGACAAACAATTTTCGCGGCAATCAAACTTGATAGGTATAAGGGTAATGTGTGTGAAAACAAGTTATGGCCTACCACCGCTGTCTGCAAGGTTAGTTCATCTTTTTTAAAGTGATAGTTTGGTTCACTTTTTGAATAAACCTTTTTCTTTGCTATAGGATAATAGGATAATAAACCAAGTCATCAGTCATCACTTGTTTTAAAAATAAAAAAAAAAGTCATGGTATAGGATAATAGGATCCAAAAAGTACAATTTGTAAATTTTTTACCAAATGCATTAAATCAAGTTTTGAAATTGCAAAGGTGATTTTTGGTCCAAATTTTGGTAACCAAATGGTCACTGAGGCTGTTTGGCACCAACTTTTTCATCACTCAATTTTCATCACTCATCACTCATCACTCATAACTTATCATTCATCACTCATCACTCTAAAATACTATGTTTGTTTGGCACTATCACTCAATATTTTTCACACTATTTGTGGGCCCCATTTTTGTCACACACTGCAGCTTTTTTTTTTTTTTTTTTTTTTTCAGAGTACCCACAAACCCGAACCCAGAAGAAAGGAAAAAAAAAAGTTCAGATCATCCGAACCCAAGAAAGAAAAAAAAAATAAAAGAGGGAAGAACACCAGGAGACTGAACCCAGGTGAAGAAAGGAAAAAAAAAAAAAAAAGAGAGGAAGAACAGGGGAGACGTGAACCCAGGTGAAGAAGGAAAAAAAAAGAAAAAAAAAGAAAAGGGAAGAACGAACCCAGGAGAAGAATGGGGAAAGAAAAAGAAAAAAAGAAAAGAAAAGAAAAGGGAAGAACGAACCCAGGAGAAGAAAGGGGAAAGAAAAAGAAAAGAAAAAAAGAAAAGGGAAGAACGAACCCACAGGAGAAGAAAGAAAGAAGAAAAAAAAAAGAGTTGGTTTGGTCAAAAGGTGCGGCTGTGGGTCCCTCATGTGTGTTTTATTACAAGTTTGCCATTGAGTTATGAGAATTGAAAACTGAAAACAGCCAAAAGTTGTTTTCAGTTTCCACAACTCATAACTCAAAAAGTAGAGAATTGAGTATTGGAAATAGAGTTATGGAAATAGAGTATTGGTGCAGAGTCTGCAGGCAAACGAGTATTTTGCTATGGGTCCCACCATTTTTGAGAATTGAGTTATGAAAACTAAGAATTGAGTCATGAAAACTAGTGAACCAAACAGCCTCAAGCTACCACATATTCCCTATTTCACTTTTTTTATTTGAAAAAAAAATTAAAAATAACAAAGTTATTGTGTGAGAAAAGAAATACAAATAATATGATATTTTCCTTTACTGTCATGATATAGGGAAATATACTATATTAGAAAAACTCTAATTTAATTCAAATGTTTCCTTTTAACTTTTATTTTTTTAATTTTTGGTGCCAAGAGCATATTTACTTTTGAAGGGTCAATCATTTGTGGGATTGAGAATTATTTCCCCCTTCAATGATGTCTTGCAAGTCTGAGTGCTCCTTTTATTTATTTATTTATTCAAAGCCTAAATGCTCTTTCGAAAATCCAAAGACTAGTTCAATTAGGATTGGCATATTTCAGGCATCAATGGGATCTTATATTCCACATTAACACATGTTGGCAATAGGAGACCTGTTATTAATTAACTCACAGTTATTGGTCAATTTTACTTGATTAATAATTATAAGTCGGGTTATTCTCTCTTTTCTTTGTCTCACCTCTTTCTCTTGCCTTTTCTTTACATTTTTTCTTTTTTTATAATTAGAGAAAAAAGATTTGAATCTAAACATTTATGTTGGAAACTACAATACTTATATATTGATGTATATCAAATACTTGTAATCAAATAGCTTGAAATTGCATCCCACTGAATTCATAGAAACATCGAATCTTAGAGGAGGTGATTTAGAGTCTATTAGAGGTTTTGATCATAAACACATAAGTGTTGTTTGTAAAGGAGTCCAAGTATGATAAGTTCAAACATTCCAAAGCGACTGTGAGTCACAACAAAGAGTTCATCTACTAAAGTTGTAGAGCCTTTAGGCAACAAAGATTTTGTTCTAGATTGTAAACTCCTTTTATAATGTATTGCCTTATTTGAAGTGTGTCACACTTATAAAGGTTTTTCCCTTATAGACATTTTCCCTAGATTTGCACTTTTGTCACCAATTAAATGTGTGTTTTTATTGTTTTTTGCTTTATTTATTGATTTGGTGGTGGTTGTTTTTGTGGTTTATAAGATTACTTTTTTGTATATGACCATAGAAATTTAGGGCGTATTTGGTAATGTTGTTTTAATAACGTTGTTTAAGTTTTTTGGAAATATGTGTGAATGAAAAAGTGAAAAAGTGTTGTAGAAATATGTGTTATGCTGTTTAAATAACGAAAACTGTTGTTTAAATACCCCTACCAAAACACCCCCCTCATTTTCTTACATAAACAGTTATCTCACTCACTGAGTCGCACGCTTACTCATTCTAGCAACGTGTAGAATGTGCATCCCCACAACTAATTGACCTAATTTTAAGTATATTTAAAAGGTGGCACAGAAGTAAGGGCTCCACTTTCTTTTGCTAATAATTTTGTCTTAGAAAGGATTGGACAAGCATTTCCTGGAAAAAATTTAACTTTAATCCTTCCATAAGAAACTGATTTCGTGTCGGGTTTATACTAAACATGCTTACTTTCACTATGTGATTCAATAATTAACGTAGCTAGCTAATACAATGAGTGAACCCACCCTATTTAAAACTAACAAATTTCCATTACATCTTCAAGTTATAGTGGAATTGCTTCTCGCCCTACAACTATATGCCTTCTACAATAATACTTCTCTTAATTCGCAAATATAATATTAAGGACATCATTACACCATAAAGTCTATTACAACCATAAATTTTATTATATTTTTAATTATTCCTATAAAGTCCTATCTACACAAGTTTGTGGTCATTTTTATATCGGTCTATTGACTATTAAACTTGCAGTTTACACTCTCGAATATTACAACAATGTTAATATGCTCATTCTGTCTCTATCCGAAAATGACATCATTTTTAACAAAAAAAAGATCTTTTAGATGGGTTAATGGGATAAATGTGACAAACCACAACAAAGGAAAAAAGGACATGATTTGTGTCCAGTGCAGTAATGCATTGAACACATTGAGATTCAAATAAGTGTCACAATTTCAACGTGTCCAATGCACTGATGCATTGCACACAAACTCCACCCAGAAAAAATAGCACACTTACATAGTTATAACAATAAATGGTCAAAAATGAATAATAATGGTTCAAAAATAATAAGTTTTAAATGTCAAGAAATGATTAAAGGATATAAAGTACATTCTAACATAATTTTTATTATAATGGGTCTTTGCTTTCTATTTCTATTTTTTTTTTTATGGGAATAATGGGTCTTTGCTGGGACTTCAAGTGAGCCAGAAAATACCTAAACAGGTAATAAATAGAGTTATTTCTAAGTTAAGGTAGGACATTGACATAAATGAAAAGGGATGACCAGACCCACATGAGGATGTGGGTCAATTGGGTTCCAAGTATGATGGCATATAGGTGTGGTTTTTTTGTGTGAGGTGCAATTCACGTTTGGCTACATGGCCTAAATCCTTACCGGAATTTAGTCAATTTCAATGTTTCAACCTTCTCCCTCAAGCAAAGCCCACCGCAAAAATTCACAAAGCTGGAAAGCAAATTTGAATCCCACTGCGTAAGTTTCAAAGGCACATAGATTTAGAAATCTCCGTACTGAGAAATTGAGAATAAGACAGGTTTGGTTGCGAAAGTTTTCAAGTGGTTGATGATTATTTGATTGATACTTTTTTCACACTTTATGCCTTTCGTTTTATTGTGGATTGTCTTTTTTTGATAAACTAGTCGATTGTGTTTATTACCTATAATCTCTTCTTCTTCTTCTTTTTGCTGAATTTATTACCATAGTCTCTTTCTCAATAGGAGAGGTAAGTCTTATCTTTGGACTTTTAACGCTCAAAGTTAGTTACTTATTATTAAGCTCATAATATTGGATATATTCTTTAACCATGACACTGACACTTCCATTTGCATTGTACAGGGTGCAAAAAAGAAAACTGGAATTCTATACAAATTATAGATGTTAGAAGATATTACGGGCCAAAAGGTACTCATAACATAACCATTATCTATATGTTTGCAGAGCAAACAATATAATCCTCATCTTATTTGTTGAGCAAGTATTGTAATCTTAGAGTTAATTTAGGATTAGTTAAGGGAAAGCTACTATATTGCACTAAACAATAAAAAACTACAAAGAAACCTAAAAATTATGATTTTTAAAACATTAAAAAAAAAAAAAAAACTAATCTCATCAATAATCAATTAGAATGTTTCTTTTTATTTCTATTTAGTTCTAAAACAAAATATAGCTATAACTTTCTCACACCAAACACCTAAATATTGAAGCCAATCACATCTAGCTCTTTTACACAACTCACAACATCTGACCTCAACATCAAAACAGTTAGTCATCGTCGTCGCTCGATAAAAAAAGCAAGTCATCTTCCTTGGTTTAATATTAAATGAGACGATAAAGTTGGAGTTAGGTAGGTGTCATTGAAATATTAAGATATATGACATCATTCTTGGTTGGGATATATTTGAGATGAGATGTCCTAGAGGGTTGTGGAAACACACACACACACACACACATATATAAAAGCGTAGAAGTGCCAAGAGTATTTAGCTCGAAACATTAAATCAAAGAAAACAAAGATTCTTACAAAGAATTATTATTGTTTAATAAGAAAAGTCTTGAAGCAGAATCAAAGAAACTAAAAGTCTTCATTTATTTGTTTTATCTTTTGGCTTTAAAGATTATTCAATTATCTTTTCAAAGAGAGCACTACATGGTAGAACTTCATATTGTTTATATGGTAAAAAACCTAAAGATATATATGGTCCGCCCTTTCAAAAATGATATGTCAACTAGTCACTACGTTTTTAGTGTGGAGATGAATGATTAGGTATTCGGACGTTAATTTTTGTTTCTACTTTTCTCTTTTTCCCAAACTAATATCGTTGGCCATCTTTTTTTTTTTTTGGCTGAATAATATATTTGGTCATCTTTTCTTGATTTTGTGTGATAATATTTAATTAAATTCATAAGATCCGTTTCACCTTTTCTTATATCTCTATGTAAAGTCAAACAAATTCCCTCCCCCCCACCACACACATATTATCTTCTTTGAGAGTCAAAATAAGTAGTATTTTCTTTTCTTTAGTGCTTCATTTATTTAGGCCTAATTTATTGTTGAATTGTTTTGTGGTAGTAAGCAAGAGGCTACTAGGACATTAGCAATAGCAAGTAACGACATTAAAAAATTCGCTATAATGGCCGACATGCTTTTGATAATGTTTTTTTTTCCACATTTTCAATGATATTTGGGAAAGGGGTGTGCACCTTTAAAAAGCTGAGTACACTTATAGTTCAAACTCCTTTTCCAACATTACAAAAAGATCCAATGAATAAAAAGGAAAAAAAAAGAAAAATCTTATTGCCAAGAGATGAGAATCATCAAAAGAAGAAGCTGAGAGTGAGGTAAAGTATTTTAAATGGACATACCAAAGGTACGAAAATAGAATATGAGCCTTTAACCAATAAATAGGGTCCACCACAATGGCACAATGAAGAACGATTAAGATTTCTCTCCAATAGTGATTGCCCTCATGCCAATTGGTCGATCGGGGGTGTTAGTCAAGATAAAAAAAAAATGTTAAAAATATGATCAAAATACAAATTGCCTTAGCATTATCTTTTGGGTTGGAGTGCCCTTAGAATAATTATTAACAAACTATTTTAAAAAAATTTTGATATAACTTTTATGAGAAATAGAAAAAGTTGTCAAAACATATCGCCGCACATCTTGACACGATGGTCACTCCACAAGTATAAGTGCTTATTGGGTGTGAGGGGCAAAGTTCGAGGTTCAAGTCTCTAGGAGAGAGTTTCACACACATATACATTTAGATTAGGCTAGATTAGAATTTCTATCTTGTATATATATATATATATATATATCAAAACATTAATTTTTTTCCCCATGAAAATTTTCTTAAAATGGTTGACTAACAAGATATCGATTTCCTTTTTTTTTTTTTTTTTAACAATTTAATCTGAACAACTCCAAGCGGCAGATATTGTTGGTGTGGGTGTGTGTTTCAAACACTTTTATTCTTATTTATTTCTAGCTGTTGGGCAATTATGAGAAAAATAGTCGTTAGACAATTATGAGAAAAATGACTGTTAGACAATAATTGATAATATAGCTATTGGGTTTTTGAGGGTTATTAGTAACCAATAACTATAGATTATTATCTTCATAAGTAGCCTATATAATACTCATCATAACACATTTTCTAAAAGGGTTTTTTTACTATTCTATATTTTAGATATACACAATTCTACTATCTTTCTCTCCCACATATTTTTCTACAATTTATATTTGTTCTAAGGAAAGGCAATAGAGGATTGTTCTTGAACCTTCATGAGTGGAAGTGCGTCCATTATGAAGGTCGACACTATAGTCTAATCCTGGGAGGTTGTTTGGTCAAGAAAACCAGTCGCACCGAGTTTTATTCTGGGTAGCACGAATCAACCTTTAAGGACAACGTTTTCACAGCGTGATTCTATAGCATTGTGAGATTGTTCTAAACTCTTTTTTATTTTATATTTTTACTAATTATTTGGGATATTATTTTTGTATCAAAACTTGTTTATTCACTAAAATATTTCCAACAGATATTGGTTTTTGGCAGGCCATGGCTGGGTTCATTATCCTATGGAAAACTTGGCATGAATACAATAGTAAAAGATACTGCAGGACTCATGATTATTTTGTGATTAACAATACATATAGCTGGCTGTAGGGACTAGGTTTGAGCACTTCTTCTATTGGATGAGTGAACTCAGGCCCAACTAGCCCAATACAATAAATTTATAGAGAATGGGTTTAAGAACTAGGCCTTAATGAGGGTTACAACAATTAGACATGGTTATGAGTGGATTGAATAACAAGGACATGGGCTAAAGTGTGAAATTCTGTCATCGGCCCTCACTTGAGGAGCTTGTTGTTCTTCTTCTTTCTTCTTATTTCTTCAGTGCTTGATTACAAAGGTTTCAAAGATCATACCAATTGCTACCGTCTCCTCTCCTTTCTCCCCCCTTTCCTGGAGGATTTCTTACATTATATATCCCCCTTCCGTTGATCTTAGCCCTTCATTTGTTGATCATGCAGGTCACTACTCGAGTGCTTGTCCCATTAGCCGCCTTTCCAAACCTTCTGTGAGTTGCCACAACCAAGGCAGCACTGTTCAGGGGTCATTTCCTCATTTAATGTGGCCAGAATGTTAATTGTGGGGATTTAATGTGGAGGTGACAGTTTCTCCTTAAATTGCTTCTCCACCATGCTCCCATGGCTGACCTATTGCACTTGTTCTTTTCCTTGGGATGTTTTGGGGGGCTGCCTTTGATGGCGTGCCGCTCTTCCCTTTTATGATCTCGGTTCGCCAAGAATAAGATTGTCCTCAGCGATGTTTCTTGACAATTTGGACTTTCTTCGTTCGTCCTCGGATATTTCTTCCTCCTCGGCGTGGGCCTTGGGCTTAGTGTAAAGTGGGCCGGGGTTGCCAAATTCTTTGACCCCACACTGGCCATTCATATTGATCAGCTTAAGATTTTTTGGAAGTATTATTATTATTTTTTATTTTTTATTTTTTTTATAGTAACTCAAAAAATGAGTCATGCAGTACCTAAAACTATCTATTCATTTTAAAATAAGTGAGTTTGATATTATCAAATCATCAACATATATATATATATATATATATAAAGCTTACTATCATCAATTTGGTATCTATATACATCATTTGATGAGGTGAAAATATCTAATTCACTCATTTTTTAATTAATAGAATTTTGAAAATTTAAGATTGAAGTTACACTTAAAACTTTAGAAGATATCAATCCAAAATATTCTATTCTTATATTATCTTTCATGCTTAGACGCCATGTAAGGTGTTGAAATAAATAAATCGAGTCACATATGACATTTTTTACACATATTAACATAGTCTTTTGTAATCAATATTCATGTAAAAAAAAAATGTTATTCTAATCAAAATTTTTCACCTTAACAAATTGTAAAAAAAAAAATTATTAAAAAATTTGTGTCCCCAGCATTATATATATAAAGCTTACTATCATCAATTTGGTATCTATGTACATCATTTGATGAGGTGAAAATACCTAATTCACTCATTTTTAAATTAATAGAATTTTGAAAATTTAAGAGTGAAGTTACACTTAAAACTTTAGAAGATATCAATCCAAAATATTCTATCCTTATATTATCTTTCATGCTTAGACTAAGGGCCATGTAAGGTGTTGAGATAAATAAATCGAATCACATATGACATTTTTTTACACATATTAACATAGTCTGTTGTAATCAATATTCATGTAAAAAAATGTTATTCTAATCAAAATTTGTCACCTTAACAAATTGTAAAAAAAAATTATTAAAAAATTTGTGTCTCCAGCATTATATATATAAAGCTTACTATCATCAATTTGGTATCTATATACATCATTTGATGAGGTGAAAATACCTAATTCACTCATTTTTAAATTAATAGAATTTTGAAAATTTAAGAGTGAAGTTACACTTAAAACTTTAGAAGATATCAATCCAAAATATTCTATCCTTATAAATAAACTAAGGTAGGTCGTTAGTTAATATGTAAAATTCCAACATTCATATGGTTATGCTGACAAATGAACAAGAATCCAGTAACCCACAAAAATAAATAAAAATTGTCACATGCTCACGTGAATATGTTTGGTTAATTGTTTATTATCGAAACTTGCAGCATTCATGATGTTACAAATTCCTGATAAAATAGTATATTAGCCAATGGACTCAATCATTAATTTCCTAATGCTAGTACATTAATCTTCTTTTCTTTGATGAAAGTACATGGATCTTTTGTTTCATTATGGAGTAATATAAAAGTTTATAAAAAAAAATTATGGAATAATATAAAATAGGTGAAGCTGCAAATAGTAATTAAAGTAGGACAGCAACAAATATTGCGGTTGTACTTTGTTGCTAGAGGGAATATATTATTTTCAATAATGTTCCAAACTCAACATTTTTTATTTCATAATATTTTTCATATTTGTTAAAGTCGTTAGTATTTTCTTTGATGAAAGTTCATGAATCTTTTGATTCATTATGGTGTAATATAAAATAGGTGACGCTGCAAATAGTAAAGTAGGACGGCAACAAATTATGCGTTTGTACTTTGCAGCTAGAGGGAATATATTATTTTCAATAGTGTTCCAAACATTTTTTTTTTTCATAATATTTATCATATTTGTTAAAGTAATTTCACCCTTTTTTTTTCATCATTCACGGTCGGCCATTTCAATAATACTGTAAAAAAGTTGTATATATTATTTGATTTTCTGATTATTTTTTGCCTTTGAGACCCAAGATTTGCGGGCTTGCACAGAAGAGTATATTGTTTGTATTCATCAAGTGACAAACTTAGGTGCAGAAATATTTTATTTTTGGAGATAAAAGCTAAGTAATTGAAGGGATTATGGGCAGTGAGAATCGGAGCCAGTTTATGAGATAACTTGTCTGTTGGAAGAGGTTGCATCATGTGTGGTCTTTTTGTCTTCTTCGATTAAGATTTAAGAGGAATGGTAGTTTTCTTAAGGATTGTACTTATATATCATATAATTTAAGAATTTAAGATGACACATAATTGACCATTCCTTGCTGTTGTTGATGCATCTCTATCAAAACAAGTTATGAAGCAAGCAGGCATGGAAAACACAATGTTTCAGTGATAGACAGTGACCTTTTTTTCCTGATCTAAAAATTTGATTGTGTGTGGTGAGATTGTAAATTAACAATGCTTGCTTCTGTCATAGAATTGTCTCTATTGATCGAAACTAGCAATCAGACAAGCATGCAAATTCACTTCTTCCACCCCCCCCCTAAAATGCTATAATAGTTGTTATTATTATTATTATTATTATTATTATTATTATACGTATGTATATGTAACTATATTTTGTTCCTTTCTAGAATATTTGATTGTTTTAAACTTGGCATATCAGGCAGGATGACGAGGCAAGAACATGACAAATTGACTATATATACGTCTAGAAACACTTACGCATGCAATCAGGCCTCCATTCTAGGGAACTGATTTTTTTTAAAAAATATTTCTTTGCTTGTTCTGGATGATTTTAATAATTGATGTTGTCAATGTCCTTCCTTCTCAAAAAAAAAAAAATAAAATAATTAAACGAGCAGTTGAATTTTATGAAAATTTATGTATGTTTTCAGGGTGCGTGGTAGGGTTGTAAACGAGCCGAGCTGAACCAAGTATTAAATGTTTAAGCTTATTCATTTAGTTTTTTTTCGAACACAAGCCAAGCTCGAGAGTATTATCAAACAAGATTTTATGTTCAAGCTTGGCTCATTTTCTTGTCGAGCAAGCTCAAGCTTGTTCATGAGTTACTTGATAACTTTTTTTTTTTTTCTTTTTTCTTTTCTATATAGTGTGAAACTATGACTAAAATGTTTTACCTCTTCAAAATTTTACGAATTTTAAATATGAATCTATTGTTTATATCATTAATAAGCTACAAATAATAATTTAATATCATATAAACCTATTGACAAACTTATACAATCTAATTTCAAATCTATATAAATATAATTTTAAACAAGTATACGTATAAAAATATAATATTATATAGAGTTCTTGTTCACAAACACATTATTTTGTTTGAACTTGGTTTGTTTAATAATCAAGTGTAAACTTAAGACTTGAGCTTGGCTTGTTTTCTAAACAAACGAATATAAATAATCCTTTTTTTGAGCCGAGCTCGAACTGTTCATAAACAATTTGATTCATTTGCAACAATGCGTGGTGTGGGGCTGTCTTGTTCCTCTTTTAAGTCTTAAACTTGCACTAATGATATATATCAATATATGACCCTCCCCTGCTTTTTATTTTTATTTTTATTTTTGTGTGGACAAATTCGATAGTAATAAACTTTATTAGTTGAGTTAATTGAAAAACACCCATTATAATTTTAAATTGATATTAATGAACATTAACCCAGTCAAAACATAATCCTCTC